>CM042414.1:18753799-19953799 GCA_023634145.1 Thymallus thymallus
AAACCTTTGTATGAATCCACCACTCAAGGCTTCTCTCCACTCTCCAAAGTACAGCCCTCCTTCTCACGCTCTCGCTGCTTCTTTCTCTTCTTCTTCTTCTTCTCTCCCGCACTCACTTTCTCATCATCTCGCTCTCATTCTCCTGCTCTTACTCACTCCGTTTCCATCTTCACACTCATGAAAATGTCAGTAGCCTGACACTTTGAAGCAGAACACTTCCCTCGACTCCGTCAGCAGAGTGATCTGTCTCACTAGATCTGTTCAGACGAGAGGAGACTACACGCTGAGAGGCAGCACACAGCAACACACAGCTATACTAGCCAATGGCTCAAATACTTTTCACCCTGGGATAGAACATACTGTATGATGCAAACATTCCACTCACACTGAAACCCAAGGCAACGCTAGGATCAAACCTCTCAGAAAAACAATTACCTCAACACCAAATCTAGTGACTCAAAGGCTGACATTTGCAAACATTTCCTCATTGTGCTTCAATAAAATATCATTTCTGAAAGAATATCTGAAAACGTTCTGAAAAACGATTATACGATAGGCAGTTGGATACTCTCTGCAAACCAGTCAAACTAACATAATGACAGCTCCACAACGACCAAGGCATGTTAATCACCAATCAGTTACACAGGCTTACACTCTCCCACAAACTAGTGGTGCTGTTACAGCTATTTCCTGTAATGCTGGATGGGAAACACTCACGCAACCCCCTGAGCAGTTTCGGGAGTGGAGCATAGAATAGCATTGGTAGCTGTGTTCAGAATTTAAAGTGGGAGAAAGAAGCCAATTACATTTCCATTACTACCCACTTGTCTATAATTACTGATACCTTTCTTTCTCTCAGGGAAGAGTTTCACTAACAGGACTTCCACATTTAAAGAGGCGTAATGCGTCCCGCTCTATGACGGTGGGCCCAGCAGCATTACACCGCAGGGTCAGAACCTCTAATCAGGGCATGGCAAGCAGAGCTCGGCTGTAGGCAGCACTGATAAATGCTCCAGGGCCAAAAGGAACATGTCAGCTCAGCTATAAAACAGACACTAATGATTTAACCTTCTCACTGCAACTGTATTATTAATGCTTGGAGACATGTAGGGGCAATTCCATGTTAAGGTAATTATGCAGATATTTCACTTTAAAACATTTATGGCAAACCAAAAACATTGTTTAAAAAGTTTATCAAACCATACAACTCTATGCACAATGACTATTTTGAACAATTTGCACAGAGAATTTCACAAAAACACATTTACTGGAAGAACTGTGCAGATGCAAAGTTTGGTAACAGAATTAAATCTCCCTCAGTTATTAATGTGATCACATTTTCCAAAAACTTAAATATCTGCTCCGAATTAAGATTAAAAGATGTCTACAGAAATAATGGGGTGTCAGCTATGACATGACACCTTGAGTTAGAAAAATCTCTTTTGGTTATTGAACTACTGTAAGTGATGTGGATAACTCAGTAACAGAATTACGGTAACGGAATTACATCCTGGGTCCCTGATCTGTACTGAAATAATTATAGATATGAATATCATTCTCTTCATGGTGATATATCCTGAATAGGTACACAAAGTTAGAAATACAGTGCATTCAGAAAGTATTCAGACCATTTTTCCACATTTTGTTACATTAAAACCTTATTCTAAAATGTATTAAAAAATAATAATCCCTCAATCTATACACAATACCCCATAATGACAAAGCCAAAACAGCATGCTGTCTTCCAATGGTGTGACTGCTGTCGGCATCCAAAGATTATCCAACTTGAATAAACGCTTGGAGATAAGGACGACAGCAGTGGTGTAGTCTACAGGCGATACGGACATCACTTATTATTGATATCTGGGACACATAGCGCATTGATGTGAATCACACTGCTGCTTTCTCAGTTAGCTATAATGTGGTTGTTGTGGATGGCTGTTCACAAATGTAGTCCTATACTGTAGGTCAGTGCTGGTTGGTGCCGTTTAAGATTAGGGAGGACACTTTTTTTTATGAACATGGCCTTATTTCTATTACAGCATAGTGGATGACTGTCATTCATATTCCACAACCTAGCCTAGAAATTAAAGTTTATAAAGTAGGTGCACAGGTCGAGAGACAAATTTAAGTAATCAAGGTAACAGACAATGACACATTCAATACTGCCTTGCACACTCTTGCCTGCATCTAGCTGATGAAGGGTGTAATCGTTAGTCCAAACAGTTGCAAACAAGAGATTCTATTGAACAAATTCCCATAGTTTTATCCCTGTTTGGATCCGTTTAACAAATGTTTTTCAACAGAATTGGCAGAATTAATACACCCATAATCACCCGAACACAGTTCACTTTAATAGCAGCCACATACAAATAGCATCATCATTTTGCTCACTGTATAATTCCTTCTCCTCTCACCTTTTCCCTTCGCTTGTGGACTTCAGTGTACAACACAACAGATGTCTGTGACCAGGCAAAAAAAACCTTTACAAGTTAAACCTTAATACCATAACCACTAACCGCTACACACAGCCTATATCTTCCTCACCATATTAGCTAACGTCATAGTCAACATAGCTACTAGAACTAACACGTTAGTAAACCTGCTACAATCACACAGTACAGTGTAAAGCAAGCAGTTACACCGGTGGGCCCCGGTGTCAATAAATAAATAAAACCTAAAGCTTACCTTGGAAGGGTTCCAGTGTTGGATAGCCTTAGACAGCTAGCTAACATACAGTGGGGAGAACAAGTATTTGATACACTGCCGATTTTGCAGGTTTTCCTACTTACAAAGCATGTAGAGGTCTGTAATTTTTATCATAAGTACACTTCAACTGTGAGAGACGGAATCTAAAACAAAAATCCAGAAAATCACATTGTATGATTTTTAAATAATTAATTTGCATTTTATTGCATGACATAAGTATTTGATCACCTACCAACCAGTAAGAATTCCGGCTCTCACAGACCTGTTAGTTTTTCTTTAAGAAGCCCTCATGTTCTCTACTCATTACCTGTATTAACTGCACCTGTATAAAAGACACCTGTCCACACACTCAATCAAACAGACTCCAACCTCTCCACAATGGCCAAGACCAGAGAGCTGTTTAAGGACATCAGAGATAAAATTGTAGACCTGCACAAGGCTGGGATGGGCTACAGGACAATAGGCAAGCAGCTTGGTGAGAAGGCAACAACTGTTGGCGCAATTATTAGAAAATGGAAGAAGTTCAAGATGACAGTCAATCTCCCTCGGTCTGGGGCACCATGCAAGATCTCACCTCGTGGGGCATCAATGATCATGAGGAAGGTGAGGGATCAGCCCAGAACTACATGGCAGGACCTGGTCACAAAGAAAACCATTAGTAACACACTACGCCGTCATGGATTAAAATCCTGCAGCGCACGCAAGGTCCCCCTGCTCAAGCCAGCGCATGTCTAGGCCCGTCTGAAGTTTGCCAATGACCATCTTGATGATCCAGAGGAGGAATGGGAGAAGGTCATGTGGTCTGATGAGACAAAAATAGAGCTTTTTGGTCTAAACTCCACTCGCCGTGTTTGGAGGAAGAAGAAGGATGAGTACAACCCCAAGAACACCATCCCAACCGTGAAGCATGGAGGTGGAAACATCATTCTTTGGGGATGCCTTTCTGCAAAGGGGACAGGACGACTGCACCGTATTGAGGGGAGGATGGATGGGGCCATGTATCGCGAGATCTTGGCCAACAACCTCCTTCCCTCAGTAAGAGCATTGAAGATGGGTCGTGGCTGGGTCTTCCAGCATGACAACGACCCGAAACACAAAGCCAGGGCAACTAAGGAGTGGCTCCGTAAGAAGCATCTCAAGGTCCTGGAGTGGCCTAGCCAGTCTCCAGGCCTGAACCCAATAGAAAATCTTTGGAGGGAGCTGAAAGTCCGTATTGCCCAGCGACAGCCCCGAAACCTGAAGGATCTGGAGAAGGTCTGTATGGAGGAGTGGGCCAAAATCCCTGCTGCAGTGTGTGCAAACCTGGTCAAGAACTACAGGAAACGTATGATCAATGTAATTGCAAACAAAGGTTTCTGTACCAAATATTAAGTTCTGATTTTCTGATGTATCAAATACTTATGTCATGCAATAAAATGCAAATTAATTACTTAAAAATCATAATGTGATTTTCTGGATTTTTGTTTTAGATTCCGTCACTCACAGTTGAAGAGTACCTATGATAAAAATTACAGACTTCTACATGCTTTGTAAGTGGGAAAACCTGCAAAATCGGCAGTGTATCAAATACTTGTTCTCCCCACTGTACACAGCATTCCTCTCTGTTTGAGCTGGGTTTTGGAATAGGCCAAATTACCTACAGTTGAAGTCGGAAGTTTACATACACCTTAGCCAAATACATTTATACTCAGTTTTTCACAATTCCTGACATTTAATCCTAGTAAAATGTCCCTGTTTTAGGTCAGTTAGGATCAACACTTTATTTTAAGAATGTGAAATGTCAGAATAATAGAAGAGAGAATCATTTATTTAAGCTTTTATTTCTTTCATCACATTCCCAGTGGGTCAGAAGTTTACATCCACTCAATTAGTATTTGGTAGCATTGCATTTAAATTGTTTAACTTGGGTCAAACCTTTTGAGTAGCCTTCCACAAGCTTCCCACAATAAGTTGGGTGAATTTTGGCCCATTCCTCCTGACAGAACTGGTGCAACTGAGTCAGGTTTGTAGGCCTCCTTGCTCACACACGCTTTTTCAGTTCTGCCCATACATTTTCTATAGGATTGAGGTCAGGGCTTTGTGATGGCCACTCCAATACCTTGACTTTGTTGTCCTTAAGCCATTTTGCTACAACTTATGCTTAGGGTCATTGTCCATTTGGAAGACCCATTTGCGACCAAGCTTTAAATTCCTGACAGATGTATTGAGATGTTGCTTCAATATATCCACATAATTTTCCTTCCTCATGATGCCATCTATTTTGTGAAGTGAACCAATTCCTCCTGCAGCAAAGCACCCCCATAACATAATGCTGCCTCCCCCGTGCTTCACGGTTGGGATGGTGTTCTTCAGCTTTTTCCTCGAAACATAACAATTATGGCCAAACAGTTCTATTTTTGTTTCATCAGACCAGAGGACATTTCTCCAAAAAGTACAATCTTTGTCCCCATGTGCAGTTGCAAACCGTAGTCTGGCTTTTTTATGGTGGTTTTGGAGCAGTGGCTTCTTCCTTGCTGAGCGGCCTTTCAGGTTATGTTGATATAGGACTCGTTTTACTGTGGATATAGATAATTTTGTACCCGTTTCTTCCAGCATCTCCACAAGGTCCTTTGCTGTTGTTCTGGGATTGATTTGTACTTTTCGCACCAAAGTACGTTCATCTCTAGGAGACAGAACGTGTCTCCTTCCTGAGCGGTATGACGGCTGCGTGGTCCCATGGTGTTTATAATTGCGTACTATTGTTTGTACAGATTAATGTGGTACCTTCAGGCGTTTGGAAATTGCACCCAAGGATGAACCAGACTTGTGGAGGTCTACAATTGTTTTCTGAGGTCCTGAGGCTTTTTTATTTATATTTTCCCATGATGTTGCGCAAAGAGGCACTGAGTTTGAAGGTATAAAATTTTCGCCTAAAATTACATACTCAAATCTAACTGCCTGTAGCGCAGGACCTGAAGCAAGGATATATTCTTGATACCATTTGAAAAGGAAACACTTTGAAGTTTGTGGAAATGTAAAATTAATGTAGGAGAATATAACACATTAGATCTGGTAAAAGATAAAACAAAGAAAAAACATGATTTCTTTTTTTTGTCACATCATTTTGAAATGCAAGAGAAAGGTCATAATATTACTTAGGAGTCCAGGCACAATTTAGATTTTGGCCACTACATGGCAGCAGTGTATGATCCAATGAACCATTGCATTGGGGCGGCAGGTAGCCAAGTGGTTAGTGTTGGGCCTGTAACTGAAAGGTTGCAGGATCGAATCCCCGAGCTGACAAGGTAAAAATCTGTCGTTCTGCCCTTGAACAAGGCAGTTAACCCACTGTTCCTAGGCCGTCATTGTAAATAAGAATTAGTTCTTAACTGACTTGCCTAGTAAAATAAAAGAATTACTGTTAAAAAAATATTGTATCAAGACTACCCAAATGTGCCTATTGATTTATTAATACATTTTCAAGTACAAAACTGTGCACTCTCCTCAAACAATAGAATGGTATTCTTTCACTGTACTAGCTACAGTGAAAGTGCAGTTAGATTAACAAGAATTTAAGCTTTCTGCCCATATAAGATACGTATATGTCCTGGGAAATGTTCTTGTTACTTACAACGTCATGCTAATCACATTAGCGCACGTTAGCTTAACCGTCCCGAGGGCGGGACACTGGTTAAGCCAGTAAAAAATGCACTCTTGCAACAGCTGCATAGTGTGGATTCCAGCCTATGGAATACAAGTTTGAGGGAGTTCCTCCCTTCTAAACACCCCTGTGGTATTGTACTCCATACTGTCAAAAACAAGTTGAAGACAAGTTGAAGACCACCAATGAGGCTTAATCTAATTGCTCAGTCTAATTGGTGCTGATAAAAAAAATAAAAAAAATAATCCATAGGCCTAACGACATGCTGAAACTCACACACTTTTGATTAAAACAAGACAAACAGCTGCAAATTATTGAGATATCAATGTGTCACCAACAAAAATTAACAATAGGCCTACAGCAAATGCAGCATATTGCATACATTTTTCACATGCAAATAACCCATTTCGGTGGTGCTCAAAGCATGAAATTCTCAGAGCAGCATTTCTTCAACTTGAAGTAACGAGCCCAATCAGCCCTCCATGACAACAAAATCATAAACAACAGAGTGGGCTAATTAGGTCTTAGTTTTTGGGTTATGCTCAGGTAAAACAAATCTCTTAAGTAGGTTGACATTTATTGTGATGAGTCTTGTCTTTGAGGCAGAACTGAGCGATTTCCGCCAGCTGCAAAGTAAAAATTGGTTATAATTGTAAAAATGTATGAATCATTTTTTTGCCGTTTTGTCATAAAGGAAAGATTTCCCCATTTGTAATGTTATATTGTGTTTGCGCAGCTCAGAGATGTTCTACATCGATTCCCAAGGTAATTTCATGTTTTCACGTGTATCCGTTTAAGCAGGCACAAATTCGGCCGGTATGATGTAGCATTGCGATAAAGACCTCTCACTACACGTTAGATCGCAAAAACGTCTATCATACATGTCAGATTTCAATACTAGCCAATGTCAAAACATGTGAGGTTCTCTCTCAAATGAGCCATTGACCATATATTTGGGCTATTCCAACCTTGAGAAATGTGTAATTTAACAACAAAGTCCACCACATTTCTATTTGTCTGCCTCTTCAGTCCAGGGTGCATTGCATGGTGCTGTTGCATGGCCATTGCGAATGTCAGACTCCACTCTGTGAGGCACATCGATCTGCATGTTGAACATGGTGAGATTGTTGACTCCTAAATTGATAATGCAGTTTGTTTAGGCGATTTTACAGCTAACTACTGTAGCTACCTCAAATGGTGATATTGACTTGTGTGGAGCTACATTCGCTAGCTAGCTACCATAGAGAGAGCATTGCACTATGGGTTTTGTAGTCGACTTGAGCTGGAACAGATTTCCACATGTTGCTACCAACTTTATTTAACGACAAAATTAAACATTTCCTCACAAAAAATATTCTCACATATTAGTGTTATTTAACACTAAATTATAAGAATTTGTAGATTTGTCGTTTAATATAAGGTTAGGGTTAGCAGTGTGGTTAAGGTTAGGTTTAAAAACAGATTTTCTGACTTTGTGGCTCTGGCAGCTAGTGACCACTATGCAGAGCTGCCTCCAAAACAAGATTCAAATCGAAAAGTTCTAACCTGTGCCTCTTAAAGGGAAATAAATTTACAAGTAACTGATTACGTGACGTTTTGGCAATCCAAAGGTTGCATTACTGATTACAATTGTGGACAGGTAACTAGTAAAAGATTACATTTAGAAAGTAACCTACCCAACCCCTCTGTCTCTCCACTCTCTCTGTTTAGCATCTCTCTCGTTAAAACAGCCACAGAACATTTCCCAGGAGAGAAGGGTAAAAATAGCACAAACTGAGCTTGTTCCATACATCAAATAACAAGGATTCTCTTTAACTATGTGCTTTTGGCAGCTTTGGTCCTTTTCACAGTGATTAGCTGTTTTTCCCTTTGCAAAATAAATAGTTAGATTTCACCATTGCGAAGCTTACTCATGCACCCACAGGAATTGTCTTATTGTGTCCTCTCAAAGCCCATAGTCCTGAGAGTAAAACAAAACCCAGGACAAATCATCGGTTTTAGAACAGAAAGTTATTCGGTAAACGTAAAGGAAACTTGCATTTGCAGGATTGTTGGGTGTGCCTGCAAAAGTGTTATACACTCTTAAAATGCGAGAGATACAATTAACTTCGGTGTAATGACCGTGTAGTACCATTCAGATAATCAAATATTTTTTAAGTGTATCTACTGTGTCAGTAACAAACATACACAGAATAGTTAACTTTTATTTTTTTTGTGAAAAATCTATAATTGTAGTGTAGCTGATCTGTTGAAGACAGAGGATAATCACAGAATATTTGTGACCGTAGAAAGACATGCACACACACGGAAAATAAAATGGACTCTGGCTAGTATGGAAACTGATCTTTTTTTAGTTGTCTCCTTGTTAGTCTTCTTTCCGGTCAAAGGCTCAAAGAGACGACAATAGAACAAACAAGTGCCAGAGGGACTGAGGGAAACGCTGGCACCACACAACACTCTGTACCAGCCTGGAAATTAACCAACACCCTAACAACCCACAACACTGAGCAGGGTGACTACCTCACTGAGAGGGCACAGACAACATGATAACAAATGAGTTTAACAAACAAAAACAATACTTACCATCCTTATCAGCTCTCCGGAAAATCTGTTAAGACAAAACAGGACCTCTGCATTAGTGTCACATGAAGAGTCACATGAAAAGTGTCGAAACATGATAAAACATGGCAAAATAAAGGTCAATGATACCATAACCCCTAAAAAGATACTGAAGGCTACACACACGCACAGATACAGTAAATAAGCCTGCCTGAGTGGGTAGGTTAGAGTAGGTGAAAACCCAGTGTAGTCTCGTTTAAAAAGCCTGACCACATTGTGCACTCACGTGTGTAATAGCACAGTTAAGGTGGCAGGGTAGAGGAAGAAAAAGGCATTTGTTTGTCCCTGGAAAAGCAGTATTTACACCTGTTTAAAACACCAATCAATTCTCTGTAATGACTGTCATATCTGGAGGGGGATACTTTGTTCCTTTGTATGCTTTTGACAGGGGTGAGTGCATTTCAGGCATGAATGAGCTTAACAGTATACAATGTATTCTGTAGGTGTTTGTCCTTGGTGCATTTGTTGATACTATCCATTTGTTTCACCAGATTAATGAGCACTTGGGCAGTTTTAATAAAACAAAATCAGGGGTGAATAATTGACCATGCACATTGGGAAAAGCTCTATAGAGAGCTGACATGAGGCCTGTCAATGTGGTCCAATGAGTGACCAAACCATGAAAGGTAAAACAAAGTAAACGATAATAAACAGCTGACTCCATACATTAATCTGGCTTTATTATGTGACTGAAGATGATTGAAGCCTTTATAACAAGTCTGTACCATGTTTTTATTTTGGCATCTGAAGGTGAAGTAAAGCTGTGCAAAATGTCTTGGGAACGATTTCAGATCAATACCACAATCTTCCACTCCACCTGAAAAGGCACTGCTAGAGTACTATTGAATTCATTTAGAAGTGTTGGTGTTTGCTGAGCTTGATCATTCATATCTTTTGCTATCGGAGAATTGCTTTGTGATACAAAGACAAGGGAAAGGAGATAATTTTGAGAAAAACACTAGAGGTGAATGAAATAGGCAGAAGGTGAGAGAGAGAGAGCCGAGAGAGAGAGAGCCGAGGGAGAGCGAGCCGAGAGAGAGCGAGCCGAGAGAGAGCGAGCCGAGAGAGAGCGAGCCGAGAGCGAGCGAGCGAGCCGAGAGAGAGAGAGCGAGCGAGCCGAGAGAGAGAGAGCGAGCGAGCCGAGAGAGAGAGAGCGAGCGAGCCGAGAGAGAGAGAGCGAGCGAGCCGAGAGAGAGAGAGCGAGCGAGCCGAGAGAGAGCGAGCGAGCCGAGAGAGAGCGAGCGAGCCGAGAGAGAGCGAGCGAGCCGAGAGAGAGCGAGACGAGAGACGAGAGAGACGAGAGAGACGAGAGACGAGAGACGAGAGACAGAGACAGAATTGCAGGTTGACGTTTATTGTGTTGAGTCTTGACCTGGAGGCAGAACTGAGCAATTACCGCTAGATGGGCCAGCTGCAAAGTCAAAATTGGCTATATCGTAAAAATGTATGAAAACAAAAATGAGCTTTTTGGTCTTCATTTTAGATTAGGGTTAAGCATTAGGGTTAGCAGAGTGGTTGATGTTAGCTATAAGGTTAGGTTTAAAATCAGATTTTATGACTTTGTGGCTGTGCCAGTTAGTGACCACTGCAGAGCTGCCTCAAGAACAAGACTCATGATGTAAAACACTATTGCGCAAAATAAATACAGGTAGCTATCCTCCAGAAAGACTCACCCTCACTGACATGATTAGAAAAGGTAATATTACATATCATGCAAAATGTAAATCACAATTAAAGCAACAGAAGTGGGGCATGACTAATGATAAACGTGGCAGAAGTGTGTGTATAAAATTGGCCAATTTGGTGTTGAGGGGCTTGTCTGATCATCTATTTGTCAGGCCTCCCAGCATGGTGTCACACAATGTAGGTGACCCAATTTCACTCAGTTTCAGATGACAACCATATTTGACAAAAAAGGGGACAAACCCCAAATGCACACACTGCTCCTCTAAACTATAAAGATAAAAAACGACAAGAGTATCACCTAATAAGACAAGTATAAAACAACTAGAGCAGCTCAGTTTCCAGGGCCCAGACTGTGGTTTTATATGGCCTCATCCAGGGGTTGGAACTGGTTCAGGGAACAGAACTGAAAACCAGAATATTTTATTTAGAGAATCAGAACCAGAACCGAGAACGAAAGTGATCAATACTGTTCCAGAACAGACCGGCTATTATACAGCCTACTCAATCACTTTTTATAGCTACTGTTTACAGGCCTCCTGGGCCATATACATAATTCCTCGTTGAATTCCCTGAAGTCCTATTGGACCTTGTAGTCATGGCAGATAATATTCACATTTTTGGTGACTTCAATATTCACATGGAAAAGTCCACAGACCCACTCAAAAAGGCTTTCGGAGCCATCATCGTCTCAGTGTGTTTTGTCCAACATGTCTCCGGACCTACACATTGCCACAATCATACCCTGGATCCAGTTTTGTTGCGTGGAATAAATATTGTGGATCTAAATGTTTTTGCTCATAATTCTGGACTATCGGACCACCATCTTATTACGTTTGCAATCGCAACAAATAATCTGCTCCGACCCCAACCAAGGATTATCAAAAGCCGCACTATAAATTCTCGGACAACTCAAAGATTCATAGATGCTCTTCCAGACTTCCTCCACCTACCCAAGGATGTCAGAGTACAAAAATCACTTAACCACCTAACCAAGGATGTACATTTAACCTTGTGTAATACCCTAGATGCAGTTGCACCTCTAAAAACAAAAAAAATATTTGTCACAAGAATTTAGCGCCCTGGTATACAGAGAAAACCTGAGCCCTGAAGCAAGCTTCCAGAAAAATGGAACGGAAATGGCGCTCCACCAAACTGGAAGTCTTACGACTTGTTTGGAAAGACCGTACCTTGCAATATTGAAGAGCCCTCACTGCTGCTCGATCAGCCTACTTTCCCAGCTTAAATTGAGGAGAATAAAAACAATCCCAAATGTATTTTTGATACTGTCGCAAAGCTAACTAAAAAGCAGCATTTCCCAAGTCCAAGAGAGGATGGGCTTCACTTTAACAGTGATAAATTCATGAACTTCTTTGATAAAATTACAGACCTAAGATCAATGGAGACACTCACGTTTTTTTTTTTTAAATCTTGTATCTCTACACATTCATGAAAATAGTTATGGCCTCTAAACCGTCCAGCTGCCTACTGGACCCTATTCCAACTAAACTACTCTGCTTGGCTCCCTATCCTCCGGATGTGTACCAAACTCACTAAAAGTGGCAGTAATAAAGCCTCTCCTGAAAAAGCCAAGCCTATACCCGGACATTTTTCAAAACTAAACGGCCTATATCGAATCTCTCATTCCTCTCAATTTTTTGGGGAAAAGATGTTGCGCAACAACTCACTGCCTTCCTAAAGACAAATAATGTATAATGTGTGCTCCAAGACCTTAGTGCCGCTTTTGACAGCATCGATCACCACATTGTTTTGGAGAGATTATAAACCCTAATTGGTCTACATAGACAAGTTCTTGACTGGTTTAGATCTTATCAGTCGGAAAGATATCAGTTTGTCTCTGTGCATGGTTTGTAAGTTCGGTGTTCCTCAAGGTTATATTTAGGACCACTATTGTTTTCACTATATATTCTGAAACCTTTTGTCCAAAAATAATGCAGAAAAGCTAATCCATGCTTATAGATTAGATTACGGCAATGCTCTACTCTCCGGCTACCCAGATAAAGCACTAAATAAACTTCAGTTAGTGCTAAATATGGCTGCTAGAATCTTTGATTGATCATATTACTCCAGTGCTAGCCTCTCTACACTGGCTTTCTGTTAAGGCTAGGGCTGATTTAAAAGTTTTACTGCTAACCTACAAAGCATTACATGGACTTGCTCCTACCTATCTCTCGGACTTGGTTCTGCCGTACATACCGTATGCATCTGAGGTTGGCGCCACCCTGTGTAGTCACCTGTTAAGTAGCTCCCATGTTTGTGCATTAATTGTTGTTTTAGTATGTTTTTTGTGAGTTTTTCTTTTGCAACAGTTGAACTATAATAGTTCAGGATTACGTTTAGCAGCGCCGAACGTACACGCGAGTCCTCAATTATTTACAACCGAGCCCAGCTATTGGATTTAGCACACTCAGCACTGCTGCACCCCAGAGAAAAGTTTGTTATTCAGGATGAGTTGAAATGGCGATGGTGTGGACGAAGGGCGTGATTGTAGTGTAAAGCAAAGCTTAGGAAATACAAGCCGGCTATACAGTCTATCAATATGGGCAAGATGAAATCTCTGCATAACAAGATGGAGGAACTCGAGGGTCTTGTCCATGGACAAAAGGGAGTTCAGAGAAGCTAGTCTAGTGTGTTTGACCGAGACATGGGTAAATGATAACATCCCTACAGGGAACGTCACTAACGGCGGTTTCCATACCATCAGAGCTGACAGGGATAGCGCTTCTTCCGGTAAGAGTAAGGGAGGGGGGCTGGCTTTATTAGTTAACAACAGATGGTGTAATCCAAGCCATATTACTGTTAAGGAACAGTTTTGTAGCCCGGACAATGAGCTGTTAGCCGTTAGCCTGAGACCCTACTATTTGCAGAAGGAATTCACGGTGGCTATTGCGGTTATTGTTTACATCCCGCCCTCACACAGCGTGTGACGTCATCCACTCTGTTATCGCGAGGTTACAGACAGCGCATCCAATATTATATGCATCCCATACTACATGCATCCCATACTATATACATTTTTGTGTAGACAACACCGTACCCACCAGGAAGGTATTTTTTGCCATTTCTGGGGATTTTAACCATGCATCGCTCTCTTCAACGCTGCCCACGTTCAAACAGTTTGTGAAGTGCCCAACTAGGAACAATAAAACTCTGGACTTGTTATATGCTAATGTGAAGGATGCATACAACTGCACTCCCTACCTTAGGTAGATCGGATCACAACCTTGTCTACCTCACCCCACTCTACATGCCTATGGTCCAACAGAAGCCAGATGGTCCCCGGAGGCGAATGAGGCCCTACAGGACTGCTTGAGACAACAGACTAGGATGTGCTCTGTGAGGCTCATGGGGAGGACATTGATGGACTTACAGACTGCATAACGAACTATATACATTTTTGTGTAGACAACACTGTACCCACATGGAAGGTATGCTGTTTTCCAAATAATAAACCCTGGGTCACCAGCGACCTGAAGGCCCTGCTGAATGAGAAGAAGAGGGCCTTCAAGGAGGGGAACATGGTCAAATTGAAATGCGTCCAGAGGGAGCTGAAGTTGCGGATTGCTGAGGGGAAGAGAGTGTATAATGCCGGGCACACACTACACGATCTTTCCAATTTACAAATTGTAACAGACCACACACTTAACGACAAATAAACACATGTTTTACGGTTTAGATCGTTAAGTGTGTGGAGGGTAACAATTTGGCCAACACAACACACCACACACTAAACGATTCCATTCCCGAACAACCCAGTCCCGATTTTCAAAACCGGAAATCTCTCACAATAAAAATTGTGACTTCAGCATAAACAAAACATGGTGGACGACGAACAGGAGGAGCTAGCAATGCTAGCTTGAGCAATATTTTTTATCTCAATGTTGTGAAATAAAAGTTAAGACAGTTGATGAAGTCGTGGAGACGGCATGAAAATTTACTCTAGATGCTGTATCGTGAATTGGAGGTGAGTGAACTTGATGTCACTAACCATGACAGAGTCAGAGGCGATATTATGATATTGTTTACTGCCGTCCCCCTAAACGTTTGCAATGTCTTTATTTTACCCGCACAATCTGAATAAAATACCATTTGATATTGTTTTTTAAGTAGCGTGATTTAATGTTAAAATGTTTCCAGATAACCTTTTGGAATTTGCTACAACTGCCGATAGTGTAGCTGTCCACTGTACACATAACAAATGCAACCTTTAGGAAGATGCTTATTTATTTATTTGTCTTTCTGTATTTGTTTCATTATGTTGACAGGTAGAGGACAGAGCAGGTTTCAGGGCTTTGCTTCGAATGAATGCAGGGGAATTTGAGGTCATTATCAATAATGTGGCCCCCCTGATTACAAAGCAGGACACGAAATTGAGATTAGCAGTCACTGCCAAGGAGAGACTTGCATTGACACTTAGATTTTTAGCAACAGGTTTGTTTGTTGTTCGTTCGGTTATGGTATGTTTTTGACGACACATTGTAATGACATTCGTGGTGTTGACACAACTCAACAAATTGTTCCTCCATTTCTGACGACCACCTAACTTTCGCTTTTGCCACCATGGCTTGTTGTGAGTTCTCGTGATTATTACTTTAAGTCAGAGTGGCTCCCAATTGGCTATCGTCTTTCCCACGTGACAATCACTTGCCAGCGTACTCGGCTGTCCTCGGAGTTCCCCCCCAAACTACAGGAAATCATATCGTAAATATTGAACATGTTTAATATTTGCGATTTCGGTTCGGTGAGGTCCCAATCTTTAAAAAACCCTCTTAACATACCCCACACAACAGGATAATGAGGCAAATAAAATCGGTAGAGCCATCAAGAAATCGGGGCTTTGCTGTCCAGCGTCGGAAATCGGCTACAAAATCGGGCTAATTATCATGTAGTGTGTGCCCGGCATTAGGAGAAGATGGAGGACAAGCTGAGGCAGAGCCAGGTGAGAGAGGTGTGGAAGGGTATGAGAAATATCACTGGCTTCAAAAAGTCAAACAGTGGCAGACGGAGGGGACCCAGGACAGAGCCAATGAGCTGAACCAATTTTTTAACAGGTATGATATTAGCTCTGGCCACACACCCTCACGGCTGTCCCACCCCCCCTTTGCACACGACACCTCCGTTGAGACGATCAGCTCCCTCTGGACTGTTCTGCAACACCTCCCTTCCCCCCACCTCTGGACTGATCCTCAACACCCCCATTCCCCCCACCTCCCCACCTGGGCTGGCTTTCACCACCAACCAAGTGAAGAGAGCTGGAGAGACTACATCAGTGGAAAGCGGCGGGCCCTGATGGCATCAGCCCAAGGGTGCTTAGGGTCTGTGCTGACCAACTGTGTGGAATACTCCAGCGCCACTTCAACCTTAGCCTGAGCCTGGAAAGGGTCCCTGTGCTGTGGAAAACATCCTGCCGGGTCCCAGTGCCCAAGAAAGTGCACCCCACTGTCCTGAATGACTTCAGACCTGTAGCGCTAACATCCCATATCATGAAGACCCTGTAAAGGTTAGTCCTCGCTCACCTCAGACCCCTGGTGTGTACATCACTGGACCCCCTGCAGTTCGCATACCAGCGCAACATCGGGGTGGATTATGCAATCTACCTTCTGCAGAGGGCCTACTCTCACCTGGACATCGCAGGTTGCACTGTGAAGGTTATGTTTTTTTACTTCCCCAGTGCGTTCAACACCATTCAGCCCCTGCTACTGGGTGAGAAGATGAGGAGGATGAAAGTGGAAGAACCCTCATTCACCTGGGTTATGGGACTACCTGACCGGTAGGCCACGATTTGTGCGGCTACAGAGCTGTACACTGGTGCCCCCCAGGGAACGGTCCTGTCCCCCTTCCTGTTCACCCTCTACACCTTAGACTTCAGATATAACTGAAACATGCCACCTACAGAAGTTCTCGGATGACTCCGCAATTGTAGGGTGCATCAGGGTGGGCAGGAGGAGTAATACAGGGTCACACAAGTTACTGGTAGTCCATATGGACAACAGGCTGGAATGGGCTGGTAACACCGGGGCTCTGTACAAAAAGGGCCAGAGCCGACTCTACTTTCTGAGGAGGCTCGGGTCCTTCAACGTGTGCAGTAAACTACTGCATACTTTCTACCAGTTGGGCAAATAATAAATAGCTCTGTTCTGGGGATTAACCTTGACACTCTAGAGGAGGTGGTGGAGAGAAGGATCCTGGCCAAACTGCTGGCTATCATGGACAATGTCACCCACCCTCTGCATGCCATGGTTATGACGCAGAGGAGCAACTTCAGTCACAGACTGATCCCACCACGGTGTGCCAGAGAGCGCTACAGAAGGTCCTTCCTGCCGGGGGCTATTAGACTATTCAATGCCTCACCGGGGTGCCATGCCGGGAAGGACCAGCCAGGAGCCCAGAAGAACCCCCAAACTGTTTTTGGGGAGGGGGCTATGGGGGTGGTCGGGGATCGATGGTGAAGAGCCCCG
This sequence comes from Thymallus thymallus, assembly GCA_023634145.1. Classification (NCBI taxonomy): domain Eukaryota; kingdom Metazoa; phylum Chordata; class Actinopteri; order Salmoniformes; family Salmonidae; genus Thymallus; species Thymallus thymallus. Next base: position 18,770,930 of record CM042414.1, read on the forward strand.
GCCACTGCGCTCATGGGTGATCCAGGAGGAGCCCCTACAGCCATGGGAGCAGAGGTACGGAGAGGAGTCGGAGGAAGACGACGACTATGTGCCTTTGTTCCCTCACTCGTGGGGGCTCCTGGAGGAGTCCTCACAGGAAGGGGATTGGTGATGGAGAGAGGAAGATCGGGGCAGTCGCAGCCCTTCGGGCGCTGATATGCTCTCGTGAACAAGCGGATGGATATGCGGGAGCGGGCTTCTGAGCAAGCGAAGGCCCGCAGCCTCCAGCGAAGGCCCGCAGCCCGGCGCCTCCAGCGAAGGCCCGCAGCCCGGAGCCTCCAGCGAAGGTCATCTGCTCCACTCCAGTGCCAGAGCAGTCCGCTCCACCGGTGCCCAGTCAGTGTTCGGCCGTCTGCTCCACTCCCATGGAGGAAAGTGTCCACTTCACCGGGGCCAGAACCGCCACCGAGGTGAAGTGTCCCTCCCCAACCCCCCCCCCATGTCATTTTTTGTATTATTATAATTTTTTTATATGTATTTATCGTGGTCGGGAGTCCGCGCCTTAGAGGGGGGGGTACTGTCAGGCTCTGGCCATAGGGAGGTCTTTGGCTCCTCTAGATAGCCAGGGTCAGAGCCTGACAGATCTAGAAGGCCTAGATCTATGTTTTCGTTTTGTGTTGAATCCCCAATTAGAGACAGCTGAGAGATGTCTCTGATTGGGGATTCTATTTAAGTTGCCATATCCCACACCTGTGTGTGGGTCATTGTTAGATGTCATTGTGAGAGTAAGTGTGTTTCTCTTTCATTCACATACATACATACATACATACATACATACATACATACATACATACATACATACATACATACATACATGTTTGTTCTTTTGTATAGTTCCAACTAAGTATAGTTTTATGTTTAATAAAACAATGTCGAACTATGATCACGCTTTGCCTTGGTCTCTGAACACACCCGATCGTGACAATATGTGCATTTATCTGTAAATAACCCTGTTCTAAGGACTGTATTTTAAGGGAATTAGTATTATTAGCCTAAATTATATCATACGCACATTTAGCTATTGAAGTATGTCTTCCTGTCATTTACCTGTACAGTTAATTTAACCATGCAAATATTCATTTACCTGTACATTTAACCAGCCTGTATATTAAGTAAACTATTATTACCCTCACTTATATCATATGCGCATTTAGCTATTTAAGTATCTTTTTCTGCCATCGACCTGTATAGTTAACCATGCAAATATACAGTTGAAGTCGGAAGTTTACATACATCTTAGCCAAATACATTTAAACCCAGTTTCATAATTCCTGACATTTAATCCTAGTAAAAATGCCCTGTTTTATGTCAATTAGGATCACCACTTTATTTTAAGAATGTGAGAATTATTTATTTCAGCTTTTATTTCTTTCATAACATTCCCAGTGGGTCAGAAGTTTACATACACTCAATTAGTATTTGCTAGCATTGCCTTTAAATTGTTTACCTTGGGTCAAACGTTTCGGGTAGCCTTCCACAAGGTTCCCACAATAAGTTTGGTGAATTTTGGCCCATTCCTCCTGACAGAACTGGTGTAACTGAGTCAGGTTGTAGGTCTCCTTGCTCTCACACGCCTTTTCAGTTCTGCCCACACATTTTCTATAGGTTTGAGGTCAGGGCTTTGTGATGGCCACTCCAATACCTTGACTTTGTTGTCCTTAAGCCATTTTGCTACAACTTATGCTTAGGGTCATTGTCCATTTGGAAGACCCATTTGCAACCAAGCTTTAACTTCCTGACTGATGTCTTGAGATGTTGCTTCAATATATCCACAATTTTCCTTCCTCATGTTGCCATCTATTTTGTGAAGTGCACCAGTCCTTCCTGCAGCAAAGCACCCCCACAACATGATGCTGCCACCCCCGTGCTTCACGGTTGGGATGGTGTTCTTCGGCTTGCAAGCCTCTCCCTTTTTCCTCCAAACATACCGATGGTCATTATGGCCAAACAGTTCTATTTTTGTTTCATCAGACCAGAGGACATTTCTCCAAACAGTACGATCTTTGTCCCCATGTGCAGTTGCAAACCGTACTCTGGCTTTTTTATGGCAATTTTGGAGCAGTGGCTTCTCCTTGCTGAGCGGCCTTTCAGGTTGTCGTTATAGGACTGTACTTTTGTACCGGTTTCCTCCAGCACTTTCACAAGGTCCTTTGCTGTTGTTCTGGGATTGATTTGCACACCAAAGTACTTTCATCTCTAGGAGACAGAACACGTCTCCTTCCTGAGCGGTATGACGGCTGTATGGTCCCATGGTGTTTATACTTGCGTACTATTGTTTGTACAGATGAACGTGATACCTTCAGGCGTTTGTAAATTGCTCCCAAGGATGAACCAGACTTGTGGACTGTGGTCCCGTCTGAAGTTTGCCAATGACCATCTGGATAATCCAGAGGAGGAATGGGAGAAGGTCATGTGGTCTGATGAGACAAAAATATAGCTTTTTGGTCTAAACTCCACTCGCAGTGTTTGGAGGAAGAAGGATGAGTACAACCCCAAGAACACCATCCCAACCGTGAAGCATGGAGGTGGAAACATCATTCTTTGGGGATGCTTTTCTGCAAAGGGGACTGGACGACTGCACCGTATTGAGGGGAGGATGGATGGGGCCATGTATCGCGAGATCTTGGCCAACAACCTCCTTTCCTCAGTAAGAGCATTGAAGATGGGTCGTGGCTGGGTCTTCCAGCATGACAACGACCCATAACACACAGCCAGGGCAACTAAGGAGTGGCTCCGTAAGGAGCATCTCAAGGTCCTGGAGTGGCCTAGCCAGTCTCCAGACCTGAACCCAATAGAAAATGTTTGGAGGGAGCTGAAAATCCGTATTGCCCAGCGACAGCCCCGAAACCTGAAGGATCTGTATGGAGGAGTGGGCCAAAATCCCTGCTGCAGTGTGTGCAAACCTGGCCAAGAACTACAGGAAACGTATGATCTCTGTAATTGCAAACAAAGGTTTCTGTACCAAATATTAAGTTCTGCTTTTCTGATGTATCAAATACTTATGTCATGCAATAAAATGCTAATTAATTACTTAAAAATCATACAATGTGATTTTCTGGATTTTTGTTTTAGATTCCGTCACTCATAGTTGAAGAGTACCTACGATAAAAATTTGACTTCAACATGCTTTGTAAGTAGGAAAACCTGTATGTATGTATGTATGTATGTATGTATGTATGTATGTATATATATATATATATATATTATATTCTTTTTTTCATTCTATTCATATCAACGTGCAATAATTGTATAATTTTTTCAACTAACACTATAACAATGTGTACATATTTAGTCATTCACTCATACTATGCAATGAGTTTCTATAGCTTTTTGCACTCCAGACTTTGACTTTTTCATACTGCACTATGTATCATATATCTGTCTTTTGTGTATTCCGTTCTGGCATTTTGCACCTGCCCTATGTTTTTCGTAGCTGCTTGACAAAGTTATTTCCCCACGGGGATCAATAAAGTACCTACCTACCTACCTACCTACCTACCTACCTACCTACGGTCACAAGATGCAGGCCTCCTTATTGTCCCTAGAATTTCTAAGCAAACAGACTATAGAGCTCCATTTTTATGTGAGAGACGCAGACTCGGTCCCGACCTTTAAGTCTTTACTGAAGACTCATCTCTTGAGTTGGTTGTAGGATTGAGTGTAGTCTGGCCCAGGGGTGCGAAGGTCAATGGCAAGTCACTGGAGTGATGAACCGCCCTTTCTGTCTCTGCCTGGCCGGCTCCCCTCTCTCCACTGGAATTCTCTGCCTCTGATCCTATTAGCTATACTCAATTTGAGTGGGTTGAGTCACTGACATAATCTTCCTGTCCATTTTTGTGCGGTGGAGCCTTGTCTCAGTGTAGTAAATTGGTGATCTGTTTATCCCTCTAGTGGTGTGGGAGCTGTGCTTTGGCAAAGTGTTATATCCTGCCTGCTTGGCCCTGTCCAGGGGTATCGTCGGACAGGGCCACAGTGTCCCCCGACCCCCCCCCCAGTCTTAGCCTCCAGTATCTATGCTGCAATAGGCTATGTGCCGGGTGGCTAGGGTCAGTCTGTCCTATCTGGTGAAATTCTCCAGTGTGAACTTAAGTATGCTGCCTCTAATCAATTAATCTCTCTCTCTCTCTCTCGCACCTGCTGTCTCGACCTCTGAATGCTCAGCTATTAAAAGCCACCTGAAATGTACTCCTGAGGTACTGACCTGTTGCACCCTCTACAACCACTGTGATCACTGGTCATCTATGAATGTTTGAACATCTTGAAGAACGATCTGGCCTTAATGGCCATGTGCTCTCATAATCTCCACCCGGCACATCCAGAAGAGGACTGGCCACCCTCCCTAGGTTTCTTCCTAGGTTCCTGCCTTTCTAGGGGGTTTTTCCTAGCCACTGTGCTTCTACATCTGCATTGCTTGCCGTTTGTGGTTTTAGGCTGGGCTTCTGTAAGAGCACTTTGTGGCATCTGCTGATTTAAAAAAGGGCTTTATAAATACATTTGATTTGGTATTTTAAAAACATGGGAACCAGTTAACATTCTTTTACATTTGAATTATTAGTTTTTATCCTACAAACAAATGCAACAAAGCGCCTATGCAAAGCCCTCACTGTCACTCAGAAATGCATTCCAGAGTCTACCTGGCTGCCAACTGAAAATATATGCCTGTGTGTGTAGGCTACCTGTCCCTCCCCCTCCCTCTGAAGCATGCATAATCTACTGTAGCTACTGACGTTACAGGCATGATTCAGAAAAAAGATAAGATGTTTTATTTTAATTCTGCTGATGCTCTGCTCTACACACACACAAGCTTGTTAGCTAGCTCTGGTCTAGTTCTCAAACTCTAGGCGGCATTATGTGTAATGTAATGGAACTGTGAGTCATGATCAAGGGCTAGCTCTGGTCCAACGTTAGTTAAGCAAACTCTTAAGTTCAAAGACATTCAAAGTTCCTTCATAGAAGCCGCTCCTCCGTAGGGATAATTCTGTGGGCCTAACTCATAATGCATGTCATAACAACAAGATGCCCAGTGCTTCATGACCAGCGCTCTCCTCACATGCACAATTTCAGTCGCATGTCGCACCCGACACGTCTGTCTAATGCATGTACATAGCCCGGCCGCTCCATAGCAAGCTGCTCTATCCATTTTTAATATCATGCTAAACATCAGTTTTTTTTTTAAAAAGGAACAAAAACAGTTCAGAACTTTATTTTGCTGGTCAGAACAGTGGAATGGAACTGTTCAGAACTAAACAATTGTAAATAATTTTGGTTCCAACCCATGGTCTTAACTAACCTGGTAAAATCATGCTAAATTTTAACCATCAAAGTGACTGACAGTAAGATTTATTAGCTTTGCTCTTTGCCATGCAGATAAAGAGTTTATTTGATTCCATAATGCTAATCACTGCTCCTCATGGCAATATGGCATAACGCAGTTTGGAGATAAAGCAATTCAATACCAGACCTAATCAGTTAATTAGAGCGAACAACCTAGTCGTCTGAGTGCTAGAGATCTGTGCTCAATTCATTAAAGCAAAAATGGGTAAACATTGTCAGGTGGGGTATGGGGGGACGTGGGCTCATCCAATTCATCTTGGCTCCTGGGCCATGTCTGTGCATTTCAAGGCTGCGTTGAAACATTTACTTATCAGTGACCCAAGACCTGCTCAGATAATCCCTACAATTGTGTCGCTGAGTTGTAGTACTGCTGCAAATGTACATTGTCCCAGGGGCGTTGGCAGTCATAATGTAAGTAACCTAATTTATGTCCCTCTAACTTCCCTGAATGCCTCTGTCAATCCACAGCTATTGTATGCAGTAATCATGCGCCTATGAACCTGAGTTATACTGTTAGTACTGTGATGGTTTGCCCTAGTAGGAAGTCCACTGTGTGCAACTGTCCCATCAGCTCAAACATAAATATCACTGTCATGTCTACCTCTGATAAGCCTCCCAGTAAAGCAATAAAAACAATCAAGACTCACAGAAAAGTGCTAAAAATAGCCCACATTAACATATGTAGCCTAAGAAACAAGGTTCATGAAATCAATAGCTTGCTAGTAACGGGTAACATTCATATACTGACTATCTGTGAAACTCACTTAGATAATACCTTTGATGATACAGTGGTAGCAATACATTGTGTCAACATCTTCAGAAGTGACAAATGCCAATAGTGGAGGTGTTGCCGTTTATGTTCAGTCATATTCCTGTAAAGCTTAGAGAGGATCTCATGTCAAATTCAGTTGAAGTAATATGGCTACAGGTTAACCTGCCTCACCTAAAGCCCTCTCTGTGGGACGCTGCTATAGACCAACAAGTGCTAACAGTCAGTATCTGGATAATATGTGGGAATGCATGTGATATCAACAGAGGTATATTTTTCTGGGTGACCTAAATATTGTCTGGCCTTCATCAAGCTGCCAGTCAAGAAAAAGCTTCAAACTGTAACCAGTGCCTGTAACCTGGTTCAGGTTATCAGTAAACCTACCAGGGTATTTACAAACAGCACAGGAATTAAATCATCCACATATATTAATCACATCTTTACTAATGCTGCAGAAATTTGCTCTAAAGCAGTATCCACATCCATCGGATGAAGTGACCATAAAATAGTAGCCATATCCAGGAAAACCAAAGTACCAAAGGCTGGGCCTAATATAGTGTATAACAGGTCATACAATACATTTTGTAGTGATTCCTATGTTGAAGATGTAAAGAATATTTGCTGGTCTGTGGTGTGTAATGAGGAGCAACCAGACGCTGCACTTGATGGCTTATTCCAGGTACTAATAAGCATGCACCCATTAAGGAAATGACTGTAAAAACTGTTAAATCCCCATGCATTGATGAGGAATTGAAAAATTGTATGGTTGAGAGGGATGAGGCAAAAGGAATGGCAAATAAGTCCGGCTGCACAGCCGATTGGTGTACTGTAAATTGAGAAATCATGTGACTAAACTTAACAAAAAGAAGAAACTGTACTATGAAACAAAGATAAATTATATAAAGAATGATAGTAAAAAGCTTTGGAGCACCTTAAATTACATTTTGGGCAAGAAGGTGAACTCTGCTCCATCAATGGCAAGATGAGCAAACTTAGGCATGACATGCAAACAACAAATTCTGAACCTACACATCCATGCATAACTGACCAAATTATGAAAGACAATCATTGTACTTTTGAATTCCGTAAAGTGAGTGTGAAAGAGGTGAAAAAAGTATTGTTGTATATCAACAATGACAAGCCACCTGGGTCTGACAACTTTGATGGAAAATTACTGAGGAGGATAGCAGACGATATTGCCACTCCTATTTGCCATCTCTTCAATCTAAGCCTACAGGAAAGTATGTGCCCTCAGGCCTGAAGGGAAGCGAAAGTCATTTGGCTACACAAGAATAGCATAGCACCTTTACTGGCTCAAACAGCCTGTTACTAACCCTTAGTAAACGTATTGACCAGATACATTGTTATTTCACAGTAAACAAATTAACAACATGTTTTCATCACACTTATAGGGAAGGGCATTCAACATGTACAGCACTTACACAAATGACAGATGATTGGCTAAGAGAGGTTGATAATAAAAAGATTGTGGGAAAAGTTTGATAATGTCAAAAGCTGCACTGAAGTCAAGCAATCATAATCTGCTATATTGTGGATTGAGAGTTACCTGTCTAACAGAACACAGAGGGTGTTCTTTAATGGAAGCCACTCCTACATAATCCAGGTAGAGTCAGGCATTCCCCAGGGCAGCTGTCTAGGACCATTACTTTATTCAATCTTTACTAAAGCCTATGTATGCTGTTGGCTCAACACTATACACGTCAGCTACCTCAGCAAGTGAAATCACTGCAACACATAAAGAGCTGAAGTCAGTTTCAGAATGAGTGGCAAAAAAAAGTCCTAAATATTTTAAAAAACTAAAAGCATTGTACTTGGGACAAATCATTCACTAAACCCTAAACCTCAACTAAATATTGTAATGGATAATGTGGAAATTTAGCAAGTTGAGGAGACTGGATTATAAACTGTCATGGTCAAAATATATTGATGCAACAGTAGCTAAAATGGGGAGAGGTATGTCCATAATAAAGCACTCCTCTGCTTTCTTAACATTGCTATCAACAAGACAGGTCCTACTAGCCCTAGTTTGTCACACCTGGACTACTGTCAAATCCTGTAGTCAGGTGCCAAAAAGAGAGACTTAATCAAATTAAAATTGGGCAGCACAGCTGGTCTTTAAATGTACAAGGAGAGCTAACATTAATAATATGCATGCCAAACTCTCCTGGCTCAAAGTAGAGGAGATATTGACTTCATCGCTACTTGTATTTGTGAGAAGTATTGACATGTTGAATGCACGAGGTGTCGGTTTAAACTACTACCACACAGCTCAGACACCCATACATACCCCACAAGACATGCCACGAGAGGTGAACTCACTACTGTAAGTCGCTCTGGAAAAGAGTGTCTGCTAAATTACGCAAATGTAAATGTAAAATGTCTACAAAAAATACACCTTGGAACAGCAGGGACTGTGAAGAGACACACACACACACACACGGACACACGCATACACACGATAACATACGCACTATACACACACACGTATACATGGATTTTGTGTTGTAGATATGTGGTAGTAGAGTATTGGCCTGAGGGCACACACTTAGTGTTTTGTGAAATGTAATGTAATTGTATATAACTGCCTTAATAAATACAAATACAACAGAAAACAATACAGACGGGCTTGGTTTACAGTAAATGGAGGAAACTGACCTATTCTGTACAGTTCAGCAGAGCATTAGCCAAAACAAGTAATGTGATAAATGAAGAACTCTAAATGAGAATGACAGTGGTGTGCCTTGGCACAGAGAGAAGGAACGGAGGTGTCATGGGAATGGATGGACACTTGAGTAACAAGCAAGGCAGAATGAAGCATTAAGAAGCAGGTAATAATGAGAGACAGAAGAAAATAATGAGACACGACAAACAGGAAGCAAGAAAATGTGTGATAAAGAAAGAGGTACAGAATGGTGGGAACAGGGTGAGAGAGAGGCAGAGTTCTCCCTGCCTCTTTTTGCCTCATTAAGAATGGATGGATCTGTTTTCCCTAGGCAGTCGCTGCTGTGTGGAGGAAAGAAGAAAGGAGAATAATTGGGATATGAGAAACACTGTACAAAGAACAGCTGCTGTGAGGTTTATATTCTTATCAGATGGGTTTCCAATACTCACATACCTTTAAATATACAGTAGGTCATTGAAGTCTCAAGTTTTTGAGTTATAATACCTCATGATAAGCTGTAGACCATACTATTTACCAATTTCATCTAGATTTTTCGTAGCTGCCTATTTAACGCCACAAACCAATGCTGGCAGTAAGACCACACTCAACAAGCTGTGTAGGTCCATAAGCAAACAAGAAAATGTACATTCAGAGGGTTTTTTGTGGCTATGCAACCATAGGCGATAAAACTCTAGATCACCTTTACTCCACACACAGAAACGCATACAAGGCCCTCCCTTTGGCAAATCACAACATAACGCTATCCTCCTGCTTCCTGCTTACAAGCAAAAACTCAAAACAGGAAGTACCAGTGACTCGCTCGATACGGAAGTGGTACGATTAAGCTGATGCTAAACTACAAGACTCTTTCGCCAGTACAGACTGGAATATGTTCCGGGATTCATCCAATAACATTGAGGAGTTTACCACATCAGTCACCGGCTTCATTAATAAGGGCACCAACCAGAAGCCATGGATTACTGGCAACATTCGCACTGAGCTTAAGGCTAGTGCTGCCGCTTTCAAGGAGTGGGACACTAATCTGGATGCTTATAAGAAATACTGCTACGACCTCTAACAAACCATCAAACAAGGAAAGCGTCAATATGGGACTAAGATCAAATCCTACTACGCCAGCTCTGATGCTCGATGGATGTGGCAAGGCTTGCAAACTATCACAGATTACAAAGGGAAACCAAGTCGCAAGCTGCCCAGCGATGCAAGCCTACCAGATGAGCTAAATGCCTTCTATGCTCGCTTTGAGGCAAGCAACACTGAACCATGCACGAGCACCAGCTGTTCCAGACGACCGTGTGATCTTGCTTTCTGTAGATGATGTGAGTAAGATGAATTCACTCCAATTCGCATAATTGCCCAACAGATCCATAGATGACACAAACACTATTGCACTCCACACTGCCCTCACCCTTCTGGACAAAAGGAATACCTACTTAAGAATGTTCATTGAATACAGCTCAGCATTCAACACCATAGTCCTTCCGAGCTCATCATCAAGCTTATAACAGATGATGATGAGGTAGCCTATAGGGAGGATGTCAGGAACCTGGCAGTGTGGTGCCAGGACAACAACCTCTACCTCAACATCAGCAAGAAAAATGAGCTAATTGTGGACTACAGGAAACAGAGGGGTGAGCAGCAGGTTGAGAGCTTCAAGTTCCTCACTGTCCATATCACTAAGGAATTAACATGGTCCACACACACCCATACAGTTGTGGAGAAAACAAAAGCGCCTCTTCCCCCTCAAAATTAGATTAGGATATAGGCCAAGGACTAGATTAAGAGTATTTTTGCTACTACTTTTTCCTGCTACGTTCACCACATTTAGTCTTAATCTTAGGTTGTTTACTACAGTACCTTACTTAGTCTGTTTAGCAAATGGCCTCACATGTGAATCGTTAAAGAGATGGGTTGGGCTAAGGCTTAAGAAGGTGTGAACGATGCTGAACAAAGGTCTCCAGTGTACCAAAACATTCACGGGACATTTTCTCAAAAGTGCGGTTACAAGCTAATCAACTTTCAAAGCGTAATTACTTTCCCATTGTTCCTCAACTAGCTCCGAGTCTATATTTTTATCCAATGTAAAAAACAAAATTTATAATTTTGCTACATAGGACCGAATCAAGGTGGTGGGTCACAAATGGCTACCCGGACTACCTGCAGAAATGCACACTCACTGGACTCTACCCACAAACTCACACTGACACCCCAACACACACACTACATATGGCCACACACACACATAACATGTGCACACATGCATACTGACACTTTCATACTCAACACATACAGTGCATTCAGAAAGTATTCAGACCCCTTAACTTTTTCCACATTGTTACGTTACAGCCTTATTCTAAAATTGTTTAGCACAATATCCCATTATGACATAGCAAAAACAGGTTTTTAGAAATGTTGGCAAGGGGTCTGAATACTTTCCGAATGCACTGTACACTGCTGCTACTGCATATTAATTATCCTGTTGCCTATTCACTTTATCCCTACCTATATGTACATACAGTACCTCGTACCCCTGCACATCGACTCAGTAGTGGTACTCCCTGTATATACTCATTATTGTTATTCACTGTGTATTTATTCCTCACATTTAAGTTTTTTAGCTTTAACTCTGCATTGTTGGAAAATAACCCGTAAGTAAGCATTTCACTGTTCTAGACCTGTTGTTTACGAAGCATATGACAAATAAAGTATTATAATTATAATAACATGCAATTAAAGCAAGTAGTAAAGTCTGGTACGGCTGAGGCTAAAAACAAATAACAATATTTACATTTCATGGCCAATAATCCAACTAAAATCCTCTGTAAATATATCTATATGGACAGTTTAATTGAAAACCTCCAATCATCACCTCTAAGCCACTCACAGGGCTAGAATGTCCTAGAGCATTACATTGACAGGCAAATGCAGAAAAAAACTACAATGCTAATACTGTACGTATAGTATACTGTATGAGACTGCATTGTCATTCAGTGTACACTAGGTGCAGTCAAGTCTTTATATAGTATCAGCTGGGCAGGTTATTGTGAACATAAAGGTGAGCTCAGCAGAGAACGTCTTATCTGGTTTTAAATGGCCACCCTGTACCACTGTCTCTCTCACTTTCATATACCGAGTACTCTCTCCCCCCTCCCCCCACTCTCTTTTTCTCTTGCTCACGTGTGCACACACACACACTTTACTAGGATACTTCTACTCCTCTGGTCTTAATTTTCAGAATTATATCTTATCAATTATATCATCTTATCTGGGTCTGGGTCTTGGTCTAAAAGTAAACTAGTTCATCTGACTCTCTCAGGTTAGTTTTATCCATAAAAGCAATATGTAGATCCCTACAGAAAGGAGCATCAGATACACATAAGGCAATTATGATTAAATCAACACTGCTGAGACCAGCTTCAGCAACCTACCCCACAGTGTAGGCTATTTGCTGGGTACACTACACTTATTTATTAAAAATAAGATATGCCTGTCAAAGATGTGCTACTGCATGGTAAAGACAAGATGTCTGACTATCAGAGTAATATATTAATCAATCGCTCTTTATAAGATGTTTTATTAAGACAACATTTAAAAGATGCACTATGCAGAAATCCCTCTGCCATTTCATGGTTGCCCAAATTCTAATTATTACAAAAAAATAATATATATCTATTATTTTTGTAATAATTAGAATTTAGGCAACCATGAAATGGCAGAGGGATTTCTACATAGTGCATCTTTTAAATGTTGTCTTAATAAAAAATCTTATAAAGAGCTATTGATTAATATATAACTCTGATATATTACTCTTATAACCTTTATTTAAATAGGCAAGTCAGTTAAGAACAAATTCGTATATACAATGACAGCCTAATAGCTTGCCTAATTTCAGTTTGTGACAAAACAAGCAAGTATAGTGTAAAGGATCATTGTACCATCTAAACCTCTGTCAAATATATTTTCCATGACCAAAAATATTGTATTTTCAGCTGTTTGAAGCTGGGGTACAAAACTGAAAGTAAAAGACCAAAAACGAAACTTAAGCACTGGAAGTATAGAAATAGCGCACCTAGAACATATCTACCTCTTAAACTTGCTTTCAATGAGAATGACAGATCTAAAACTCCAATTTCTATGTGCATTTGGTCAGGTCACCCAAAAAGTTACATATTGCAGCTTTAAAGGACTGCACTGTATATGCATGCTGTGGAATCAAATATGTAACAAACTGCACACATCTAGGAGCATTGACATATATTGATACCAATTTGGAGCATAGAGAATATTCTATAAAACCTATAAAGCCTATAAACACAACAAAACCAATATGGGGGCACATAAGGCCAACTCTGAGTAGGCTATTTGCTTAGAATTATTGCACTATTTATGGAAATTATGGGCCAGATAGGCCAACAGATTACAAATAAACTTTGTTTTCAATATATTTATAGTGAGTGCATGTGTATTCAGAGAAGCTAGAATATATGTACAGTATTTTCACACCATTGGGGATGATCTTTGCCCACTGAATTAAAATTGGACTTTCTCCCGCAAACTATTCCACCTCAGCCACCATATCAACGAAGCGTTAGATAATTGGTAACCCTACAATCAAGTTAGCGATACTTACATCCAATATAACAGAGATGCCTTGCCGTGGCTCTGGCGCGAAGAACTGCTCTTGGGCAACCGATGCCTCCTCCTTCGCGTATTCCCGGGTGGAGATGCTTTTGTTGTCGCTCATCTTGGTGACTATCCAGCGGACGAGCCCGTCAATTGCACCGGGCTGGGCGCCGCTGTTTCCGGACTGTGCAGCCGTCGCTGACTCGCTGTCCTGGTCCACGGGTTTTGGTTGCTCTTTGCTGTCCTGAGCCCGGAGTTTCGGTTGTTCTTTTTGGAGCAGTTTGTGGACACCGTCCCTGCAGTAGCGCGCTGCTTGCTCACACATCCTTTTGCAGCGGAGCGTTCATGCTGAGCGTTATGGGGACAATCCCTCCCTCCCCACTTACATCATCATCGACCCTCCGAACATCCCCGAAAACACACCTCTCCTCAACATCACTTCAAACTTTAAGAGGGTTAGTGGTCTGTTGCAGGGCTGTCTATTGGTGCCTTGGAAATATTCGATTAGACTAATCAGCATTTTGCCTGATGCAGGTCTACTTTCTTAAATATATGAGACGTTATTGTATATATTATTGTAAAGAATTAAGTAAAAATGTGTTGAGAGACATTGTACAAGGTGGACTGAAACACCTTTAATTAAGTTAACGAGAAGTATACGAGTCCTTTCAACACTACAGTACCTCTAACATACCTCTCAGATGTGGGGCAAATGAATCAAGTCACTAGCTAACTACGTTTCCATTAGAATAGTGACATGGTTGAGTGGGATGATGTCACCAGGTGTAAGTGGTTCATTAATTAAGCCACTGATTAGGCCCCATGTTGCATTCATAATCTCTGCTAGATGCAGTTTGGCTGATGATGAACAGACATTGGGCCTCACCATAGAGTGCAGCATACCCCACATACATGTTTAATCTGAGCCCCTCTCCATTTTGAGGAAAGTCCCTCATTACTAGTGTGTGATGTGTGCTACTATGAAGACCCATGCAGGATAACCTTTGTGAGTTGAAAGACTCCCTGGTCCTGCCCTTTCCAGAGAGGTGATTAAGTCATTCCAGGCCTCTCCCTTTAATTAGCCAAACCCAAAAGAGTAGGTAGAATGCTCTGCCTTTAGAACGATTAAAATATCATTATTGTGGAGGTAATCCTCCACAGCAGTTGTTGAGGAAGAACACATTCTGAGAGGACATCTTGCCTCAGGCGACTAGAAGTGCCTCCATCCGCCTCCGGTTTCTGACAAAGGAAGGCCTGATGCTCAGCAGAGCACAGCTAGTCAGACCGGACTGGGTTTAGTAAATGGGTCTCAACAGGACTTCTGTTTATGTGACTCTGGTTACTTGAGCCTCATCAGCCCCATGCTTCCCCACACAGATCAGGCAAACGAGCCCATTACAGGCAGCCCAGCAGACAGGCCTCTCCTGTGGTCAAGCCCGGATGGATGTGATGCCCCTTAACAAAGAGCTGGGAGTGTTCCATAGAGGAGAGAGAGAGCTCCTTCACTGGATCATCCATATGTCTACTCTGATTACAGTTCAGCTGCATCATAACTGCTACCCAGTTTCAAATCGACAATCATAAACACAACACGTCATTTCTGTCAAAACTGTTTATTCTCTTCTGGTCACCGTCTTCTATTGAGGCCGCACAATATATTTTATTTATGTATTTTTTTTATTTAACCTTTATTTAACTAGGCAAGTCAGTTAAGAACAAATTCTTCTTTACAATGACGGCCTACACCACTGCATAGCCTGTAATCAATGCTGGGCCAATTGTGCGCCGCCCTACGGGACTCCCAATCACGGCCGGTTGTGATACAGCCTGGATTCGAACCAGGGTGTCTGTGACAACGCGAGCACTGAGATGCAGTGCCTTAGACCGCTGCACCACTCGGGAGCCCCAAGATAGGGGTATCAAGAACAATCTGATTATAACAAGCCCATCAAATAGATCCACAGGCTAAGCAGTGGGGGTGGGAGGGAGAGAGACAGTGGGAAAGTGGTGGTTATGCCATCCATCCCTATTGAGCTGATAGTACTGTGGGCTGTGCTGTGCAGGCTAAGTTAGTTCTGGCAGAGGGACTGCTGACACGGCAGCAAAGAATACAGTGTATTCAAACAATTAGAATTCTGTGGTTAGGAAAAAGAGCCAAAATACATGTGTGCCTGTGCAATGCCCTCCCACTCCCTCATTAAAGCTCCTCCCTCATTAAAGCTCTCCTACTTACCAGATTAAAAACTCTGCCAGGAGACTTCAAACCCCTGCGCAATATTTAAATACGAAAGAATATAACAACGCATTGATTGTGAGAGCTAGCTGTCCCAAAATGCAGGCACTCATCCTTCTTGCTAACTGCACGCTCGCTAACACACACACACACACACACTCTCTCTCTCACTCTTTCTGACACACCTATTCAACTGCTGTTTGTGCAAATTGAAACTCTTTTTATATTTAATTCATCCTGAACACCCATCCTGTTCCCACAAATGAACGTAGGAGGTCTCAGGTGCTGACGCCTAATGATTGCCATTTGGAGGAGCAAGTGCTCTCCCTAGTGGCTCTGAGAGGAACATGATCTAGAAGAGGGAAACGAGAAGCGCTAACACCCAACAACAGAGCGGATAAGATAAGACCATTTCTGCTATAAATATATTTATTATTTAGTCTCACAATGTGTACATCTCCTAAGGCTTTATAAATAGGACAACGGCACAATTTATTATTTGTAAAATCAATAACTAAATATGATTACTGTAGCCTACTGATTTAAAAAACATTCAACAAATCCAATTCCGTGCTAAAAGTTCAAATTAAAGTGCAACAGAAGAAAAAAACGCCCATCTATATGACATTTGTTATCTTGACATTTGCTTAAAACTATATCAGTGTGGAGTAAACATACTGTACTATCAACCACAATGTGCATTGGACTGTAGATCCTGAATAGACGAGGTTTACCCTCTAGGAGGTCTTGTCCCTCTGGGCCAGCTCAGGGCAGTAGCCCTTCAGGTAGAAGACCCAGGAGATGCTCTGGCCGTGGCCCTCGGAGCGCGGGCTGGAGATGGTCAGCTTACCACTGCAGGGCCCTCGGGAGCCAGGGGGAGGCCCCTCGAACATCACCAGAATGTTATGGGTCTTCTTGGGCCGGATGGTCTCCACGCCCTTCACAGTGAAGGCTGGGCTGTCCACCTGGAAGGAGAAGGCTGTGGTCTGGACAAACACATTCTTAAAGGGGATGGACACGCTGGATCCGGCGCGGATGGTGAAGGGGCCCTGGGCTTTGGGAGGGGTGCAGCACCCAAAGAGAGGGAACATGTATTCTCCACCAAACCCTGAAGAGAGGGTGAGCATACCACGGATCTCTCCCAACTGACAGGGCTCAAAGTAAACCTCCAGGCTGATGTCTGTGCCCACCTGGTAGCCAGCTGCAGCGTTGATGTTCTTCTCCACAATAAAGTCAGGACTGTCTGTCTGAAAGAGACAAAGAAGAACTCACACCTCATATCATAACATCAGACACATCATTTTATGATCATGCATTCCCCGAGATAATGTATTAAATCTACAGTAGAAATGCTGTAGCTTGTATTGTCCAATGTCTACAAGACATTCTGTAAAAAGTACAGTTTGTAGAGAAAGGCAGTAAGACAACAGGTTTACAGGTAACAGTGGTCATCAAGCATGAGCTGTGTGCCTGGCTAGGTGGGTAAATTATTGCAGACGGCTCCAGTACCTTGCAGGCATACTCTGCCTTGACGCGGGAGTAGTTGGTAAACTTGGCAGAGACGGAGTGTCCGCTGCCCAGCGGAGCGCGAAAGTAGAGTGGTTTCTCATACGACGCCGGCAGGGCTTTCAGCAACAGCTCGTAGTGGAAGTAGCCCAGCTCTCCATTATGAAGAATGAGACGAGCAGTGGACTCTCCCGCACGCAGGGGCTGGTACTCAAATGAAAGAGTGGCCTGCGATTTAAATAAAACCGAACAAAAATGGAACAATCATGCATTGGTTTGATACAGTGTATATGCAATCATAGTCAAGATAATTGATGAAGTCAGGTGCATGTAGACCCACCTTGGAGAGTGCAGGCGTAGAGAGCTGTGGAGGTACACTGACGTCTGGACTGCGGCACTCAACGCTGAAGAACAGGCTGATGGGGAGGGGGTTCTCCACCCTGACAGAGGCAGAGGCTGTCTGGCGCACCGGAGTCACCATTTCCATGGTGCTGATCACACCCGGCGCTGTGGCCTTGAAGTTCAGGTAATAGAACAGGTACTCCCCTGTAGACTCATTACGGAATGTCACCTGGAGGGCAGGGAGGAGAGGAGGACATGTGGTTAAATACATAAGTCAACTTGGAAAACAGCTGCCTTTGGCATTCTTCATCTATGCGTGGGTAGCAGGGTGGAGTAATGAGCTGGGTATTGCAATCTGAATGTACCTGAAGATAGATAGTATTCTCCTGTATGCATTTATAATGTAGATCTCCACTCACCTTGGCGTTGTACTGGCCCTCCTTGTAGGTGAAGAAGGAGATCTTGTAGTCCCTTTTGGCCAGAGCTGGTACATCCAGATAGTCCAGGCCCTTTAAGGACACAGTGCTGTCTGGCCTCTCTGGCTTGATGATCTCCACTACAGCACGGAACCTGCACACAGAACAGCTTAACACTGGCAGCTAACAAAGTTGTGGCAGCATATTAAGAGTGTAGTGTGACAGTGGTAGAATCAGTGTTAAGCAGCTGATAGACATCCTGCTAAAATAGTAGTGTGGTACCTCTGAGGTTTGGAGAGCCAGTTGTGGACGGGCACCATCTCAGTGTAGTGGGTCTTGGAGGGCATTTCATGGGTGATGGTGGCCACAGCCTTGGGGGCCTCAGCAGTGCCATGCAGAGTGTAGAGCATGCCTGTCCCATCTGGGAAGGAGAAGAACACAGAGCCCTGGAAGAGGGAGAGGAGGACAGTAGCGTCAAGCAACCGAGACAGATCACAGGGTACATCTATAGGACATAATGCTATAATATACTGTATCGTATAAACATATTATTTGACAAAACCAAAATATGTTAATTGTCAGCAACAATAAAAATGTGTAATCACATTCAAGGCTCTTCACACTACAAACACACTCAGTCTGTTCTAGAGCAAAGAAAGCGCTGCAGTGAAAGTGTCTCACCAGGTGCTTCTTGCCATCGGCGGTCGTGACCATGGGTTTGTATGTGATCTCATAGGCCTTGTTCTGCTGGTAGGCCTCAATGATGAAGGAGGGAGGGCCACTCCAGTGCTCCCCCTCGATCACAGGCTTCAGAGTCCAGCGCTGGTTGGTGCGGTTAGAAAGGGTTAGTGACTGGATGTGCTGACAGCGCACCTGACACACAAAATGCAACACCTGTGAAGAATGAGGGTTAGAGAAAAGAGGAACAGGAAATGGGGAACAATCATTAATAGACGCAGGTCTCAATGTATATGCACATTATGGGGTCTATATTGTGCACATGCATTGTATTAAAGAGATTCCCAAGCAGCTAAGCCTTACCTCTTTGGTGACCGGGGGTATGATACAGGAGCCTGCCAGGGTGAGTTTGATGGGCTTGGCTCCTTCTATTGAGCAGGGCAGGTCATCATATCTCAGCTCCTGGCTCAGCTCCACAGGGGAAAAGGTCACCTCAAAAGGCACCTCCATGCCAGGGCAGATGTAGCCCTCTACAGGGGTGATGGAGAAGTCTCTACCAAACCTCTTTATTTCCCACTGGAACCTGACAGAGTCACAAGGATGGATACATCTATACAACAGATGCTTGATAATAGCTATTATTACCTACAGTATAAGTATGTAACAGTAGCATAGCATCATTTACAATTTTAGGACAATCATTAATAGGACAGCATACAGTATCTAGCAAAGTATTCAACTTTAACATGAGTACTGGTATGTGTGTCAGATTAACCCAAATTGAATTGGTTCATTTTCGTTTTTTAAACAACTTATGGACTGACATCAATTATTTTATTTCTTTTGGGGGGTTTCTGAGCTCAATGTGCAGTTTCTCTAGAGAAATCAGATCAAGTCCAAACTGTGCAATGTAGTATGGGGTTGAAGTTTCAAACAGGCCAATATTCTACACACATGTAGTTTAGTTCAGAAAACGTGGTAATTAACTACATAATACATTACGCGCCTACTTGTCCGGTCTGTGTGGGCCCGGAGATGGAGAGAACATGCCATCCAGAGGGATAGGGAGCAGTTGCTTCATAAGGTACGCTACATGACCAAAAGTATGTGGACACCTGAACATCTCATCCCAAAATCATAGCCATTAATATGGTGTTGGTCCCCCCTTTGCTGCTATAACAGGCTCCACTCTTCTGGGAAGGCTTTCCACTAGATGTTGGAACATTGCTGCGGGGACTTGCTTCCATTCAGCCTCAAGAGCATTTGTGAGGTCGAGCACTGATATTGGGTGATTAGGCCTGGCTCACAGTCGGCATTCCAATTCATCCCAAAGGTGTTCGATGGGGTTGAGGTCAGGGCTCTGTACAGTTCCTCCACACCAATCTCGACAAACCATTTCTCTGTGGACCTTGCTTTGAGCATGGGGGCATTGTCATACTGAAACAGGAAAGGGCCTTCTCCAAACTTGCCACAAAGTTGGAACCACAGAATCGTCTAGAATGTCATTCTATGGTGTAGCGTTAGAATGGAACTAAGGGGCCTAGTCCGAACCATGAAAAACAGCCCCAGACCATTATTCCTCCTCCACCAAACTTGACAGATGGTACTATGCATTGGGGCAGGTAGCGTTCTTCAGCACTCGGCGGTCCCCGTTCTGTGAGCTTGTGTGGCCTACCACTTCGTGGCTGAGCCGTTGTTGCGCCTAGACAATTCCACTTCACAATAACAGCACTTACAGTTGACCGGGGCAGCTCTAGCAGGGCAGAAATCTGACGAACTGACTTGTTCGAAAGTTGGCATCCTATGACAGTGCCATGTTGAAAGTCACTGAGCTCTTCAGTAAGGCCATTCTACTGCCAATGTTTGTCTATGGAGATTGCATGGCGGTGTGCTCGATTTTATACACCTGTCAGCATCAGGTGTGGCTGAAATAGCCAAATCCACTAATTTGAAGGGGTGTCCACATACTTTTGTACATATAGTGTATCTCTACCTGAAAATACATTATCTAAGTGATTGATAGTTGGTATTCAGCAGTCATATACACTGAGTATACCAAACATTAGGAACACTTTCTTAAAATTGAGTTGCGCTGACACTACAAGGTGTCAAAAGCGTTCCACAGGGATGCTGGCCCATGTTGACTCCAATGCTTCCCACAGTTGTGTCAAGTTGGCTGGATGTCCTTTGGGTGGTGGACCATTCTAGATACACACAGGAAACTTTTGAGCGTGAAAAAACAGCAGCGTTGCAGTTCTTGACACAAACCGGTGTGCCTAGCACCTACTTGTCCTTTCACCCTCTGAATGGCACACATACCTAATCCATGTCTCAAGGCTTAAAAATCCTTCTTTAACCTGTCTCCTCCCCTTCATTTACACTGATTGAAGTGGATTTTATTGAGACCTATGATCTCAATAAGAGATCATAGGTTTCACCTGGTTAGTCTATGTCATGGAAAGAGCAGGTGTTCTTAATGCTTTGTAAGTATGCCTTATTTACTTAGAAGAACTGCTAAAATTGTGATTTTGCATAGGCAGCAAAGTCACAATGCAAGATGACTTGGAATTAAATAATCAAGTCGTCAAATAAAACAAATGTAACATACACAATTGAAATATTTTATTAAAGTCAAGTAATGTGAATAAATGATGGTTAATAAGTGATAAGCAGTAATGGGCAGTCACTACCCTCATGGGACAATTTGTTTTTACCCTGTGTTACAGCATTCAACCCACATAATTCATAGTGCAAAACTAAACAACTAATCTGTGATTGTTTTTTAATAATCTAACCGAAACCGAATGGACCTCAAAAAGCACTAATCACTCAGAATTAGTGTCAGAGTACCTACCTGGCTCCGATGTCTCCAGTGTTCTGCATGATGATGCGTCTTGTGACCTTGCAGCGCTGAGCGACAGCTCCAAAGGGCAGGTAGTCCTGGTCCAGCTTGACCTCCACTCCCTGACAGCAGCCCTTCAGGACCAGCAGGGTGCGAACCGTGCCCAGACACTCAAACTGCAGCTCTGACGTGAAGGGAGCCATGCGTTGCCTGGGAGAGAACAGCACCTCCACCAGACAGCGGCCCCCCAACGGCTTCAGGGTCACCTCACCTGGCGGGTTCACTGACAGCACCTACGGTACAGGAGAGGAACACGTCTTATCATACTCACTCACACAGGTAGAACTCATCTAGAATGACAACCCCATGAAAGGGAACACTCTTTCTGGCTCAAATGTGTTCTCTTTATAGATACATAATGAGCAAAACATATGTTAAATCTAGCAACTGTAACACTTGTGTGTCAGTGAGCAGGAATAGTGTCAGTGCTGTGGAGGTGGTTGTGAGGTTTACCCTGGAGTCCAGCAGAGTGTGTACAGTAGAGCTGAGTAGCAGGGAGAAGGTTAGAGAGGCGTGGCTGTTGTTCACCAGGGGAATCCCCCTCTTGATCTTCTGACCAATCTGCAGAGCCCCCAGATTCACCACCTTGTGTCTGGGGTCCTCAAAGTCAACCTGTTAGGAGGAAATTCCCAGCGGAGGTATATGCATAAAGACACACACACAAGCGTGGACACGCACACGCGCAAGCTCCCACATAAGCCACATCTCCTCACCTTCAGCTCAATGCCTTGACCTAGGATCTCGACCACCTGCTTGGCACAGTCATTGATCTCGAAGACCACTCTCTCATGGTACCGCATGGCCTCCCGTGGGTAGAAGGTGATGGGCACCTCCATGGACCCACCAGGGGGCAGCACCTCTGGCTGGAAGCCCACCTCCAGGAAAGGGGTGTTGGAGAACTGACAATCTAGACTGGGGAGGACAATAACCTGCTATGGCAGCTCACACATTGAGAAACACTGATATATAAAGTCTGCCATTCCCTGCCAGTGCAGTGAGGCCCTCTGTCTTTCTCATTAGGTAGTTTGAAAAGGAAATTAAATGGTCTGACAGCGAGCCTGACAATGGATATATGCTGTTTTGTTTAGGTTTTGAAGTTGTCGCTCAAACACAGGCAAAGTGCCAGGCAACCTGTCAGCTGTTACCTGATCCCTCTCTCTCCCTTGTTGCTAATCATCAGTGTATGTGTGGCTGGCACCATCCCTGCACAGTAGATAAAGCTCATTCCAAAGTTGTGTTTCAAGAAGGAGAAATCCAGGCCAGGGGCAACCGCTGAACCCAGGATAGAGCAGCTGAACACAGGCCCGTTCTTAATCTGAAGAAGAGAGAGAGAGAAAGAGAGAGAGGGGAGAGAGAGAGGGGGGAATGGTTCATAGATTGGAATCATACACACAGTAGACATCAGGAGCAAAAGGGAGAGCAATTATTCTAAGATGAAACGCTCACCTTGATGTTGAGGCCCACGTCTTTGAGTATACACTTCTGCAGGGGGAAGAACGTGACAGTACAGCGGCTCTGTCTGCCCACCTCAACACTCCCCTTGTCTGTCTCCACCTTTAGGTGGCGCTGCATCTCCGCCGGGCCCCATAACTCGTACTGAACATCCAGACTGAACTTACCCAAGTTGGACACTAAGAAGGCACACAATGTTGTATCACTGAGCTCCACCTGAACAAGGACAAAAAGCAAAAGGAAGAAGAAAAAAAAGTAATTATAAAACTTCAAACAGGGCAAAGGGGAGAAAAGGTAGCTCTGCATTTGCATGATCTCTGTACTTCACACAACAAAGGCTTAAGGGGAGTTTAGTATATTAGCTTTTCTGTCGGAGTCTTACGCTTTGAAGCCCACATTTCTCACCTGTTTGAAGTCCACCTGATGATGAGAGTTGCCTGGAGACAGCTCGGTGACACCTCCCTCGGTGCTCTCACACTGCACACAGGCATTCATGCTGTAACCCTCTGCCTTGACATTCATTTTGAGGGGCTGGACCTTCCCCTTCACCTGGACCAGCAGGTTAAAGGTCACCACTCCATCTTGTGTCGGGGTGAAAGACACAACCACAGGGAACCTGCAGGACACCAGGAGAGAGAGGATGTTTTGTGTCAAGTGTCACTCTGGCAATACATGAACTGTAACTAAAGACAGACCCTCTTAGGCTGATACACCATTCTATTAAATTAGATTCAGGTGTATCACTGATGATCACACCTGTCTTTAGGTGGCACCACCCCCTCCATGGGCTCTAGCTGCAGGCTGTCCAGGAAGGCCTCTGAGTAACGGGACGTTTCCTCAATGAAGAACTGAAAGGGCTGATTCTCTCCATTCAGCAGATATACCGTTTGGTGAGCCTTGCGTCCTACAGAGACATATTCACAGAGAGATATGTTGTCACAACAAATGTTCCCAGGTTATGTATAAGACACTGATGTTGTGTTTAGGATAATTTTATTAAGAATTATCTCATATGATAATGATTCTAGTGCAGTGGGTATTTTCTACCTTAGTTGCTGTATTGCACTTACCCACTAGCAGGTTTCCCAGGCTAAGATGGGCATGGTCCATGTAGACAACAGGCTCACTAGCTGTTCCAACCAGCAAGAAGGGCACAGACAAGTTCTGATCTGGGATCAGGAAGGTCCAGAATGACTCCACTGTGTCTGGCTCCTGGGCCTGGAACTCAAAAGATACCTGCAGTGGGAAGAATTAAGATATTTTACAGCTGACATTTTCTCACAGTGAAATAGTAAAACAGCAGAGAACAGGGTTCGCTGGAGCTGCACTAAAAGCAATAAGAATAGCTGACATTTGATCAGTGTTCAAGCACCTCAAAGTGAAGCACAATATACACAAGCCATACCTCTACTTTCTTCCCAGGCTGAATGGAGTTATTGGGTGTCAGACATTGGAAAGGTGAGGCACCTGCATCCTCACATCTCCAGATAAAGGAGTAAGCCTTGTTGGTGGGGTTTACAATGCTGAACTTCCTATATAGGGGGAAAAGATACAATGAAATATACTATTCAAAAGTAGTGAACATATTTATGTCATGAGTGATCAAGCTACAACCCACCTAGGGATGGAGGAGCCAATGCCCACAGAGCTGAACTCTAAGACCCTGGTGTTGGGGTCCAGGGGTGCCCTGGGCAGGGCCCCATGAGGACCACGTAGTTCTGGGTTACGTCTGTTTCCATTGATGTAGTCTGAGTCCTCCAGGTGGAAGTGGCAGTAAGGCAGTAAACTGCGACCACACACCACCATGGTGGGGCTCTGCTCCTCTTTCAGGTTGGGGATACTGTCATAAAACACACACATAAATACAATATTTGAGATGATGTAAATGTGAAAGCACACATCAAAAATGCACTCCGCCTTGATTTGTAAGTGTGTGTTCCTGATCCTGACCTGCAGACCAGCCTGGCCTCACACTCCGCTACCTCCAAGGGGGAGAACTTGATCCTGAAGGTCTGTGTGGCTCCAGGGCTGATGATGCCCACACTGGGCTCCACCGAGAAAGGTGGCAGGTCTGGGTCACCCAGCATCAGGCATGACACGCTCTCTAAAGAGCTGGCAGGTCTCATCCCTAATCTACTGCTCTGACAGGAGCGAGGGCTAACGTCTGGAAATATAGAGCACAGATCATGCGAGTTACAAGGTCTGCTGATATACAGTACATACAGTATATTGATAGCATATTGTTTAAAATTTCCCTCAAAACCAGAAGGCAGTGTCTAAAAGTTACCTCCATGATCAAAGTTGACACCTTTTCCATATCTGTCCATCAGGACCTTCCATGAGTACTCCAGCTCCACACTGCCTTTGTTCCCCATCTGGAGCCTGCACACCATGGGACATGAGGAACATTACTACAACAACATTTTTTTTTCTTCAGATTTACATATGAGAACCAAAGCCCAACTGACTGCAGTCCCTATACAGGGGATGGATGTGGAAATGGTTGGGTCATACAAGTTCCTGGGAGTCCATATGGACAACAGGCTGGAATGGGCTGGTAACACCGGGGCTCTGTACAAAAAGGGCCAGAGCCGACTCTACTTTCTAAGGAGGCTCAGGTCCTTCAACGTGTGCAGTAAACTACTGCATACCTTCTACCAGTCTGTGGTGGCCAGTGCCATCTTTTTTGCAGTGGTGTGCTGGGGTGCCAAAATAAAGGCCGGTGATGCCTCTCGGGTAAATAAGCTGATCACTCTAGAGGAGATGGGTGAGAGACGGATCCTGGCCAAACTGCTGGCCATCATGCACCCTCTGCATGCCATGGTTATGACGTAGAGGAGCACCTTCAGTCACAGACTGATCCCACCACGGTGTGCCAGAAAGTGCTACAGGAGTTCCTTCCTGCAGGCGGCTATTAGACTATTTAATGCCTCACCGGGATGCCGTGAGTCGGCAACATAGACCTGGAACTGTTGGGGTGTTAGGACCTAGTTTAACAATTATGCATCCATCCGTGAGTAACTCTGGTCTGTAATCTTAAACTTATTTATTCATTCAGGTCTGTATATACATATTCATGTACAGTCGTGGAAAAAAGTTTTGAGAATGACACAAGTATTGGTCTACACAAAGTTTGCTGCTTCAGTGTTCTTAGATCTTTATGTCAGTAGTTACTAGGATACACTGAAGTATAATTACAAGTATTCCATAAGTGTCAAAGGCTTTCAATGACAATGACATTCACCTTCTTTTTCAAGACCTCTGCAATCCGCCCTGGCATGCTGTCAATTAACTTCTGGGCCACATCCTGACTGATGGCAGGCCATTCTTTCATAATCAATGCTTGGAGTTTGTCAGAAGTTGTGGGTTTTTGTTTGTCCACCCGCCTCTTGAGGATCGATCACAAGTTTTCAATGGGATTACGGTCTGGGGAGTTTCTTGGCCATGGACCCAAAATGTCAATGTTTTGTCCCCGAGCCTTTTGCTTTATGGCAAGGTGCTCCATGATGCTGGAAAAGGCATTGGTCGTCACCAAACTGTTCTTGGATGGTTGGGAGAAGTTGCTCTCGGAGGATGTGTTGGTACCATTCTTTATTCATGGCTGTGTTCTTAGGCAAAATTGTGAGTGAGCCCACTCCCTTGGCTGAGAAGCAACCCCACACATGAATGGTCTCAGGATGCTTTACTGTTGGAATGACACAGGACTGATGGTAGCGCTCACCTTGTATTCTCCGGACAAGGTGTTTTCCGGATGGCCCAAACAATCGGAAAGGGGATTCATCAGAGAAAATGACTCTACCCCAGTCCTCAGCAGTCCAATCCCTGTACTTTTTGCAGAATATCAGTCTTTCCCTGATGTTTTTCCTGGATAGAAGTGGCTTCTTTGCTGCCCTTCTTGACACCAGGCCATCCTCCAAAAGTCTTTGCCTCACTGTGCGTGCAGATGCACTCACACCTGCCTGCTGCCATTCCTGAGCAAGCTCTGCACTGGTGGTGCCCCAGTGGTCCCGCAGCTGATCCCGCAGCTGAATCAACTTTAGGAGACGGTCCTGGCGCTTGCTGGACTTTCTTGGGCGCCCTGACGCCTTCTTCACAACAATTTAACCTCTCTCCTTGAAGATCTTGATGATCCGATAAATGGTTGATTTAGGTGCAATCTTACTAGCAGCAATATCCTTCCCTGTGAAGCCCTTTTTGTGCAAAGCAATGATGACGGCACGTGTTTCCTTGCAGGTAACCATGGTTGACAGAGGAAGAACAGCAAGACAGAGTGATCTCCAGCCTTGTCCTCGTCAACACTCTCACCTGTGTTAACGAGACAATCACTGACATGATGGCAGCTGGTCCTTTTGTGGCAGGGCTGAAACGCAGTGGAAATGTTTTTGGGGGATTAAGTTCATTTTCATGGCAAAGAGGGACTTAGCAATTAATTGCAATTCATCTGATCACTCTTCATGACATTATGGAGTATATGCAATAAGTATATGTTCTCTCTGTTCCCTCAGGTCCTTTTCGGTTATTGTTTATTGTGTGAGTGTTTGTTCTATGTGCTATCGCATCCAAGTTATTGTCTACTCGTGGTTTTGTGCGCTAGGCGGTTGCCTAGTTATGTTAGCACCTTAAGTGGTTTACTGGCACAGTTGTGCCGTTCCTGTTCTGTTGTGGATACCTTTTACGTATTAAATAATATGTTTGTTCCACACCATCTCCTGCGCCTGGCTCTCTTCACTCGTCACACACACATGTACAGTGGGGCGAAAAAGTATTTAGTCAGCCACCAATTGTGCAAGTTCTCCCACTTAAAAAGATGAGATAGGTACACTTCAACTATGAGAGACAAAATGAGAAAAAAAATCCATAAAATCACATTGTAGGATTTTTTATGAATTTATTAGCAAATTATGGTGGAAAATAAGTATTTGGTCAATAACAAAAGTTTATCTCAATACTTTGTTATATACCCTTTGTTGGCAATGACAGAGGTCAAACGTTTTCTGTAAGTCTTCACAAGGTTTTCACACACTGTTGCTGGTATTTTGGCCCATTCCTCCATGCAGATCTCCTCTAGAGCAGTGATGTTTCGGGGCTGTCGCTGGGCAACACGGACTTTCAACTCCTTCCAAAGATTTTCTATGGGGTTGAGATCTGGAGACTGGCTAGGCCACTCCAGGACCTTGAAATGCTTCTTACGAAGCCACTCCTTTGTTGCCCGGGCGGTGTGTTTGGGATCATTGTCATGCTGAAAGACCCAGCCACGTTTCATATTCAATGCCCTTGCTGATGGAAGGAGGTTTTCACTCAAAATCTCACGATACATGGCCCCATTCATTCTTTCCTTTACACGGATCAGTCGTCCTGGTCCCTTTGCAGAAAAACAGCCCCAAAGCATGATGTTTCCACACCCATGCTTCACAGTAGGTATGGTGTTCTTTGGATGCAACTCAGCATTCTTTCTCCTCCAAACACGACGAGTTGAGTTTTTACCAAAAAGTTATATTTTTGGCTTCCCAGCCTGGTGCAGGTATACAATTTTGTTTCTGGTGTCCTTTGACAGCTCTTTGGTCTTGGCCATAGTGGAGTTTGGAGTGTGACTGTTTGAGGTTGTGGACAGGTGTCTTTTATACTGATAACATGTTCAAACAGGTGCCATTAATACAGGTAACGAGTGGAGGACAGAGGAGCCTCTTAAAGAAGAAGTTACAGGTCTGTGATAGCCAGAAATCTTGCTTGTTTGTAGGTGACCAAATACTTATTTTCCACCATAATTTGCAAATAAATTCATTAAAAATCCTACAATGTGATTTTCTGGATTAAAAAAAAAAAAAAAATTCTCTCATAGTTGAAGTGTACCTATGATGAAAATCACAGTTCTCTCATCTTTTTAAGTGGGAGAACTTGCACAATTAGTGGCTGACTAAATACTTTTTTGCCCCACTGTAGCTATTTAAGTACCTCTTCCTGTCATTTACCTGTACAGTTAATGTAACCATGCAAAATATTCACTTACCTGTTCATTTAACCAGACTGTATATTAAGTAAACTATTATTACCCTCACTTATATCATACGCACATTTAGCTATTTAAGTACTTCTCTGCCATCGACCTGTATAGTTTAGTTAACCATGCAAATATTACTTATTTATCTATAACAACTTTCTATCCATCCATCCATCCATCCATCCATCCATCCATCCATCCATCCATCCATCCATCCATCCATCCATCCATCCATCCATCCATCCATCCATCCATCCATCCATCCATCCATCCATCCATCCATCCATCCATCCATCCATCCATCCATCCATCCATCCATCCATCCATCCATCTATCATAGGCACAGAAACCCAAACCGACAGTAACTTACTGGAACACTCTGGTCTGATAGAGCAGTGTGTCCTTGAAGCGGATGGTCTCTGCGTTGCAGGTGAACTTGGCATAATCACACACAGCACTGATGCGCAGCTCCGTCTCCCTGAATGACTTCTCTACTACCGAGTGGACTGGCTCTGGGTCTGTTTCAATCACCTTGGGGCAGACAGGACACACTCAATTTAATATTGATCTCTCTATCAGTGTTTAAACTTAATTGCCTCTCATTCCTTCATGGGTCATTATACACATAAATACAGTGAAAGTAAAGCTTTTGCATGAATGTTTTCCATTTTTATTCTGCTTTATCCCAGCTGCTTTATGATTGAGCGGTCAGTCACAGATCTGTTTGTGACTTCACCTTCTTCTTTGAAGGCTGTTGACTGCCCACTGGTTTTCCAGAGTCGACCCACTTGACAGTCCTGAGGCGGTCATCCCAGTCTGGCACCTGATCCACAGGCTGCTGGAACACCACCCTGCACAGCTTACACTTCACAGGCTGGGCGGTCAGCACCACAGGCTGCTCTGAGCAGAAGGTCACGGTCACCTCCTTGGCACAGCCTGCATGGAGGTGGCCCACCTGGGGAGAGAAGCAGACCTGGGGGCAGTCGGCCGGCCACTCAAACCTCAGCACATCACTGCTGCTCAGGTTGGTCATGGTGAAGGTCTCCTGGTAGGGTCTGGACACGTGACAGTCTCCAAAGAACAGCAGGTCGCCCTTACCTGGCGACAAAATACAAGGAACACACATTCAACTAAGGGCCTGAAGTAGTGGAAAACACGTATACCTTTACAGTATCATTCTAAAAAGCTTTGAGGCCTTACCATCTGGTGAGTACTCCTTTTGCTGAGCCTTGCTGTTGATGTTGTCCAGGGAGATGATGTCATGGTAGCCCTCCCCCAGCAGCCGCACCACTGTCTCCTCATATTGGTTGTCCACCACTAGGAGGCACATGTTGGCCTCGAAGCTCTGAGCCACCATGGGACTAAACTCCACCTCAAACTCTGCCTGCTGGCCCCCTAACAGCACCAAAGAAGCTGTGTACGCCACCTGTCTCTCTGAGGGGAGAGGAAGGATGGATAGGAAGAACTTTAAACAATCTTATTACTATACAGTGTCTCTATACAGTGTCTCTGCTGGTTTTCTCATGGACCAGTTGTCTACTGTGCCAACCTGTCCCGGCCTCAGCCTCAGCCTCTATGTGTGATGAGGAGATGTTGCTGCAGATGTTGTTGGGAGCAGCTCTCAAGGTGAACACCCCCATCTTATCCAGAAGATCAATGTGAATCTGCAAAGCAGTCAAATAATACCAATGCATAAACAGCATGGATAGTAAATTGCAACACTGTTCCATTTAATCACAACTATTTCAATTAAAACGTAATATAAACAAAGGCTGGTCTCACCTGAGCAGGTACATTGGCATCATTCTTCAGCACCAGGGGCAGGGTCTGGGCCCGTCCCACCAGCAGCCGTTTGAACTGCAGCAGAGGGTGTCCACGGCTGGTCCTCAGGACTGGTCTCAGAACAGTCACACTGGGCAGATTGCCATCACCCATCAGATCAAACACCAACACCTTGGACTTGGCCATGGGTTGCAGACTAGGAAATACAGGAGAGTGAATGATGAGAGAAATGTTTACCCACACGCGTATGCACACACACACGCAAACTGAGGTATGTACCTGGTAGCTCCCTCCAGGGTGGCCTCAAACACAGCATGGTAGGTCTGCATGGTCTGAGGGGCGAAGGTGATGACGGCAAAGGCATGAGAGTGACTGGGTATAGACAGCCTGCCAGGCGTTAGCTCAAACACCTCCGTGCTACGCATTGACATCTGAAACAGACAAACAGCCACTGCTCGCACTGCTGCCATACAGCCTACAAAACACACTTAATCTCTATTTTATAAACATGTTCATCAGAAAACCACCCATACCTTAGTAAGGACAGGTTTGACTGCGAGGCTCAGCTCGCAGGGCACCTTGCCGTTGTTGGTGAGACGGAAGCGAGCTTTGGCCGGACGACCCACCAGAACATTATTGAAAACAAATTTGTTCTCGTCCTGGATATAGATGCCCATGGAATCACGGAACTGCTCACAGTAAAGCAGGGTGCTGGTCTTGCAGATACGGTGCTCCTCAAAAATAGAGCCAATGTCTTTGTATGCAATCCCTGTAGAATAAAACGGAGAATGAGCAGGAATTTTGAAAGTGAATCCCAATTTCAACATAAGCGCTCAGAGCCAGGGGTAACGCTACTTCACATTTCCTTCTGAACCATTGCTAACTCATATACACACCTGACATGCAGACTTCGGCCACAAGCCGGTAGGGGATACCGCTTGGATTGTCTGAGGGGTCTCGGTCAGTAATGTCCAGGGCCAGGCACTCCTGCCAGAGTCCTGCCTGCTCTGCCACACAGTCTACCGTGACCACCTGGTGAGCGCCCGGCGCCAGGATACCAAAACCAGGCACCAGTGAGAACACGCCCATGGTGAAACGGGCCTGCACACAGGGGAAGGGAGGGAGGCATGGGGATGGGGCAGTGGTGCATTAGGGATACATATTGAAATGTTTCTGTTCATTAAGGTAATTTACATCTGCTGAAGTTAGATATGTTGTAATATTATGAGGGACTCTCACCAGAGTGGACATGCCCATGTCCTTCTGGATGGATTCAGCTCGACGCACTTTGTTTCCAGTGAGGGGTTTAGCAGAGTGGTTCTCACGTGATGTTCTCTTCCCCACAATGCTGCAGTGAGACATAAAGAGGCATTCCATGACTTTGGGTTATACAGAGAAAGAGCTCAAATACAGGAAGTATTAGGAGTGAGATGCAGTGAGGTCAGAGTTCATAGTGGCAATCATACCCTCTCCTCTGGGCAGGTTGTGGCAGGTCTTTACACATCCTGCTGATGTTGAAGCGGATCTCAAAGTCTCCCTTGTTCTCTATGGTGAAGGTTTGTGTCTTGCGGCAGCCGTAGACAAGTGGGCCAAAGTTAATGTCACTGGAGGGCATGATGTTGTATTTCGAGAAGAGGGACTGGACTGATACTTTGATGGGAATGATGGCAATGGTCTCGCCACCCTCTGCAATATTTGGCTCAATCACCTGTGAGAAAAAGCAGACATCTTTAACGCACCAGTGGATACTGAAACTGAAACAGCATACTACTGAAACTCATCACATTGTTGTTGAGTCTACTAACTTGACAGCGCAGAATTGGCTGCTCTCGGATGGACACCTCCTTGTTGTGGCGGAACACAAACTGGACGCATGTGGGCCGGTCGTTGGGGTTGAGGGAGCCCTTCTGGGGGGTGATGGTGAAGATCTGTTTCAGGTTTGGCATGGCTGGGTCTGTGGCCTCCAGGATGAACCTGGGAAAGTGGAGGCAGAGGGAGGGGTGGGGGATAAGGTGCTTAATTTGGTAAAAAATGATAGGATTAATAGTTAGCTTTAGGATAGTGTATGTTGATTGATACTCACTTGAATGCTATCTCATATTTGCCCTTGTTTTTCATGTTCACAGAAAGCTTGACCTCCTCAGATACTTTGATGTTTCCAAAGTCTAGACCGCCGTCAGCCCCTAAAATAAAAATACACGTACTGTAGATCAAAGGAAACACCATGACATGAAAAAGAATTCATCCTAATCAAAGGGAGCTGGTAAAATGATTCATGTGTATCTGTCTGTGAGAACTCCTGTAAAGACCTTTAGGGAAGGTGATGTCCAGAGCCACGTCATAGGCCTCAGCAAGGATCTGTATGTTCTCTGTATGGACAATACCCAGGATGTTATCCACATCGGACACCTAACACATATAGTAACACACAAACAGAAAGTCACACAACAACAATATGAGATAAACAGAAATAATGCGACAGTTGATGATACCAAACATCAAATCAATCATCATCCAGTACTGTACCTCAAGGCGAATGGCTCTCTTCAGGTTGATGGGCTTCATGGCTCTGAAATGCATCTGCAAGCAGAACTCAGAGTGTGGCAGGATGATGCCCTGGTCCTGAGACACACTGAACTCATCCCCCAGAACCTCCAGCCCACTCAGCCTCCAGGCTGCAGGCAGCAGTGTGTTGTTACGCAGGCACAGATTCCTTGTGTCCTTCCTGAGGTTCACAACCAGCACAGGGAGAATGGAGTATAGTGGCGAAAGGAAAATCTACAGAAAACTACCATGGCGAAAACAAAATCCTCTACTTTGAAGCACTACAGTAGTTCTGTGCATTGTGGGTTACAGCATTAATTAATTCCCTGACCTGTGCAGTAGAATCTTATCAAAATGCAGCTGCTTGCGTTCGATCTCGAGCTCGGGCCGGACTCCGTGACAGGAGAAGCGGAAGATGGTTGGCTCTGGGTTCTCTTTGATACAGCACACAACACTGTCCTCTATCTGCCCCGGGCTCGTAGGGTACGCCCACACTGTCAGCTCCTGCAAGGGAACAACCGTGGATAAGTGGTACACTGGGATTATCACAAAGTTTCATAACAAGTAAAAAATGTGATTTATTACAGTTGTATACTGATAACATAAAAAATAAATGTTCATTGTTCATATCAGTGACAATGACACATTCTTGGTATGTTTTGTATCACAACTCTGACAGCTCAGACTACATTCTGCTATGTTATGTTTAGTTCTGATTGGCTACTTGTCTCTCATTGGGTTTGAGGGTCATGTTGGGAGGGTCCAATAGGTAGGTGGTAGCCTTGGTGTCATGCTGGAAGCAGAAGTAAATCTCAGCATCCAGTGGGGAGTTGTTGTGTATCACCAGCCTTTCCATGTTCTCTGGATACTTCCTCTCTTTATACCTATGGCACAGGTAACACAGAGGCATGCATCACACATGTTGTCCTCTATGGAGTTACAATGAATAAACTCACAGAGTAGGGTAGTGGAAGATAATCCGCTCACCTATCTCTGGTCTTCCCACAGAGCAGCGGGCCAAACTCATAGAGGCCAGAGCGGATGATGTAGGTCTTCTGCAGCACCTCATCGGACTGAAGGACCCTCTTACTGTGGGAAAACACCGTCCTGGGAGAGACCAAACGACACACACTCAACACATAATTTACATGTGATTTTACGGTGTTTTATATATATATTTCCACACTATGAGGTTGGAATACAGCCTTAAATTTCAGCATGTTTCGGTGGGATGGAGTTTTGGACTACCAGGCGGTAAAGTAGTCAATAGACCAATAAGAAAGAGAGTTCCAAACCATGTTTTCAAAATTCTTGCTTGAGAAATTGCTCTTTGCTAAGCTATTTCCGTTTATTTTTGACCATTTTAATTGAAAGAATCACAGTAAGATACTTTGTTACCCAGAAATGATTTGTTATTGAGATAAAACGGCTGCATTGGACCTTTAAAAGCTGCAATATGTAACTTTTGGGTTGACCTGACCAAATCCACATAGACATGTGTGTTATAGATCTGTCATTCTCATTGAAAGCAAGTCTAAGAAGTGGTAGATCTTTTCTAAGTGTGATATTTTACTGTCGGTTTTGTACACCAGCTTCAAACAGCTGAACAGCTGAAAATACAATATATTTGGTTTAAATGGTACAATGATTCTCTACACTATACTTGCTTGTTTTGTCACATAAACTGAAATTAGGCAAACTATTTGAATTTGAGCAAACAGGAAATGGCGGAGCGACTCCTGCACAGTGCATCTTTAAGGATATACATTGGTTCTATTTCACAAAGACTGAAAAACACAAATGTCTTCTAGAAACAAATAACAATACTCACTTTACATCTTTGCTGATGGATGGATATGCACAGATGCCCCTACAGTACATTTGGTACTGTCTCTTTGTACCCAACAACTCAAAGTTCAGTGTTTGGTCAAACTTGCCAGGCAATTGGGAGTGGAACCAGATCTTCAGGTTCACCTCTCCATTGGCTGGGACATTCCAGCGGAATGTGGTGAGCCTATAGAAAACAACACATTTAAGTCACATTTATGCACATTAGTGTGCATTCTTATGTAGTGTGTAGATTATCTCACCGCTGGTTGCGCTCCTGTTGGGACCCCTGTTGGCACTGCTCAGTGTCAGATAAGGGAGTCACAGCGTTGAGAGGAGGGGAGCGAGACTCATTGGACCTGCCCCCCTTTTTGGCTGGGGTGCGTCTCTTGTCTTTCTGACTCTCTCTGCCCGTGTCTGCCTTCTTCCCTCGTCCTTTTGTAGGGGTCACCACTTCTTCCTGTAAAACCCATTCAGTTAGACCTGGCTATGATTAATAGCTTCATTAATTAAACCAAGAGAGGCCGCAGTGGCTCGCAGGTCTGTGTACCCACATCCATACCCACACATGCAATTTTGTGAGCAAAACATTTTAGCGGTTTTAGAGTTAATCTACACACTTTTCCATAGGGCGTAGAGAAATGTTTGCAGTTTTTTTATATGATATATCAGTGAGAGTGACTAACAAAATCAATGGGGCCCCCCGGGCGGTATTTCAACCATGAATAACTTTAGACAACTGGCCGCTAGACTAACTTACCAATATAAAAAGTTTTAGCTGACATGGGCAAATTGAGTGACTGTCAGTGACTGACATAACAGAAAAACTGCTGATGCACAACCAAATTTAGAAATTGCACCTTTGTTTATTCTACTATTCCAACAGTAAGTTGAGATTCCAACTGAGTTGGGCCGGCAAGACATAGTGTTATTAAGGTATCATCAATGGTGTTCTTCAGAGTTAGCAAGAAGTTAAAAATAAACGAGTGAATATTGTGGCAATAGTGGTTTGATGTGTGAGGTTATGCTATTTTCCATGGAGGACCAATTATACCTTGACTGAGCCTTGAGCTTCAGCCTCCATGTCTGCATCCTTCTTCTCCCCTGTTGGATCCTCTGGGACTGAGGGCACCATGAAGGTGAAGCAACTAGTGATCTGCTGTGCACTGGGCACAGGCCTCTTCTTAGGGTAAGGGATGACAGAGAAGATAGTGGAGGGGGGGATAGGAGGGCCCTTGGGTCCTAGCCCTAAACCATCCAACACCTGAGGGACAGAGTAAGTGGACATCATTTAAAGCTTTTTATCAACGTTCGTCATAGGGAGAAAATATAAAATGAAGGGACAATATTACTGCAATAAATAAGAAAATAAGTATCTACCTCTTCAAGAGGCGGGAGTTTGTTGCTCTTCAGGATCTCTATTCCGCTAAGATAGTCCCTCCCAGTAACAGAGAGGATGATGTGGGGCACAGTCTCCGGTGCAGCCTCCCTGTCCCCTCCCTCAGACCCCTCCACTGCTAGAAGGGCCTGGCTAGGGGCTGGAGACACCAGCTTCACGTCTGTGGCATCTGCCTTCAACTTCTCCTTCTCCAAGCGCTCCTTCTCCATCTTCTCCTTCTCCCGCTCTTTCTTGGTCTTCTTGCCGGAGGGGGCCTGTCTCTCATGGACTACTTCCTCTGGCTCCGGGTTGTTGTCTTCAGAGAACAGGGGCTGGAGGAGTTCACCCTGGGCTCGGTCCCAGAACTGTAGAATGTGGAGAAGCTGGGGCTGGCTCTGCTCGTAGAGCCTGAACCGAGACAGCAGCAGTCGGTCACCCTCACTAGACTACAGGGAACAGAAGTAGAGGAGTTTCAATTATAGGCCAGTTAAACAGCTATTAAATGTTTTATTCATCTGGGTGTCAGCTATAAATGATATGAGGTACAATGGTAAAAGGAGGAGAGGAACTTGTTCATATAAATTGTTTGTCACTTAATGGTTCTTATGCTTCACTTTGTATTCTGAGGGTATCATACCAGCTCTCTCTCTGGGGCCTCGTTTGGTAATGGAGACTCCTCCTGCCCCCCTGCCTTGCCCTCTTTGGGCTTCTTCTTCTTGGGTCCCTCCTCTGGTTCCCTAGTGCCCTCTGTGGGAGAGTCCTTATACTCCTTGCCATCAGCACAGGAGGACATTTTTCTCCCATCTTTCATCGGCTGGTCCAGTTTTGTCTCTGAGCGTAGTGCACTTGCAGACTGTCAGTTTAAAGTGGAAATATAGGAGTAAAACATGAAGATATTTATTATGCTACCACTTCTCCTACGCGCCGCAATGAGCACCGTGTGACGCAGTTTTTTTAAACACATATTTTTATTAGTTCCAAATAGGACATTCAACAATTACAGAAATACTTGTTTCTTGTCTCCCAACAACTCAAAGATAAAGACAAAAACATACAAAAACAATAAAACAAATAAATAACAACTATAATGTGCAGTCACAGATTAATGCAGATTATACTTCAACTGTAGCCAATATTCCAATTAAGAAAAATGGCGAATATGCAGGTTACAGTTCCAATGCTTCTACAGTACCGTATGACACAGTTGGCTGATGTGACTGAACACTGACCTGTTTCCCTCCAAGCTGACTCTTCTTCCCTGATGAGTCCTCCTTCTTGCCTTTCTTGTTTTTCTTTTTCATCTCCTCTTCTTCTCTCGCTCTCTCTAGCTCCTCTTGTTGTCTCCTCTCCTCCTGTTCCCTTTCCGCCCGCTCTTGTTCCCTATAACGTGTACATACATTTACATTAACATAAAAACTAAACTATTACATACAGAATTATTCACACCCCTCTATTTAAACCATACTCTCTAAGTCAGACACATTCTGTACACATTGTTTAACATTGCTATACTTAACATAGGGCTCCCAAGTGGCGCAGTGGTCTAAGACACTGCATCTCAGTGCTAGAGGCGGCACTACAGACACCCTGGTTCGATTCCAGGCTGTATCACAACCGGCCGTGATTGGGAGTCCCATAGGGCTGCGCACAATTGGCCCAGCGTCGTCCGAGTTTGGCCGGTGTAGGCCGTCATTGTAAACAATATTTTTTTTAAAATGACTTGCCTAGTTAAATAAAGGTTAAATAAAAAAAAAATATATATATATATATATGTGCGTTAGCATTTTTCATCCAATACCTGCGTTTTCGTTCTCTCAGTGCCACAAGGTGTCTGAGGTCGATGCGCTCTTTCTCCTCCTCTGGCAGGGCATCATACTCGTCCTCATCCATTTCTTGCAAGCGCAGCTTCTCTTTCTCAGCCTGCTCCCTCTGTAAGACCTCTGTGGAGGAAGGAGGAGTGTTATTACCAGTCACCGTAGTAATTACCTCAAACTATTGTTAAGTTTAGCACAGCTCCCAGCTCCTTCGGCCTAGCTTGCCCTCACCCTCAGCCTCTCTCTGCGCCTTCTCCTTGGCCTTGAAGGCGTAGTAGTTGTTGGAGAGGTTGACCATGTAGATGAAGGACCTGTTGTTGAAGGCTTTGAGGATGATCTGTAGGGTGCTACTGGGGGAGAGGCAGTACAGCGTCTCCAGCCCGTCCATCACAACACCCCGGTGACAGTCACTCAGCTGCCGGGGGACAACACATACATCCCATTCATCATCAACACTCTCGAGGATCACACAGGAGATTCATTGAGGGTCCATCCCAAACCAAGGACTGGGAGGCCCATATAGGCTCTGTGTATCTCAGTACTTTATGTCACCTGTAGTCTCTCTGAAAGGATGTCCACCAGCAGTTGGTAGGGTAGCAGGCAGCTCATCAGGCCCAGCTCTCCCACCTGGCTCACACTGATGCTCAGCTGCCGGTGGATAGGTCCACCCCCCTGCACAGAAAGCAAGCACTAATAAGAGGCATTACAAACAGTGTCCTAGCTTTGATATAGTAAAACACACAATTGTGATGATCAGTGGGTACCATTGAGGGGGCGGTGGGCTGTGATCCGTCGATCCTCTTCCCTCCCACAACACTGTTCTTGTTACGTGTAGAGATGGAGGAGGCTGGAGCCTTGGGTTCAATGACCTGACTGCCCTCAGCTGTGTGTTTGGCTACAGCCTCCACACTCAGCGTACCAGCACCCTGACCAGCAGGCCCCATCACCTCCACCGCAGCCTGGGCTACACACACACACACACACATATCCCACCTACAGTTAGACAACTACAAACACAGCATGTAGCCTAGTTCATCCACAGATAGTTCACTGTTAGGCTTTAATGCAATACGTGACAATTTGCTTGATACAGTTATCATTGGCTGAGAGAGTGAGACACACCAAAAATACCTATCCATTAAGCTGAGACTCACCGGCCTCATCCACCCTTTTCTGAGCATGCTCCATAGCAGCCTTGGCACACAGCTCTCGGGCCTGCAGGCCAGCAGAGGTCATCCCTGAGGACAGTGCCTCCAGCACCACAGCATCAATGCTCAGACACGCTGCACCATAGTATTTGGCCAGAGTCACCGCTGTGCCTGTTTTACCTGCACAGAGATACATGCAAATGGTTGAATGAAAAAACGGAGTGTTGAAAGTGTTGAAATCTTTTGGACGATGTGCCACTCTTTACCTGAGAGGGGAGCCCCATGCACAATGATTGCGATGCCCCGGCGGTTTCGTGCAGCCTGGCCCTCAGGTGACAGGTCAATGCCCATGTGGCGTGCAATAGCTCTGGACACTGGGTTGACCTCCAGGTCCCCCACACTGGCAGTCCTGCTTTCCGCTGTGTCTTTGATCAGGTCTATGACAGAATGCAACATGATACCTGCTGTCTTTGCTCTCTATAACTATTATAGTGTCCGCGGTATCCTGTGGTAAAGTTGTGCACTGTGAGCAGTGTAAGTGATGTTCAGCTATTCCGTCTGCTCGAGGTAATCTGGTAATCTGTTCTGAGTGTTGTGAAGTTAATGTTATATATTTGGTCTTGTTCAGTACCTCCACATGGCGTCCCATCCTTGGAGGGAGCTGCCTCTTTCTCCTCCTCCACAAGTCGTTCTGGGAGAGGTGGGGTGGTCAACTCGTCCTCCTGCTCACCCTTATCCCCTGCCTCAGACGCCTCCTCATCTTTAGGAGAGCCAGCCTTGGATTCTGGGGAACCAGACAAAGCTCTGAGTCAGTGCGATTACGCACAATTGGCCCCAGCGACGTCCGAGTTCGGCCAGTGTAGGCCGTCATTGTAAATAAGAATTTGTTCTTAACTGACTTGCCTAGTTAAATAAAGGTTAAATAAATAAATACAAATAAAATAAAATAATTGGACAGTCTGGTTGCAGAATGAAAAATAAGAGTGTGGTTCCACTGCAGAGCAGACCTACCATCCTCCTCCTCACAGTTATGTTCGTTGTAATAGTACATTATCTCAGGAGGTAGTGACTCTCCTGGGGCGCGTGGGGGCAACAGCAGGGCGTTATGGACATCATAGCCCTTCATCATACGCAGAATCTTAAGAGAGAGGGAGAGATTTAATCCAAAGCTCTTAAACATTGTGTCTTTGCGCTTGAAAGGTAAGAAAACTGAAACAGAACAAAGGAGATAACTGAATTAGTTAAAAGAACCATGTCTTCCACAGTGCACCATTAGAGGCAGTCAAATGATTTCACCTTCTCTTCCTCCAGGTATTTCTTGTCAAACTCCAGGGAGTAGAACTCAATAGGAAAGGGGCAGGGGTTCCGTACGATCACTTCAGCCTCCTCTCCAGCACTGAATGGCAGGGTAGGTCCCAGCTCCAGCACAGAGGAAGAGAACTCCAGCTGGGGCTCCTCTCCCTGCCCCTGGGCCAGCAGCAGCATCCTCTGAGTGCTTTGGGCCACTGACACCACCAGCCTCTGGCTGTATGCCCTCTATGGCGAACAACACAGCCAAGATGACAGTTACATCACAGGGAAGCAACCAGACACCATCTGCAGCCCAGCCAACACTCTCTCTCTCCCATTATTCCTTGTGGTGTCTGTCTCTCCCTGACTCTTCAACATTACTTAGACCAACCAGTCACGTACTGTAGAGCCTTCACCAAACTTTTAGCTAGGTTCAGCTAATCTCCATGAGACACCATCAAGACTCTAAGGTACCAGACCTGTCGTTGGGCTGTGTGTGTATCTGATGGAGGAGATCCATACTGCAGCAGAGAAAGATAAGGCAGTCTGGTCTCTTATCTGTGTCTCACAGCTCAACCAGAGTCCATCATTCATGAGAAAGATGAGCTCTGGAAATACTGTGCAAATGTCGACATGTAGTGTTAACAGACAGACAAGAGACAGAGGCAGGGTTAATATGAGAGAGCTGTGTCCCTTGTAGTTATGACAGCTTAAATATATTGAACTGTTATGGGCCCCCTGGTTTTCCTTACCCCCTCGGCTGGGCTGAACTTGACCTGGATGTTGACTTTATCTCCAGGATACAGCACGCCTGTTGAAGGTAGCATTTCAAACACCACTGGAAGAGGATGCTGCTCCAATCTGGCCTTCCGTCTCAGGTGGAGGGGGACATGCTTGTCAATCTACACACAGCCCATAGACGCATATTCCTCGAGTTTTATAACAATTATTAAATGTTCATAAATAACAGAGATTATTTATACCCTAGCCTAATTAGAGAATCCCAAATGAATATCTGTGTGGATAACTTCATTACTGAAGAGGACTTTGTACTTGGGAATATGTGTATCACGATGTCGGTTTACTCTGTAATACTAGGAAGTCTTATTGGTAAAGATAAAGCCCAAAATATGAATGAGATGAGCTTGACTGCCCCTCAGTAGACTCAGTGTGGGGCCTGGGGTCTATAATTATCCTCCGAAGACACAAGACAAGAAGAAAAATGAGCCAAAGCCTTGCAGCTAATACCCTTAATAACCCGTTTTTTTATCCTTAATCCATCATAAAACACGAGATAATGAACAAAAATGCACCTAATTAGCTATCTGTTTCACCAGTAACAGCACATCATTAAAGTTAAACACACTGACAAGTCCTCTATTTAAAGTGTGTTCTTTTTTACTCTACAATGTTGCTGCCTGCTGTTTGTGAAAATATCCATAGGCCTTTCCTGCAGTCAAATTACCAAATCGCTCTCAAGAGGCCTCATGGGTGGAATGTTATTCATATTATTATCATTTTTTTTTATGTCTCTATGTCAAACGGTTTTGTTACAGTTCAGTCTTCTGTAATGTATATAATAATACTATTGGGATGCAAACTAAAAATGTAATACATTCCATCTGACAATGGTACAGGTGTGTTCTTTTTTCTAAGCCCACAACCATGTGTGTAAAGGTGTAAACTTCAATGTAGATTTGTTTAAGACTACCAAGAATAACTCTGTGTGACCCTGATTTAGCCGTAAAAAGGTTGGGTTGGGTAGTGTACCTTCTTCCTGGGCCGTTGCTCATCTGCGATGCTCCACTCACAGGGGACAGGCTCGGGGTTGAACAGCTGGACGGTGTTTACCTGACACAGCCCACACTGGATGCTGTCAAACTGCAGCATATCCGTGGAGAGCGTGAGGGAGGGCATGGTGACTACGGCGCACAGGCGGACCTGCACTGCAGGGCCCCCAACCACCTGGCAATCACAACACACAACACAATGACACCGTGGCACATTCAGCCTGTTTGACCTTAAAAAAAACGGTCAAAATATTTAACGCATGTGGTGGAAAAGCAATAAAACATCAAATACACTCAAGAAGCTTTAGAAAAGTGTAGCTCAGATGGTAGAGCATGGCGCTTGCAATGCCAGGGTTTTGGGTTTGATTCCCACAGGGGACCAGTACGAAAACAGTATGAACATGTATGCACTAACTAACTGTAAGTCGCTCTGGCTAAGAGCGTCTGCTAAATGACTCAAATGTAAAATGAATTGGATGTACTGAAGTAGATAACTATTGGAAGTTTCCCTACTGTACCTGTATAAGCATGACAGTGTTGATCCTCCCTGAATC
This sequence comes from Thymallus thymallus, assembly GCA_023634145.1. NCBI lineage: Eukaryota > Metazoa > Chordata > Actinopteri > Salmoniformes > Salmonidae > Thymallus > Thymallus thymallus. The sequence continues at coordinate 18,814,050 of CM042414.1, forward strand.
CAGATTTGCTCCAAGTGGGTCAAACTTCACTTCAAAGGTCTCAGTCTCACAATAGGGCAGATTCCTCACCCTATCCAGCTCTACAACAAATCCTTGAGAAAAAACAAATCTATTGTTAAAAAGGATCCATAGTATTCTATGGCCACACAGCCACACAGCTCCATAGGTAGCTACTTTAGATAGATAGATAGATAGATAGATAGATAGATAGATAGATAGATAGATAGATAGATAGATAGATAGATAGATAGATAGATAGATAGATAGATAGATAGATAGATAGATAGATAGATAGATAGATAGATAGATAGATAGATAGATAGATAGATAGATAGATAGATAGATAGATAGATAGATAGATAGATAGATAGATAGATAGATAGATAGATACTTTATTGATCCCCCGGGGGGGAAATTTCATTGTCAAGCAGCTACAACAAAAACACAGGGCAGGTGCAAAATGCCACAATGAAAGTACACAAAAGACAGATACACGGTACATGATACATAGAGCGGCAGTATGAAAAAGTATAGAAATAAAGTTGGACAGGAATACTGGAGAACCTACCTGTGCCTGTGAGTGGGCGGCGGTCAGCCCGGAAGGACACAGACATGGGCCCAGTGTTTGTCACTTTGACTATGTGGTTAGGTACACTACCATGGATCACATAGCCAAAATCCAGTGTGTACTCTGGCAGAAGGAACCTAAACATGAGACACAATGAGATCCCACTTTCAGTAATGAGCTGAATATACAGTAATGCATAGCTATGTGAGCCTACCTGCTAAGCTTCTTGCGCCACTTGCTAGTGGACGTAGGTGTGTCTCTATTGTCCACTTGTCTCTTCTCAATAGCCATGGCATTCTGTTTCACCAAGAGCCTCTCTACCTCCATCTGCAGCAGGGCATCATACTGCACACAGAGAGACAGAAATACATTTCAGACACCTGTCCCCACAGCACAGGTGTCGTGTCTGCCATTCAAACTGAACATATTAGCTTTGTTTCGTCTAATGAAGACAATCATAATGGTGAGATCTATGTACAGTGCATTCGGAAAGTATTCAGAACCCTTCCATTTTTCCACATTTTGTTACGTTACAGCCTTATTCTAAATTGTATTAAATCATTTTTCTACACACCATCTACACACAATACCCCATAACGACAAAGTGAAAACAAATGTATTCAAAATAAAAAACTAAAACACCTTATTTGGATAACTTTGCCATGACACTCGAAATTGAGCTCAGGTGCATCCTGTTTCAATTGATCATCCTTGAGATGTTTCTACAACTTGATTGGAGTCCACCTGTGGTACATTGGAAAGGCACACACCTGTCTATATAAGGTCCCATATTTGACAGTGCATGTCAGAGCATGAGGTCATGCCATGAGGTTGAAGGAATTGTCCGTAAGGCTCAGTGACAGGATTGTGTCGAGGCACAGATCTGGGGAAGGGTACCAAAAAATATCTGCAGCATTGAAGGTCCCCAAGAACACAGTGGCCTCCATCATTCTTAAATGGAAGAAGTTTGGAACCACCAAGACTCTTCCTAGAGCTGGCCGCCCGGCTAAACTGAGCAATTGGGGGAGAAGGAGGTGACCAGGAATTCGATGGTCACTCTGACAGAGCTCCAAAGTTCCTCTGTGGAGATGGGAGAACCTTCCAGAAGAACAACCATCTCTGCAGCACTCCACCAATCAGGCCTTAACGGTAGAGTGGCCAGACAGAAGTCACTCCCCAGTAAAGACAAATGACAGCCCGCTTGGAGTTTGCCAAAAGACACCTAAAGGACTCTCAGACCATGAGAAACAAGATTCTCTGATCTGATGAAACCAAGATTGAACTCTTTGGCCTGAATGCCAAGCGTCACATCAGGAGGAAACCTGGTACCATCCTACGGTGAAGCACGGTGATGGCAGCATCATGCTGTGGGGGATGTTTTTCAGCGGCAGGGACTGGGAGACTAGTCAGGACCGAGGGAAACATGAACAAAGCAAAGTACAGAGATCCTTGATGAAAACCTGCTCTCGAGAGCTCAGGACCTCAGACTGGGGTGAAGGTTCACCTTCCAACAGGACAACGACCTTAAGCACACAGCCAAGACAATGCAGGAGTGTACTCACATCCCATCATATCCTTGTCTGTACATTATGCAATGAATCTATTCTACCACGCCCAGAAATCTGCCCCTTTTATTCTCTGTACCCAATGCACTAGACGACCAGTTCTAAAAGCCTTTAGCCGTACCCTTATCCTACTCCTCCTCTGTTCCTCTGGTGATGTAGAGGTAAACCCAGGCCCTGTAGCCGCCAGTACTACACCTACTCCCCAGGCGCTCTCATTTATTGACTTCTGTAACCGTAAAAGCCTTGGTTTCATGCATGTTAACATCAGAAGCCTCCTCCCTAAGTTTGATTTATTCACTGCTTTAGCACACTCCATCAACCCTGATGTCCTAGCCGTGTCTGAATCCTGGCTTAGGAAGGCCACCAAAAACTCTGACATTTCCATCCCCAACTACAACATTTTCCGTCAAGATAGAACTGCCAAAGGGGGTGGAGTTCAATCTACTGCAGAGATAGCCTGCAGAGTTATGTAATACTATCCAGGTCTGTACCCAAACAGTTTGAGCTTCTACTTTTAAAAATCCACCTTTCCAGATATGTCTCTCACTGTTGCCGCTTGTTACAGACCCCCCTCAGCCCCCAGCTGTGCCCTGGACACCATATGTGAATTGATTGCCCCCCATCTATCTTCAGAATTCGTACTGTTAGGTGACCTAAACTGGGATATGCTTAACACCCCGCCCGTCCTACAATCTAAGCTAGATGCCCTCAATCTCACACAAATTATCAAGGAACCTACCAGGTACAACCCTAAATCCATAAACATGGGCACCATCATAGATATCATCCTGACTAACTTGCCCTCTAAATACACCTCCGCTGTCTTCAACCAGGATCTCAGCGATCAATGCCTCATTGCCTTCATCTGTAATGGGTCTGCAGTCAAACGACCACCCCTCATCACTGTCAAACGCTCCCGTTCAATACTTCAACACTTCAGCGAGCAGGCCTTTCTAATTGACCTGGCCTGGGTATCCTGGAAGGATATTGACCTCATCCCGTCAGTAGAGGATGCCTGCTTGTTCTTTAAAAGTGCTTTCCTCACCATCTTAAATAAGCATGCCCTTGGTTCACTCCAGACTTGACTGCCCTTGACCAGCCCAAACATCCTGTGGCGTACTGCATTAGCATCGAATAGCCCCAGCGATATGCAACTTTTCAGGGAAGTCAGGAACCAATATACACAGTCAGTTAGGAAAGCAAAGGTTAGCTTTTTCAAACAGAAATTTGCATCCGGTAGCACTAATTACAAAAAGTTTTGGGACACTGTAAAGTCCATGGAGAATAAGAGCACCTCCTCCCAGCTGCCCACTGCACTGAGGCTAGGGAACACTGTCACCACCGATAAATCTACGATAATCGGGAATTTCAATAAGAATTTTGCTATGGCTGGCCATGCTTTCCACCTGGCTACCCCTACCCCGGTAAATAGCTCTGCACCCCCCGCAGTAACTTGCCCAAGCCCCCCCGCCCGCTTCTCCTTCTCCCAGATAGATGATGTTCTGAAAGAGCTGCAAAATCTGGACCCCTACAAATCAGCTGGGCTAGACAATCTCAACCCTTTCTTTCTAAAATTATCCACTACAATTGTTGCAACCCCTATTACTAGCCTGTTCAACCTCTCTTTTCGTATCGTCTGAGATCCCTAGAGATTGGAAAGCTGCCGCGGTCATCCCCCTCTTCAAAGGGGGAGACACTCTAGACCCAAACTATTACTATATCCATCCTGCCCTGCCTTTCTAAAGTCTTCGAAAGCCAAGTTAACAAACATTTCGAATCCCAACGTACTTTCTCCGCTATGCAATCTGCAAAAAAAAAAAAAATCCCCACCTTATCTCAGCTCACTGGTCACCATAGCAACACCCACCCATAGCATGCTCTCCAGTAGGTGTATTTCACTGGTCATCTCACATCATATTTCACAACACCTCCTTTGGCCGCCATTCCTTCCAGTTCTCTGCTGCCAATGCCTGGAACGAATTGCAAAAATCATTGAAGCTGGAGACTTCTATCTCCCTCACTAGCTTTAAGCATCAGCTGTCAGAGCAGCTTACCGATCACTGCACCTGTACACAGCTGTAAATAGCCCACCCAACTAAAAAGGGCTAGAGCCGACTCTACTTTCTGAGGAGGCTCAGGTCCTTCAACGTGTGCAGTAAACTACTGCATACCTTCTACCAGTCTGTGGTGGCCAGTGCCATCTTTTTTGCAGTGGTGTGCTGGGGCGCCAACATAAAAGCCGGTGATGCTTCTCGGGTAAATAAGCTGATCAGGAAGGCTAGCTCTGTCCTGGGGATGAGCCTTGACACTCTAGAGGAGGTGGCGGAGAGGCGGATCCTGGCCAAACTGCTGGCCATCATGGACAACGTCACCCACCCTCTGCATGCCATGGTTATGACGCAGAGGAGCAACTTTTTTCATTGCTTTTAGTATATCGAATGTGCTATACGTACAGTTATCTGTAATTAAACCCTGCGCACTAAGGACTGTATTTTAAGGGAATTACTATTATTACCCCAAATTATATCATACACACATTTAGCTATTTAAGTATCTCTTCCTGTCATTTACCTGTACAGTTCATTTAACCATGCAAAATGTTCACTTACCTGTTAATTTAACCAGTATGTCTATTAAGTAAACTATTATTACCCTCACTCATATCATACGCATTTTTAGCTATTGAAGTATTTCTCTGTCATCGACCTGTATAGTATAGTTAACCATGCACCATCCGCCAATGTATAGTGTACATATTCAGCCAGCCAACCATACTATGCAATGTCTTTTTATAGCTTTTTTAGCACTCCAGACTTCTTGTACTTCTATACTTTTTCATACTGACGCTCTATGTATCATGTATCGTGTATCTGTCTTTTGTGTATTTTCGTTCTGGCATTTTGCACCTGCCCTATGTTTTGTTGTTGCTGCTTGACAAAGAAATTTCCCCCCAGGGATCAATAAAGTATCTATCTATCTATCTATCGATCGATCGATCGATCGATCGATCGATCGATCTATCTATCTATCTATCTATCTATCTATCTATCTATCTATCTATCTATCTATCTATCTATCTATCTATCTATCTATCTATCTATCTATCTATCTATCTATCTATCTATCTATCTATCTATCTATCTATCTATCTATCTATCTATCTATCTATCTATCTATCTATCTATCTATCTATCTATCTATCTATCTATCTATCTACCTCATCCCCATATTGTTATTTTTGCTCATTTGCACCCCAGTATCTCTATTTGCACATCATCATCTGCATCATCACTCCAGTGTTAATGCTAAATTGTAATTATTTCACCACTATGGCCTATTTATTGCCTTACCTTCCTAATCTTACTACATTTGCACACACTGTATATAGATTTTCTATTGTGTTATTGACTATACGTTTGTTTATCCCATGTGTTTCTTTGTGCTGTTGTTGTGTTTGTTGCACTGCTTTGCTTTATCTTGGCCAGGTCGCAGTTATAAATGAGAACCTACTGTATACCCAACTGACCTACCTGGTTAAATAAAGGTGAAATATATATATATTTTTTTTAATTTTCAGAATGTCCTTTAGAGGCCCAGCAAGAGCCCGGACATGAACCTTTTCGAACATCTCTGGAGAGACCTGAAAATAGTTGGGCAGCAACGCTCCCCATCCAACCTTACAGAGCTTGAGGATCTGCAGAGAAGAATGGGAGAAACTCCCCAAGAAGTGTGCCATGCTTGTAGCGACATACCCAAGAAGACTCGAGGCTGTAATCACTGCCAAAGGTGCTTCAACAAAGTACTGAGTAAAGGGTCTGAATACTTATGTAAATGTGATATTTCCATTTTTTTATATATATAAAACCAGTTTTTGCTTTGCCATTATGGGGTATTATATGTAGATTGATGAGGGGGAAAAAACAATTGAATACATTTTAGAATCCAGACTGTATCACAACCGGCCGTGATTGGGAGTCCCATAGGACAACACACAATTGGCACAGCGTCGTCCGAGTTTGGCCGGTGTAGGCCATCATTGTAAATAAGAATTTGTTCTTAACTGACTTGCCTAGTTAAATAAAGAATAAATAATAAGGCTGTAGCGTAACAAAATGTGGAAAAAGTCAAAGGGTTCTGAATACTTTACGAATGCACTGTACATGAATCAAGGGGAAAGTGATGAGTGATTGTGATACAGTAGGTACTGACTGTAGGGATGTAGTCCTTGTCTGACAGGCCCTCTCCAGTAGCAGGCCGGCTGATGCCCACATCCCTCCTGTCTTCCTCCAGGGCCTCCTTGGCCTCCTTCACCACTGCAGTATACCTCTCATCATCTACGCAATACAAGAATAGCGAGTTACAAACTGCAACAAAACAGTTTTAGAGCATCAAGATAGACCTCCACAATGACCAAAGGCACATACTGAGCTCTCTGGGTAGGTCCAGGCAGACCCTGGGGAAGATGCCCTCTCCTCTGAGAGTGATGCTCTCTGGCTCAAAGAAAGCCACCTGCAGCTGGAAAGTCTTGTGGAAGACCTCAGGGATCCCAGGGAGATAATACACTGACAGCTTCTGCTCTGCATTTGCTTCGATGTAACCCTTTAAGTAATGAGAGACAAACAAAGGATTACATAAGGAAACACCGTAAATAGCTACAGAAAAACCTCAGCTTAGCGCGCCCTTACTCAGCCTTAGCCTAAGCTAAGTAGCTTTTATTCATTGTATTGTTTTAAACTCTTTGCTGTACAGTGTCCATGTTTTTTTTTAAAGGCACTTAAAGGGATACTACAATTGATCTACTTCCCCAGTGTCAGATGAACTCGTGGATACCATTTTTATGTCTCTGTGTCCAGTATGAAGGAAGTTAGAGGTAGTTTTGCGAGCCAATGCTAACTAGCGTTAGCGCAATGACTGGAAGTCTATGGGTATCTGCTAGCATACTGGACACAGAGACATAGAAATGGTATCCACAAATTCATCTGGCTCTGCCTAAATCCCTTGAAAGTAGCTACATAAAGTGTGTTTGTAGTTACGCTAAAGGACTGGTAGAGAAAGCAGACTTGTAAAAGGGAGGTATCCCCTGTGCTGTCTCACCGTTCTAGGGATTACCAGGGGATGTCCAGGCCGAGGGTCCTCACACCCATTCTGCTCCCCCAAAAGAGCACTGAACTCAAAGCCCACCTTCCCTGTGTTCCACAGGGTGATCTCTGCCTCGGCCACATGGTCAAACAACTGCAGGAGAAAGAAGGGAAGAAGAAGAAGAAGAAGAAGAAGAAGAAGAAGAAGAAGAAGAAGAAGAAGAAGAAGAAGAAGAAGAAGAAGAAGAAGAAGAAGAGCAAGAATGGATCCCAAAAATGTATGCTGAACCGGCAAGGAGCAGAAGATTCTGCTAATTCATTCATCTGTGTTGGCTTTCTTTGCTTGTGTTTTTCACTCAAGTCCTTGTTTGAATATCAATGATAATTGCCTGAATGCATTCACTGCATACCCAAATATGCAACGAAAGCCAAAAACAGATACCTTTATCCTACACAAGTGAATTGGACTCAACTAACACAGCCTCAGGGTGACCATAGTACAAATACCTGAAGGCCAAAGTCTATCTCTGTTCTGTTCAGGCTGTAGGTGACCAGTGAAGCCTCTCCTTTGAGTGTGATTTCATACGTGGGGCCCTCCTCAACCTCGCACAGAGCCAGAACCTGACCACAGATATCAGCATGACCGTAAAAGGAGAAGGACACCAGCTGGCTTTCACCTGGCTGCAGCACCCCGTATATAGGTAGGATATCAAACACCTGCATCAAGGAGAGACAGATAACGAGGTATACAGTAGGTCAGAACAATGAGAAAGACACAAGGACATATGGATATAACAATTGTGAGAGGGTAGAGGATGCACAAAGTAATCGTTGATTAGAGGTGAGAACAATGTTCAATGCAGCCGTTTTTATCTCAATATTAAATCATTTCTGGGTAATAATTAGGTACCTTACTGTGATTGTTTTCAATTAAAATGGCCAAAGAGAAACGAAAACAGCTTCTAAGCAAAGAGCAATTTCTCAAACAAGAGCTTTGCTAGGGCTGTCTGGTCTGAGTGGGGAGGGGAACACTGAGAACTAGGCAGAGAGGGTTGGAACTCTTTCGTATTGGTCTAATAACTAATTTACCGTCTGGTGAGGTCACCATGGAAGGCCAAAACTCCATCCCACCAAAACAGTCTTTTCAAACAGCTCTTACACTAAAAGGGCATTAGCATAATTGTCAAACATGAGCAATAGAGACAGAGAGGAAACCTTATCAGCTGGCCACCTGATAGTGTGTACTGTACCTCCTCCACTCCAACAGTGGGGTGCTCCTTTGAGTTGAGGCTTGCTGTGCCTGTGTTCTGATCAATACTGTCTGGCCACTGTGCTGGTGAGGTCCCGTTGTGTTCCTGCCTGCTGGGGTTGTAGCTGCCTCGCCCTTGGCTCTGCCTCCCCTCTGTGATGAGAGTGGGGGTGACTGGAGCTGACAGGTGATCTTTGGGAGTCTCATTCTCTTCGTCTCCCTTCTCTTCCTCCGCCTCCTCATCCAGGAGCAGTTTGGGAACCTCAATTTCCCTGAAGAATAAGTATATCATGTTATATCTACAGTATTGTGCTGTAATAAAGACAACTAGCTGGACATGTAATCTTGGATGGAGGAAGGGATCCAAGTAACAGACACATTAACAAAGTAAAAAAACAAAGATCCATTAGTCCATTAAAATGAGCACTAAAATAAAATCAGTGAAGGAATTCATACTGGTCAATCAAATTCAATCAATCAAATGGATTTATAAAGCTATACAGAAGTAACGCCTAAAACCCCAAACAGCAAGCAATGCAGATGTAGAAGCACGGGGAATAAGAAAAACTCCCTAGGATGGAAAAAAACTAGCACAGAAGCTTCCTGGTCCTTCCCCAACAAGACTCTCTCATTGCTCTCTCCCTCCCCCCTCCTCGGTAGCTACACGCTTGGTACAGCCATGATGTTAATTAATTACAGAATGCTCATTAATTACTGACATTTTAATAGAACTGCTCCAATGGACTGAAAACATATTTTGCAAGAAAGGGGACCGGACAGATGTTGGCAGATAACAAATGAGAGACAGACATGCAAATTGACAGAAATTTAGTGAAATGGCGACATAGAGAATCACACAGATACATACAGAGATACAAAATACAAGGAGACAAGGTGATGTAAGAGACCAAGCAGGTAGAGCCTGCAGACTATAGTAAGAGTAGGTGTTTTGAGGAGTAACAGCAGGGGGCACTGTTGTATGGGGAATCCTATGGCGGTTCGTTCCACCAGCAGAGATCATTTAACATGGAAAAATAATATACTCCAGAGGACCACAGTCAGGAGGAACCACCATATTTTATCTCACTAGAAAATAGAGGATTTTAAGTGTTCTATCTTGTCCCACTGCTCTCATTTGTAAGCATTTGTGTGTGTGTGTGTGTGTGTGTGTGTGTGTGTGTGTGTGTGTGTGTGTGTGTGTGTGGGTGTGGGTGTGTGTGTGTGTGTGTGTGTGTGTGTGTGTGGGTGTATGTATGCGTGTGTGTGCATATGTACATGCATGTGTGTGCAGGTGTGTGTCTGCGCATGACTGTGTGTATGTGCTGACATCACGCTAGTCCCCAGACACCTCAGAAGTCTCTGGAACAAATAATATTTCAATTACAGATTTTTCTATCGTTAATAGAAGCCCAATGCCTGTGTCTGAGTGTCTGAAGTGAAGACCCTCATGGGACATGCCTGAAAGGATTATTCTCTGCTATCAACAAATCTGATTCTATATGCAGTCACTATCGTATGAAATAAGCCTGCTGTGAATCTCTGCTATATGAAGCAAATTTCTGTCTATATGTTGGCATGATATAAATACATCATATTACTCATTCTATTCCGATACAGGGTGCATGTACTGGAGCTTGGTGAACGGCAGGACCAGACCTGTTTGAGTCCACTCTGATGTCAACGTTGTTCTTTTTGGACAGGTCCCATCGCATATTCCTCTTTTCCTCATGTGTGGTTGCTCTTCCCTCACTCAAGTTGGTCTGCTCAGGAAACCTGGGAAAGTGAAATCCATCAACACCAAATCAGCCATGGATAGCAAGGGGCTTGAGCTGGTCAAGATAAAACTGTCCGTAAATCAGTTAGCTAAGCGGATGAAAATGGTGCAATAATAATAGCAGGATCACCCATGATTGAATTACTGACAGAGCATTTAATTAGCAGGTTGGTCTGTGCATTGTGTAAACCCTGTGAATATCGATAGGACGGGTCATCCACTTCTAAGAGGATGGGTCTGGAGAAATTAAAAGCAGGAGTCTGAGTGATAAATATTCACTGGCCTGCACTTTAGCCCCTCAGAGAGACAGCACTATTGATTCATCTGAGGCAGCACATGGCAGCAGCTGAAGAACAATTAAAAACTATAAAAACTCAACACTATGCTGCCAGAGATTGAAGCTGTATTGACAGCTGAGTTGTAACATCAGAGCCAGCATAGGCCTTTTGACTGCTTTATTTTAGACTTATAATAATTTTGACTCTCAAATTAAAAGGAAATCTGCTATCGGTAAACACTGCAGAAACCCTGCTGTGATCACAAAAAGCAGGACATCATTGATTTGGAGTCTATAGATCTACTGAAGGCCACTGCATATTGTAGAGCTGCTTGGGGTTCATATTCCCTCAAAATAGATAGCTTGAAATGGTAGCCAAATAGTTCTAGTGTAACAGATTGGGTCCCTTCTTGACTGGTGTGAGGAGATTAAGGGAGTGTGGTGCTGAGTAGTCACAGCCAAGGACAGGCTTTTGGACTGGTGTACTTTGTGTTCTCAAGATGGATCCAGGCAATGGCTGCCAAGGTAGAGCTATAGATGAAAATAGCAATATGTGTGCACCGTCAGTAGATCAAACTTTTTATTGAAGCGTCTCAGATTATTTTTTTCTCCTGTTGGTTTCCTTAGAGAATGGCTGGATTTGGCTTTACGAACGGTGCAATCATCTTGCTTTACCCCATCTCAAACAACTTTAAATCCATAATCCCAGAGGTGGCCACTCCAGTACAGTATAGTTAGTATGTGCTTACACATTTCAAACACTCCTCATTAGAAATTCTTACACACACAGTTAACAGGCCAATGCTCAGCATCTTTTCAATTGAGGGGGAAATTAACAGCTTGACTAAATGCATTCTTAATAAGGAAGAGTTCCTTTCCTCGGCTATACCAGCTGCTTCTGCACCATCTGTCCCCTCCTGGAACTACATGAAAAACTGGAACCCGCCTGTGCCTCAATAGAATCTCAAACGAACAGTGGAACCACAATTAACAACATCCCCAACCATTTATAACTACAAGACATCCAATAAAGGGAAGGTAAGGAAGTGTTGAGAAATACACACACACACACAGGGATATTCTCTGCTTAATTTCTCCGTTTTCTTTCCTAGGGAGGGTGGCTAAACAAGTCTAATGGTGACGTTGTTGAGGTGGACTATGCTCTCTACCTGATGTTGTACTGTCGCTGGTCGACCATGAAGGCCCAGTGGTAGGACACAGACAGAGGGCTGCAGTTGGTCATGGTGAGCTGGCGCTGAGCCTCGGTGTGATTCAGTACACAGCCAAAGTCCAGGGCTGCGCTTGAGAAATGCAGGTTGGGAAAGTGGACCTCTCCCCTCAGGCCCACCGTATCCTGCTGAGGATGGTCTGAGTAGCGCACCTCCAGCACCTCTTCAGCTACCCGCGTCATACTGTCCTGGCGGTATGAGGGGTCGAAGCGTACCCACAGCTCTGTCTGCACTCCTACAGCCAGTACCAAAGTCTACCAACACAGAGACATGGACATATCGTACCTGCTCCTCGATGCTAGGCACACATACCCACCCAAAAATGTGAAATAATCAACAGTGTCAGATTATGTTAAGTATGAACCAAGGCTATAATCCCTGTGATGTATTGTACAAGTATTGCCTGCAGGAGGATGTACCGTAGCAGTGACACATGTGGGATCACCATCGTGGTCAGACAGGCCAAAGGGCTCGGCCAGAGTGAGCTGCAGCGAGAGGGCCAGAGACGACACATTTCTCAGCAGCAGTTTTTGGTAGAGAGGACGCAGAGAGACACCTGGAGCCTGCAGTGGGGGCACCAACGGTCACACATTCATAACTCTAACACACAAACACACACACATTTGAAAAGGAACGATAAGACTGATTGTGACAATGAATGAAGTAAGTTAGAGTAACTACTGAAATCCAATACTGTAAACTCTAGAGACTGGGAGTCAATAGACTAGAATGCCCATATAAAAGCTTCTTAAAGGTTAAGGAAAGCAGAAATAACCCAATCTATAATCTCTATCTATACCTTTCTTGTGTGGGCAACACAATTTACAGCAGGCCTCATACATGGGAAATTCATTCTCAGCCTCTCTCCCTCCTCCCTCCTCCTCTCAACTCTACTGAATTTGTTATCCCTTTATTTCTTGCTGTCTCTCATTACCCCTTCCTCTCCCCCCCTCCCCCTCTCCCTCTCTATTCCTTCCCCCATCCCATTTCCCTCTCTCTAATGGCTTTATCCCGGAGAGCTCTGCTGCACAAGCAACCTGTAAATCTAGAGGCAAAGCTGTCAATGCATAGATTAATGGGACAGAGTCAGATAAAAGAATGCCACTGAAATAAATGATCATTTTCATTTCTGAATGGCTGATCAGCAACAGGCCCTGGAAGCAGCTGCCGGGAGATATGGGTAAAAATATACACAGGTTCAGCATGAAATGGGGCGATTATACAAACCTTTTGATAGGGTTTGTGCTAGTGATAATACAAGTCAAATGGGGGGACAGGAAATCAGTTTCATTATGATGATAACAGGAAATCAGTTTCATTATGATAGTGGCGACGCCTTATTCTTCCTCTCACTCAGAATACAATCATTCTGATGATTTGGGATGGAGAGCGCAGAGTACTTTTTGCTATCTCCATAAAATCCTTGAAAATAGCTTAAACCCAAGTTCATCTTCCAATAGGCATAATGTGTATTCAGGTTTAAGCATACTGCAAGAAGTGGACTAATTTTGTATTTGAGCCGAACCCCTCTGGTCAACAACTTCCTCTCCTGTCCACTGGGTTCATTTATTATTGGTTACACTAGCAGAATCTGGAGCAAAGCTTTGTGCTCTGTCAGAACCATTGCCATCTTGACATCATAAATCAGGAACAAACTGGTGCAGAAGTGTACAGTATAATTTCCATAGGAGATAATCACTGTGATCCAGCTTCATGGAGCAAAGCACTTCTGACGCTGGAGCTGGAGAACATTGAATAAACACAATGTCTCAACAGAACTCAGCCACCGATCTGCTACACACTGAATGCCTTCAATGAACAAATGACTGATGTGTGGTCTAATGTTTCAAGCCAGTGTTTCCCCTAGGATTTCTTTCAGCAACGGTGGCAGAGTTAGTGGGGGGAGGGGTCTTTCTGCGGGGCGGCGGATGGGGTCTTCCTGGGGCATACATCTATACATCTACATTATATATTTTAAAAAATTGCAACAGCGGCCATGATTTAGCAGTGGCGGTGTGCTGCTGCTAAATGCATTTAGGTGAAACACTGCAAGCATTATGAAATTTGTGTCATTGTCATGGATGGCTACATGCACTAAGGCTTCAATGCACCCAGGCTTGTTTCTGTTATGTAAGGTGTGAGCAGAGAGGCAGCAAGTTTAAGGATGTGGGTGATGGGTGATTGGTGTCAGACACCTTCTCCACATAGAAGCTGAGCTGCTGGGAGGAGATGTCCAGGATGGGTGAGACAAACTGACATGTGACGTCCACCGCCATGATGCACTCCTTCCCACTCTGGTGACCTATGATGGCGTGACACACCAGCCTCTCTTGGACCACCTGGGTTAGAAAAAACAGGTATTCAGTACACACATCCCATTATCTCAACACAACCTTTATACCGGCAGATACAGTACTGCACTTAAGCTCAGCTTTTGACCTTGTGAAGGTATAAATGTGACATCGTTTCCTATAACTAGACAACAGAAATACAGCCCTGGCATGCCGAAGCTTTTCTGAGAGACAGCCACGCTCTGCTTTGCTTGGTCTTTCCTGGATTACAACTCCACAAAAGCCATTCAAAGATATAGGGGGTCAGTAGAGGCTGCAGTGGCGTGGGCTTATCTCTGGTTCCTGCTTCTATCCCTCTCCTGTTCACCATTCAATCAATAGGGACTCAAGGAGGCATACATCCCAGTAATACCCCAGAGAGGAAGTCAACACCCAGGCCTGTGCAGTGTGACTTTGGAAAGATTAAGGGGGGGGGGGCTTTCAACACCTTTATCTCTGTAGTATTCGACCTTGAACCCCCATGTGTCGTGATCTGATATGCTAGCTACGAGTGCACTGACTGTATTTCAAGTTTGTCCAAATGTTAGCAAATGTTCATAACCAGCTGTCAAACATAACTATCGTCAAACACCGGTAATGCTTCACTAAATGGAACTGCTTTGGCTGAACAAAAAAACTGGAGTTCATAAAAGTATAATGTGGTGAAACATACTAGGTATTGGGAATAAAATGTAATAATTTATTCAAAGTCCAACAACTTTAGATGTTGACGAAGACCATGGTCGTCAATGTCGACTCCAATGCATTTTTCCCCGTACCACAATGCATGAATCGCATAGATTTTCATTGAGACACATACCGTATCTGTATTTTGAGAGAGTGTGAATGTTTCTAGATCTCAACTGAATATCTAGGTTGTGTCTGACAGAGGAGTGTTTGCCACCATTGTCTCAGGTTCCCACCTTGGGAGAGTCAGAGGAGCCCTCCAGCACCATGTCAGCAGTGTGTCCCGGGGCCAGCTCCATACGCATGGGGTGCAGGCTGAAGACTGGCCCATCTACAGGTGGGGGTACCAGGGAGCCGTGACCCTTTCCCTCCCTGGTGGTGTTGGCGGGTGGGGGAACTCTTCGGCGGAACTGGGGGTACCCCTCCGTCGTCCAGTACAGCTGGTGGGAGCGGCGACCTCGGTTGCTCACTCTAAAATGATACTGACATGGACCAGAGCTGGGGAACAGAGGACAGAAGGCAAGGTTTCAGGGGGAAAGAATAAAACGGATTTGAATGACTGATTTGAGTATGCACATTCAGTATTTCCACTCTCTGAGCTATGCCTACCTGAAATGGGCTCCCAAGTCCAGACTGGGAGCAAAAGGGCGGTTGGTGACAATAGTAGTGCCCTTGCCAGTAGCAGAGAGAGGGATGGTGTGTGTTTCACTATTCTGGATGGACAGGTGCAGCTTGTCCTGGAAATGCAGGGTGTCCTCCAGGTGAGCCACTAGCCTCAGCTCCAGCTTTCCCTGGGGTGGAACCTCTCCCTCACTTGGCTCCACCCGCCACAGGGACCTGCTGCGTACCTGGAGAAATACGGTGGACTTCTGTTACATAGGTTCTTACATTTGCTATAGTAATAGAAAAAATAATCACATACCATACCGTATAAAGTATGCAGTGAGCCAAAACAGATGCACGATAGATTCATTGAGGGGCTTTGTAAGAGTATGTTTGTAATTTTGATTAAACATCCTCAGGTTAGCCAAACATCCAGGAGGTTAGCCAAAGGCAACAACAGGCAGTGAACCCTTTTATGATTGGGCCAATAGAGATCATATGTTCTATTAAACTCTATTATTGGGCCATTCTTACAGAGGGTCTGAGTGCTTTAGATTAAGAAATAAAATGAGGGCACCACACCAGAAGCAATTTGACACCTTTAGCAGAACGTTATCTGGCTCTTGGACCATGCAGGGTTTTATAATGAGAGGCCATGTAGTAATAGCATGTCTGGGCTCCCTCCAGTCTCTTCTCTACTTATACTGTCTTATCTGTGGGCCTGTTGGGAGCCTGGTGGAGGCAGAGGAAGGCTGCAGTGGGGAAGCTCACTACTTGTCTATCCGTTTTACAGAGAGTGTGAAGCTGCTAATTGAAGCAATAACAGAATGAGGTTTTATCAGATCAACGGCCCAGAAGCTGTGTTGATATAGATGCTTGTTTTTCACTAATAGTCTCCCTTCTAATTCAGTTGGAGAATTGGATCTTTATCTGAAAGTACTTTTCATCTAAAGAAAAAAAGCTGAGAAACCTACTGCCCCATCCCATTCTGCTCCATTCCAGATTTCCGATCGATTTGAACAAATTTAAATTCAATAAGGAACTAATCCAAAAAGAAGACGCATTCATCTTCAGCCTTGTTCACATCAGGAGAAAAGCCCAAAGTGCACCAGCAGCTCTTTATATCTTAGCTATTAGTTGAAAGAGGATTAAAATCAATTCTCCATACAGCGGCATCCTTATTGATGCACATCCAAGTTTTGAATTATTTTTTTTTTATCATATATTTCTTATTAAACACAGAATGGTGTATCGGTATTTTGAAGAAAAGACAAGTATGCAATTCTTATCTAAAGATAGAAGAGCTGGCAGATACAAAAAGACCCAGAGTTCTAGGTACAAAGTAAATAATACAAACTAAGACATACAGAACAAGGACAGGTAAACAGTAAGAAGGCAGATAAGAGGACAGGTAAACAATAAGAGGGCAGAACAAGGACAGGTAAACAGTAAGAGGGCAGATAAGAGGACAGGTAAACAGTAAGAAGGCAGAACAAGGACAGGTAAACAGTAAGAGGGCAGATAAGAGGACAGGTAAACAGTAAGAGGGCAGATAAGAGGACAGGTAAACAGTAAGAAGGCAGAACAAGGACAGGTAAACAGTAAGAGGGCAGATAAGAGGACATGCCGGGGCAAGCACATGCCTTCTAAGGATAGATAAAAATATTACAATTGAGAGTGCGTTAAAATGTACAAATTCACAGCACCGAATGGTCCAAGAGAGGAGAGGCTGTCAGATTTGATAAAATGTTGATAATTTATTGCTCAGAATATATCTAATTCTTTCTAAGTGTAGAGTATTTGCCAATTTGGTGAGCCATAATTTGGTAGAGGGAGCTTCCGACCTTGTCCAAAACAACAAGATAAATCTTTTGGCCGAAATGAGACTGTAAGAGATTAGTTGTTTTTGGGGATTGGTTAATCTGTTTAGGCTTTCAGACACTCCCAGGATGATCAGAAGTGGGTCTGGGTCAATTGAAGTCTACAGAACTTCAGAAAGCAGTGGAGTAGTGTACTCTGTGCAGCATGACATTTATGACACGTAGAGGATGTATCAGGAAATATCCTATGCAGCTTAGTTTTGGAATAGTGTAATCTGTGTAATACCTTGAATCGTATGAGACGATGTCTGGAGTTAATGGAGCAGGTGTGGATATACTCCAAGCCATCTTCCCAGTCTGCTACAGAAATGTCAGTCCCTAGCTCTTCCTCCCATGTTGCCTTAATGGCATCTGTAGAAGGTGTGCTAACAGATTGAAAAGTGTCATATAGACGAGATATCCGTTTGCCTGAAGCGGGGCACATTTTTATGCATCCGTCAAACATGGAAGGTTTAGCATTCCTAAATGTCGGAAGATGTTTTCTAACATAGTCTCTAATCTGTAGGTATCTGAAAAAGTTACTTCTGGGAAGATTATAGGTTTCCCTCAGCAACTCAAAAGAGGGAAAGGTCCCTTCTATTTATTGATCCCCTATGGCATTTATCCTTCGATCTCACCATCGCTCAAAGGTGTTATCAAGGTTGACACACATAAAGTTTTAATTGGGATATTCCGATTGAATCCAGCGCTGGGACACTGGAGTGGGCATTCTGATTGATGATGCTTTATTTCACCACCACACTGGATGCCTCATCCAACTATCTGGATGCTTCCATGGACTAAGCAGATTCATCACAATTGACTACCATCATGACGTTTGCTTTTGAACAGCGACCAAAGAACCTGAATGAGCTCAGTGTATGCAGAGGAAAGGTGATGGAAGAGAGGCACTATTCTTATCTAACAAACTCTCTAGTCTACAAACTAGATAAGCAAGGGCAGAAATACTCACTTTCGTTTTAACAACATACAACTTCCTTACACTGACATTGGCTGTGCAATGCATTGGATTTAATTGGAGTTTCAGTGTGTGTTCAAGTGTGGAGGAAACCTTATTGAACAGAGCATGGTCTGCTGGCGACAGGAGATCTTAATGTTACTATTAGTCATGTAGAACCAACCGATCATTCAGAAATAAACATATTCTGCCAGCTTGTGAGACAGAATGAGGGTACATTTTTAGGAAGATGATAATCACAATGAGTATATTTTAATAGACCTCACAAAAAAGGGTTCCAAAAGGGTTCTTCGGCTGTCCCCCATAGGAAAACCTATTTTGTTTCCAGGTAGAACCCATTTAAGTTCCAGGTAAAACCGTTTTGGGTTCCATGTTGAACCCTTTGTAGAAAGGATTGGACATGGAACACAAAAGGGTTCTACCTGCAACCAAAACCTATTATTCTCCTATGGGGACAGCCGAAGAACCTGTTAAGGTTCTACATAGCACATTTTTTTCTAAGAGTGTATACTACAGTGTAAATGGGATGTCAGCTCATTACAGATGGACCTGCAGAGAAAAGTGAGTAAATTGCCCTTGAGACAATTATCCACTACACCTCACATAGAAGACACACGCTGACCATCCACGTGAGCGTTGTGTGAATTTGGGAGTCAGCTGATCTTTTTTCAACTAATTGGTCTTTTGACCAATCACATGAAAAAAACATCAGAATTGAGCTGCCTGTGTAAACGCAGCCTGAGAGTCATAGTTCACTTTCTCAGGCTTTATGTGGCAGAGAGCTAGTGACAGCTGAGCTGCGGGTCGATACAAAGGTGATCATGGAGGGGTGTCTTCCCTGAGAGGGGGAACTGAGTGAAGAACAAGCCAGCTGAAATTTCAATAATCAGATCAGACTTGCATTAGAGAGGTTTAATAAAATTGATTGTTTTGAACCATGGAACGTCAAACGCTGAGTTTACACAGGCAGCCCAATTCTGATATTTTTTTCACTAATTGGTCTTTTGATATCTAGGTTGAAATTCTGAAAAATATCAGAATTGGGCTGCCTGTAGAAACACAGCCAAGGAGGTTTAGAATGGAAACCACTACAGTATAGTGCCATCATGAAAAGTTTAGAATATACTAATGACAAAATACAAATAGAATGTATGCTTTGTTTATAAATGTTTCACGTTCTTTTGCTTTCCAGTATTACCTCCCACTGGGCAAAGACTGGTTGAATCAATGTTGTTTCCACGTCATTTTAACAAAGAAATGCAATGTGATGACGTTGAATCAACATGGAAAACTGATCGGTTTTAAAAAAGTAATCAACGTAAAGGAATTTCGTATTTTTTAATCTATATCCAATTACATATTTTGTTGATTTCACGTTGGATTCACGTCACCCAAATGTAAATCAAAACTAGATGTTGAACTGGCGTCTGTGCCCAGTAGGCTGGCTCTTTGCCATGCTATTGATCGACTCTAATATAATTCTAGAACGATTGATGCTTGAAATTGCTTCGTAAAAACTACTGCCTTATCAACACACAGCTCTTTAGCCTTGGAGGAGAAACGAGGGTCCGAGCGTTTCCACAGCACTGCACTTTAAGGATTTAAGTGCAATCCAAGATACCGTGTGTGTGTGTGTGTGTGTGTGTGTGTGTGTGTGTGTGTGTGTGTGTGTGTGTGTGTGTGTGTGTGTGTG
Organism: Thymallus thymallus; assembly: GCA_023634145.1. Taxonomy (NCBI): domain Eukaryota; kingdom Metazoa; phylum Chordata; class Actinopteri; order Salmoniformes; family Salmonidae; genus Thymallus; species Thymallus thymallus. Next base: position 18,833,941 of record CM042414.1, read on the forward strand.
TGTGTGTGTGTGTGTGTGTGTGTGTGTGTGTAGACTGCAGTACTAGAAAGCCCCAGCATAGCAGGGTTCCAATCAAAAAAAGAGGCATCGAACTGAAATAGAGACAGAGCAAACACTATACTCATTAATTACTAACACAATGTACAGCATGTGTAATAGAACAAACCCAACTTACTGTGTCAAAAATACTGGAGCGCAGAGTCTTACGGCGAGAGTAAACAAAGCCCAATCTATCGCAAAAAGTGTGCATAATGAAATTATGATTGGTATGTTTCTAATTTGTGCCTATTGGCAAAGACTGTGAAGATTTAGGAGGACAGATGTAACCCGGTAATAAAGGAAGGGCCATGGAGCAAATATAAACGTCTGATGAGTTGCTATTGGGATTAGATTGTATTGGCAGCATGATATCCAGAAAGCTAACAAAGCACTGAACCAATTAACTAATTAATTACACACTGAATTAGGTTAGAAATTAATCAGAGGCAGCATGTAGCACAAAAATGAGCAGAGGGAAAACAGAGCCAACGGTTAAAGAGAGAGAGAGAGTTTACCCTTGTTAAGTTTGACCCACCATTCGTGCCACAAAGCATGCTGGTATCGGGGACTGGTTTGAGAGCTGCAGTGTTCTGGAGACATCGGTCAGAACCGGTATGCTGCCAAAGGCCACCTTTGTGGTCATCACATGGACTACCGGACCCTCCCCAATGCAGGACAGAAGCAGGTTCTATGGAATTACAAGAAATTTGAGGAACCAGGGGTATAATCGCAAGGCTACACACACACACACATTAGCACAGACATAATCTCACCAGAGGAGGCTCTTTTTTCCCAAATACAGCAATCTGTGCAGTTTGTTGGAGCCTGCCAACAGTTTTAGCCCGCAGAACCAGGGGGACGTCCACAGAACTGTGGGGCTGAATGACCCCTCGTGGGTGGGCACTGGAGTAGAGCAGAGAGGGGTACTCCTCATGATCCTGGAGGGAGGGACCACAGACACACTGTAAGAGAAATGCCTGAAGGCCTGAAACACCCAGACAGTAAGTGGCCTGATAAACTTGTCTGTCAAAGACAAAAGATTGACCCCTTGGCAGTGATCAAGGGAAGCCAAGTGTAGAGCAAAGACAAATGGGTGGTGGAGAGACCAGACAGTCAGACACTGAAACATTATTTAAAAAAAACAGTAATACTTCAAATCTAACCTGGAACAGAAGGCCGTAGCATGCAGGAAGGTCACTGTCATTAGTAAGCTTCACTGACTGCTCGTAAGGGTAACTCAGGAAGAATCTCTGGAACTGTAGTACTGGGGTATCCAGAAGAACATTTGGTATGACACACCTACGGACATAGACATTTACCCAAGCTTAATACACCACTCACCTTTTTAGTTACACACACCTAGGCCTACACAGTAGAATAATTATCCCTATGTGCTTACAGCTCCACATTGATGTGTTGAGGTTATGAAGTCGTTTTCTATGAGGGGTCTCTGACATTGAAGTGAATGAAAGGACAAAAAATAATCTGCTCTGAATGAAGAGTTCCCCCTCCGACCATAAATCAGGACATTACCGTAGCTAAGCGGTGTGTTTTGACCCTGGATCTAGACCTCTAACCTGGCATTGATGGGTAGGGCCAGCACATCCTCCCCCACCCCTTGAACGTCCACCACTAGAGCCAGGCTGTAGTGCTGCACACTGTTGGAGCACAGGGTCACCTACAGATGGAGGTACCCAGAAGACATACTGGTTAGACAGACAAACATAACCATGACATAACTATGGCACCTCTACTGTGCTTGTTTGGCAAATCAAGGTTCTCCCCAAAGAATGTAAGTGAGGCGCTGCGCCACCTTGTGGACTGGCCGCACCACTATGTAGAAATAAAATATACAGCGGGTGAAATAAGTATTGAACACGTCACCATTTTTCTCAGTAAATATATTTCCAAAGGTGCTATTGACATGAAATGTTCACCAGATGTTGATAACAACCCAAGTAATCCATACATACAAATAAACCAAAACAAATAAGTTCAGAAATTAAGTTATGTGTAATAATGTGAAATGACACAGGGAAAAAGTATTGAACACATGAAGAAAGGGAGGTTCAAAATAGGCATGGAAAGCCAAGACAACAGCTGAAAACTATCAGTAATTAAAAAGCAATCCAGCCCCCTGTCAGTGCAAATTAATATCAGCTGGTTCAGTCCCAACTGATGGCCTACAAAAAGGTCTCATTGCCAAGGTGTCACACCTCATGATGGGTAAAAGCAAAGAGCTGTCTCAAGACATTCGCAACCTAATTGTTGCAAAACATAATGATGGCATTGGTTATAGGCGCATTTCTAAGCTTCTGAATGTTCCAGTGAGCACTGTTGGGGCCATAATACGGAAGTGGAAAGACAATGTGTCTTGTGTGACACCTTGGCAATGAGACCTTTTTGTAGGCCATCAGTTGGGACTGAACCAGCTGATATTAATTTGCACTGACAGGGGGCTGGATTGCTTTTTAATTACTGATAGTTTTCAGCTGTTGTCTTGGCTTTCCATGCCTTTTTGAACCTCCCTTTCTTCATGTGTTCAATACTTTTTCCCTGTGTCATTTCACATTATTACACATAACTTAATTTCTGAACTTATTTGTTTTGGTTTCTTTGTATGTATGGATTACTTGGGTTGTTACCAACATCTGGTGAACATTTCATGTAAATAGCACCTTTGGAAATATATTTACTGAGAAAAATGGTGACGTGTTCAATACTTATTTCACCCGCTGTATATATTTTTACTTTATCTGTTATCATATAAGACATTGTTTAGATTGCAGGAAATGGCGGGTGTTCAAAAACCTTCCCCCGGCTGTACTCAGCAGCACCACTTTCTTCAAAAATCAGGGGGAGAACCCTGCAAATATATTCACAGTTTACACTGATACTTTTAAAATGTGCAATCATGTTCCTTTTGGTTTTTCTTGACACTTCTTGACATAGCCTATATCACATACAGTAGAATTCTACTGAGCTACTTGGCCTGTATCTGGGGAGAAAGTTATCTCTGCACCATCCGTCCATGAGTAACTTCCTAAAGGTTAGCCAGGGCCCATTTCCTGGGTTAGGTGATGAAGATGATCTCCCTCCAGCACATTTTACTTCCCCTGATCTCTTCTACATACATTATTCTGGTCTTGTAAGAGATCTCATTAGAGCCCCGGAGTGCCACTGTGCTGTCACTAGGCTGGAGAGCAGAGCAGCGTGCTGCAGACATCCTAAGGGAAGGCAGCAGACAGGAGACACCCTATACAAAGCACCCAAGACAGCTGCACAGATTCCCCTAATATGCCCGCTGCAGGGCTGCTGACAGCTCCAAGTGATGGGAAAAGACCAAACAGTCTCCCATCGATAGGAAAAGACCAGCGTATGACAGATACACTCAGTAACCAGAGGCAGCCAGAGCAGGCCGATGTAATAATCAGAGATCTGCAGAGCCACAAGGAGAAAGGCAGCTTCCTCAGGCATTTTTCTGCAACAGATTTCTTTTATATTCAACTTCTCCACTCGATGATTCAAATTACGTTTGTCGTTGTTGTCCCCCCCCCCCCCCCCGCAGGGGCTATCATTGATTAGGGGTAATTAATTGAATGATTTGTTTATTCTAAATCTCAAATAATGGAAAACTGACTCAGCATGAACCAACAGCACCACAATTAATAACAGAATGAAAGGGCACTCTTCAACAGTGAGTACATAAGCACATTTTCATTGAAATAATTTTTGAATTCTGTATGGTTTTATCAAATCATTAATATGCCTAAAAAGTACAAAATGGAGGTCACTTCCTGGTAATGCTCGCTGCACATCTAACACACCTGGATGTCAACCAGTCCCTGAGGACGCACGGTTCCTGAGTTGGGTGTCAGGGTGAACTCAATGGGCCGGTCTGGTACAGCACTGGAGCTCCACTCTGTCCTACTCAGGTCTGACACCTGGGAGGCACTGGTGATGCTGGGAGGCCCACTGCCATCCCCTGGAACCCTCAGCCCAAAGTTCATAGGAACCAGAGAAGTGTTGTTCAGACTGCAGGTCAGTGTGTGAGGGAAACCTAGATAAGGAATTAAATATAGAGCAAGCAATGTTACAGTGCTAAGGATTACTGCAAAAATAATTCCAAACACTGTTATCTGATATACAGCTACAATGCCAGAGGGCAATTCATAATCAAGAGGTTGATTTATCTGTAAGGTTTTAAAATGTATGGTTTGTGCGAGGAAAATGGCGACACAAATAAGCACTCAAATGAAAAAAGTGTCATAGCATTCTTAAATATGATCTGGCTGCGAAGACCTTTGCTGTTATTGATCACAAGAAAAAAGTGCATTCTACCGTAGCTGATAGTTTGTTAGTCTCATTCTACAGTAAGCCATTTATAAGCCATGCACACGCATGATGCATTGCAGTCAGAGTTATGAGCGGACCATAAAAATACAGGCTTGCTCAAAATAAATCCAATGCCAAATGTATCAACCTGGACAATTTTTTGGAGGGTCAGATAGTGAGTAGGTCCTATTTTAGGAGCTCCAAAGTGACAACTTTTCAGTGAGGAGTCAGAGTAAATGTGTGCAGTAATTGTTGCAAGGCGGCATAGCGTGCCAATACTGTGTGTATTGGACTATTACTGCAAAACAATACACATTGCCAATTATACATTGAGTGTACAAAACATGCTCTTTCCATGACAGACTGACCAGGTGAATACAGGTGAAAGATTTGATCCCTTATTGATGTCACTTATTAAATCCACTTCAATCAATGTAGATGAAGGAGAGGAGACAGGTTAAAGAAAGATGTTTAAGCCTTGAGACAATTGATACATGGATTGTGCATGTGTGCCATTCAGAGGGTGAATGGGCAAGACAAAAGATTTAAGTGTCTTTTAACGGGGTATGGTAGTAGGTGCCAGGCACACTGGTTTGAGTGTGTCAAGAACTGCAACGCTGCTGGGTTTTTCACGCTCAATTGTTTCCTGTGTGTATCAAGAATGGTCCACCACCCAAAGGACATCCAGTCAACTTGACACAACTGTGGGAAGCATTGGCGTCAACATGGGCCAGCATCCCTGTAGACCGCTTTCAACACCTTTCAGAGTCCATGCCTGACAAATTGAAGCTGTTCTAAGGGCAAAAAGGGGGTGCAACTCAATATTAGGAAGGTGTTCCTAATGTTTTGCACACTCAGTGTAGATTGCTGGCTACATCTATTTTGTAGACTTGCATGAACGGTTGTTTATTTGCCTCTGTCATTCATTGCTATGCTTACACTTTATACAGTACAAAGCAGTAGGTATTATCAGTGTATCTCCAATGCACTGTTTGATAAATCTGCCCCCAAGCCTAACACAAGCATCTAGCGCGAGTAACAGGCATCATCAATGAGGATTAATGAAAAACAAACCATAGCTTAACTCACCGAAGGACACATCCCCAAAGTTGAGCTCTGAGACGCTGAAGTGAAAAGTGGGGCCCATTACGCAACCCCTACAAAGAGAATACATTTGTGCTGACCAGCAGGCATGAAGGTCACTGGGTAATGCATAATAATTAAAGGAAAACACTGGGTTGGGCAAGTACAGAACAACTGAAGAAAAAAACAAGATCAGTCAATTTCTTGGCTGACAGTGCGGAAGGGTAATTCTGTAATCCTTACACTCAGCACTCCTCAAGACTAATACATCTTAATCAAGGGGAGTTGCCAAGACTGGCATGTGTGTTATGGAAACAAAGGGATTTTCACTACTGTCTGCTTTGTACAATTTAAACACAACCTTTAGGGCGTCATTTACTCAAACCTAGAGGATAAAAATGTGCTAATCAAACGTGCAAGTCAATGACAGCAAGTATTCAAGCATTCAGGAGACGACACATTCGGTGGATTAATGTAGGTAATTTGTTTCAGAAAAGTAATTTCTGAAAAGTATTGCTGGGTCATTCTCACGAAACTGACATTTGACAAAAAAAAATATGAAATTTCCTCTTGAATCACTGAGATTAGGATCTCTACTCATTTATTTAATAATTATAATAATTATTATTATTATTATTTTTATGTTTTTTGATCAGATATTATGTATTTTACCACAATTTCCACAACTACAGTACCAACGCAAACATTCTCATTACCGCAACAGTTTTCAAAGTCTAATGAAAAGGCATGAGTTAAACATAACACTGAAAATACAAATATTTGCAATTAAATTATTAACATTTATTTCATAATTTATCTCATTACCTTAACACAAAACCTTTTAAGATGATTTTTTTTGTCATAATCACTTGTTTATGCATGTTATGTATGCATTTTATTTATTTGGATAAAGAACAAAAGTCACACTATCAGAAGCCAAAATTGCTCAATTAAAGTTGTATTTGTCTTAATATTTCCTAATTATTGGTGCATTACGGTAATGATATGAAAGGTTTCGGAGATGAGACTGCTTGTTTTGGTAAAGAGTGTTGCATAGTTTGGTATTTACATTTTTTACTGATCTCTATCAGAGTCAATATTACTTCCATAATACTAAAAGCACTGATCTTAATGCAATTTACTAAAATAGCCCTTATTTCAGTATATGTATAAGTAATGTAATTACATGCATGTCTTTTCAATTAGTGTAAATGAAGGGGAGGAGACAGGTTAAAGAAGAATTTTCAAGCCTTGAGACAATTGAGACATGGATTGTGTACGTGTGCCATTCAAAGGGTGAATGGGCAATACAAAATATTAAAGTGCCTTTGAACGGGGTATGGTAGTAGGTGCCTGGCGCAGCGGTTTGAGAGTGTCAAGAGCTGCACCGTGCTGGGTTTTTCACATTCAACAGTTTCGTGTGTGTATCAAGAATGTTCCACCACCCAAAGGACATCCAGCCAACTTAACACAACTGTGGGAAGCATTGGAGTCAACATGGGCAAGCATCCCTGTGGAACGCTTTTGATACCTTGTAGAGTCCATACCCCAACGAATTGAGGCTGTTCTGAGGGTTCCTAATATTTTGTACACTCAGTGTACGTAAGTGTGAAAACAGGTACACATGTCAAAATGGGGGATATCCTTTTTAAAGTAGTTGGGATATTCTTTGCTGAAATACAAACCGCATATTGTGGCTTAAAGTAAGTTAAATGGGGTGTATACAACAGGTTTAAATGGTCCTAGTAAATAAATAAAGTTACCAGCACACCAATTGACTATACATTACAATTAGCTTATAATCACTACAGAAATTAAGGTTCTCATTACCGAAACGGACCTAAAAATGAAGTGGTAATGAGACATTTGTGTTTCGGTAATGAGGGGACCTTAGCTCAATCTGCAAGTAAAAGGAGCCATTTTGGTAATGAGAAGGCAAAGTGGGGTAAAGGGGGTGTTTGACAATCTAAGGACAACTCCAGAGTTGATTATTATTGGGCTCCCGGGTGGTGCACTGGTCTAAGGCACTGCATTTCAGTACAAGAGGGGTCACTACAGTCCCTGGTTCACATCTGTCCGTGATAGGGATTCCCATAGGGCGGCACACAATTGGCCCAGCGACGTCTGGGTTTAGCCAGGGTAGGCCATCATTCTAAATAATAATTTTTTCATAACTGACTTGCCTAGTTAAATAAATGGTAGAATAAAACTTTATTTAAAAACTGATTGGAGTTTTTTCAGGAACTTGAAAAGGTGGTACGGTAAGGAGGCACATGTCTACAGACACTGTGTTTTTTTACATATAATAAATATTATAGTTTAATGTAAACTTAAACTAGTATACTATTTTTATGATTTATGGACCAACTACTGATGTATACCATGGCATTGTTGAATCCTTGTTTCTGATTAGGCTTGAAGAGCATTCTAGAGCGTGCATTATTTCCCTACAACACATGGTATATTTGCACGGTAGAATTCAATGGCTATTGTTCATTCTTACATGTTCTATGTTTGAGATGCTTTTGAAAGCAAAAGTCGAATTGAAAATGTTATTGGCATTGTTGAATTTGATTTTCATGTCAAGCAAGAACTGATGGTTTGGTTAGCCAAGTATGTTGTTTTGGTTACCTTGGCAACACTGTATTGATCTAGTACACTTGCTAGCTACTTTAGTGGATGTTGAACACATTTCTACCGGCAAACGACAAATATGTTAAATTATAGCCATGGTAAAAAAGGGATAATCAACTCAGCCTCTATGCGTTCTATGGAAAATAATACAACTCCGTGGAAGGTCAGTTCCACTCCATTAGTGCGTTGTGGAACACACCTTCCACGTCATTCATTATTTTCCATAGAATGCATAGCACCACGTTTATAATCCGTTACATATTTTGTGTTTCATTCAAACAACTTATGTTATAAAATGATCCGAGAATTTAATCGGGATGCATTTTGTTAATGAGAATGTACATTGTATTTAAAATTAGACAATCTGCCAAAAACTAGACATCTTAGTCTTTAGAATGATAGTTGCTTTTTGCAAATGCTTCACGGTTTTGTAACTCAATTTGCTACCGACATGTTTAAAACTGGTTTCATGAGAATCACCCAGCTGCTGGGGTATGGGAAGTATTCAGACCCTTTGACTTATTCCACATTTTGTTACGTTACAGCCTTATTCTAAAATGTACTAAATTGTTATTTTTCCTCGTCAATCTACACAAAATACCACATAATGACTAAGCAAAAATATGTTTTAAGAAATTGTTGCTAATTTATAAAACTTAAAAAACAGAAATATCACATTTACATAAATATTCAGACCCTTTACTCAGTACTTTGTCGAAGCACCTTACAGGCGATTACAGCCACAAGTCGTCTTGGGTACAACGCTACAAGCTTGGCACACATGTATTTGTGAGTTTCTCCCATTCTTCTCTGCAGATCCTCTCAAGCTCTGTCAGGTTGGATGGGGAGCATTGCTGCACAGTTTTTAACAGGTCTCTCCAGAGATCTTAGATCGAGTTCAAGTCCGGGCTCTGGCTGGGCCACTCAAGGACATTCAGAGACTTGTCCTGTAGCCACTCCTGTGTTGTCTTGGCTGTGTGCTTAGGGTCGTTGGCCTGTTGGAAGGTGAAACTTCACCCCAGTCTGAGGTCCTGAGCGCTCTGGAGCAGGTTTTCATCAAGGATCTCTCTGTATTTTGTTCCGTTAATCTTTGCCTCGTTCTTGACTAGTCTCCCAGTCCCTGCTGCTGCAAAACATCCCCCCACCATGCTTCACCGTAGGGATGGTGCCAGGTTTCCTCCAGATGTGATGCATGGCATTCAGGCCAAAGAGTTCAATCTCTGTTTCATCAGACCAGAGAATCTTCTTTCTCATGGTCTGAGAGTCTTTAGGTGCTTTTGGCAAACTCCAAGCGGGCTGTCATGTGTCTTTTACTGAGTAGTGGCTTCCGTCTGGCCACTCTACCATAAAGGCCTTATTGGTGGAGTGCTGCAGAGATGGTTGTCCTTCTGGAAGGTTCTCCCATCACCACAGAGGAACTCTGGAGCTCTGTCAGAGTGACCATCGGGTTCTTGGTCACATCCCTGACCTAGGCCTTTCTCCCCCGATTGCTCAGTTTGCCGGGTGGCCAGCTCTAGGAAGAGTCTTGGTGGTTCCAAACTTCTTCCATTTAAGAATGACGGAGGCCACTGTGTTCTTGGGGACCTTCAATGCTGCAGACATTTTTTGTTACCCTGACATTTTTTGTTGCTCTGACATGCACTGTCAACTGTGGGACCTTATATAGACAGGTGTGTGCCTTTCCAAATCATGTCCAATCAATTAAAATCAATTGAATGTTCATCTCAATGATGATCAATGGAAACAGGATGCACCTGAGCTCAATTTCGAGTCTCATACAAAGGGTCTGAATACCCTTTGTGCTTTTTATTTTTAATACATTTGCAAACATTTCAAAAAAACTATTTTCACTTCGTCAATATGGGGTATTGTTAGTAGATTGCTGAGGATTTTTTAATTTTTAAATCCATTTTAGAAAAAGGCTGTAACGTAACAAAATGTGGAAAAAGTCAAGGGGTCTGAATACTTTCCAAAGGCACTGTATGTGTCTTGACATGCTCGCCAATGCTTTATCTACCACAGTGGTGATGTGCTGTACAGACCCTAACAAGATGAAATTTCCCCCCCGGGGGATCAATAAAGTACCTATCTATCTATCTATCTATCTATCTATCTATCTATCTATCTATCTATCTATCTATCTATCTATCTATCTATCTATCTATCTATCTATCTATCTATCTATCTATCTATCTATCTATCTATCTATCTATCTATCTATCTATCTATCTATCTATCTATCTATCTATAATGATGGAGAGGTTGAGGATTGTGCTGAGATGGATGAAATGGGTGATAGGGTGAGTGTTACCTAAACGTGAGGCTGATAGGCTTTGGGTTTCCCCCTACAGTGAAGATTAACTCCTCAGAGAAGACCCCCAGGGTGCTGGAGGAGAAGCAGACCTCCATAGCGTGGCAGGCCCCAGGAGGAACCATCCCCTCAGCGGGGGTGAAGGAGAAACACTGGCCAAACCCTGAGCTGGGAGGCACCAGCTTGAAGGGGGCCTCGATGAGCCCATTATTAGACAGAAGCACCTGAGAAGAGAGTGCATGGATAATGGAGTCAAATCAGGCTTAAACAGGGGGAGGGGACATTTGTAGGGAAAACCAAACTATGTAAATGTATAATTTGATTAACCAAGCACTGTTTTCTGTGTGTTCATAATCTTAAGTTTTTATCTAGCCTACTCAAAATTCCAGTGTATTGTGAGTGCAGTGTATATTCCAAGGTCTTATCTACAATTGTTTGCTTGATTTGGAAACCTAGCAATATGCTAACAATGCATGATCCAACAGTCTTGTTCTGTGCGAAACCAGTTTCACAGGGTTTTACAGTAAGGCTGCCATGAATACCCTAAAAACTAAAGGCTGTCTGGGTAGGCATACCTTGAATAATTAATCTAACAGTGAATTCAAAGAGAGCCTGCCATGTGTTGCTCTATTATAAGACTAACCGTTATAACAATTATACTTCAATTTTTCTAAATGACTCAAAAGTATGGGTATCTGGAGACTACCAGCAGCAAAGATGTGATTTATTTTGATGTGAGACATCTTATTATAGGGGATAATCACAGTGCTGTTCTTGTATTACATTTCTATTTCCTGTCTAACTCTTCTGCACCTCCAACAGCTGGGACTTTGCACATTATGAGTCTCATTTGTTGGGAGGGCTGATAATCTGGAACAATGGTGTAAAACAAAACTTTGTAACTCTCATTCAGTGCAAACGTAGAAATAGTTTTTGTGTCTTAGCTTTGTTTAATATTGTTAGTACATCTCCTAACTAAGGTTAAGTACCTCATAGCTGTGTTTGGAGCCAATAAAGATGTTACCCATCTCAAGGAGGTCAAAGTTGAATTGTAATTTGGGGCCTACCCCCTCCCCCTTTATCCGTAGGGGTAGGCGAGACTCACGGCCTAATGTGGGTAACGAAGAGCACAAAGACAGAGAATACAAAGACGCATTAAATAAACAAACGGAATATATGTAAACAAATGAGCATGAATCACGCACATCAGTAGCTCACAGGTGTGTAAATAAAAAATCTAGACATACTGTACACTGCCATTTAGGCAAAAATCAACTCTCTATGACTTGTGTTATTGAGGTTATTGAGGTCACCACCTGCCCATGGAAATTCATGGAAATCTGACCTCCGGCACCGGAAATATAGATGGATACCAAATGCAAATCAACCAACAACTACTTTGTCAGTATGAGGATAGAAGTATTATTGTGAACTAATACATTGCCTTCAGTAATATGGCTAGTAGGCTATATTTATTTTACTATAATACCAACAAACACCTTTTACAAAATGCATAAATGCACCATTTTATTTCTGTTCATCATTTTCTGTTTGTAACATAAAACACCCCTTAGCTAATACTGTAATAAATCCATGAGCCCTCTCTATGATCTAATCACATCAAATGTCACCTGTGATGTCGCAATAGACCGCCTGTTGATAAATCTTTGCCTCCTGTGGTTTGAAAATTATGTTGACCTCTGAGGTGGTGTTTGGCCAAATGTCCCCCTCCTGCAGGTAAGACAAAGGTAACAGAGGTGGCAACTTTAACACGATTACTGAAATCCTGCTGGAGGAAAAAGTGGAGAAAGTGGTACAGTCCATCATGCGTCGAATTTGTCAAGACAGTGTAGAGTAACTCAATTATATACTTTTGATATATCACTTAAAAGTATATATTATAATACTTCCCTTAAACACTTATGATTCTGCAAGAGCAAAGACAACTCAACACTGATGAACGATACGTATAAAGTTTCTGTCCAAATGATAGTGTCTGTCAAATATATCAAGTCATCCAGTGGAAAATAAAAGCAGCTGGGTGCTAATGAATGTAGTACTTATTAGTTAGAAAGACACTAATGCAATCACAATCAGCAGAGCTCTGGAGAGCAGAAGGACAAGTTTGCCTTAGGGTAACTGTGGGGTTCTGGCCTCACTCTGTGCTGATGGAGCATGCCTCTTCAAGGTGCTTTACAGAATATATGGGCGCAGAGTTTGTCTCTGGTATGATTGGCTTTTTTGGATGCCTTGCTTTTTGGGGGTGGGTTTGTCTTCCATCTCTCTGACAGTGAGGCATCAAGGGCTAATGATGGTGAGAGTTCCCTTAGGACTAGGGTGCTTAACAGATGCCTAGGGCGAGTTGGGTGTCAGGATGGATGAGAGAATGAGTGGCTGTCTCCCCAGGGGCGTCTCAGCCCATCGGTCAGACTCCGAGACAGCAGGTGAAATCAGGTTAGAGGCTGATCAGATCCACGTGGCCATGCCTCTGACTCAGCAGGCACAGTCTCCCACAGGGTTTGGGAACACTGATACTTCTCACACACACAAGAACACATAGTCCTTCATAAGTGCATTGCCACAAACAAAAATGGGGTTGAAGAATATGGAATGAAATATAGGAATATCAATGGGACTAAAGCTGCTGTAGAGCACACTCTTAGAAAAAAAGGGTTCTTCGGCTGTTCCTATTGTAGAACCTTTTGAAGAACCCTTTTTGGTTCCAGGCAGAACTATTTTGGGTTCCATGTAGAACCCTTTGTGTAAAGGATTCTACATGGAACTCAAAAAGGTTCTGCCTGGAACCAAAAAGATTCTGCCTAGAACCAAAAAGGGTTCTTCAAAGGGTTCTCCTATGGGGACAGCCGAAGAACCCTTATAGATAGCACCTTTACTTCTAAGAGTGCAGTGACTCACTGCTAGGTGTCAAGAGTCTTCCACCACAGCTGAGTAATCCACAGAGCCAGATCTGTCATTGTCACCTGAGGCTGGAGGTGTAAACCAGGCAATGGAAAAACAAAGTCCTATGCTGCAGACAACAAACTGGGTTATAGTAGCTGGTACAGAATACTGGTACAGGTTATGGTGTGATAAAGTACATCCATGAAATTAGTGCATAAGGTTTCCTTAGGCATTGCAATGTAAACTAAAGATTTTTAAGGATTTTGGCATGCAAATTGGCATGGCAACTGCTGTATTCGAAAATATGATGATTTCAGAAAAAACTGTGCCTTCAATGCACTTTGCATCCACTTTGAGACTCAACTACATACTGTGTTAAGTCTGTAGGTTTACAAGAGGAGGATTACCAGGAGTGATTATATCCTGTAATTCATCTTTTGTTTGACTGTGTATGTGCACAAAGTCCTGTATGACAGGACAATTGGACTCTATATTGGATACAGTATATAACCAAACATTTGCTATCAGTACACAGTAAAATTTCCCTCCCTCCACCCCCTCTCTACATCACACACACCAGAGGTTCCACTATGATGTAGTTGTCTGAGAAGGACAGCCGTTCCTCCCTCAGCTGCCTGCGTCGGTCCTGGAAGGTGCGTGAGAGCAGGGAGAGACGGTCACGTAGAGTGGGGTCTGCGTCACACTCTGTCAGGAACTGATCCATCTCATCCTCCTCCTCCCGCTGCAGCTCGGAACAGAACCTAGAGCAGAGCAGAGAGATACACAGAGAGAGAGAGAGAGAGAGAGTGGGGTATGAGCTGGGGGATGAGGACAGAGGAGCATCTGAACAGGCTACTTAAAACGGCATTGATCTGGACCAATCATCAAGCTTTTCTGACGATCCATTAGCTAAGGGTCACTTTAGATGTTTGTTTACAGGAAATCAATGTCTGTTGATGCGTTGATCACGTTTACATTATGTACATCATGAAGAAGAGCATGAACAGACATCCCACCTTAGCTTCTGCTCCTCCTCCTCCTCTTTAGTGGCAAAGCTCTTCCACTGGTAGTGGACTAGAGTATCACTCCGGTTCACTATGGAGACTGAGCGCTGGTTGGCCATGGAGATGTAGGTTTTCTCCACTATGACAGAGTTCCTGTCCAGCCTCACGTTCACGTCTGAAGACGCTCCATACAGACTGATGTAAACATCCTCCCCTGAGGAGAAACAACAAAGGCCAGACACAAACAGAAACTGAATTATTCAAGAGCACTGTTGTCCAATATATTTGTAGAAAGTCAAAAGTACATGTGGGTAGTTCTAAAATACAGGGTTTTCTACTATACAGCCTGTTATTTTTCAGTGTGATGCCATAGGTTAGCCAGTGTGCTATTATTGGTCAGTGCTTCATAATTGGTCATTGAGATGGCGCTGTTGGATTAGCATGACTAGACTATACTGTCTGAGCCATCCACAACAATAACAGAGTCTCTCTGGGACCCAGTGACATTAGCACAAGTCACATGGTTCCCACCGGAGCAGCCAACAGAATGAAAACAAAAAATACAATGCAAAATCGTTCCATAAATCAGCATGTGGAATATGTAAATACCTCCAGCGTTTTGTTTGGCTAGTTTGGTTACATTCAAAGCAGAGCCATGGTGCTTTAGCAGAGATCCTGACCTGACCCTAACGAGTGAACCAAGCAAAAATGTAACCCAAAATGAAATAGGCTGGTATTCAAATTGCATCCTGGGTTTTAAACAGGCAGTGAGCACTAGGCAGCCTTCAAACTTCATTAAGCAAAAACATGGTTCATGTTAAATTCAGAGTAATACACCACAAGTAAACGCAATGTGATGCTGTGGATCATTACCCAATAGGGTGTATTATTCTAAAACATTTTCCACAACAGTATAGTCGTACATTACATTATTCATATTTTCATCAAAACCTTTACAGAACGCTCAAATCAATGAAATCTGACCTCAGTAGATGGTCTATTATCCCAGTTGCTTTAACCAGCAGAATATCGATTTTTAAAATTAATATATTGCCACAGATTAATTTCTGTAGTTCTATGCTTCACTTGTGTCCCCCTTCTGGCTTTTGGGATAAAATCCATAGTGCGGTTTCAAAATGTATATGGCAATGTAAACTACGCTTTGGTCCTATTATTGCTTATGTGGTGTAAAATTGAAAAACAATGTAACTGGGAATCAAAATGGTATGCCCATACTACAATATTTCACAATAATGCCTTGCGATCTGGAGGGCGGACATTCCATCGCCCCAATGGTCCAAATTTGGAATTCTTACCCTTGCCAATATAATGGAAAGTAATGGTTTGAGAACATTCCAAGATTTGAAAG
This sequence comes from Thymallus thymallus, assembly GCA_023634145.1. Classification (NCBI taxonomy): domain Eukaryota; kingdom Metazoa; phylum Chordata; class Actinopteri; order Salmoniformes; family Salmonidae; genus Thymallus; species Thymallus thymallus. The sequence continues at coordinate 18,849,617 of CM042414.1, forward strand.
ACACATACACATTAACAGGCAACTTATTGTTTCTATATTTACAACTTAGGTCAGCTATGCTGGCATATGGATTCCCTTAGGAAACCCAACTACCGAACCATCCAATGTTGGGATTTATAAATAAATTATCTGGGCTCCCAAAAGGACTGATCTCAATAATATATAAACAACTTTTGGAAAGCTCATATTCTGAGCTAGCCTTTAAAAAAGTATGGTCCACAGAGCTAAGTGAATGTGAACAACCCTTTAACTGGAACAAAATATGGAAAATTATAAACTGGCTGGTTCAAGCCCTGAATGCTGATTGGCTGACAGCCGTGTATATCAGACTGTATACCACGGGTATGACAAAACATTTATTTTTACTGCTCTAGTTACAGCTTATAATAGCAATAAGGCACCTCAGGGGTTTGTGGTATATGGCCAATATACCACGGCTAAGCGTTGCATCGTGCTTAAGAACAGCCCTTAGCCGTGGTAAATTGGCCATATACCACACCTCCTCGGGCCTTATTGCTTAAATATAACCTTGGCATCCTCTAATCCGAATCATCAACTTTGTTTTGTTCACAGACTGTATTTAAAACCAAGGAAAATCAGATAGGCACAATCCTTCATATGATGTGGGAGTGCCATTAAATACTTCTGGGACAAAGTTAGTAAATACATTTTGTAATGCGAATGTAAATATTCAATGCGTTGCATCTACTAAGTTAATAAACAATAATAGCTCATTAAATCTCTCAATCAATCAGAGATGATTACTGCTGGCAGGCAGCACTGCTGCAAAAAAACCAACCTGTGTGCTAGGGAAAGGGGTGGTAAACATGGTTTCCGGGGGGGTTGGATGGAGACATGTTGGGCTGGGGGGAATGGGATTGGGAGTTGGTTGGTGTAGGCCCACCTCTTTTTGTTTCAATTGTACTATTGCAAAATAATTTTAGCTCAATATGATAATTTCTCTGTATTTGTTACTTTTGTTTTTCTTTTGAGTGGCAGCCCACAGGAACATGTTGTAATTTTATATAAACTGAATATATTCATTTTTATTGATATTGTACCTGTAAACCCCCCAAGATTTTGTATTTTATTTGAATAAAAACGTATAATAAGAGTGAACCTGTAACAGAGAAGCCCTACTGAAGATTGACAAACAAATTAAATGTCCCTCAGCAGGGGAGGGAGGAGGAGGAGGGGGGCATCTGAGTTTCAGTTCTCTGGAGAATGCATTGAGTAAACACATACTGAAGTGCATATGAACAGTCTTTACCACTGCATCAATTACATAGTGGCAGACTGACTGACTGACTGACTGACTGACTGACTGACTGACTGACTGACTGACTGTATGACCAACTGTGATAGATAGGCTAGACACTGACATTAATAGATCAATACACAGACAGAAAACTACATGTTGGACAGATATGAGGCATGAGCTCATACTCTTTTAAAGTATGTGTATGTTATGTATTCATTGCATCTCTTTCCCTCTGTAAAGTGTCTGTGCAACACTCACACTAGATTTAATTAATAAACATGCTGTTGTGTTTTTCAACAACAGGCTCCTTAGTAATTGGTAGTCTGCCCAGTGGGACCAGTTTGTAGTCAAGTAAAGTAAACTGTCACTGTGGTTTTCCTAGCCCTGATTCCACTAAAGCAAATGTGAGTAAATAATTCAGGAAATGAAACATAAATAAAAAGCAGTCTAGACTTTGTTTTCCAATAAGTAGCCTGATACTAACCTGGGTACCAGTCTCATTAGCTAAAATTCTACTCCTTGCCACTCCCTGTCATTGCCAAAGAGACTGGTCTTTCGGCAATCTTCAAATAACATTATATCATTAATGAGCTTGAGGATATCAGAGGATTTGATCCTGATTCGATAACCTATCGTCCAATCACAATGCTCATGCAAATTAGACTGATGGGAACACAATCTAAATGAATTCATACATTTGATTGGAAACTTTCGAACATAGGATCCCCCTTTATTGCATTTTTACCACCAGCCACACCAGAGAAGCTCTCGCCATTCAAACTTCCCCGCCAGTTCACTGTGTGAATGCTGTAGGCCATTTTACATCCAGCAAACAAGAGCGAGGTGCTTCTTTCCTCAAATGTTTATTTTTTATTGCTCAAAATAAGTGACCAAACTACAGTATATTGCTACTTTCCATTCTGGGACACACATTGGGCTAGGCTACTGGTTCAAGAGCTGTAAGAGGAAGAAAGAGAGGATGGAAGAGAGCGAGGCCAGTGGAGATGCCAGAGGAGATGTATGAATTGCGCAAGAAGGGAATGGTGACGAAAGAGATGTGTAATTGTATTATTATTTTTAGATCGGCTTTAATATTTCTGATAGATTGTAGCTTCTATCAATGTAATTTTGTACATAATTTCCAATCCCCCATATATTTTTTGTAAATACAGATATATATATATATGTATGTATATACTGTACATAAGAGTGCATTCGGAAAGTATTCAGACCCCTATACTTTTTCCAAATTTCGTTACGTTACAGCTTTATTCTAAAATGTATTGTCTCATCTATCTACACACAATACCCCATAATGATGAAGCAAAAACTGGTTTTTAGACATTTTTGCAAATGTATAAAAAACAAAAATACTGAAATGTTCCATTTACATAACTATTCATTTCCTTTAATCAGAACTTTGTTGAAGGACCGATTACAGCCTTGAGTCTTCTTGGGTATGACTCTACCAGCTTGGCACACCTGTATTTGGGGAGTTTCTCCCATTCTTCTCTGCAGATCCTCTCAAGTTCTGTCAGGTTGGATGGGGAGTGTCGCTGCACAGCTATTTTCCGGTCTCTCCAGAGATGTTCGATCCGGTTCAAGTCCAGGCTCCGGCTGGGCCACTCAAGGACATTCTGAGACTTGTCCTGAAGCCACTACCGCGTTGTCATGGCAGTGTGCTTGTCCTGTCGGAATATGAACCTTCGCCCCAGTATGAGTTCCTGAGCGCTCTGGAGCAGGTTTTCATCAAGGATCTCTCTGTACTTTGCTCCATTTATCTTTCCCTTGATCCTGACTAGTCTTCCAGTCCCTGCCGATGAAAAACATCCCCACAGCATGATGCTGCCACCACCATGCTTCACCGTAGGGATGGTGCCAGATTTCTTCCAGACGTGACGATTGGCATTCAGGCGAAACTATCTTTGTTTCATCAGACCAGAGAATCTTGATTCTCATGGTCTGAGAGTCTTTAGGTGCCTTTTGGCAGAGTCTTGGTGGTTCCAAACTTCTTCCATATAAGAATGAGGCCATTGTGTTCTTGGGGACCTTCACTGCTGCAGAAATGTTTTGGTACCCTTCCCCAGATCTGTGCCTCGATACAATCATGTCTTGGAGCTCTACGTACAATTCCTTCTACTTCATGGCTCTGACACGCACAGTCAACTGTGTGACCTTATACCGACAGGTGTGTGCCTTTCGAAATCATGTCCAATCAATTGAATTGATGGTGGACTCCAATCAAATTGTAGAAACATCTAAAGAATGATCAATGGAAACAGGATGTCTCACAGCAAAGGGACAAATAATATAACTGAAATTAGCATAACAACATTTTAAAAATGTAAGCAAGTCATGATGATCAACAAGGCAAGGAATGATGACAGGTGCCAGTTTTGCGTTTCTTTCCTATCATTAACGGGATGCAACTGAAGCAAACGTAGCTCAATTGAATCTTGTAGGCTAATATTTTCCCTATCAATATTTCTCTCCCTCATTACAGAGTCCTCTCTAGCCACTTTAAACAACATGATCTTGCATTGATACTGCCTTCTCACAAATGAATCGTCGTCGTAATGGTATTGTTTATTGTTATTCTCAAAATTCAAATTCTATTTCGCCAGTCTCTTTGGCAAATGACAAGAGTGGCAAGGAGTGGAATGTTAGCTAGCCTGGTACTACAGTAGGCCTAAATCCAATGCTGGAAAACAGTCAATCGCTATCAAATAATTAATTAAATAATTAAAATAATTATGCTCTTCAACAGATTAGTTAAAGAAAGATCGATGCACTTAAACCATTATACAGGCCTCCTGTAACCATACATCCTTTATGAGGGTTGCGGATTAGGCTCTACAATACTGTACAATAATCACATTACTACAAAATCACTTCAAAGACCTTACTGTAAAGGATTGGCTTGACAGTGTGTCTCTGAAATGGGTGTCGCAGATAAAGTCAAAGTAAATAAGTCTTCATCAAAGTAAGACGAACGACAAAATCCAGGGAAATAAGCTTTTTTCTTTAAGACATGAATGTCAGAAATCTATCCACTTTCATTTTGTCCACCAATTTCTCCTGTGGAACACCCAAGTAGACCTATTACAGTCGTGTGACTGTGAGAACTAAGTAAACAGCACTCTGTTGGGACAATGCAGAGTGGGTGAGCATGCTCGCTACGGTAGTTGCTGCCCAGTTAAAGAGCCTAATGTTGTCTCAGGAGGAACCGTAGCTAATTAGTAGAATCACCAAAGCAAAGATACACTTAAAACCAGCACACATTAATGACGACAAGCCTCTCAGGTGCAATAAAGCTGTAAGATGTGTCCTACAAAAAAAGAAAGAATAGAAAAGAGGGGAAAATGAAGGGACCATAATTATCGTTGACCTCCTAATGCTATGACAACGGTTGACGGGGCAAGAAAAATCTGCCTCTCTCCCCCACTGGTCGAGCCAATATCATGCTTTAATCATCTAATTTTCTCAAGAGATTAATTCTGCACGGCCATCATTTTCCAGGCTAAGCAGAGGACATTTTAACCTCAGCCGTTACTATTGTTGGAAGTTGTAAGGAGTTAGCGTTAGGGACTTGGCGTTAAAGTTAATGTTAAGGTTAAGGTTAGAGTAAAGGTTAGGGAAATAATGATTTCAAATGGGAATCAATGGTTTGGTCCCCACAAGGATACTAAAACAGGCGTGTGTGTGTGTGTGTGTGTGTGTGTGTGTGTGTGTGTGTGTGTGTGTGTGTGTGTGTGTGTGTGTGTGTGTGTGTGTGTGTGTGTGTGTGTTGCTCCTACGATTTCTTAAAAGACTGCAGATAGTCAAGGCAGAGGCAGAGTCTAGGGTAAACTCATCAAGGAACTGTCTCTTTGCTCCTAAATACGAGAGCAGCTAAAATACTATTACTAATTCATTCATTTCAGTAGCAAAGGTAGCCCCCTGATAGCATTTCTCATCAGAATTGACTTTAAGGGTTGTGTAAACATTGTTGCTGTTTTTTAACTAGAACAGGGTTCCCCAATAGGCGGCCAAATTCGCCCCTCGCGGGATGATTTTATTTGGCCACCCAAGTAAAGATGTATAATAATAATTGAATTTTCGTTGTTGGACATAAAAGACTAAAATCAGCAGAGAATCAGCTCAAACTGATTTTAATTTAGGAAATCTGTTCCCAAATATTCCCACGCATAAATAGAGAGGCATATGTGATCGTATCCCAATGTAATCAAGGTTTGAAATGATTCTGTTTTTGTCAGATACTATATCTGTTTGGGGTCAATTTGCAGTGTACAATTATTTACAACTATGTTCCGGTCTCCCGACCATCCGCTCAAGGAAAAACCAGCCCGTGGCTGAATGTAATTGGGGACCTCTGATCTAGCACATCAAGATCAAGAGAGTGAGTGACATTTATTGTAGAGTATCCAGGCAGGAGCATACATAGCAGTGACTGGGGAGCTGGATTCATATCTAGCTAGATGGTTGACATATTGAATCTCAGTATTAGCAGTCACACCCTTGAGCAAAGGAACCTAATTTGTCAAGCTTCGGTTACTATCCAATAAAATATACAATATGTACATTTGTCCTAGATGAAAGCTCCTGAAGGGTAAATTAATAAAGCAACAGATGGATTGATTAGAATAGATGGACACTGTATGCAGAGTAGAAATTTGACCATGTTTGAAATGACATGTTCATGGGTCATAAATGTACAGTACTACTAGTCCCGTACTTATTGACAAGATACTCATGATTTTCTCCGTTCACTGGCTCCAGAGGGTAACCTCCAGAACAGCTTAATCTGAAATACATGAGAAGGAGACAGGGAAAGGTGCTGAATAAAAAATGAAACAACCCCGATGGGCCTAAAGGGGTCTTTTTAGAGCAGAGCACATTATAAAAAGTTAATGCTGCTGCCCTTCACTAGACCTGTGTGTTCATGCAGTGAGACAGCAGACCACCAAGCACCACCTGAGCCAAACACACACGCACGTGCACCGATGCATGCGCACGCACACACGCACACACTCATGCACATACATACACACGCACACACGCACACAGTCATCAATCAAGTACTCCTCTGTCTGTCAACTAGTTTAGTGTATCTCACACTGACACAGCTTTCCATCACATCGTGAATTCACCTTTTATCAAATTCTACCAAAGGCTTGTCAAAAGAATGAAGTGACGAAGGGGGGGGACCACTCTAAACCCTCCGTCAAATCTGGATTTCACCATAGCCTGAACACTTTCTTAGCCAATTCTTTAACACCGCAATCACCTTGGAATTCTACAAAGTCCCTTTGCCAGCACTACCCATCATCACAACCACAAATGTGGGACATTTTAAGATCTTGAATTGAGCCAAAACATAACTGCACACCCGCTTACATTCCAGCTGGAAAAGAAAACATATTGGGATTTCCAATGGAGTTCTATCAATATCTGAAACCGTTAACTGGTACAATCACACGAACAAAACAAGAGAGAATTGTCTCTAGGGGCTGTCCATTCTAACCGGGCTGACCACACTTCTATAGGGAACAGATAACACCAGCACCCCCAGCCATCCACACTCATTAATCTGTTAATAGGATATATGCTAATTGTGGTGTTTCCCTCTACGCTAGGTGCAACCTGTGTGAAAGAGTAGAGATTAAAGACTGTGAATAAATGCCCCTGAAATGATTAACACTGTTTTACCATTCCTGCTGCAGGGTCATTACGAAGGGGATATTTTATTATTGTGTTCACTGAAAATGTATGGTAAACAGATTCATCCTTTTAGTTACACTCCATTTGATGTAGTTGATTATCTTTGTGCAAAAAACATATGTCACGTGAGTGTGTGTATGCACGTGTTTCTGTGAAGTACCTTACTAGTGTAGAGCTAGTACTTGTGTGCTAGTGTAATGCAAAGTGAGTGCGTCTATCGGTGGGGACTCTGGGGAGAGGTGGACACTGAGTGTATAAAACATTTTGACATAGACTGACTAGGTGAATCCAGGTGAAAGCTACGATCCCTTATTGATGTCACTTGTTAAATCAGTGTAAATGAAAGGGAGGAGACAGGTTAAAGAAGGATTTTTAAGCCTTGAGGCAATTGAGACATGGATTGTGTATGTGTGCATTTCAGAGGGTGAATGGGTAAGACAAAAGATTTAGGTAGTAGGTGCCACGTGCACCGGTATGTCAAAAACTTCAACGCTGATGGGTTTTCCCGCTCAACAGTTTCCTGTGTGTATCAAGAATGGTCCACCACCCAAAGGACATTCAGCCAACTTGACACAACTGTGGGAAGCATTGGAGTCAACATGGGCCAACATCCCTGTGGAACGCTTTCGGCACCTTGTAGAGTCCATTTCCTGACAAATTGAGGATGTTCTGAGGGCAAAAGGGGAAGGTGCAACTCAATACTAGGAAGGTGTTCTAAAGTTTTGTACTGGATGTAGATGGTTGTAGAGTATACAGTGGGGAGAACAAGTATTTGATACACTGCCGATTTTGCAGGTTTTCCTACTTACAAAGCATGTAGAGGTCTGTAATTTTTATCATAGGTACACTTCAACTGTGAGAGACGGAATCTAAAACAAAAATCCAGAAAATCACATTGTATGATTTTTTAATAATTAATTTGCATTTTATTGCATGACATAAGTATTTGATCACCTACCAACCAGTAAGAATTCCGGCACTCACAGACCTGTTAGTTTTTCTTTAAGAAGCCCTCCTGTTCTCCACTCATTACCTGTATTAACTGCACCTGTTTGAACTCGTTACCTGTATAAAAGACACCTGTCCACACACTCAATCAAACAGACTCCAACCTCTCCACAATGGCCAAGACCAGAGAGCTGTGTAAGGACATCAGGGATAAAATTGTAGACCTGCACAAGGCTGGGATGGGCTACAGGACAATAGGCAAGCAGCTTGGTGAGAAGGCAACAACTGTTGGCGCAATTATTAGAAAATGGAAGAAGTTCAAGATGACGGTCAATCTCCCTCGGTCTGGGGCACCATGCAAGATCTCACCTCGTGGGGCATCAATGATCATGAGGAAGGTGAGGGATCAGCCCAGAACTACACGGCAGGACCTGGTCAATGACCTGAAGAGAGCTGGGACCACAGTCTCAAAGAAAACCATTAGTAACACACTACGCCATCATGGATTAAAATCCTGCAGCGCACGCAAGGTCCCCCTGCTCAAGCCAGCGCATGTCCAGGCCCGTCTGAAGTTTGCCAATGACCATCTGGATGATCCAGAGGAGGAATGGGAGAAGGTCATGTGGTCTGATGAGACAAAAATAGAGCTTTTTGGTCTAAACTCCACTCGCAGTGTTTGGAGGAAGAAGAAGGATGAGTACAACCCCAAGAACACCATCCCAACCGTGAAGCATGGAGGTGGAAACATCATTCTTTGGGGATGCTTTTCTGCAAAGGGGACAGGATGACTGCACCGTATTGAGGGGAGGATGGATGGGGCCATGTATCGTGAGATCTTGGCCAACAACCTCCTTCCCTCAGTAAGAACATTGAAGATGGGTCGTGGCTGGGTCTTCCAGCATGACAACGACCCGAAACACACAGCCAGGGCAACTAAGGAGTGGCTCCGTAAGAAGCATCTCAAGGTCCTGGAGTGGCCTAGCCAGTCTCCAGACCTGAACCCAATAGAACATCTTTGGAGGGAGCTGAAAGTCTGTATTGCCCAGCGACAGCCCCGAAACCTGAAGGATCTGGAGAAGGTCTGTATGGAGAAGTGGGCCAAAATCCCTACTGCAGTGTGTGCAAACCTGGTCAAGAACTACAGGAAACGTATGATCTCTGTAATTGCAAACAAAGGTTTCTGTACCAAATATTAAGTTCTGCTTTTCTGATGTATCAAATACTTATGTCATGCAATAAAATGCAAATGAATTACTTAAAAATCATACAATGTGATTTTCTGGATTTCTGTTTTAGATTCCGTCACTCACAGATGAAGAGTACTTATGATAAAAATTACAGACTTCTACATGCTTTGTAAGTGGGAAAACCTGCAAAATCGGCAGTGTATCAAATACTTGTTCTCCCCACTGTAGACTCATGTGTAACATCTGTATAATGGGGACGATTTGTAAAATTCCAAGGATACTGAATCTTGTTGCTGCTTTATGGTAAATGGTCTTGCACCTGTATGGTAGTGAAGCAGCAGATCCTGGCTGTGGTCTCCTGCAGTCTTGGGTAGGAAGTCTACTGTCACCTGCATGCTCTCTCCAACACCAATAGTTCCAAGAGGTGGCTCCACTGAAAAAGGGCTTGGCAAAACAAAGGCATAGACAGGTAGAAATGGTTGATTTAGCATGGAGTACTTGGGTTAGAACAGACTAGAGGCTAGATCATCTCTCACCTGTGTGTGCTTAGCTGGAACTTGGCCTCACAGTTGCCAATGTTGCGCACCAGCAGGGTTTTCTGTGAGGAGCACTTCACAGGGCACAGAGAGAAGTGCAGGTGGTCAGGGAAGTCTAGGATGGCCCGCGCCCCGATCGCACGGATAGGAACCTCAAACCTCTCCCTCTCTGTCACACAGATGAGCCTGTGGATGTAGTCCTGGTAGAGAAGGGAGGAGAGGTTTTATTTGTATTTAACCTTTATTTAATGTCAGGCTCTGGCCATAGAGAAGCCCATTTGCTTCTCTATGTAGCCATGGTCAGAGTCTGACAGTTCTATTCTTTCAGTTTTCTGGTGGTGGTTTGTGTGGGATCCCTAATTAGAGGCAGCTGTAGCGCATTGTCTCTAATTAGGGATCCTACATAGGTTGGCAGGTTTCACACTGGGTTTGTGGGTCGTTGTCGTATGTTTCGCAGTCACGGTGACATTAAGTGTGCGTTAGTTGTTACGTCCGTTCCTTCGTGTCTGTTTTGGGTAACATGACGTTTTGTCTTTCGTGTTTGTTTGTATTGTATAGTTCGTTCATTTGTAAATTTATATTACATAGTAAATAAAAAAACTATGTCGAACTATAATCCCTGCGCTGCGTCTTGGTCGAGGTGCACCCTCTCGTGACATTTAACTACTGTGTGTAGGTTATTTAACTACTGTGTGTATGTTATTTAACTACTGTGTGTATGTTATATAACTACTGTGTGTAGGTTATTTAACTACTGTGTGTAGGTTATTTAACTACTGTGTGTATGTCATTTAACTACTGTGTGTATGTTATATAACTACTGTGTGTAGGTTATTTAACTACTGTGTGTAGGTTATTTAACTACTGTGTGTATGTCATTTAACTACTGTGTGTATGTCATTTAACTACTGTGTGTATGTTATTTAACTACTGTGTGTATGTTATATAACTACTGTGTGTAGGTTATTTAACTACTGTGTGTATGTCATTTAACTACTGTGTGTATGTTATTTAATACTGTGTGTAGGTTATTTAACTACTGTGTGTAGGTTATTTAACTACTGTGTGTAGGTTATTTAACTACTGTGTGTATATTATATAACTACTGTGTGTAGGTTATTTAACTACTGTGTGTAGGTTATTTAACTACTGTGTGTAGGTTATTTAACTACTGTGTGTGGGTTATTTAACTACTGTGTGTAGGTTATTTAACTACTGTGTGTATATTATATAACTACTGTGTGTAGGTTATTTAACTACTGTGTGTAGGTTATTTAACTACTGTGTGTAGGTTACTTTATGAAGTTCACAAGGACGGGCCAACACAGAGGTAGACTTCAGATTCAACTTTGATCAGTTTCCTATTGGATGTGGTGCATGAAGAACATGTCCTGATCAACAATGTCTTGGAACTATAACACATGCATAACCAAAGGTTCACTGCTGCTCCAATTGTTCACATCTTGTCATGGCATTTAGAAGAAGCGTGTTGTTTTTTCGGGGGGTCTGTCATCCAAACAGTCCTCATCTCTCCCTATTGTCTCTATACAGATGACTTGGCTCCAGGCCTGATTATGTTGCCAAGGGCCCTGAATCTCTCTAACAACTGCACTCTGTATTAATGTGCAAGCAGAGCGAAGCAGATTACCAGGCCATATTAGAGCCTGGAGAATGGCAGCTAATGGAGTGAGAGTGGGCGCTGGTGGAAACATTCCCTCTCACGCCCATGCTCATCAAAGCACACTCTCTGATAGAATTACAGTGCAAAGGCGCATTAACAAGGAATATGAGCTTTGACATTGACGTTTCACTGTGTTGTCATTACTGAAGAGGAAAACCTGACGCATTGAAATCTTTTATTCAGACCAAGGGTAATGAACGAGACTGGTTTCATAACTAGGCCTCCATTTCTTTCAGTAATGTTCAGAAAATAAGAAAGATGTTTTTCCTTTGCAATCAGAAAGAGGACATTTTATGAGCATCAACAGATTGAATAAAGTTGGAAACATTTGTTTGCTTTGATACATGGCATTAAAAGAGAAAGTATTACTTTACAGTGTTCCAATTGTTTGTTACGTGTGTTGCCATGAAAAAAAGTATCATCTTTGTGTTGACAGTACCTTGTTCTCCTGAGGTGTAAAGAGGACACTGAATATGGACGCTATCCCTGGGGCCACTTTGCTACATACATCCACTGGACTGACCACTTTAAAATACAGAGAGTCCCCCTCCACCACCTTCACCAGCCGTGGGATCTGGAGACCAGACAGACACACACACACACAACACACACATACGTACATGCATGCATGCACGTACACACAAGAAATAGAGAGAGAAACAAAGAGAGAGAGAGGGGGAGAGAGAGAGAGAGAGAGAGAGAGAGAGAGGGAGAGAGAGAGAGGAGAGAGAGAGAGAGAGAGAGAGAGAGAGAGAGAGAGAGAGAGAGAGAGAGAGAGAGAGAGAGAGAGAGAGAGAGAGAGAGAGAGAGAGAGAGACATAATGACTAACTCTCCACTCCCTACTCTCCTAAGCCCCAAAACAAGCTCAAAGACAAGAGAAACATTTCAGAAAAATACCTGCAAAAATAACTTAAGAAATGTTATTCCTTTCCTTTCCTTTGTTTTTTTATATTTCAACAAGCTGGTGGCAGTTTGGCAGGTACAGAACTGTGTACATTTTATAGTTAGTTTTAGTCTTAGTATTTTTACTAAAATACCTATTAGTCTTAGTCACATTTTAGTCATTTCACCCTTATTAGTTTTAGTTATTATCAGTCGACTTAAACTCTGGAGCCGAGAAGATCAGACTGCATAACTGAAAGCCGTTAATTCTGCCAATGAGAGGATTTCATTAAATATAAGCATGAATGCTTATAATTGAACAAAACAGATGAAAAGGAGCATTGTGTCAAATTGAACGTCCATTAGTCTCATGTGGAATTCTCACCTCGTCACATTCTCGTCAACTAAAATGAAAACTAATTTGTTGCAACAGTTATCTTTATTTCATGGCATCGCGTCTACTTATCGTCGTTAGTTCTCGTCAGGAAAAATAGGTAGTTGACAAATATCTTTCCTCATTGTTATTGTTGATGAAATTAACACTGGTCCAGAACAGTATGTCACCAAATGCATCAATGTAAAAGTTGACTTGTTTAACTTCTGTTTGATATGAAATACATCCTAAAAATAGTTTGGGGTTTGGACAGGCATGCAACATTGTGTATTTAGAGATTCAGGATTTAAACGACCAATAAATAAAAAAGGAATTGTGGCAATGACTGTACTGTCAATAACTTCTTCTAGGCCTATTTATTTGCCATCAACATGGGACTGCAGTGAGAAATTGAGACATTTGGCTACGAAGCTAAATCTTTCATATATTATTTTCCTTGCATATTACATTCAACTACTGTATGCAGCACAGCTTCAATGTGGTCATGAATAAATTGAATAAAGAGGTTGTTTTTCCAGGGAATTAATTTACATATTTATTACATTATGTGTCTCTCTACCACCCTATCTCACTACTACCCCCACCCCCATCTCTGAATGGTAAATGTTAGGGAGAAAATCCACCAACCCAGTATGTAGGTTGTAGGCTAGCAAATCAGTTCACACTATAGAATCCTTTCATCACAATGCTTTTTGTTCAAACTATTAAAAATGGCCTAATTACAAAACAAACTATAATGTAGTTACTCATTGTACTGAAAGGACGATACCGGTAGGAATAGTAGGTATTTGAGTGGATGAGTGTAGGGGAAAGGGATGCCTCTTCAAACTCAGGAGGCTAAAGAATTTTGGCTTATCACCCCAAACCCTCACAAACTTCTACAGATGCTCAATGCTGTCGGGCTGCATCACCGCCTGGTACGGCAACTGCACCGCCCACAACCGCAAAGCTCTCCAGAGGGTGCTGCGGTCTGCCCAAAGCATTACCGGGGGCAAACTTCCTGCCCCCCTGGACACCTACAGCACCCGTTGCCACAGGAAGGCCAAAAAGATCATCAAAGACATCGAGAGACTGAAAAACAGCTTCTATCTCAAGGCCATCAGACTGCTAAACAGCCATCACTAACACACCAGAGGTGGCTGCCTATAGACACTGATTAGAAATCACAGGCCACTTTAAGGAATAGAACACTAGCCACTTTAATAATGTATCCGTATCTGCATCATTCATCTCTATGTATATACTGCACTCTACACTATTCTACGGTATCTTAGTCACTCAATTCATGAGTACATATTGCATCACCCATCTCATATGTATATACTGTATTGTACTCTGTACTACGCCACTGACTGTTAAACAACCATCTCTAGCAGAGACTGCTGCCTATAGACATAGATTAGAAATCACCGGCCACTTTAAGGAAATTAAACACTAGTCACTTTAATAATGTTTCCGTATCTTGCACTACTCATCTCATATGTTTAAACTGTACGCTATACTATTCTTCAGTATCTTAGTCACTTAATCGTGTTTCACCAATCTCTTAAGTGTATACTGCATACTATAAAGCTTACTATGCCACTGTATCTTAGTCCAATGCCGCACTGACATTTATGTATATATTCTCAATCCATTCTTTCCTTAGATTTATGTGTATTCGGGTATATGTTGGAAACGGTTAGATATTACTTGTTAGATATTACTGCACTGTCGGAGCTAGAAGCACAAGTATTTCGCTACACCCGCAATACCATCTGCTAACCACGTGTATGTGACTAATACATTGGAATATTACTGTACCTTCCAATGTCTGTGACTTCCACAATGCATTATCAAAATGTGAAAGAGACATAACATCATCATTGATCAATGGTAACATTGTCAGGCCCTGACCATAGGGAAGCAAAAGGTTTCTCTATGGGTGTCTAGGTCAGGGCCTGACAGGGGTGTCTAGCAGACTCTATGGGTTTTTTTTTGTGTTCGGTCCCCAATTAGAGACAGCTGCTATGCAGGGATCCTATGTAAGTTTGTTTCATTGTCCACCATTTTGCGGATCATTGTTTGTGTGTGTTTTGCTACATTTGAGCTTACCCTCCAGTTGCGGGCTTGCCTTGAATTACTTTGTTATTTTCACTGCTCGCTGCGTTAATAAACATGTCGAACGGGTTTAGTGCCGAGCCTTGGTCTTTGATCTCTCAAGTTCGTGACAAACATAACTGAGAGGCAAGTTAAAAGCATATCAATCATTGTAGCGTTGTAAAAAAGATTGTTATTCCTTTTCATGTGTCATGCACAGTACCCTTACACCTTTTAATAATGGACTGACAGTTACATTTGGGTATTTCTTCTAAATCCTAGGTAGGTTATGTATTAAATGTATAGGATACGCTTAGCAATAGATTTCCTTGACTTATCTCTGACCCCATGACAGGATTTTAGGAGAGACATATTTTCTAACTGTAATCGAGCCTATTTAAATGATAGATCCATGCATGATTCAGCCCTTTCACCTAATTAATTACAGTTTATTGAGTGTTTGCTGTGGAGCACTTTTTTATGGAGAATCCAATCACGTATTGGTGTGGCACATATGGGCTTGTAACTAATGACCAGTGGGCATTGTGTCCTAATAACCTATGCTGTACAATTATCACTGGGAAGTCAGACGGATAAAGCAAATCTCCAGAACTACCCACTCTCCACATGGCTGCTCGCTCAGCCAGGTCTTGGCAATCTAATGTCCACATCAACCTTCCACGCTTCCCTGGTACCCAAACCAACCCTGCCCTACCTTGTCATTGTTACGGAGAATCAGTGAAATCTCATAGGTCTCTGAGGGCATATAATTCTGGAACACAATCTCTGAGGGGTATGGCTGGAACATGGCCTGGTCCACATCGATGGTAGAGAACTGAAAACAGCACAGAGGAACATTTCAAAAGACAGGATTCTTAGGGTAGGAACAATAACAGACTTTTTTCAGCAAGCCACATTGCGCCTTTAGTAACACACATATTACAAAATAATGATACATAATAATTGTAAACAACTGTAATTGTTTAAGTTACATTAGATGGCCTCTAATACTACTACAGTAGGAGGTCACATTAGATAATGCTGACTATGGGAAGGCCGCTTACAGGCGTGGTTCATAAACTGAATATAAATTATGTCAAAATGACCTTAATCTCATAATGATGATGCATTCTGTATTTTAAACTGACTTATAACCACTAAAATTGTGGAATTTTACTCCACACAATCAGTCAGCTTGTAAGTCAAAAAGAGAGATTATCTTGATTCCTCCTATTTGACTTAATTTTGTATACAATTTCAGAAGATGAGCTCTGATTTAATAAGGACAAGCTGGTCGGGAAAAAAAATGTATTAGCTAACATTAGTATTACAGAGGCAAGAAAACGCTGGAGGTAGAAAGGGGCAGAGAGAGAGAGAGAGGTGCAGAGAGCAGATGCTTTATAAGATGAGAAAAATGATTAATTATTTCACATTTCCACAGTAAATTAAATGATTTGCCGCTATAATCAATCCAATTAAATCCAGTTTATGTTCCAAGGGAGGAAGAGGGGGTTGGATGCACAGTCCTATTTACAGATGCACGTTTAATGGATAAGATGAAGTGACATAAAGCCCTACCAGGGCCCTTTTGATGGTGTAAAATCTGAGCAATATGTTTTAACCATACGCTTTCAACATCAATCAGGTTGGGATGGGTGACCTAGGATCTGATTAGTTGCTTTCTTGTTGTTCAACAATCGACACAAGCTTTTGGCCACTGCATTATCAGTATTATCTACAAATACATTATTCTGCAAGCCAACAGAAACAGTTTAAGTGGTAATACTGTATCCTAAGTGATCATAAAGAAAGCTTGACTTTGAGTTTATAGTGCAGGGATCATCAACTAGATTCAGCCGCGGGCCGATTTTATCTTGAGCGGATGGTCAGAGGGCCGGAAAATAATTAGAAATAATTAGTACACTGCAAATCGACAGCAAGAAGCCCCAGGGGTCGGGTTAGAGTTCAGAAATCTGCATTTTCAAAACGCACAGCATTAAAAAAAAAAATGTTTTAAACCATTTCACCTGCGTTTTATATTGAATGTCAACAGTGTTTTTTTCCTTCAATAGAGTGATCGTGGCGTACAACTATAGTTTTCCTTCACAGAAAATACATTAGTGCAACAGATTCGGCAAAAAATTGCTTAATTTACATCAGATGATAACAGAAGTGCAATGCTATTTGGCTAACAGCCACACAAGTAAATGAGCTTGCAATGAAAAAGCAAGGTATTTTGGGGGGCAAAAGACAATGCATGGCCATCCTATTTCTAACGTTTATCTTAGAATGAATGTACCAGCTACATTTCCTAATGTTTTGCTTGAGTTAATCTTGTATGAAAAGTACCGGAGAAAAGTAGCTAGACATCAGTCTGCTCATAGAATGCCAGTTCATGAATTCTCATCAGAGTGGAAAAGTCCTACTGAAGCACAACATTAATGTTGGTCTAATGACAAGCAGAAATTACAGTAAGAAGCATTTTAGATTTTTGTGAAAAACTTTATGCATAAACACGACCCCTGAGCCTAAACATTTCAAACCTTGCTTACATTTGTAAACAATCTACTGTATATTTCTATTATACATGGGAATACTTTGGAAATATATTTATTTTTGCTCAGAAAACTTAAAAAATCACCTGGGGGCCAAACTCAGCCCGCAAATCCTGTTGTAGTGCATTTGCATATACTTTACCTTCTGGTGAGTGGTCTCACTCATGTCTATCAGCTCCAGAATGCGTGGCGGGTGCATCTCATGTGTATTTGCCAGCCGCTCCTCTGTAGATTGGGACATCTCTTGTGCAAAAGCAGATGGTGTCAGCTACATTGAGAAAGGGAATTCAAGGAATTGTACAAAATGCATGAGTAATCATTAAAGAAAAATGTCCACCCTTGACCACAGACATATTCCTGGAACGTTAATATTCTCCCCTTTAGAATAGGCCAACTCAAAGACATATTCTGCCTAATTTCCCCCACAATAACATCTCTCCATCAGTTAGTTCATCAATAGGTAAACATCAAACTGCACTTATCTCAAGGTCAGAGGCACCTTTTTTTTTTAAACTTGAAATATAAATGAATAATGAAGTAGGAGGATATATTCAATATTTAATAGCTGCCAGTTATATGTATATTCAAAACATACACTCCACATGAATGTACTCACTTTTTTGGGCCTATCCACTCTTCTAACTAGTTTGGGATTCCTGGGTGCCACCACTTTGCTCTTGAAACCCTCTGGTACTTTCAGAGGCAGGCTTGGCAGAGCCGCATGGGATGCCTGAACCTTGGAGGTGGGCATTGTAACGTTGGATCTTTCTTTGTTTAGTTCATTTGAGAATACAGAAGATCCTGTTGAATATGAACATATTCATTTATTTAGAAAGCAACAAGACAGCCTCACTAAGACCATTTATTCTAGTAGGTATCTTTCATCAATCAGTGTAGTTGAATCATGTCTCATATGTATTTTCCGCATATTTCCATTGTGTACTACAACTAGCTATCAACACCAGAGCTAGTCTGGTGGTTGCCAAGTAAAGTTACCTCAATTGAGGCAAAGATTATGACTATACTGACAAGATACACTTTTCTACGCCCTAACAATGGAGTCGTTGTCCACAAAGCGCCATTGTCTAGTTCCTGCCTATCCTTTGTTTGGATTGGTGGATACGATGATGGTTGTTGACGTCATCGGAGAGAGATGCTAAAGTGTTTTTTCTCAAAATTGCCGGGATGTCACGTGTTCTACTTTTATCAGTACACTCGTAACAACTTAAGCATTAAGAAACTTATATTCGATCAAATACACCTCACGTAGCAAATAAGCCATTCATTTTTTGTTGACCAAATTCACGACTCTCTAATTGACCTCCATACAAAATAATCATTGCTTGGTAACTTCTCTGACTGAAGTTACGTTACTTGACAAGTCTGGTGGTAAACAGTGCTCAAAAGTCATATATTTCGTGCCTTGGATCCATTACAGCCTGTTAGCACAGAGAACAGTTATTTTTGGGTGAGTAGCTTAACATTATTGGTAACAAAGGTATATTGAATCCAGCCAGGTACCGTTACTAAATAAAAGTATATTTATGTAATAAATGTCAATATTTCGTCTGGCGTTCAAATACGCTAACAGTACAGTAACGTTATACTAGCAACCACGTTTAGCTAACGTTAGCTATAAACTTCAGTAAATGTGTCTACATTATCAAGCCAGTTCAAACATGTTATATTCAGTTCTAGGTTCTTTATATCCATGATAACCAGGTATTGGCAATTGTTTCGAAACTTACAGAATAGTCACCAATAGTTGTCCCTCTCTTTCTCTCCTTCTAGTTTGTAGCGCTTTTAGCCGTTACCATGGCACCGACTCAGCGGGCGTGCTTGTTCCTTCTCATAGGTCACGTGAGTAAGCTTTGCAGTCTTCTATCTTTTTTTATTATGAACCTTTATTTAAGTAGGCAAGTCAGTTAAGAACAAATTATTATTTACAATGACGGCCAACACCGGCCAAACCTGGACGATTGTGCGCTGTCCTATGGGACTCCCAATCACGTCCGGATGTGATACAGCCTGTATTCGAACCAGGGACTGTAGTGACGCCTCTTGCACTGAGATGCAGTGCCTTAGACCACGGCGCCAATCGGGAGTCCATGAAGTAAATAATATCTAGCCTATGTAGCCAATAAAGTAATTTATTGAATTGGGTATCAAGATTACAAATGTTAGATTTATCTAACTAGACTTAATTAGTAGGCTATGCATGCATTCCTTTCTGAGCTACAAGTGAAACAGTTTGGAAGTCTTGCTAGACAATATGTATTCTACATTTGGGATATGAATCTATAAAATGTGGTGCCAGCATATTTGTACTGTTTGCTATAAAAAACACAGAGAATGTTTTATGTTTCTTTAACAGTTATTTGATCCCAGTAGAGACATATGCATGAGTATGCACTAGGTAGTACAAAGTGTGAAAGATAATGAATAATACAGCAGCAGACAATTTTGTCCTGAAGAAGAGCCTGATACCAGGGGGTTTCTCTCAAAATTCACATGCTTATTCTGCATCACCAAAAAATGACAGTATGGGTCTAGGCCTAACTCCTTATACATTCATTGATAATATATCATATGTCAGGTTGAGTTACAACATTAAAACAATGTAGGGAATGTACTCCAGTGTTTTTCTTTAAAATAAATAGCTAATTTATCCCAATTTCAATTCAGTACAACAAACTCTCATGAAGTCGTCTCATTTCTATTAACCCAGCTGGTTCCCCACCGAGTTCCCACAGAAGGCCTTAAATTTTCCATTTTAGTGACTTGTAAATTCAGATCATTGTTTTAATTCATCTCAATGTGTCTTGCAGAGCTTGTAGAGATTGAAAAGGTTGTTTATTTAATTGTTATTGTTTCACAATACAGTATAATATTGGAGAGATTTACCAGATTACACAATTAATTCATGTCAAAAGAGGCAGGCAGCATGTATAAGAACTTGCATGTCTTTTTTTTTTTACAAACTGTAATTTACTGTAATCCCAAAAGCTACTGTAGTGAATTCACTGTGTATCACATCTACACACCCTCATTGGAAGTCTGACCAGAAAGCTGCAGTTTTAATTGAGATGTCTGATATTTCAGAGGCAGCCCAGCCTTTGCAACGAGGGATGACAGGAGGGGAGGGAATGCCACTGTGGGGGACGGGGTGTCTCACAAGGAAAGTAGAAATAGAACAGGTATGACAGGAGGGGAATTTGCTTTCCGTTTCATGCCTACAAAATCCTATTAGTTTGATCCTTTTACAAATATGCCTAGCTCTGCTTGCCCACATTGATTTTGTAGAGTTTCGTAAGTCTTGTTCCTCCCAGTGGTGACTGTCACACTATTATACACCAGCTACTATGTGCCCTCTGCTTAATCTCTGTCATTGGATTTTCCACTTAAGAACTGTGAAAAGATGTGTGTAGCCCTTATATGTGTAATAGTTAAAAGGGTGCAAAACCTTACAGAAAAAAACTTTAGTGTTTATTTTTTCAACCATGTTCCACCTTATGCCTTTCATCTTCCTGTAGTTAGCATTCTGCTGATTTTTTTAACTGGTTTTCCAGATACACCTCTATGGTAGACAGTAGACACTACATAGAACTAAGGGATATTGTCGGGATAACAGAAGAACCTGACAAGACAATGTCATGTCTCAAAATATCAGCAGACAAGAAAGACCTTGATGTAGCCTGCCAGTTGTACTTTTTCTCGATGTAGGCCTACACAACAAGGAAAAATTTTACCAAAACCTGACATCTAACCACACTCAAATTACAGAATTCAGAGCAGGCTCTTTGAGCACATGGAGACATTCAAAGGAGTGGGCATATTTACATTTTTTGTGGTTTCCCGCCAGCCCAACACATCAACAAAATTATAGTGGACTGATTGGGATCTCTGCCAGGGCCGGCCCTGGGCATAAGCAATATAAGGGGTCGCTTAGGGCGCCCAGACGCTAGCGGACCCCCAACCCCCCCACCAATTTGCTTTAAAACCACAACATTTTCTCTATGCCTCATGGCAAAATGGAGAGAATTACAGGAAATGTACAAAAAAAAATCTCTCTACCATCAAGAGGAGGACCACCAAAAGTTTTACCCGCGAGATGGGGGGCCCGAAAACCAAATCTTTCTTAGGGCCCCCAAATAGCTAGGGCCCGCACTGGTCTCTGCTCTGTGATAAAGCAACTATCAACATGGGGATTTCCAGTGTGGGAGTGTGGTTTCAGGTAGCCTAGACATATTACAAATCAAAAGTTCCCCTTCATGCACCTTCACTACCAGTAAATCATTGTGTTGCGGTGAAGCTTTAATGTAGTTACTCATTATTTGTTCTGCTTTAGTCATAGGAGCCTTTCAGTTCCCTGTGTTGTCAACCAACGGGTGGTCTGCTGTCAGTGTCATTCTTCAAGGTTTATTGCGTGTGTTAGTGAGCTCGGCCTAGTCTGTTAGACAATTGGATAGAACAACGAGCCCTTTCAAATAAACCGCACTTCCAACGACTCCTCCGTCACGCCACTGACCTCGTCCTAGGATTACCGTGTGTCGCTAAACGCTGTAGCTGACGAACAAAGCATTTCTGCTGTAGCTTTACCTCGACATCAGCAATGAGCATTTCATCCTCAAACGAATGCAGGTAAGATAACATATCGGTGTATATGGGAGTAAAACAGAGTAAACAGTTTTCCTCCTGATAGGCTACACAGTAGAGCCTATAACATTTTAGCCGCGGATACTAATCATTTTGTCTGTGTCGAGGGTTGGAAGCGGACAGTAACCCAACATTTTCTGGTCCAACTGCCAAAATTCCAGTTTCAGTCAATCATATCGTCATATCATAGGTTGCAATGTGTCGGTGGATTAAGCTACATGAAATAGGCATATTTTCACATATGGCAAGAGATTATCGTGGCTCTATTTGATGGATAACAATTCAAATTGTTGATATACATATCGAAAATGTATATTCTCTATAAGGTTCATAATTTTGAACCATATTTAAGCTTTTTATCTCTCTATATTTTTAGTGATTAGGCAGCCTACATCCTCATACGTAGGTACACGTTAGTGTGGGCAGCACTTAAAGAGACATGCTTCCTTTTCATGCAAATCCTATACAAACATTGAAAGCAGCTCTAGCTTTTGCCAGCTCATTTGAAAGGAAAGGGACTCGCCGTTGTGTGACAATAAATACAAAATGAGTGGCCATTGTGCGTGATCAGTGAACGCCTGGTTCATTGGGAGTGTGCAGTCGCGCGGCTCTGTGGACCATCCTGAATGGAAAGCGCTGATCCCGCAGCATCCAGCAGCACCACGGACAGCTCCGTGCTGGACGCACTGCGCTGCCACTGAATCATCCAATCCGGCTTCTTCCAATCCGTCTTGTAGCTCCTACCATTTTACTACAGCGAGAAGAAGGTTGAATTACCACTATTTTCCATGTTAAAACCAGGTTTAAACCAGGTTTATTACGAAGCATATGCAACCCATAAAATATGGCCTGCTGATATGAACGTTTGGGGTGACTGGAGATGTATTTTTTATTATTTTTTACCTACAGAACTCAAACTGCCTTCTGCAACTAACGTTTGTTAGACTGACCTCTAGTCATGTGATCTAATTGGATTTATGGTAACTTATAAAAGCTGTGTAGGCCTACTTTTAAATGACAGGACTTGCAATCATTCACCCAATGAGTTTGCCAACAACAGTGATGTGTCTCAAATGAAGTTGATGTGCTTGTAGAGTTTGAATGTGTAGAAGTTAGTTACATTTTGTTGAACTCACAATTAAATTCAATTCAATTAGATAAACCCTCTCTCGCTTTCTTACTCACTCACTCACACACACACACACACACACACACACTCACACACAAACACACACACACACACACACACACACACACACACACACACATACACACACACCCTTCTGTAATTGACAGGGTGGGTGTCATCAACTATCAAATGTTCCCATTGGTTGTGTTCAGATGAAAGGTGTATAGTAGCCTATCTCTGCTGAAATACAGATAATCTTTGATGATTTAGATTAACGGCAGGATTGTGGGTTTGATTCCCGGGACCACCCATATGTAAAAATATATGCACACATGAATGTAAGTCACTTTGGATAGGAGTGTCTGCTAAATGGCATATATTATTATTATTATTATTATTATTATTATTATTATTATTATTATACTGAATAGCATGAACTTACTATCTGTTTCTTCCCTTAGTTACAAATATGAGGATTACAGGAAAACAGCTGATTGGTTGCTGTCCCACACTGAGCAGAGGCCTAAAGTAGCCATCATATGTGGCTCTGGCCTGGGTGGCCTGGCTGACCTGCTGGACAACAAGACTGTGTTTCCCTACAAGGACATCCCATGCTTCCCCAACAGCACAGGTCAGACAACATCATTATCCTGTACTGTCCCACCTGAAACTGTACAGCATCATGGTGTCTTCAGTTTGTACGTGCGTCATTACATCATCCAGTAGAAATGACATACTATCTTATGGTGTTATGCTTAGTGACCACATGACCAAAGCTCAATATAAGTTATAATGATCATTGATCACTTATGCAGGTAATCATTTAATTGTGGATAATAAAGGTTTGCGTGGATGAAAGTTGAAGTAAGAACACCAGTCCTTCATTGTGACCCAGAACAAGACTGTCACCCAATGCTGGCTGCTGCTTCCTGTCCTTGGGACCTGACTGAAATATTTACATTCAGCAATTGTAAAAAAAATGCTCCTCCTGTCTTTCTTGTCGCACCACTGCAGTACAAGGACATGCCAGTCAGCTGGTCTTTGGGGAGCTGCAGGGGAAGCAGTGTGTCTGCATGCAGGGCCGCTTCCACTTCTACGAAGGCTACAACATTGCCACAGTGAGCTCCACTCTCTCCACCCACCAGAACCATATCCTCATTACATTGGATTCATATTTAATGAATGTTGTGGAAGTGTATTGAAATGCTTGTATATCCAATGGTAAACCTAACACCTGTTTTATGGGAGGATATTTATTTTTAAATGCAGTTACTATATTCTTTCAAATGAGTAGTGAAGATACTCAATGATACTTCACCAGTTTGCACTTTTATGAAGAAAATAAGTCCCATAATGTTAGAACACACTAAGTGTCTTTAGTTAGCTTTTGACCTCTGTGAAAGTAGCATAGCAGGCAATTTTGGTTAACCTTTGACAGTGTGAGTTAAATTTTCATCGTAAATCTTTGGACACAATATAATCTGCACCCTGACCTATACATACAGATGATAAGACACGCACTCGACACACACATACACATGGATGTTCTATTGTAAATATGCGATAGTGGAGTAGTGGCCTGAGGGAAAACACTAAATGTATGAAATGTAATGTCGTGTAATATTTTAAATTGTATATAGCTGCCTTAATGTTGCTGGACCCCAGGAAGAGTAGCTGCTGCCTTGGGAATCCTTAAGAAATACAAATACAAATACTGTACGCACTACACATTATTACAAAAAATTGTTTTATTGAATTAATAATTATGGTCATTACAGTGAAAATGATTATAGTCTAGTCACCTAGTAATAAGGAAAACAGTGCAGTCTTGCTGTTGAAAAATGTCAGCACTGAGCAAGTGATCTCTTATCTCTAGTTCCTCTTTCTCTCTAGGTGACATACCCTGTGCGAGTGTTCTTCCTGCTGGGGGTGGAGACCCTGATTGTCACTAATGCTGCCGGGGGGCTGAACCCCAATTTTAATGTGGGTGACATCATGCTGATCAAGGATCACATTAACATGCCAGGCTTTGCAGGCCAGAACCCACTGTGTGGCCATAACGATGAAAGGTGAGCCTATCATCACTCCTGGTTCGAAAGAAGGGCCACGTTGCTCGTTTCTTATGTCTGAGGAGCATGGCCACCCTCGCTCTGCTGAGTAAAAAGGGTTTCCTACACCATTTCCCCAAACACTGAGGAGCCTGATTACTGGCATTGTATTACAGTAAAGAGCATGGGTATTACCCTTGTGGACTTCTTGGATTGTATTTGATCCTTTACCTGACATTGAGGGCCTCTGATATGACACAGGACTTTATGGATCTCTTCAGGTTCGGAGTGCGTTTTCCCTGCATGTCGGACGCCTACGACAAAGACCTTTCTAGACTGGCCAAAGAGACTGCTGAGGAGCAGGGCTGTTCCTCCTTCATCAAGCAAGGCGTGTACTGCATGCTGGCAGGTCCCACCTTTGAGACCATCGCAGAGTGCAGAGCTCTCCAGAAACTAGGCGCAGATGCTGTTGGTTCGTATGGTTCATTGGGCTTTAATCAATTTCTTGAAATCCTTCAATAGATGTCAATTTCTTCTATAGAACTCGAATGCTTGTCTTCTTTATCACCTTCTCTGTGCTCTGTAGGTATGAGTACAGTCCCTGAGGTGGTGGTAGCTCGTCACTGTGGCCTCCGTGTCTTCGGCCTGTCTCTCATCACCAACAAGGTGGTCATAGACTACGACAGCCAGGAGAAGGCCAACCATGAGGAGGTACTGGAGACCACACGCATGCGCACTGAGGACCTACAGAGGCTGGTCAGTAACCTGCTGGCTAAAATGTAGATCAGCCCCAGTCTGTCTGTGTAAACAGCCCAGGAACATAGTTACTGTAAGGTGATGTTAAATGGAAAGTACAGATGCATATATTCTAGAGGAAATAGCTAACATGAAATACAGACGGATCATTTCAATGCTATGATATACGTTATTTGATTGCAGGCTAGATAGCTTAAAATGACGTCGTTATTTGTTTACGTTACGCAGCACAGAGGCTAATGCTAGTATTGCTGCTCAGTTTGATTTGACACCTTATAGGCTGTGATTTGTCCTCATCGTGTAATCTCTAAACTGAAGCACTGCAAAGAGGCGTACTAACCAAACTCACCTCTTCGAAAAGGGGGTCGCCCATATGCCTATAAAAGTAATGTAATGACCTGCATGAACGAAAGATAGTACAGACATGAAATAATATATTCCTTTTAATTAAAACCAAACTGAAAGTACATAACAATGCATCAACGATCACTCTGAACTGTAAGATATGTAGCCTTCATGTGCAGTAATGTACTGCACTTACTGTAACACTGTACTGTAAACTGAAATTCTATTAGGTACAAATTATTCTCCTGGTCAATGTGAACATGGGATCAACCAGCAACCATTGTGTTGTTGCTCATTAGTAATGATTAACAATGTATAGACCTATTATTCTACCTTTTTAGAATCAGAATTATTTATTTTTATTGGAGACTGCTCCTTGATGGAGAGATGAGATACCTCATCAAGGTTATAAGAATAATATAATTTATCAGAGTGATAAAAAGTTAAACATTTTTAAAAAGCCTCTAACATACACTGAGCATACCAAACATTAGATTGGATTTTACAAGGTGTCGAAAGCGTTCCACAGGGTTGTTGTCCCATGTTGACCCCAATGCTTCCCACAGTTGTGTCAAGTTGGCTGGATGTCCTTTGGGTGGTGGACCATTCTTGATACACAAGGCAAACTGTTGAGTGTGAAAAACCCCAGCAGCGTTTGCAGTTCTTGACACAAACCGGTGCGCCTGGCACCTACTGCCATACCCAAAGGCACTTCAATCTTTTGTCTTTCCCATTCACCCTCTGAATGGCACACATGTACAATCCATGTCTCAAGGCTTAAAAATCCTTCTTTAACCTGTCTCCTCCCCTTCATCTGCACTGATTGAAGTAGAATTAACAGGTAACATCAATAAGGGATCGTAGCCTTCACCTGGATTCACCTGTCCAGTCAATGTCATGGAAAGAGCATGTATCATTAATGTTTTGTATACTCAGTGTATATTGGAAAGAACAGGTGTTGTTAATGTTTTGTATACTCAGTGTATAATTTGGGGCCAGTTATTTTCTAGTTACATAAAGGATCCTGTTGAAGTTGATGTTTGTACTGTATGTAGGAGATTCTTTACTTTCATTTCAGTTGTCCTAAAACCGAATGTATTTCACATAACATATTGCTTTAAAATAAAACCAACAAAATTACACTTGTAAAATTGTGTGCTGTTATTGTGAGAGCCACATGCAGTATAGGCGTCACTATACTGAGCACCTTGAGTAGGAGGTTGTGTGTGTGTGTGTTTCTGCAGGACCAATGTTAGTGTGAGATTACAGGTAGGGGAAATCTTTTGAATGGTATGGTTTATTGCCTCTTGTTTATGCTCATATTGACTCTCGAGAACAGAGTCCAGTCTTTTAACGTGTTTCATAGAGCAGGAAATGTATGTTGTGCTTTGTTTGAAAAGGGCAAGTGAGATGATTATCATCAATAATGTTGATCAATAAAAAGGAATGTGATGAAACGAGAGAAAAAGACAATGCAACATCCCCCTCCCTCTCAGTATTCTGAAAGACCTGGGTCACAGCACTGTATACCTAGATATGACACATCAACACCATGTACACTAAACACGTGCTCCAAAATGTGATGAATGAAAATCAATTTTCCCATTCTCAATCCATTACATAATTCAACAGTTCTGCCAACACACTGTAGAAGTGGAGCTGAGATGAAATATTAACACTGTGAGCCTCGCAGCCTGCCACCAGAAATAGAGATGTATCTCTAAAGGTGCTTCATACCATTGCAAATATGCAACATAATGAAGACCAAGACAGTACAGAAAATAATACTTTTTAAATATTATTTAAGAACAATATTATGTGTCATACAGAGTCCACGTTTGTCCCATCCCATCATCGCTGCAACAGTCCCGATAACAGCTCAGCAGAACCCTTTGAAGAACCCCTTTTGGTTCCAGGTAGAACTCTTTTGGTTCCATGTAGAATCCTTTCCACAGAGGGTTCTACATGGAAGCAAAAATAGTTCTAAGTGGAACCAAAAAGGTTTCTCCTGTGGGGACGGCCGCAGAAAATTTTGGAACCTTTTTTTCTAAGAGTGTACTGTATGTACTGTCCTGCTGGTGGCTGCCATGTGGTTGAGTGGTTGGGAGTGGGACTCACGGTGTCCTATGGGTTGTGTTTTCCTACAGCAGATGCTCAGGTCAAACACAAGTGAAGCAGGAAACAAAGTCATGTGACATTTGAGGATTAAACTGATGCATGTTGTTAATTACTACGCATACAGTATATTAATGATTGTTGAGAGTACAATATGATATTGAGATACAATACCCACCACGTACATAATGTTAATCAATGTTACAAATATAATGCTAACTCTACTAACATCAAGTGCACCAGTAAAACATTTATAAGATGGGTGACACAATGCTCTCCCTTTGTCTCATTGCACCACCAGCAGTATCTGCAGACTCCATTGCCAAGGCAACCACCCTTGTACTCAGTGCTGAAATATGAATGAATCAGAGGATGCCATGTGTAAGCAGTAGGAGAGAGAAAACACTCCAAATCCATTCATGAGGACACTATTACTTTATTATTATATTTTACCAGGAAAGTTGACTGTGAACACATTCTTATTTACAGCAACAACCTGGGGAATAGTTACAGGTGAGAGGAATGAGTCAATAGGAAGCTGGGGATTATTAGGTGGCCATGATGGTATGGGAATTTAGCCAGGACACCAGGGATAACACCCCTACTCTTACAGTAAGTACTATGGGATCTTTAGTGACCACAGAGAGTCAGGACACCCGTTTAACATACCATCCAAAAGACGTCACCCTACACATGGCAATGTCCCCAATCACTGCCCTGGGATCTTTTTTTTAGACCTGAGGAAAGAGTGCCTCTTACTGACCCGCCAACACCACTTTCAGCAGCATCTGGTCTCCCATCCAGGGGCCGACCAGGACCAACCCTGCTTAGCATCAGAGGCAAGCCAGCAGTGGGATGGAGGGTGGTATGCTACTCGCCTCATTTTTTGCATAATGGTGCATAGTGGTGCAGCCTGCAGCGCCTCTCACATTCTTTGGGGAGAACCCTGCATAAGCATTACTGAACTCCTATGATCAAAATCTATTTGACCACCACGCAAAGGTCAGATTAAAACAGAAACTGAAACAGTGCTGTGTTATAACAGTGAAGGCAACAGTGGCATTGCTATGAGCGATGGTGCTACATCACAGTATTGCAGTTAGCCACTTGCAGGCGTGTAACTAATGCAGAGCTAAGACACGTGGTGTGTGCAATTAGGGCTGCACATTGTTGGGGGCAATCTCATAGTTTACTGCATGATGTCATGATGCCTCAGGGAGTAAGCTAGATACATTGTGGCAATCATGCATTGTACACTTTCCTTCTTTTCTCTTTTCCAAGCACTTTTTCCTTCCCTTTTTGCAGCCCGTCCGTCCGTCCGTCCGTCCGTCTCTCAACCATTTCCATTTTGTCTCACTACGCATTCATGTCACTGCGTGTATGTTCTCTCAGGCCCCATATTTCCAATTCCAGGGACACTCTTCTTTCCAAGGTCTCTATGTGGATGACCGATTTCAGTTAACAGTAAACCCATGTGAGTCACTAAACTTGTAAATCACTCACTAGAAAATGCGATAATGATTGATGAATGTGATACTAGTTTGGACAATATGGTCTATCTATTCTATAAAAAACACACATGCAAGCAAAAAAAAAAAAACGCTGTCCATTTTTAGGTCAAGAGGCACGCTCTCCATGTCTCTCCTACCCAGATATCTCTTAACAACACACACACACACATTTTGGTGCAATCAGCTAATAGCAATCTCACTGTTGATGGAGATACTTTTTTCTTGCCTGTATTTAAATGTATTCATTTACAAAACAATACATACACGCAACAGTGCACCGTGGAACAACACACACACTCTTGAAAGTTTGTTTAAGTTTTTCTTTATTTGCTCATTAAAATCGTAAAAGAAGAAGAAAGAAATACATGCGCAGCAGAGATGGGAACCACAATTGGAAACAACATTTTCGGTCAGAGACGGTTTTAATATTTATATGAACAATTGCTTTCCCTGTTTGTGCATCAATCAATCTATATTCATGAAGGGGACAAAAACCATTCTTGAATAGAGAAAACGAGTGATAACCCCCCCCAAAATGGAGGAGGGGTGAAGGAAAAGACCGCCAGTGCTATTGTCTTAAGGTCAAAGCTTTAATCCTCTACGCATGGTGACAGCTCTCATCTCAGAAGGATGATCTATCTGTCCCTGTCTTGCAAATAAACGTGAAGTGAGACTATTGCATGGTGAAAAGACCTGCGGAGGAAATAGACTGAGACATCGCTGCTGAATAAAGACTTTCAATATTCCCAAACTGGCCTGTCAGCACCGGATCTGATGGAGGATGGGCCTGTGCCAAGATTCAGGTAATGACTGTTCAAATGGTATTGACTGACTGTCTGTTACAGATCATATTAGCTAACGGCTAATTTTAGATTATGTTAGCTGACTTTCCATAAAACGTTATGGGTTATTGAGCCTTTGTGACATTTAAATGATGTCTGTTACACTAAACATGTTCTCATGAATCATCTTGGTTGGCGGGTGTGAAATAGGATACTTTACACTAATGTTTCAGAGGGTTTTTTGTTCTGTATTGAGTATCATAGTCAGTGTCAGAGACAGTGTAGTCCACCTACTTTGAGGGTGTACAGTAATAAGCTCACCAGTGGCCTTGAGAGGAAAACATACAGCATGTCATGAGGAGACAAGAGAAAGTGTGAGACTGCCAGGTCGTGGATGCAATGATTTGATGGATATATTTCTCAGAAACTGAGGGTATTCACAGTTTTCACTGCTAGCCAGAGGATCATATCGAGAAGCTGTGCCCAAAAGCCATGGTAGCTTAGTCCAGACAGTCATGGACTAAAGCCCACCTATAAGTTGCAGCCAGTAGCCTCGCACTCAATGGAAACCCACATTATTACACGTGTGGCCTAATTTCTAGCTCCCTACAGGTAAGGCATTGACCATTGTTGTATTCTTGACCATTGAACTTCCACCTGCATGTCCAAGGGTATTTAAATGTATGTAAATTGTAATAATTGTACAGTATGTAAATTGTAAAGTATTTTTGTCTGTAAAGTATTTTTTTTATATGTGTCGGACCCCAGGAAGACTAGCTGTCACCTAAACCGGATCGATCATTACCCTTGACATGACCACTCATAACAAGTATGTTAAAATTTGCATGGAAAATTCATTTTCCTGTTGGGCTAATATGTTTGTTAGATGCTCTGGTCCTCAAAGAAATTCAGCCTAATCACTGAATCCTCCAGGGCTTTATGAAATGTGATTAGAGTGTGGCTTTCTAATTAATCTGGCCTTGGTTGAATCATTTCACTGAAGCCCTAGTAATTGGCATTAAAGCTGAGTGAGTTGTGCATGCAACAGCTTCATGCAGTGCAGTGGCTGTACAGCAGAAGTAGGACTACCATAATTACTACTATGCGTCCTCAGTCCTACTGCAGAGACATGGTTCATCCCTGGGCTCTGGTTCTCCTGACTGAGGATAATACCCAAGACTTTGGAAAATTCCTTGGGACCAGTTTCTCCTACTGTTGTTGTAAACAGGATTAACACTATATTCAATGCCAACCCATACCTATCTTCTGCATGCATGCACATTGACAATGAAAATAAAGGAAGGAAATTATACATTGAGGGAATTTGATGCTAATTTCTGCCCATGGAGCAAAAAAATTCCTGCACAGACATCTCATTGTGATTTACATAATTTAAACCAAATAGCCTAAAAATCTGGTTCTAGATGGCAGAGTTCAAAACCCGAACAGCAACAGAAAGTTCAGTCCATTGAAGTTCTTTGGATGCATTCGGACTATTGAAGATCCCTCTCCTCATGAAACAGTGAGTCCTTGTACTATGCGCGATTCCTCGCAGAAGCAGCCCAACAGACGAATGGAGGTGTGGGGGCGTCGATCTTGGTGTCACTGCGCCACCCGCATGGCTACATGTGAACTGCAGTCTCTGCTTTGGCTTAAAAGCTCCGGCCGCGCGCAGGGGGGTTACAGTGTGGATTGTGGACCTACAGAGAAAAAGTTTGCACGGGATATTCTAGCGCACAGGAGGAAAAGTCGTTGAGAAGATGGCAAACAAACAACAGCAGCCTCCGCACCTTCATCTGGCTGAATTGAGCGCCACCCAGTTCATCGACATCTGGAACCATTTCGATACCGACGGTCAGTACCGGAGAGCAAAGTTATCCAAAATGTTAGCTTGAATTTTACGCACCACTTTTTAAAAAACGATGTATTGTTTAAAATGCAGATACAAATGTAAGCTAACATTATGAATAAAGTAGGTTACATAGGCTATATGTAGTCCATCACATTTTTTGGTTTACAAGTAAATACATATCATAGCTTTTCGAAGATGCAGCGTGGATATTGGGACAGTGTTGTCTAAAAAGGGTTTTATATCATAACTGAAAATAACTTTGGGTCATGATGAAAAATCGTACGGTATAAACTGCTGGATGTTTTGGAAAAGACAAGAAGTGCTTGACAAAAAATGCTGTCCATAAGCATTCTACTGCATTTACTTTCTTGGCAGTTAGAAAAGCATCTGTAAAACTCCATGTGTTACTGTTGAGATTTTTATTTATTTATAATTTGAAAAAACACTCTTCAAATGTAATTAATTGTGGGCAGTATATTATATCATTAGAAAGGTTAGAATAGGTTACAGTGTATTAATTGATAATGGAAATATTACATTTACAAATATTGATTGTATTGATGCATGACTTTTATTCTGTTACTACAAGAATCCAATCAGATAAATCTAAATCATCAGTATTAATGCATATCACTCTGTTTGGTCGATCAATACGCACCTGACGGCTAGGCCATACCTCAGTGCACCGTGCGCTAAAGGATGGATGGGCGTGTGCTACACTCCATCGTCCATATAAAACGTATGTAGCCTCACCACACAACAAGTTCCATTTTTGTATAGGCCTTATAAATAATTAGGCTACACTAACTTAACTGAATACTTAAATAAAGTAATCATATTATTCAACTGTATTGTTTTATAAAGGATTAAATAAATTAAAAGCATATATATATATATATATATATATATATATATATATATATATATATATATATATATATATATATATATATATATATATATATATATATATAAATATTTAACCTTAATTTAACTAGGCAAGTCAGTTAAGAACAGATTCTTATTTACAATGACGGCCTACACCGGCCAAACTCGGACGACGATGGACCAATTGTGCGCTGCCCTATGGGACACCTAATCATGGATGATGTTGTCAGGACCCAGGACAGACTCAGAGTTTCCATAGGCATCATAACTGATGGTTGGAATACTGCTTTAGAAAGTTGCGTCTAAAATGTAACTAAATGTTTGAAAAGAGGAGGAAGTTTGTCAATCGAATTCCTACTGTTTACATACATGTTCGGCATAAATACACGTTTGATCCAACAGTACTATATTAGTGCAATTCAAGATAGAGGTGAAATCCCAACTAAACGGCTACTGTATACTTCCAGTATTATATGGTATATAGTTCTCAGCTCATTTCAAGCGCACGAGCCCACGCCCCTCCACACGCACTACCCCTCGCATCCTCTGGGCATCCTCCGCCATTAATAGTGTTAACTGCACATTCCGTCCCGACCAGTTATTGAAGCGGAATGAGAATCCTCGAAACGCGAGGAGTCTCTTGGATCACTATAAGTTCTCTCTGAGTGTTAATGTTCTCTGAGCGCAAACAGGGATTAGTGCTGTGGGTCCACTCTATAGGGCATATACTCTCTCTGACTTGAGCATTTGCTGCAAAGATAACCTGACATAAGGATAGAGTAGGCGTACTCAGTGCATTTCTGCTCTGATGCAGATAGGCCTAACAGGCTAGGCCAGATAATCAGATCTTGGGATACCGATTTCGCCATGTCCAATGATTATGTGCACAAAAATGTTAATGAATATTTTTGCTATAGAGAACAAACAGAGTTAATGTATATACCTGACGGATGTACTGTATGTCTGATATTGACATTTCAGATGTGTATCATGGCGCCGTTATATTTGTAAGACTTGGCATGATAGTGTAGTCCCCTTATAATGTATTATTTTGTAGCTTCTGTATGGCTTCTAAATCGGAATCCACCGGTCTTGTGGGGATTATGTAATCAGATGGTATTTTTGAATAGTCCATAAAATGTATTGGCACTTGAAACACCATAATGATTGCGGATGTTTCGTAGCATTTGTTATTGATATTAGCCTAGTACTTGTAAACTCATAGTAAATAATTCTGTATGTCAAAAAACGACTAAAAATGGCTAATGTTGGACATGTCTGTGACCACAAAGTGGGCCCTAAACCAATACAATTGGCCACATTCTATTCCTACAATTGTAAACATTGTAGATAAACATTCAGGATTCATTCATTGTGGATGGAAATTCTCCAATGAAATAGACCCCAAAGGTAAATGAGCAGATCATTGAAAAATAATGGGATATTGCATTACATACTCTGGGCTAGTGTACTGTATATGTCACAGTATCATACACAGCATTCTCTGCAATTTACAAGCTCACCTCCAGCTTGTTGGTGCTTAAGTGATTTATTAACACATAACTATACTAAGTTCATATTCATGATGATATTGGTAGGATTACATCCGCTGTATAAGGAGTAAGTCATGTTTTCTGTGTAATCCCATCGGGAGGAGAAGCACTGAGACGGTTCAAACAAATTCAGGGGCGCCACAAAATGCAAATGTGCGTTGCTCATAATGACATATACTTGTTCTTTTGGTAAATATCATACTGACTGCTTTCCCAGAGACTTCGGTATTCAGCCGCTTGCAAATGTCACTAGGATCCACAGGCAAATTAATACACAGGCATTTGTAATCGTGACGCTGATAGGAAAGGCATAGTTGGTATTTATCAAAAGCCACTATAATAACCATCTCACTAGTGTTGCTGTTTTTAAAGCTCTATAATTTCCTTAAGCATTCTTTATAGACATCCACATAGTCCTGGCAAGGGTGCAACTAGACACAGATGGGAAATCCTCATTTATTTGAAGTTGAGATTACTGTATTGATTCCTTACACTTTCATGCCAGGCAGAGATTTCCCCATTGTCTTTTTGAATAACTGAACTTAAAAGACTTTGGAAGATGCAATTAGGAGGCAGAGAGAGAGAGTAGTGGTGAATTTCAATACTGGGAGACCCCTTCAAGGCATTTAATTAAGCAGTTTCCATGGTTTGGGTGCAAGCTATCTCGCCAATCACGTCAGTCAGAGCCAGCTTCGCAGCATGCTAACCACCTGGACAACAAATTAGCTAGTTATAATGTCAGTCATTGAGCCAGCCATCCAATGCGCCAGCAAGTAAGATACTGTACACTTAAAGAAACTGCTGTAAAACAGGGAAGTACTTGTATGTTAGATACAGTATTTGGCTGATTGGTCAAGTCACTGTTCTTTTCTGTTGCAGGCAATGGCTACATCGAGGGCAAGGAACTGGAGAACTTCTTCAGGGAGTTGGAGATTTCACGGAAAGGGGCCGGAGTGGTAAGGGAATGATCCCTGGGCCTTGACTAAAGGCTCAATTCAATCAAACATGCCATAGCGATGGTCATACTGTATTTCTGTTTACATAACTACTGCTATTATGTATGTCTTAGGCCTATTCTGTCTCTGATGGGTCTATGTGGATTTTTGTACAGTACTGAATCCAAAACCATTTTGTAACATAATTTCTTTAGGGCTATTATACAGTATGCTACAGAATATATACTGTAATGCTGGTTTGATTTAATTGAGTGAAGGAAAGTGCAATGGCTCTGGTCTTTAATTACAACAGTAATTTAACTATGTTTGGGGTTTTATTAGGTGAAACCAAAGGACCACAACCTCATGCAAAACATATTTGACATAGTAATTGGTGTCACGTGAGTTTCCTGTACCACGGAAACAAGAAGTGGCACAAAGGTATTCCACCACCAACTTTTACTGACAATAGTGAGGGTAGTATTTTGTTTGATCTTTAAATCCATCAAATCACATGTTGGCAACTCCTAACTAATCATTGCTGTGGCCTATTCTGGTAGATGGTAACAAGCCCTGGAGATATGAACTCATGTCTGTAAGCTGTCCAGTCCGTCTAGGACAGAGTTTCCCAAACTCGGTCCTAGGGACCCCAAGGGGTGCGCGTTTTGTTTTTTTGTTGTAGCACTACAAATGATCAAAGCTTGATGATTAGTTGATTATTTGAATCAGCTGTTTAGTGCTAGGGGAAAAACCAAAACGTACACCCCTTAAGGTTCCGAGGACCGAGTTTGGGAAACCCTGGTCTAGGAACACTAGCAGTAATTAAAATGAGACTGATTTGTCCAAACAAGTGCTAATTAATTATTCAAGCAACATCAAAACAAAGTTCTCCAGAGAGTTCTCCCACAGATAGAAAACATAATTTTTCTTGGGAGGAGTTAGTACAATCATTTTTCTGTCACCACATCTTGTGTGTGTACAACACAGGAATCAGAGAGCATCAGTAATCATGTTACATAAACTCCATGTAGCTGCATAAAGTCTGTGACTAGAACGTGACACGCCCTTTTAATACACAGGCAGAGACAATCTCTCTGTCTGCCCAGTGTAGCAACCACTAACATCTAAAACTAGCTCTGCCACAACAATGCTAGTGACCACAGCCCTATAACGTCAGAGGACGGTTTGCATTAAAAAAAACAACTGATCTTGGGCCCTACCAATTGGAAAAAAGGGTAAAATAAAACAGATTTTTATGTCATGACAATCTGTATTTGCGTGTACTTGTGCATGTGTTATAGGACCCATCAAACTCCAATTTCAAAGAGAAGATGAAGGAGTTCATGCAAAAATTTGACAAGAACGCAGATGGGAGAATTGAGATGTCAGAGGTGAGCTGACATTTTTCCATTTCCTATTTCAGGTCATTGAGGATTTTAATATACTGGTGAGGATTATTCCTAATGATCTCAGATAGTTTGCATATCAATGCAGAAATAATCAGACACTATTATGGTAGACATGTTCTGAAACTGTTGATGACTCAATGATCAGTGCTTCATTCAAGTAATCTTTGTCTAAGAGATACGATTCTATCATCTAACACAGTATTATTCACACTGTCAAACACAGAGAAAGACAAGTTTTCCTCTCGTTAATTTCTTTCTTTCTTTCTTTCTTTCTTTCTTTCTTTCTTTCTTTCTTTCTTTCTTTCTTTCTTTCTTTCTTTCTTTCTCTCTCTCTCTCTCTCTTTGTTTCTACAGCTGGCTCAGATTTTGCCCACAGAGGAAAACTTCCTGCTTTGCTTCCGAGAGTTTGTGGGATCCAGTTCTGAATTCATGGCGGTAAGTGGTGAAAATTGATGGATAGAGTATAATAATAAGTATAATAATAAGGCAGAATGAAAAACAACAATTAGACACAGCAATTAAAACCAATAACAATCCAAATGTTGGATTCCTTTCCTGGCCCAAATCATACACAAATCATATTACTGAATTGCACTGCAAAAACAAAGGTTATTTTTCTCTGTCATCTGCCAAGGGGAAAGCCACAATCACTCACTAATAGTGTAGATTCAATTTCTGTCAGATTAGTACAGTGTGAATGGAGAGAGTTTGATTATCAGTAATAATAGGAGGAACCATCCAGGAAAAATGAAACGAGAAAGAGAAAATTAATCTTTTAATCACCAGGTGTGGTAGGAAAGGATCGAATGAGGAAGTACAAACTTCTATTTTCAGAGTCATATATTATAGATGTACTGCTGTAATTCTCCACAGACCTGGAGAGGGAGGGCATCTATCTTTGATAAGAACCCTTTCTGGAAACAGGGACAGCTGCTAGATTAAAACATTAATTAAAATGCATTTCTCTCTCCTTGCCCTCTCACAATGTGTGGGAGAACGGAATTGAAAATCTATAATGAAAACCCTAGTGTGATTACGGTAATAATAATTACCAGCCACATACATTGGGTATGATTTTTTGGTGCTCTTCCTCTTCTTTTAAAAATGATCTCTGTCCCTCCAGAGAGTAATTCATGCATGTCACATGCAATCCTATTAATACAATCCAGTTCGATTGCTTTGGTGTTACAGGATATTAGAGGTGGGGGTGCTTGATTTTGAGTGGAGGAATGAGGTGTCTCATTTAAAAAGTGTTTGGTACTGCTGTGGGAGCAAGTGAATGGCTGTGTCTATTTTATTTTATTTTATTTCTAATGAGTGTGACTTTGTATTGGCATATATAGGCATGGCGACGATACGATACAGATCGCAGTGGGTACATTGAAGCTAATGAACTGAAGGTATGGTTTCTCACTTGTTAATGTTTTCCTGCAGTGGGCTATATCAGGGTCACACAGAGTGTTTCTTGGTAGTCTTAAACAAATCTACTTTGAAACAAAAGAATACACCTCACACACATGGTTATGGGCTTTAAAAAAGTTGAGTTGAAATGTATCCAATTTTGAGTTTGCGTCCAATATTACACTTTATATACATCACAGAAGACAAAAACGTTTACTGTTTTACTAATTATGACATTTAAAAAAAATACTAATAACATTCCACTCGTGAGTCATTCGACTGCAGGAAATGGCTACCCATCCATAAGACACATTTACAGTATGTCCTTTTACAAACTACGGTAGAGTTCCAACCCTAGTCTCCTTGTCATTCGATCCAGCTATAAGACGACAAGGAGATGCATTATTATGCTTTACAATGTAAATGAAGCTTTAGAAACCAACACCCAACAACTTGCAGGCATAGTTGTTGTGTTGGTGCAGTGAGGCAAATGGGGACAATGCAATTCCTCTCGGCTGTCAGACGAGGACACTATACAAATCGTGACTTGTAATACCACCCATCATGCTATTCTCTGAAACTCTAATTCATTTCTGAAGCTTTTTATGCTGTCTTATCTGCAGGGTCTTACTGTAACACAAGCTGGTAGTGATAGATAGAATGACCCTTTCTGTCAATAAAGGATCTGAGAATGTATGTGATACTTCCAACTCTATGTAAGCCAATACTTATACTGACGGAAACCAATGACTGGGGCCTCTGAGCTAAAGTATAGACAAGTCATAGGATTGTTTTTGACCTATTAGTCGATTTTAGTTTATTCACATTTCTCTGCTCCACAGGGATTCCTCTCAGACCTGCTGAAGAAAGCCAACAGACACTACGATGACCAGAAGCTTCACGAGTACACACAGACAATAGTGAGTCTTTTCAGTCTAAATGATTCCCTTCCTGTATCGTGCCCAAGCCCTTCCTCACAGACTTATCTGAGAAGTAACCAACATCCTGCACCACAGAGGAGTCTACATACAACCCAAAAGGGGTATACGTGGAAACAAAAAAGCTTCTACCTGGAACCAAAAAGGGTTCTATGGGGACAGCCGAAGAACCCTTTTGGAACCCTTTTTTTCAAGAGTGTACTGTATGTATATTTTGTCCCATCATGCTGGTGGCTGCCATGTGGTTGAGTGGTTGGGAGTGGGACTCATGATGTCCTATGGAGGCTATGCCGTCGGGGGTACACCAAATAAAAATGTGATTCAAACAGTCCATTTGGATTTTCCAACGGGGCTATACATTTGGGTGATGTTTATTTTCTCGCCTGAGTAGCTTCGTGTCACTACTCCCAAAAAAATTAAACCATCTAGTGTTCAGCGAAATTACTCTCTCACAACTTAATGAAACTTTCACTCTTGTGCAGACATTTAGAAACGAAACATGCCAACGGGAGTTATTTGAGCGAGAATTAAGACGACTTTCGAGTAGTGAGACATGTATAAAAGCAACATATAC
The DNA here is from genome assembly GCA_023634145.1 of Thymallus thymallus. NCBI lineage: Eukaryota > Metazoa > Chordata > Actinopteri > Salmoniformes > Salmonidae > Thymallus > Thymallus thymallus. Next base: position 18,889,754 of record CM042414.1, read on the forward strand.
CATTAATAAGAAGGGGCTGGAAGCGGCTTATATGGTGAGCTTCAGAGTGGCTTGGACAGGCAAGCCCCATACTATTGTGGAGGACTTAATTCTTCCTGCTGCCGCGGATATGGCGGTAACACGCGTGCAAGCGTAACACTTTTACAACATACAGAAGTGCGCTGGTTATCAAGGGGCAAAGAATTGACATGTTTTTTTGAATTGAGAGATGAGCTTAAAGTTTTCTTTACTGACCATAATTTTCACTTGTCTGACCGGTTGCATGATGACGAGATTCTCACATTACTGGTCTATATGAGTGATGTTTTTTCTCGCCTTAATGATCTGAATCTAGGATAACAGGGACTCTCCGCAACTATATTCAATGTGCGGGACAAAATTGAGGCTATGATTAAGAAGTTGGAGCTCTTCTCTGTCTGCATTAACAACGACAACACACAGGTCTTTCCATCATTGTATGATTTTTTGTGTACAAATGAACTCAAGCTTACAGACAATGTCAAATGTGATATAGCGAAGCACCTGAGTGTTTAATAAATGTATCATGTAGTGTGTGTGTGGCAGGCTTACAATGGTGGCAAAAAACAACATATGAGAGTGTGCTGACTCTGGTGCTAGAGGGGGTACAGGACTATAAAAGGTTTGGGAGCCACTGTCCTATTGGTTGTATGTTCCTACAGCAGATGTGCAAACATCTGTGTCAACCTCAAGGCCTAAAGCTTGACCCCTTGCTTTAATCTCTCTCTCTCTCTCTCTCTCTCTCTCTCTCTCTCTTCCCCTCTCTCTCTCTCTTCCCCTCTCTCTTCCCCTCTCCCTCTCTCTCTCTCTCTCTCTCTCTCTCTCTCTCTCTCCCCCTCTCTCTCTAGCTCAAGATGTTTGATCTTAACGGAGATGGGAAGCTGGGCCTGTCCGAAATGGCGAGGTAACTGTCAACTGAGAAGAAATGTTTATATTTCATGTGTGGCTTCAGCATCCAACACTACTAACACGTTTTTTCATGGAAATTATTATCTGTTCTCTGTTCTTCTCTTTTAAGGCTTCTCCCAGTTCAGGAAAATTTCTTACTGAAATTCCAGGTGAGGAGTGTGCAGAGGAACTGATAATACCTTCAAACAAATGTCCTTTTCACAGTAATTTGGGCTAGTAAACCTACCAGCAACATGATAATTAGACATTTCAGAACACAATCATCTAACTCAGTAACATGATGCTGCTCTGTTACAATACGTTTTTATTTCAAAATGTGTTTTACAGGGTATCAAGCTGACCTCTGAGCAGTTCAATGCTATCTTCACATTCTACGACAAGGTACATTTAGATATGTGATTGGATATTCTAAAAGGATGCAGTTTGCTATAGAGGTATTTAACCTTTAATCAGGCTTAGTGGATGACTCTGAGTTGTTTGTTATTCCCTCGCTGTCGTGGAAGCCATGTCTATGCAAAACAGTGGTCTTTCCACTCACCCGGGTAGATAAATAAGCTTGATCGGTACACCTGCTGTTCATGTATGGGTGTTGGTTGAACATGTTTGACATTTGTGGACTGGTGATGTCAGATTTCAGGAACAAACTTCTGTTGTGGAATGTAGTAATGTCTTGGAATAATATCATTACAGCTAGCTTGGCATGTAGTCGATAGGGAGATGACTTCAAATGAGTAAACCGCCAACTCGTATCACTTGTGTGTTGTTGATATCCCTAGAAGGATGAATTGATTGAGATATAGTTGGACTAGTTGATTTGGCCTTATTCAAAACCTGCATTGTATCTCTACCAATTTCTTGTCGTCATTGCTTTGAATAGTGATACATATTTCATTACATATACATTATTCTCTATTGAATTGCTGAGAGGACTGGGGCAGACACTCAATTATAAATGAAACACCGTCCGTGTATACATGATATGTGTCAAACATTCACGTGCATAATACTTTCAGCGTTTGTTCCAAACTCCCCCTGCAGCTGAATCACTGGGTCAAGAGAATGGGGAGAGTAAGAAGCACACCAGGTCAACTGAACACTAACATGGCTACAGTGCCAAAATATAAATGTGCAGCCTGCAACCAAGACAGCCTGTTTCCCCCGCCTTCCCAAAGAAACACCCCACCACTGTATCTTCAGTGCCATGGCCCTTCCTCTCCCCAATGTCTCCTTATACATTTAAAGTTATTGCTCTTGAGCAGCCATATACAGTACATATTTTGGATTCATGAGTGAAATGTCAAGGGATGTGTACTTTTTTAAACTTCCATTGAAAGCAGGGAATTGAGAGAGGTTCTAATGCAGGCTTATGATACGTTACCCCTCTTTCTTCCAGGATGGAAACGGCTACATTGATGAGCAGGAGCTCGATGCTCTGTTGCGTGACCTCTATGAAAAGAACAAAAAGGTGAGATAATATTGAAGGTTTGGAGTTTAACCCTCAATTGCCCATAATGCTGAATCTCTCATTCTAATGCATCATTACAGAAGCACCTGTATGGATAAGGGTGTCTGGTCTTCTCTAATCTTCTCTCAGGAGGTGGACACCAAAAACCTGACTGGCTACAAGAAGAGCATCATGGCCCTGTCGGACGGGGGCAAGTTGTACCGCTCCGAGTTGGAGATTGTGCTCTGCAGGGAGCCCATGCTGTGAACCCTGACAACCATCGCTGTCTGTTTTTTTGACCTTCATGACCCTATCTGTCCATCCCCAGACCACACCCACCTCCAGCTGCCTGACGACTGTAACCAGGTGCATGTGCCGGGCATTCCCTTCATGAGTTTTGAATGAATGTGCACTGAGAAGCACAAACCAGCTCTCCCTCATGACCCCTGTCCCCACTCGTCCCTACAGACTGACCCAGCTCTGACGTTGCCTTCGGCCCAATCCCTAAACTCTACATTTATCAAAATGAATAAAGATAATAAAGGTACTTCTGCTAATTATGATTGCATTGTGAACAGGAGCGGAATGAAAATTCATATGATAAGATTATTTATTCTGAATGCTTGGTTTGACTTTCCTCCTCTCTTTTTTCTCCTGAATCCACCTTTTTAAATGGGACTTGCGATAACAAATGTCCCACACTAAATCTTTGTCATACTTCTGACTTTTTATTAATGGGACTTGCGTAGTGGGACTTGCGACAGCAAACGTCCCACTTTAAATTATTTCAAATGTATAGTTATTATGTAGAACGCTACTCCTCTTACACCGTTTAAGCCACAAACTTTAAAACGTGTAGACCGGTCTTGAATAGTGTAAAACCTCATAACATTCATACTTTTTTAAACTATTAAGCTTTTTGTTTTTCTTTTCATCCTCTGTCAACTTTCAAGGGATTTCCTCAACATTCTAAAGGGGCCCATTGTGACATAATGACACCAATATTCTATAAAACATCACAATACGGTGCAGAGCTTTCGATTTGGCTGCTGTGGGGCAAGGGGACCCCCCAGCTCCGCTAAAACCATTGACAACTGCGTGCTGTTTTCAAGGGATAAATGCTGTAAGTATTTGGTTTTAATATAATCTCCTCTTGAAGAGCATAGTCAGAACTACACATTTCCGATTATTCCACATTTAGCTGTATCATCAGAGTTATAGAGCAATAACTGCATGCTTTTCATGATCAGTAAACATAATTTAGCTTGCTTTCTCAGATTTTAGGGTTTTGGAAAGAGCTTGAGATCTACAAGTCCTCATAGTGGTAAAGTTGTCAGACTACTGTCATCACACCTATAGATGGCAAGCAAATCAAACAATATTTGGATATAGCCATCCAGTTTATCCCCTTTAAGTAGCCATATTGACGTGATGTTTTATTAACTAGCTAACCAATTTGACGTGGTCCATCAATCAATGTAGCCTATATCATGTCTGTCAGCAGCAATCATGATTAAACATTCTTAAATACATGTTGGAAAGGGGATCATGTTAGCTGACTTCGCTAGGTAGGACAACATTGGTTGGAGAAAATTCGGTCCAATTACCACTATGTTTAGCCAACTGTAAAACGTTTCTACCAGTACGGTAGCTTGCAAAGTAAACATTATCAGCTAATAGTACATCGGCAACTGTGCCCTTCTGCTGCTTGATGGGAATATTAGCCTAAACCACTCATACTTGTCAGGTATAGTTCACTTTTATTTTATAAACCTCAAATATCCAAATAATGGTGGCCAATATTGGAAGATATCGTGAGGCTACCCTCACGTATCTGAAATTACATGATCAATTGATGTTTACTGATCATGAAAAGGATGCAGTTACTTGCTGTATAACTCAGATGATAGAGCTAAAATTTGCGTAATTGTTTTGCATGGAATAATTGGAAATGTGTAGTTCTGACTATGCTCTTCAAGAGGTGATGTATTACAACCAAATAGTTAACATTTATCTCCTTGCCCCAAGCAGGAAAATTGAACGCTCTGCACCTTATTGTGACATATTATTGATAAAGACCTATTCTATTCTCTCTAAACAATGTCACTTTTGACACAAATCAGCTACTTTGACCACTTTCCCAACAAATAAAAAAACACTTAGAGCATATGAAATATGTAAGTCTGCTTCTCTGCTATTCAAATCTGAAATCAGAACAGAATTATATTCTACCAATCAAACGGTACAGCGGTTTTAGTAGTATTCCCAACAAGTTAGACAAAAACATAGAGTGAATGAAATCTTCCCACTGCCATGTAACTTTGTTGGTGAAAGTTCGCTAGTAACAGCAACATATAGTCTCACTGAGCATTAATAGCCCTGCTTACATAGTCTGTAAAAATTTATCATTTTCTACAGGTAAGAAGTCACAAACACATTAAAACCCGTAAACACACACACACACACACACACTCCTTCCATTGTCATAGTTTAAAGGCACTGAACCGATCATCGTCTGTGGCGACTTCAACGAGGATCTGCTGTCCAGGTCAAGCAAGCCCATCTTGATATTGTTTTACGATAGAGGTTACGCTCAATTGATACAAGCTGTTACCACAGAAAAAAATACCCTGCTGAATCCAGTGTTCATTTCTCAACCACAAAGTTGCCTCCATTCAGGTGTGCTACAGCTATCACAACCCAGTGTACTTCATTTTCACTTCAGACATCTCTCAGGTATGAATCTTGACCAAAACATTGGTACCACATTTCACTGCTTGCATGTGTTTTTCCTTCATATTAGTGTAAAAAAAAACATAAGTCCAAATACGTTGTGAAAGCAGAATACATTTTTAACTGTCTACATGCTCATGGTAAAAAAACAAAACTACAGATGTATGCTATGCTCAGTTAACCCTGGGGGCAGTGGGGCTCTGAAGGAAGGGTTTCCCCCTTTCCGGCTAGTGGGTCCCTCTTCCCACTGATCCTTCTATACCCCAAAGAGGACTTAATGAGAATCCTGCTGTCGTCCAAATACGTTGTGAATTTTTTTAATTTGTATTTTATTTTAAACTTCAACAATGCCTCATTGTCTTCTGTGATCTGTTATTACAGTTGTCCTATACTGTGGTATTCTAGTAGGAGAGTGTATACAAGTGTAGTGGTCTAGATGTAGTTATTTCTGATGAAATGTGTGATCTAACTGCCCCACAATCCAAAGTAATAAGATTGATACAGTAGTCTATCAAAGTAAGCAGATCAATTATTTTACTAAATTTAACTTTGACTATATTTAACTGATTCGCTTAATTAAAAGGTTTTAAACTTATTCCACTAACCACAAAAGAGTTAAAGCAAGTCCCACAAGTTTTCTTCATGGAAAATTACCATCTAGTTCATCTACGTATTTGATCTGGTGTTTCATCCTTATATTATTATCCTGTTACATATAGATTTTTTATGTTGCGTTTTCTGGCTGATTCTGTTATAATGAGGATGTTATAGAAAGCATTAATAAAATATATCTTACATTTAAGATGACCTCATTATTACTTTTACATTGTGCTTAGAATTTACATTTGAAACATCTGGAATAGTGCTACAGTTGTTAACAATGTTGTTGATAGTCCATTTAATTGAATATTGACTTTGAAAAAAAATGTTTATGTTAGCATCAATTAGTATTAATAAAGATGGGTGGGTGGAGTATGGGTAGCAAATAAGGAAAGCCCTACTGCCATTACCAGATATCTGGGAGGTACTGCAACCACACACAGAAACACTCACACATTTCTGTATAATTACAAGAGAATACCTAGACTGGTTGCAGTCTCTGTTCAGGTATTACGTTCCACTCCTTGCCACTCTGGTTTTTGGCAAATGACAGTAGTGGCAATGAGTGGAATGTTAGCTAAATACACTGGCGCCCAGACTAGAGAATACCTGTATCAATTCCTAAATGTCCTCTATGGGTATTTCTGAAGCACAACTTCATATTTCTAGTAAAATCACCTCTAATTGTGTGCAGATGCATTTAGAACAAGCTCAATAATTCAGCAGTCAAACTTCTCTCTCTCACAGCAGAGCTTGTAGAAATGTCTATCAATTAATAATCACTATTTAAATCTTTAATTGAAAGCCAAGTTTTGCAGGAAAAGACTGGCTTTTCTATCCAACGTGCAATGCACAGAGATGAGGATTTGTGTTATGTTCTAGTCATTTCTATGAGATGCTTAGTAACAGACCATATTAGTATACTGTATATTTTAGTCAGAATGCTACCTCAATTTATTATCTGCATGTTTACCTCCCATCGAGGTCTCCTTTGCAAAGAGGTATTCCAAATTCATGATGACCAGGTTTATCTCCATATAGGTTCCACATGTAAGGATGTCAATGAAAAGAGTGAACAAAAGTAACAATGCTATTATTGTATGCTATTAATATACTTTTTAATATTATTAAGATTCAGATAGACATATTTTAGCTTTTTGAATATGCAATCACCATCCTGATCTTAACTAATAACTGTTAAAAGGGGTGGTGACATTAATTAACAGTAATTTTGATCCAAATGTAGCAAATTGTCCAAACAGATCCACAAGGTAGATGGATGACTTTCAATATGTTGTTATCGGACCATAAACAGATATGGCTCATTAACCTTTACCGACTAAATAATGATGATCCACGTTTCTTTGAAAATATATACACTAAATGTTCAACCCTACAAGCAATACAAGACTCTATTATTATGGTGGGAGATTATAATACTGTTTTAAATACCATGAAGGAAATCACACTACAAACTATCACCCTCACGCTCTTAAGGATGGATATATTGGAACTAGTGGATATATGGAGGCTTAAATATCCTGACCAGGTGAGATATACATGGCGGAGGCTCAATCAAGCTAGTCGTCTTGACTACTTTCTTATGTCATTCCCGTTGGCACCTAAAGTTTAAAAAATGTTGACAGAATGCGGTTGGACGATCAGATAATTGCCATATACAGTAGGGAGAACAAGTATTTGATACACTGCCGATTTTGCAGGTTTTCCTACTTACAAAGCATGTAGAGGCAAAAATCCAGAAAATCACATTGTATGATTATTTAATAATTAATTTGCATTTTATTGCATGACATAAGTATTTGATCACCTATCAACCAGTAAGAATTACGTCTCTCACAGACCTGTTAGTTTTTCTTTAAGAAGCCCTCCTGTTCTCCACTCATTACCTGTATTAACTGCACCTGTTTGAACTCGTTACCTGTATAAAAGACACCTGTCCACACACTCAATCAAACAGACTCCAACCTCTCCACAATGGCCAAGGCCAGAGAGCTGTGTAAGGACATCAGGGATAAAATTGTAGACCTGCACAAGGCTGGGATGGGCTACAGGACAATAGGCAAGCATCTTGGTGAGAAGGCAACAACTGTTGGCGCAATTATTAGAAAATGGAAGAAGTTCAAGATGACGGTCAATCTCCCTCGGTCTGGGACACCATGCAAGATCTCACCTCGTGGGGCATCAATGATCATGAGGAAGGTGAGGGATCAGCCCAGAACTACACGGCAGGACCTGGTCAATGACCTGAAGAGAACTGGGACCACAGTCTCAAAGAAAACCATTAGTAACACACTACGCCATCATGGATTAAAATCCTGCAGCGCACGCAAGGTCCCCCTGCTCAAGCCAGCGCATGTCCAGGCCCGTCTGAAGTTTGCCGATGACCATCTGGATGATCCAGAGGAGGAATGGGAGAAGGTCATGTGGTCTGATGAGACAAAAATAGAGCTTTTAGGTCTAAACTCCACTCGCTGTGTTTGGAGGAAGAAGAAGGATGAGTACAACCCCAAGAACACCATCCCAACCGTGAAGCATGGAGGTGGAAACATCATTCTTTGGGGATGCTTTTCTGCAAAGGGGACAGGACGACTGCACCGTATTGAGGGGAGGATGGATGGGGCCATGTATCGCGAGATCTTGGCCAACAACCTCCTTTCCTCAGTAAGAGCATTGAAGATGGGTCGTGGCTGGGTCTTCCAGCATGACAACGACCCGAAACACACAGCCAGGGCAACTAAGGAGTGGATCCGTAAGAAGCATCTCAAGGTCCTGGAGTGGCCTAGACAGTCTCCAGACCTGAACCCAATAGAAAATCTTTGGAGGGAGCTGAAAGTCCATATTGCCCAGCGACAGCCCAGAAACCTGAAGGATCTGTATGGAGGAGTGGGCCAAAATCCCTGCTGCAGTGTGTGCAAACCTGGTCAAGAACTACAGGAAACGTATGATCTCTGTAATTGCAAACAAAGGTTTCTGTACCAAATATTAAGTTCTGCTTTTCTGATGTATCAAATACTTATGTCATGCAATAAAATGCTAATTAATTACTTAAAAATCATACAATGTGATTTTCTGGATTTTTGTTTTAGATTCTGTCACTCACAGTTGAAGAGTACCCATGATAAAAATTACAGACTTCTACATGCTTTGTAAGTGGGAAAACCTGCAAAATCTGCAGTGTATCAAATACTTGTTCTCCCCACTGTACATTACTCTTACTGAATTTCCACCTGGGAGAGGATATTGGACATTTTATCAAAGCCTATTGAATCATAACAGAATTTTTCATACATAACATAGGTACAGCAGATTCCCTTATTGTATGGGACTCTTTCAAATGTGCCTTTAGGGGCCATACAATTCAGTACTCAGCTCTAAAACCAAGGCAATTTAGGTCAAAAGAGTCCATATTAACAAAGGAAATAGGTCTAACAGAATAGATAGATAGCAATCAAAACTGTACTACAGAGGCTCATAATTAGTTAGAGGAAAAACTAAAAGAAATGGAGGAAGTTATTCAAGAAAGATCAAGTATTTAAGGAAACTTGTTACAAATGACGGCGTCACCCATGAGTCACCAAATTATATTTTGAAAGAGGAAGCAAAGTACTTTAAGCATATGTTTTCGTTTCAGTCTCCTCCATCTCCTCTAAGCTAAAGCTAATTGTATGGATTTTTTTCTATTAATATTAACAGCTGTACAGAAAGACTCATGTGAAGGCCAAATTACAGAGGAGGAACTTATTGATGCAATTAAAGCCTTTAAGTCTGGGAAAACTCTGGGGCTTGATGGCATACCAGTGGAGGTATACCAAACTTTCTTTTGATGTACTAAGAGCATGTTTTAACCACTCCTATGTAAATAGTAGATTATCGGACACTCAACAAGAAGGTCTGATGCCATTATTATTGAAACAGGATAAAAGTGGTAAATATAAAGATCCACCCCATTAAAAAAATTGGAGGCCCCTTACACTTGTTGCGATGCAAAACTTCTAGCAAAATGTATAGCACATAGAATTAAAAAGGTATTGTCAAATATTATTCATTAGTTATAATCAGACAGCTTTTTTACAGTAACGAAAAATTGGAGATAAGTACTGGAAACAATAGATCACTATGAAAAATCTGGGAAACTAGAACTGCTATTCATAGCTGACTAGTACGAATGGAATTTATATATAAATGCTTGGAACATTTTAATTTTGGAGAATCTCTTATAAAATGGGTTAAAGTGATGTATAGTAAGCCTAGGTGTAAAATAGTAAATAATGGCTACATCTCAGAAAGTCTTAAACTGTCAAGAGGAGTAAAACAAGGTTGTCCACTATCGGCATATCTATTTATTATGGCCACCAAAATGTTAGCTATTAAAATCGGATCCAACAATAATATCAAGTGGTTAGAAATCCAGGGCTTAAAAACAAAGGTGTCATTGTACGCTGATGATTCATGTTTTCTTTTAAATCCACAATTTGGATCCCTCCATAGCCTGATAGAGGATCTAGATACTTTTTCCTAACCTCTCTGACATTATCGTGTAGTTTACCAACAAAATGGTCTGGTGGTGAATTTTGGACTTACTCAGTAAACATTTCCCAAAATAAATAAATGATCTCACTCCAATAAAGTTTAATAGAAAGTTAGCAAAAATAGATAGGATCTTGCTTCCATGGAAAGGAAAATACCTGTCTATTTGTGGAAAAATCACCCTGATTAACTATTTAATCATATCATATTACCCATTTGCTTATGGTCTTGCCTACACCAAGGATAAATTAGATAAATTATAAGAGAAAAAAATATTCCATTTTATTTGGAAAGGCAAGCCAGACAAAATTTAACGGGCTTATTTATATAATGAATATGAATTTGGAGGGCAGGAATTGTTAAATTATTAAAGCATTAGACCTCTCAATAAAGGCTTCAGTCATACAAAGGTTATACTTAAATCTGAACTGGTTCTCTAGTAAATTAGTAAGAATGTCTCACCCCGTGTTCAAGAATGTATTTTTTTCCCATTATTCAGATTACAACCTCTCAGTTATTTGGAAAGGAAATCATCCCCCAAATATTGCTATTTTTAAAACAAGTCATAGAAAGTTGGTTGCAATTTCAATTTAACCCACCAGAAAAAAATGAACAAATAATACAACAAATATTGTGGTAAAAATGTAATTTTTTTATTTTAAAAAAAATATAATCTTTGTAAGTTATAACATAAATAGGACTGGTGAAGTAGTCAAACATGCAGCTAACAAAAACATATGGAAATGTTTGCTCTGACCAAAATTACAACCAACTAATTGCAGCATTACAGCAAAAATGGAAATAGAAAGTGGAAGGGGGAAAAAGTAGGGAACTTGTCTGTCGGCCCTGCATTAAAGACCAAATTGGTTAAAGAAAATTGTGCTAAATAAAAAAGTATACCAGTTTAATTTAAGGACCAAGAAATTGACAGCTCTGCCATATAAACTGCAAAATTGTTGGGAAGAGATTTTCAACGTACCGATTATATGGCAGATGGTTTATGAACTGATACGCAAAATGACACTGGATTCAAAACTTAGAATATTTCAATTTAAATTATTATACAAAATTCTTACAACCAATAGAATGTTATAAACATGGGGGATACAACCTTTCCAACTCTGCAGATTTTGCTGTGAAGAGACAGAATCAATAGATCATTTGTTTTGGTGCTGTCCATATGTAGCCTGTTTTTGGTCACAGGTCCAGAAATGGCTGAAGAATGTACAACGCTGGCTCTAACCAGAATAGAAAGAGGAGTGGGAGGCCCCAGGGCACAATTGAGCAAGAGGACAAAAGTACATTAGAGTGTCTAGTTTGAGAAACAGACGCCTCACAAGTCCTCAACTGGCAGCTTCATTAAATAGAACCCGCAAAACACAAGTCTCAACATCAACAGTGAAGAGGCGACTTCAGGATGCTGGCCTTCTAGGCAGAGTTGCAAAAGAAAAGCCATATCTCAGACTGGCCAATAAAAATAAAAGATGGGCAAAAGAACACAGACACTGGACAGAGGAAGATTGGAAAAAAGTGTTATGGACAGACAAATCTTTGAGGTGTTCGGATCACAAAGAAGAACATTACCCAGACCAAATGAAAAGATGCTGGAGGAGTGCTTGACGCCATCTTTCAAGCATGGTGGAGGCAATGTGATGGTCTGGGGGTGCTTTGGTGGTGGTAAAGTGGGAGATATGTACAGAGTAAAGTGGATCTTGAAGAAAGAAGGATATCCCTCCATTTTGCAACGCCATGCCATACCCTGTGGACAGCGCTTAATTGGAGCCAATTTCCCCCTACAACAGGACAATGACCCAAAGCACATCTCCAAACTATGCAAGAACTATTTAGGGAAGAAGCAGTCAGCTGGTATTCTGTCTATAATGGGTTGGCCAGCACAGTCACTGGATCTCAACCCTATTGAGCTGTTGTGGGAGCAGCTTGACCATATGGTACGTAAGTAGTGCCCATCAAGCCAATCCAACTTGTGGGAGGTGCTTCAGGAAGCATGGGGTGAAATCTCTTCAGATTACCTCAACAAATTGACAACTAGAATGCCAAAGGTCTGCAAGGCTGTAATTGAAGCAAATGTAGGATTCTTTGACGAAAGCAAAGTTTGAAGGACACAATTGTTATTTAAATAGAAAAATCATTATTTATAACCTTATCAACGTCTTGACTATATTTCCTATTCATTTTGCAATCCATTTCATGTATATTTTCATGAAAAACAAGGACATTTCTAAGTGTCCCCAAACCTTTGAAAGGTAGTATATATACAGCGGGTGAAATAAGTATTGAACACGTCACCATTTTTCTCAGTAAATATATTTCCAAAGGTGCTATTGACATGAAATTTTCACCAGATGTTGGTAACAACCCAAGTAATCCATACATACAAAGAAACCAAACAAATACGTTCAGAAATTAAGTTATGTGTAATAATGTGAAATGACACAGGGAAAAAGTATGGAACACACTTACTGATATTTATTTAATACTTTGTACAAAAGCCTTTGTTGGTAATGACAGCTTCAAGACGCCTCCTGTATGGAGAAACTAGTCGCATGCATTGCTATGGTGTGATTTTGGCCCATTCTTCCACACAAACAGTCTTCAAATCTTGAAGGTTCCGTGGGCCTCTTCTATGAATCTTGATCTTCAGTTCTTTCCATAGATTTTCAATGGGATTTAAGTCAGGTGATTGGCTGGGCCATTCTAGCAGCTTCCTTGGCTGTGTGTTTGGGATCATTGTCTTGCTGAAATGTCCACCCTCGTTTCATCTTCATCATCCTGGTAGATGGCAAGAATGTCTCGGTAAATTTGCCCATTCATCCTTCCTTCAATTATGTGAAGTTTGCCAGTACCATTTGCTGAAAAGCATCCCCCCACCATGATGTTCCCACCTCCAAACTTCACTGTTGGTATGGTGTTTTTAGGGTGATGTGCAGTGCCATTTATCCTCCAAACATGGTGTGTATTATGACATCCAAACAGTTCAATTTTGCTCTCATCTGAGATTATCTACTATATTCTCCCAGTATTTCACTGGCTTTTCCAAATGTTGTGCAGCAAACTTTAAACGAGCTTCAACATGCTTTTTTTTCAGCAATGGAGTCTTGTGTGGGGAGCGTGCATACAGGCCATGGCGGTGGAATGCATTACTTACTGTTTTCTTTGAGACAACAGTACCTGCTAATTGCAGGTCTTTTTGAAGCTCTCCACAAGTGGTCCTTGGCTCTTGGACAACTCTTCTGATTATTCTTTTCACTCCTCTGTCAGAAATCTTGCGAGAAGCACCTGGTCGAGGCAAATTTATGGTGAAATGATTGTCTTTCTACTTCCGTATTATGGCCCCAACAGTGCTCACTGGAACATTCAGAAGCTTAGAAATGCGCCTATAACCAATGCCATCATTATGTTTTGCAACAATTAGGTTGCGAAGGTCTTGAGACAGCTCTTTGCTTTTACCCATCATGAGATGTGTCTTGTGTGACACCTTGGCAATTAGACCTTTTTGTAGGCCATCAGTTGGGACTGAACCAGCTGATATTAATTTGCACTGACAGGGGGCTGGATTGCTTTTTAATTACTGATAGTTTTCAGCTGTTGTCTTGGCTTTCCATGCCTTTTTGCACCTCCCTTTCTTCATTTGTTCAATACTTTTTCCCTGTGTCATTTCACATTATTACACATAACTTAATTTCTGAACTTAATTGTTTTGGTTTCTTTGTATGTATGGATTACTTGGGTTGTTACCAACATCTGGTGAAATTTCATGTCAATAGCACCTTTGGAAATATATTTACAGAGAAAAATGGTGACGTGTTCAATACTTATTTCACCCGCTGTATATATTTGCAAAAGAATATATGGGGGATTGGAAGTGAGGCAAACAACTACCTTGATGGAAGCCACAATCTATCTGCAATATTAAAGTTGATCTACCCCCTAAAGAAAAAAAAAGAGAATATATATATATATATATGTATATAACTGATATTATAACTAGATATCAGACACATGCAGAGGAGATCAAGACATAACAGCTTCATATATGATGATAACTTTCATTATTTAAACATATATTGTATGAAAGGAAACCTGGTGTTTTATTAATGTACTCTTTAAATATAACTTCCGTAGATTCTCTACATTATATCCATTGAGTACCACACACACAAACACCAACAAACACCCTGGTGACTAAGACATAAATACTGAGCCTGTTTACAAATGAGCCTTTTTACTGTACAACAAACTACAAAATAATCTATATCTGGACCATAGGACGCTGCTGAGGGGAGAACGGCTCATATTAATTGCTGAAATGGAGTCCATATGTTTTATACCATTCCATTGACTCCATTCCATTCCATTCCATTCCATTACTATTGGCCCGTCCTCGCCAATTAAGGTGCCAACGGCCACCTGTGGTCTGCACATGGATGGTCCTGTGAGTAAAACAAACAAGTTTGAAAAGCTTAATCTCAAGATGGTTTAAATAATGAAATATATACATATGTAGAGGGAAGGGGCAAGCTGATGGTTAGATGCAGGCAATGCCCAATTAAAACAAAAACATATTGGGAACATTTTGAGGCCTGGCCCATTTCCAGCGATAATCGCTGAACCGGCACAGGACAACTAACAAACTGTAAATTAAGTAAATCATTTTATCTAACACTGTCAACATGCCATCAGCACATGACAGAGGCATTTCTAAGCATCCCACTGCATCTTTGATAATTGCATACAGGCAAACCAGTCTTTATCCTAAGGGACTATCCTCACACAAACCCATAATGCAATGTAATACATTTACAATGGATTTGGCCATCCCAACACATAGCTGCTTGTGTGGTGAGATTCAAGATCCCAAATAATAATGGTGCCCTACAAAGGCAATAAGGAAGTCCAATAATACAACAGGAATATTCTATATTCATCTTAACTTCGATAATGTTTACACCTTCATTGTGGTGTCAGAGCTTTTCTACGGCTATTCCAGCTAAGATCCATTCCATTTTCCACACAGATTAAAATGTAGATGACAATATTAAAATGGCCTTTCCAACAGACTTGCTGTTTCAATCAGGGAGGAGAAGCAGACTAATATTGAAGCAGACAGGAGAGGAAGTCGTGTGGGTGACGATGAGCTAGAAGTACAGGATGGGGGAAGAAAGAGAGAGGCTTCTCAGAGATAGAGGTACACTTACTTTTGCTTCACTAACCCTAACTCACACCTCACTTTTGCTATACACAGCGGAATGCACTTAGTCCTTCCTGCATGAACATTTAATGGCATCACTCAGTCATAAAAAAAGCCCTCCGAACATCTTTCCCTTGAATTGAGGGAATCTCTACATTTATTGCATTTACACACCTCTATTTCACAGTTATAAACTATGGACTAATATTGCATCTAATATTCTAGATCATAAGGATACATTTTTTGTCAAATGGAGTGATAAAGCACTGAAAGACACTGTGCAAAGACTTGACATGGTAAGCTACAGTAATCATTTGCATGCTTTGGTAGAAACCTTATTTTTCAATGGTAACACTTTAAGTGATTGCAACCAACAAATAAAGCATTGTAGGTAAGGCTGTGTGTGTGTTTGATTGCCATTGGGGCTCTGTTCTGTATAACCCAATCGATCTTTGAGATATTTAATGACAATAAAGAGCTGATTACCAACTTATTTAAGATGTCAACATTTAAAGTAAGTACGCTGGGTGGGCTGATAAAATAATAAATAGAATAGCATTACAAACCCCTATTGGACAGTGAAATCTTTTGCGTAGAGACCTTGTTTTTGATCAACTACTATGATGCTGTATTGCCACCAAGTGGCCAATATTACGTATTACATGCTACTCCCAAACCTGCAGTGCGCTCAAAAAGGCTGAACTCTTCTTGGTGGCGCTGCAGAGCTGCAATTAATAGCTGAGCTAGCTAGTACAGTGTGTGAGAACTCAGGAGACCGTTTTCCGTGCGTGTCGTCTTGAGTACCAGCAATGGCCCTGTTGAAATCGAGCAAGATCATTTATACGGTCGGGGTTCACCCTCCATTGGGTAGGCTCTCCATTCGTGCCAGGTAAATTGTGCTCCTAGAGTACTGTTGTTTCATTGACTAGTCGGCTTGTTAATGTTAACTAGCTAGGTACGTTAGCTGACAGCCAGGCATAGACCACTAGTGCAGAGCTAGCTAGCAGACCGAACGACCCTTTGACTTTCCTCTCAGCTAGCAAGCAAGCCTTCTCCCTATCAAGACCAATGCAATGTACAGCTAGCATGTTAGCTAGCAGGTTTTCACAGCCATGTCCAGGTAACGTTCATCAGCAAAGTAGCCAACGATGTAACCTTAGTTAGCGGACTTAATAGGCTTTGTGGGGCTGGTTGGCTGTTTGCAACCTCGCCACAAACCAAGGTTGTTCAGTAGCTAGCTAGCTGGCAAGCTAACTACTAAACTAGGATCCATCTACGTGTTTTGGCAGCTAACTGGTTACCTGATAGCCACAGCTAGCTACGTGAGTTGAACCAGATATGTAAGCTTGCTACACACTAAAGTCAAAGATTTCTGACAGTGCTAAAGTCACAACAAACGAACTAACTAGTTTGTATTATGTAGTTACAATCTAGCTAGCTGGGCATAGTGCTTTTCATCCTCCACATGACTGGTCAAACAGGTTTCATTACTGTACTGCTGGTGACTGGTTGACCACTGAAAGAAAGCTAGACCCATCAATGAAGTCATTGATGCAATAAATGATGTAAGCCTATGGACAGAATGTCATCCTTGCAACATTAGTGGTTGGTTGTTGATGCTACCAGACAGGCTATCCAGACTAGCTTAATCAATTTCAGACTGTTAGGGGATTAGCACCACCTAATTTGGATCGAATCCTATTTAGTGCAAAAGTATCAGACTACTTAATTGGGTGTACATTGAGTTAATGCAAGTCTGTGATTTACCAGCTCTATCTTCTATGGGGTGATTCAATCTCCCTCCCCAACTGTTTCAGCTCATGGTGGTCTGAGGTGCAGATGGGTCCCCCTGACCCCATCCTGGGGGTGTCAGAGGCCTACAAGCGTGACACCAACCCTAAGAAGATGAACCTGGGTGTAGGAGCATACCGTGATGACCAGGGCAAGCCATATGTCCTCAGCTGTGTTCGCAAGGTATGTTCAATCACTGCTTGACTTATGATGATAATGAATCTCATTATATACCTCATAACATGAGAAACAACCAACATTTACGAGAGACTAGAATTTAAAAAGACATCAGCATAACTGTCTACAATCGCTTTGACACTGAACAGACTTAACTAAAAACCTTGACCTTCTGTATTCTTAGGCTGAAGCTCAGATTGCTGCGAAGAAGCTGGACAAAGAATACCTGGCTATTGGCGGTCTGGGGGACTTTACCAAGGCATGCGCCAAGCTGGCTTTTGGAGACGACAATGAGGTTATCAAGAGTGGCAGGGTAAGTTGAGCCTTTCCTGGAACCTCAGACATCCTGATTCTACAGCATAGCTTTAGGAGCCTTATTTTGACAGTTTTGTTATTTATTCCCTGTTCCCAGAACATCACTGTCCAAACTATTTCTGGAACTGGGTCCTTGAGAATCGGAGCCAACTTCCTGGTAAGATCCCTGATCCTTTCGCTTTTTTTTACAGATCTAACCATCATCATGAAGGCTTATGAATGAAAGTGTCTTCTTTTCCCCGCTCTCTTCGTTCCTGCAACCCTCCCTCAGTCCCGTTTCCATACAGAGGCCCGGGACGTGTACCTGCCCAAGCCCTCCTGGGGGAACCATACACCCATCTTCAGAGACGCTGGGATGCAACTGAAGGCCTACACCTACTATGACCCAAAGACCTGTGGCTTTGACTTCCAGGGAGCCCTGAATGACATCTCTGTAAGCCTAATCTTCCCTTACCAATGTGTACTTCAAGTAACTGCTGGAATATAGATAAATAAATGTGTTATTGTTTCCTCTTATTCAGAAAATTCCTGAGAAAAGTGTCATCATGCTTCATGCCTGTGCCCACAACCCGACAGGAGTGGACCCTCGGCAAGAGCAGTGGAAGGAGATTGCTAACCTGGTTAAGGTAAACGCAGCTGAATATAAAGTGTAATGAGTGCCTTTTGTGCACAAATATTGCATTTTAAAAGCCTGTTATATTAAATGAAGTGCCCTTTTTAATATAGACCACATGAAAAGTTTTATAGATCAGATTTCTTATATGAATAAAGACCTACTAAAGTTCCAAAATTCAGAGTTTTGATATGTCCCTCTGTGACTTCTAGGAAGTAACTGTTACCCACTTAACCCCAACATTTCATGTGATTGATTTTAAGGTAAAAAAAACAACCTGTCCCTTATTAAGGTAAAACTATTTTTGTAAAAAAAAAAAAAACATTGAACAATCTAGTTTTTTTTATTTAGCCCTCTGTTGCACACAACAAGCTTCCATTCTTCTTGTCACAAGGGGATTTATGGCTAATTTTAAGATTAAATCGTCAACCCTGCTACTGTTTTTTTCTGGATCAAAAAAGGGGCTTAGGTGGTGGGCATGGCAATGGGTGTGGTCTGCCCGTTGACGTAGCAGAATTTTAGAGGCCCCCATTTTGTCGGTGTAGAATAAAGAGCATTTTAAAGTCCATTTCCTGCAATTCGACAAATCTTTCCATGGAGCGGAGATACTTTTCTTTTGCAGTTTTAAAGCGAATTTCCTGCAATTCTATGCATTTTGCCATGGCTATTGCTGTGTTCTTTTGCTTAAACCATAAAACAAAATCAATATGGCTAAATTCATTGTTTTGGGAATTTTCCATTCTCCCTGACTAACTTTTTTTGATTGTTAGTTCTCAAAGATTATATTATAAAAAATATATAGGCCATTATCTTTTCAGGTTTTAGTCGTTTAAGTTTACACTGAAATGTTTTTTATTATGTTGAACATGTGCTCTTTATGACATAATGTTAAAATGAGGTGATATAAATGTTGTTTTTCACCAAGTTACACTACTAAAAAGGTATACAGTTGGTGGAATGACCCAGTAGCCCTATGAAACCTAATTATTCACCAACCATGCCCTGACTTATTCCACATTTTGTTGTTGCATACTGAATTTAAAATTGATTAAATTAAAACAGATTCTCACCCACAAAATACCCCATAACGACAGTGAACATGTTTTTAGAGATTTTTGCAAATGTATTGAAAATGAAATACAGAAATATCTCATTTACGTAGGTATTCACACCCTTTAGTCAATACATGTTAGAATCACCTTTGGCAGCGATTAGTGCTTTTTGAGGTCAGTTCGATTTATTAAAAAATAATCACGGATTTCGAATATTTGGGTTGCTGTACCGACACAATTAATAAAAGTCCCATGATGGTAGTGACTGTTTATCACTTAACCATATTTATTCACATTACTTTAATAACATATTTCAGTTGTGTGTATTACATTTGTTTTATTTGATGACTTTATTTAATTCCAAGTCACCATCTCATCTCTATAGAGATGCTGCATATGCTGTCTGAAAATCACTATTTTGTAGTTCTTCAAAGTAATAAGGTATACTTTTATGATGGCTGAATACCAGCTATCAATCACTTAGATCATGCATTTTCAGGAAGAGCAGGGTTTGCACAAGTTGCTTGAGGTGCTTAAAGTACTTGAATTTGGCACTCTGAAATTCAAGTACTGAAATACCTTGAAAATCAGGAATTTTCTCAAGTTGGTTCTTGAACCATACTTGAATAAAAATGAGAGGAGAACAGAAAATTATAAAATATGTTAATATGAAAAAAAAAATGGGTCTTAAGAATTTATTTCAGGCAGACTACCAAGTTTTATTTCCTCACGTATTTTGTGTGCTGGTTGCCAGGCAAGCTCGCTCATTCCACCCACACTGCCACTCAGCCAGGCAAGTATTTTGTTCATTATCGTTTAACCACTTACTAACTATTGCATTCCCAGCCTTGACCAACACTCAAAAGGCTTTTTGATCTGAGATCTAATCATGAATGATTCATGTAGCTCGTTATGTTTCCTGCTCACCACTCTGTCCAACGGGAAACTCTGCCCATAGGCCGAGAGGTAAAACAAACTACCTCAGCCCAGACCTACAGTGGCAAGTGGTAGAGAGATGCCACTGACTGTGTTTTTTTAACACCCCTCGAATCCTGCCGTGTCAAGACATTCCCCCCCCCAAAAGCTCAGAATGAGTGTACAACTGGTAAATAGTTATTTCAGTAAGTTGTCTAGCTGGCTAGGTAGCTCAAGGGCTTTTGTTGTTAGCCAGGCAGCTAGCTATAACTAGTTGGCTAGAAGGATGAAGTTAGCTTCTAACGTTGAACGGAGCCTGATTTCAGCAGGAGCAGTTGACTGAAATTAGGCTAGCTATAATCAAAAGATGGGCTTCTATAAGTTCTCAAAACAAAATACCTTTTCTTTACAGTGAGTAGTGAGACAGACAGTGGTGAGTCAGGCTGAAGGAGGCAAAGGAGACAGAGAGAGGAAGCATTTACGCAAGCAGGGAGAGAGGTCAGTAGTACGATGGTTCTCAAATTTGGGGTCCCCTTAAATGTTAAACTATCAAACACAATAACATGTTGCTCTTCAAAGGGGTATAGAATACAACATTTTAGCGACAACCAGGGGCCTTTTATACTATCAGAATTCACTTTCATGTAATTATGTGTTGGGACAGCCTGGGGGACATAATTTAGTGAAATATTAAGACAATTTAATATGATTATGTACACTGAACAAAAATATATGCAATAATTAAATATTTTACTTAGTTACAGTTCATATAAGGAAATCAGTCAACATCATCTGACTTACCACTCATGTATGTAGTAAATATGTAATGAAACACGTATTATTGAGTAGAACCTGTAAGGTAGTGATGAATAGTAAGTTATTTGTTTTTTGAGGTTGTTGCGATAAACTGCCATCTTGTGGCGACTAGAAACAATTGCATATAGAAACTAGGATGCATGTTTTGGAATATTTTCATTTTGTACAGGCATCTTTCTTTTCACTTTTCATTTAGATTAGTGTTGTGGAGTAACTACAATGTTGTTGATCCATCCTTAGTTTTCTCCTGTCACAGCCATTAAACTCTGTGACTGTTCTTAAGTCACAATTGGCCTCGTGGTGAAATCCCTGAGCGGTTTCCTTCCTCTCCGGCAACTGAATTAGGAAGGACGCCTCTATCTTTGTAGTGACTGAGTGTATTCATACACTATCCAAAGTGTAATTAATGCTCAAACGGATATTCAATGTAGTTTATTATTGCACACAGTGAGTGCTTGCAACCTATGACTTGTTAAGCAGTTTTACTCCTGAACTTACTTAGGCTTGCCATAACAAAGCGGTTGAATACTTATCGACTCAAGACATTTCAGCTTTTCATTTTTTATTAATTAGTCAAACACAATTCCAATTTGACATTATGGGTTAATGTGTGAAGGTCAGTGACACAATCTCAATTTAATAAAATTTTGAATTAAACAAAATGTGGAAAAAGTCCAGCAGTGTGAATACTTTCTGAAGGTACTGTATATAACAAGATCTCTCATAATGTTCTCTCTTCCAGAAAAGGAACCTCCTTGTGTTCTTTGACATGGCCTACCAGGGCTTTGCCAGTGGTGATATTGACCGTGATGCCTGGGCTGTCCGTTATTTCATTGAGCAAGGCCACAACATTGTGCTCTCTCAGTCCTTTGCGAAGAACATGGGTCTCTATGGTGAGTTATGATAATTGCACTGGTCATGTTTGAGGATAATATTTTTGGGAAAACATAATATATATATATGGATCATTTAAGCTAAAGAAACATGCTTTGTGTGTCCTCAGGTGAGCGTGTCGGGGGCTTCACTGTGGTGTGTAAAGATGCTGAAGAGGCCAAGCGTGTGGAGTCCCAGCTGAAGATCCTCATTCGGCCCATCTACTCCAACCCTCCCATGAACGGGGCGCGCATCGCTGCCACTATCCTCAATACACCTGACCTGTACAAAGAGTGGTGAGTATTGAGTCGCGCACAAAGTGTCATATTTAAATTGTGCCTCATAGCCAACGTGATAAGGGCCCAGCTGAGTCACGGCTGTTCTCTTCCTAGGCTGGGGGAGGTGCACGGCATGGCCAACCGCATCATCACAATGAGGGAGCTGTTAGTGGCCAACCTGAAGAAGGAGGGCTCCACTCAGAACTGGCAGCACGTCATCGACCAGATTGGCATGTTCTGTTTCACAGGGCTGAAGCCTGAACAGGTAGAGTAACTAACTGTCTGCTGATACTCTACACTGTCTCATATTATAGTGTGGGATTTCTATTGGGTCACCTACTAGTAAGGAATCATTGGATGAAACATTGAACACGGCTATACTATAAGTATCTGTCTAGATATCAAATAATTTAATATGCAATTGATGAGTCATAATGAGTATAACTATTTCAACTTGTGCAGGTGGAGCGCCTCACAAAGGAGTTTTCCGTCTACATGACAAAGGATGGGCGTATCTCCATGGCTGGCGTCACCTCTGGCAATGTGGGTTACCTTGCACAAGGTATCCATGCAGTGACCAAGTGAGATGGCTGACCAGGAGTCACACCGAAGTCACCACCAGAGGACAGAGGGGCGGAAAACAAAAAACAACCTTTATGTAAATGAACCCTCTCCTCTGCTTTCCTGTAGGGAAAGACTCAAAAGTAATAAGATACCATAGGGTTATTTTTGTTCGCATTTTCTGTTGGCATTGTCTAGATATTGTATGTTGGACTGTCTGTGACTAGGTTTTTAATGTGGGTTCCCTGGAAAAAATATCCATGGAATAATTTTTGACCCTCCCTCAGACATACATGCAGTGGTCAAGAGCTCAAAATATCTTGTGTAAGTCATACGTGACAATGAAAACTAACAAGCGCAATATCACTGTTTGGAATCATGTCCTATATTACAGCAAGTCCTCTCACTTGGCTTGAGAACACCCTGTCTCTTAAGGACTGTGCTCAACTATTGTGTGTGACATTGAACATCAAAGGTTAAACCATTTCTCTAGAAAATACTTGACTGAAGATACTGTCTCTCTTTCAGCTAATTGTATTGAAATGTGTGTCTATAAATTTATAAAGGATTAATTTGCAAAACCTCTTTAAAAAAAAAAAATGTCAGGTGCTGCAAACCTTTGTTTCAGCTTTAATGCCAGTGGAACCTTTCTAGGTGATGGTACTGGAGTCATGGCACTTGTTTTGTGGGACGATATGTGCTGCATGGAGTCCCGGATTTTGATGATCAGCCAGCCACAATGTGTGCTAAGGATGTTATTTAGCTCTTGGATGAGCACTGTACCAATCAACAACTGCCACATCTCCCACTGATACTGTATGACCTGTTTTGACTCTCAATTTCAGGAGCATGAAGGGTGTTTTGTTGCATGCACATTGCCTTGAACTCCCATGTGATTTGATACCATTTCATTCATTGAATTCCAGCCATTATTATGAGCCGTTCTCCCTTCAGCAGCCTCCTGTGGTGTACATTTGAGGCGCCATGGAAAGCACAGTTCAGGCGACTTGTAACACTCTCCCTCAAAGCCAAGCATGGGCTTGAAAATCAGAGTTATGGTTTTTACTTTGTGTTGTGAAAGAACAAGATTAATGGTGGGCTCCACCTTGTACATTATGGAATGCAGGGTCACAAAAGTTCTAAAGCATGTCAGTAGAAGCTTTGAAACGGTTTTCAATCATCTGCTCTGTTGAGGTTCCAGAACACATGGTCTCAGGAGTTAGAATTATTGTCTTTTGCACGTTTGGTGGAGGCATTTTGTTTCTGTTCCGATTAGACTGATTTTAAATACTGTACCCCTGATCTTTTTCTGGCCAACATCACTATCATGGATTCATTAAACGGAAGTTAATTTGAATGTGCACTGTTATCTTAATATTTTGTTAATGTCAGACCAGTGTAAGTTATTGCTGTAAAATAAAGATGGTTGCACAGTTTGTGTAAACGTCCGTTTCTTCATTTCAGCAATGATTCAAGCACAAAGTAAACTGTTATTAGTGAGAAGGTAAACGTGTTTTACCATGGTCGGGCAGTTAGAAGCGAAAGGAGAAGGTGCTTTCAGCCTAATACTTTAACTAAATGATTACACACATTAGGCTACATGTATTTTCCATTATGTTCTATATAGGCCTACTATTGTGGTTATTGCAAGGCAGAGGGCGCAACAAGATGCGCGTAAAAGCGCTTGGCATTAAGTCATGTGACTAGCCTAAACCACTGCAGTAAATCGTGGTGGACTGTAGAGTCAGTAGTCACTACAGTGCATACGAAGAAAGCCCAAAATAACCAATGACTTTTCTTAATAACAATGGTTGAACGCCGAACGTTAAAGGTGGCCTCAGTCTGCAAATAGTGGAAAGTCTGGTGATGTGAGCTTTGCTCTGGAAAAGATTATTGCCAGAAACCTAGCCTAAAGGCCGGCAGATGGCGTTATTGAGTCGTTTCATTTTACTGTCCTAAGCGAATGCATGTAGCCGATTATACAGTTCTACACTTCCCCGTGGACCAGTTCATACATAAATCATTCTCCATTCAGGCTGCAAAGGTGTCGATTTCCTCCTTAACTCAATTTAATGGCAAGAAGGTTTTTTCACCACTATGCTAGAAATAACAATAATGCATATAATCTGTGACGTCATTAATTGGTCGATTGACTGAAAAGGATCATGGTTAATTTCTACACTACACCTGGGAACCACTACCCTGGTGATTTGGAATATCACCATGTATGATTTTATAAAGTTGATGGTTTTCACATTTATGCTTTGACTATGCAAAGTTTAATGTACTTTCTAGATATGCAATTGTAGTGTAAAACTGCTCATGTAATGTTCTACACTGAACAAAAATATAAACGCAACGTAATAATTTCAAAGATTTTACAGTCCATATAAGGAAATCAGTCAATTGAAATAAATGAATTAGACCCTAATCTATGGATTCCACATTACTGGGAATACAGATATACATATGTTGGTCACAGATACCTTAAAAAAAAAAAACTGGTCTCATTTCATATTTTCATTTTCTATATGTCTAGCAACCCAAAGGTTGTGAGTTTGAATCTCATCACAGACAACTTTATTATTTTAGCTAATTAGCAACTTTTCAACTACTTACTACTTTTGAGCTAGTTTGCAACTACTCAGCATGTTAGCTAACCCTTCCCCTAACCTTAACCCTTTTAGCTAAAACCTCCCCTAACCCTAACCTTAACCCTTTCACTTAAGTCCTAAACTTAACCCTAATCCCTAACCTTAACCCCTAGCCTAGCTAACGTTAGCGAGCTAGCTAGCGTTAGCCACATAGCTAGAATTCTTAACATATCACACGTTTGCAAATTCGTAACATATTGTACGTTTTGGAAATATGTAAAATTTTATACGAATTATAATTCGTAACATATAATATGAAATGGGTGATGGACATCCACAAATGAATACATATCATACTAAATGGAGTGTTTCGGATTTACATACAGAATAATACGAAATGCTCTGACACCAGGTTGAAAAAAAAGGTAGGGCCGTGGATCAGAAAACCAGTCAGTATCTGGTGTGACCACCATTTGCATCATGCAGCATCTCCTTCGCATAGAGTTGATCAGGCTCTTGATTATGGCCTGTGGAATGTTGTCCCACTCCTCTTCAATTGCCGTGCGAAGTTGCTGGATATTGGCGGGAACTGGAACACGTTGTCGTACCCGTTGATCCAGACCATCCCAGACATTCTCAATGGGTTACTTGTCTGGTAAGTATGCAGGCCATGAAAGAACTGGGACATATACAGCTTCCAGGAATTGTGTACAGATCCTTGTGACATGGGGCTGTGCATTATCATGCTGAAATATGAGGTGATGGCGGCGGATGAATGGGCCTCATGATCTTTCACGCCATTTAAATTGCCATCGATAAAATGCAGTTGTGTTCATTGCCTGTAGCTTATGCCTACCCATACCACAAGCCCACCGCCACCATGGGGTACTCACAGCAAAAACGGCCAAAATTCACCCAACTTATTGTGGGAAGCTTGTGGAAGGCTACCCAAAACATTTGACCCATGTTAAACAATTTAAAGGCAATGCTACCAAATATTAATTGAGTGTATGTAATCTTCTGACCCACTGAGAATGTGATGAAAGAAATAAAAGCTGAAATAAATCATTCTCTCTACTATTATTCTGACATTTCACATTCTTAAAATAAAGTGTTGATCCTAACTGACCTAAGACACTAGGATTAAATGTCAATAATTGTGAAAAACTGAGTTTAAATGTATTTGGCTAAGTTGTATGTAAACTTCCGACTTCAACTGTAAACGTTATATTTCATTTTTTAAATGTCTTTATTAAATTAGCAACAATTTACATTTTTTGTTTTTTGCTTTGACATTATGGGGTATTGTTTGTAGATTGATGAGAAGAAAAAACTATTTCGTACATATTAGAATAAGGCTGTAACGTAACCAAATGTTGAAAAAGTAAAAGGGTCTGAATACTTTCCGAAGGCACTGTATGTGCAACAGGTTGAAGTGGCAAGTTGTGAGAAAGTTGTTCTTACAGCTTTGTATAAGTAACTTCCCATGTGACTTCTTCGAAAACCACAAACTCTAAGAGGATATCCAATTATTATAAAAACAATTCTGAGCAGTGAATGATCCGGTTCTTCCTTTATGTCATTATAAAGAAATATCCCATTGTTAAGTCTGAAAGGGTGATGCATTTTACAGTTCTCTTTTTCAATTAAAAGCATTTTGGTGTTATTACACAACATATTAATGGAGAGTATATATTTGTTCTGTGTCTTTAGAAAATATAATAAGTATCCTGGAAAATAACATTTATCCCCTGTGTTATCCCACGTGATGCATAGTAGGAGTTTTTCTGATGTTTGATAAACCTGAAATAGAAGTTGTGCACAACAGTTTTTAGAAAATGAGGAACAGGATATCATAAAAAAATGTTTTCATCCATATGTTAGGAATGCTTTTATTTTCTCTTTGGTTATCTCAGAGAGCTGCATGTCACAGCACAAAACAAACACTATAAAGACCTTTTCACTTCAGAACTCAATTATGTATGATCACTCAAACATCCAAACAATATTATGTGAATGCTGAAATAATTCAAGCCTGTTTTATTCACTCACTATCTTATCATTCATCTGGTGGCTATTTGGGTACTGCATGTGATAAACCTTACCTAGCAGTGGCTTTGCAAATAGAGCTGGCGGAACAATGAGCCAGAGAGTAATGTGAAACCGTCTAGCTACAAATGTCAAGGCTGCTTGTGTAGGAAGTACAATAAGACGAGGCAGTCTTGAAACTAATCAGACCTGTTAAACCAGGTGGTGGAGAGGCAGGTACTGTTATGATCAGTTAGTCATTTTGCCAGAGGATGAATGTATGGTAATGGAAACACACAGGTGACAGTGAACGGAGAGGGACAGACGGATTATGTCATAAGGTATTAAGTCTTATTTTCTTACTTTGCAAATATCCCATTCTCTTTAGTCTTTTACCATAGTTGTAGTTCTATCAGATGATGTTTGCCAGTGTGTCACTGTATATTTGTATCTGCCAATTGTAAAGAATGGACAGAATAGAGTGATTAAGGATGAGGGGTAACATTATTGTTATATACAGTACTTCCAGTACATTATGTGTAATAACATGCTATTGGGGAGACAGATGTGTCAGGCTCTGGCCATAGAGAGGCCTATTTGCTTCTCTATGTAGCTATGGTCAGAGTCTGACAGTGTCTTTCTTTTCTGTTTCTTCGTGGGGTTTGGGTTGGATCCCTAATTAGAGGCAGCTGCACCGCATTGTCTCTAATTAGGGATCATATATATGTTTGTCTGTCCTTCACTCTGGGTGGGTCGTTGTATATCTCCAGTCACGGTGAAAGTAAGTGTGATTCATTTGTTACGTTGGTTCATTCGTGTTTTTTGTTGGTTTAGTAGTTTGGATTTTTTGTGGTTATACATAGTATAAAATAAATAATTATGTCGAACTACAATACCTGCACTGCGCCTTGGTCTCTCTTTCAACCCAAATGTGACAGAACGACCCACCAAAAGGAGACCAAGCAGCGCAAGGGAAAGGGGAAGCGACGACGGACCCAGAAGGAACAGCCTGGAGCCCAGACACCCCAAACGATTGTCGGAGAGGGGCTATGGGGGTGGTCGGGGGTAAACGGAGAGGAGCCCCGGCCACTGCACTCGTGGGGGATCCAGGAGGAGCCCCTACAGCCAAGGGAGCAGAGGTACGGAGAGGAGTCGGAAGAGGAGGACGATGACGATGTACTTCTGTTCCCTCTCTCGTGGGGACTCTTGGAGGAGATCTCACGAGGAGGGGATTGGCGATGGAGTGAGGAAGATCGGGGCACTATTGCTGAGGCTATGGGACAGAGGGGTACCTCCAGCGAAGGTTAGCAGCTCGAAACCTCCAGCGAAGGTTAGCAGCCCCGAACCTCCAGCGAAGGTCAGCAACCCCGAACCTCCAGCGAAGGTCAGCAACCCCGAACCTCCAGCGAAGGTCAGCAACCCCGAACCTCCAGCGAAGGTCAGCAACCCCGAACCTCCAGCGAAGGTCAGCAACCCCGAACCTCCAGCGAAGGTCAGCAACCCCGAACCTCCAGCGAAGGTCCGCAGCCCCGAACCTCCAGCGAAGGTCCGCAGCCCCGAACCTCCAGCGAAGGTCCGCAGCCCCGAACCTCCAGCGAAGGTCCGCAGCCCCGAACCTCCAGCGAAGATCCGCAGCCCCGAACCTCCAGCGAAGGTCCGCAGCCCCGAACCTCCAGCGAAGGTCCGCAGCCCGGAACCTCCAGCGAAGGTCCGCAGCCCGGAACCTCCAGCGAAGGTCCGCAGCCCGGAACCTCCAGCGAAGGTCCGCAGCCCGGAGCCTCCAGCCACAGCCCAAGGCCTGGAACCTCCAGCTACGGTACCCAATCCGGGTCCAGCCGTCTGCTCCGCTCCAGTGCCAGAGCAGTCCGCTCCACCGGCACCCATTCCGGGTCCAGCCGTCTGCTCCGCCCCAGTGCCAGAGCAGTCCGCTCCACCGGTGCCCATTCCGGGTCCAGCCGTCTGCTCCGCCCCAGTGCCAGAGCAGTCCGCTCCACCGGTGCCCATTCCGGGTTCAGCCGTCTGCTCCGCTCCAGAGCCTGAGCAGTCCGCTCCACCGGTGCCCATTCCGGGTCCAGCCGTCTGCTCCGCTCTTGAGCCAGAGCAGTCCGCTCCCCCGGTGCCCAGTCCGGGCCCGGTTGTTTTCCCCGCTCCATGGCCGGAGCAGTCCGCTCCCCCGGTGCCCAGTCCGGGCCCGGGTGTCTTCCCCGCTCCAGGGCCGGAGCCGTTTGCCCCACTGGCGCCCAGTCCGGGCCCGGCTGTTTTCCCCGCTCCATGGCCGGAGCTGTTTACCCCACCGGTGCCCAGTCCGGGCCTGGTTGTTTTCCCCGCTCCATGGCTGCAGACGTTTTCCCCACCGGCGCCCAGTCCGGGCCCGGCCATTTTCCCTGCTCCATGGCCGGAGCTGTTTACCCCACCGGTGCCCAGTCCGGGCCCGGTTGTTTTCCCCGCTCCATGGTCGGAGCCGTTTGCCCCACCGGTGCCCAGTCCGGGCCTGGTAAAGTTCCCAGCTCCATGGCCGGGCATAAGGAGGGGGCATGGGAGGAGACTCTCGACATCGCCGGAACCGCCACCGTCCAGCTAATCTTCCCTCCCTGACCCCCCCATGTATTTGTGTTTTTGTTGTTGGCGTCCGGGAGTCCGCGCCTTGGGGGGGGGGTACTGTCAGGCTCTGGCCATAGAGAGGCCTATTTGCTTCTCTATGTAGCTATGGTCAGAGTCTGACAGTGTCTTTCTTTTCTGTTTCTTTGTGGGGTTTGGGTTGGATCCCTAATTAGAGGCAGCTGCACCGCATTGTCTCTAATTAGGGATCATATGTGGTTATACATAGTATAAAATAAAGAATTATGTCAAACTACAATACCTGCGCTGCGCCTTGGTCTCTCTTTCAACCCAAATGTGACAAGATGATATGATAGTTTACTTATTTGATATCATTTTCTTGTTATGACTGTTATGACAGAGTTGTTAAACAGCAACACTAACTAAATAATGTTATCTCTCTAAAATATAAATGCACATTAATAATATGAACCTAAAATATAAAAGTAACAATGTTTTCCATAGATGAGATTATAAATTAATTTCCAGAAGGAGACCGTAGCCTAAGGTTTGTTACTGGATCTCATGGATGGTGTTTAACCACTGAGAATTACACTCATTTTGCATATAGGACACCGGGGTAAATATATGATTTGAATAGAACATAACAATTGTTGAAATGATATGGCTTCCTGATCTGCAGGGTTTTACATGGCAGAGAGACATGATTTTCCTTCCCACCGTAGACCTGTCTATTGGGGACCTACACATGCCCTTCAATGAAGAGGTCAAGTACTGTATCCTGGGCATCTCTGTAACCCTCTTCCTGATTGCTATGGGCATTCTGGTGTGGCAAGTATACCGCTACTGCTCACAGGCCACAAAGGAACCTGGTAAGTTATCAAAAATGTATCTAAGTTGGTTGTTGGTCAAACCATATATGGGTCAAGCACCAATATACAGTAGAATTGGATGGAATAATAATTCAAGTACTGAACATTCTTTATCGCAAACTCCTACATTTTTTGGGATAAGACTTTGGCTCATGAGCAGGAGTCAAGTTGTCAAGCTGCTTTAACTCTCTATTCAATACAGTGGAAGACTTACTTTCATCTGATGGCAAGCCAGCAAAGACAGGAGACTTCCACACAGAAACCCAGAGGCCTAATTTTAAGGTAAGAGCTCTCTATTACTTGTAATCATTAATTCCTTTGGTTTCTCACAAGGAACGCTCTCCCATTTTGTTGAATGTCTACACTGAAATATGGAGCAACAAGCTTCTACTACGATGAACAGCTAACATTCTGTGTGTCTTTGCAGTCATGCTGTTCTTGAATGTACGTACATCAAACAGAGGGCTTATCTCAGTGAGCTGTGGTTTAGAGAGTTTCTCGCAGTGTTTGCCTACCATAGTCAGTTTTCACACATTTGAATATACAGTGAGTTATATCAGAGTTGACGAAAGTAACTAGGGTTAGTCATATGAATTAGCTTGGGGCTGTAGCGTTTTGTCCAATAACCCTACAGCCTAGAGCAACAAATGAATACAGCACATCTAAAAAAAACTCACTCTTAAACACACTGAAACAGACAGTATGACCATATCTGTTCTCCAGGTGGAGAAGCTCCATGAAGAGGCGTGCAGGTTGAGCCGTAGCCTGTCCATGGGCAGCCATGTGGAGCTGCCCAGCCTGGGGAACCAGCCGGAGGAGGAGGTGAAGGGCTCCCTGTGCTTCTCTCTCTACTATGACCAGCTGCAGTCCAGACTAGTGGTCACTGTCCTGGAGGCACGGAGCCTGCCGGTCAGGGACTTCAGCCGCAGTGTGGACCCCTTTGTGAGGGTTCGGCTGCTATGGGCCAAGCATGATGATGATGAGGAGGAGAAGGGGAAGCAGTCCTCTCCTTCACTGCAGTGTGTCCTCCATGAGTGGCAGTCCCGTATGGTGAAGGACAGCAGCAGCCCTACGTTTGGGGACCAGTTCTCCTGCTCTCTGGAGGAGGAGGATGTCCCTCACATCACCATCAGGTTTGAGGTAGATAACATGGTGTTACATTGACTATCTATTTAAATCTGATAACCTAAATATTTTCCTATTTTCTGCAGGTCAGAGACTTTGATAAGTTCTCCAGGCATGGGTTCCTAGGAGAGGTCAGAGTTTCTCTGTGCGATATGAAAATCTCCTACCCTCTTGAAGTTCTGGAGGATCTACAGACACCACAAAAGGTGAATGATACACTCTATCTGGACCTACACTCTCCTATGTATTGATTTGGACAGTGGAGCTAAAACATTGATTTTGACTCTATACTCCAGCATTTTGGATTTGAGATAAAATATTTTATATTAGGCGACAGTTCAGAATGTCATCTTCTATTTGAGGGTATTTTCACACATATCTGTTATACTGCTTAGAAATGAAAGCACTTTATGTATCTAGTCCCCCTATTTGAAGTATTTGGACAAATTATAGTGTATTCAATTTAGTCAAAGTTTAGTATTTGGGCCCATATTCCTAGCACACAATAACTACATCCCGCTTGTGACTCTATAAACTTGTTGGATGTGTCACGATCGCTCTGAGACAGGACCCGAGGCGCAGAGCTGTAGTGCGAAAACATTCCTTTATTATTCCAACACTCAAAAATAACAAAGGAGAGACAGCGACCATGCACCGGCGTGAACACAAACAGGAAACACACACACAAAAACCCACCAACACAGGTGAAACAACTGAACTTAAATAGAATCCCCAATTAGAGACAACTCAAGACAGCTGCCTCTAATTGGGGATAAGACCAACAGAAAAGAAACACCCAGAACTATTGTCAGGTCCTGACTGTGGCCATCCATCTCCCACTAGGGGGAGCCAGAGACCTGGCCTCAGTCAGGGCCTGACAGGATGCATTTTTAGTTTGTTTTGATTGTGTTTCGGATTATGTTGTGCCCAATAGAAATTAATGGTAAGGGGCCTCCCGAGTGGCGCAGCGATCTAAGGCACTGCATCACAGTGCTAGAAGCGTCACTACAGACCCGGGTTTGATCCCGGGCTGTGTCACAACCGGCCGTGATTGGGAGTCCCATAGGGCGGTGCACAATTGACCCAGTGTCTTCTGGTTTAGGGGAGGCTTTGGCCGGGGGGGCTTTACTTAGCTCATTGTGATCTAGCGACTCCTTGTGGCGGGCCGGGCGCCTGCAAGCTGACCTCGGACGTCAGGTGAATGGCATTTCCTCCGACACATTGGTGTGGCTGGCTTCCGGGTTAAGCAGGCGGGTGTTAAGAAGTGTGGTTTGGTGGGTCATGTTTTGGAGGATGCATGACTCAACTTTCGCCTCCCGAGCCTGTTGGGGAGTTGCAGCGATGAGACAAGATTTTAAAAAAAATATTGAATAATAATAATAAAATAAATGTATGGTAAATAATGTATTTTGTCATTAGGGGAGGATAGCTTTTTTGAAGGAATATTATATTTATGCCTCTGTAACTTTCTTACTCATCATTATTCACGATTCATTCAAAATTATCTGTAATCATGGTAGCTTCCAGATTAATGTAGAAGGGTTCAGAAATATATTATATTCTTATTTGCAATAAAAGTCACTCCAAAATGATGCAATAAATGATTTAGCATTCATTCCTATTGGGTTCAACATAATCCCCCAAAAATGCAAATGCATCCAACAAGTTTGTAGTCACAAGTGTGATGTAGTC
Organism: Thymallus thymallus; assembly: GCA_023634145.1. Classification (NCBI taxonomy): domain Eukaryota; kingdom Metazoa; phylum Chordata; class Actinopteri; order Salmoniformes; family Salmonidae; genus Thymallus; species Thymallus thymallus. The sequence goes on from CM042414.1 coordinate 18,923,476, forward strand.
ATTGCGTGCTCGGAATTTGGGACCAAATACTAAACTTTAACTAAATTGAGTACACTAAGTGAAGGGCTTGTAAGTAAGCATTTCACTGTAAGGTCTACACCTGTTGTATTCGGTGCATGTGACAAATACAGTTAGATTTTATTTTATTTGAAATGGTGACATTCTGTACTGTCGCCTCATATAAAACATAATATAAAACATTGATATCGAATCAAAAATGCTGGAGTATAGAGCCAAAATCAAAATTTTAGCTTCACTGTCCAAATAAATACGTAGGGGAGTGTATGTTCAAATGATATCAATCCTGTCTGTGTCCTGTCATGACTTTAGTAATACAGTATTGCCATTTCCAGGACATGGTTGGAGAGGTGCTGCTCTCTCTAAAGTACCTCCACACCCTCCAGAGACTAGAGGTGGGTCTGCTGAAGATCAGAACACTGCTTCAGCCAAGTAAAAAAGACAAAGGTAAATGCCACTTTACTTGTGTGATAAACTCATTGTTGAGCAGAAGTTTCATACTTTGCGTTGTAGATACAGGTAGGATTAATTGGTGATTGTTTAAAAAAGTTAACATTTCATTGTTCCAGTTCGGTTGTATGCCAGGATCAGTGTCCTCTGTAACCAGTTCAAGCTGCGGCATCAGAAGTCCACCGCTAAGACCCTGTGCGAAGTGACCGTCTTCAATGAAGTCATGATGTTCACACTGCCAGACACACAGATCAGGGCGTGCTGTATTGTGGTCTCTGTGTACGAGATCCATGCAGCCAGGAAGTCATCAAAACGGCTGGTTGGCCAGGTCACCTTTGGAAAGGGAAAGAGCTCAGAGGATGAACATTGGAGTTTGATGATGCAATCAATTTGTCAGCCAATAGCAAAGTGGCATCCGCTGTTGATATGAGGTCAGCCAGGCCCCCTACTTTGACAATGTTCTTGTAATGCACAGCATATTGAACAAAGTATGGTCTTCACAAAATCTAAGATGAAACCTCAGACTCTTCCACATATAGTCACTACGCAGGGCAAGCAAATAGAATGAGTAGCAACTTACAAGTACTTGGTTTCTTGATAGATGAGTGTCTCACCTTTAAACCCCACATCGAAAGGTCTTGTGAAAAAGCGTAGGCTCAAGTTGAGTTTATATTTTCATAATAAATCATGTTTTTCTTTTGAAGTGTGAAAGAGGCTTGTTTCCGCTACTTTTGTCCCTGCAATTGTTTATGGTGATATCTTGTACATGTATGCCCCTGTGGCGTCATTACGTATGCTGGACACTGTGTACCATGGGGCACTGAGGTTTGTTACTAACTCTAAAGCTCTCACACATCACTGTATCCTCTAAATGAGAGTGGGCTGGCCTTTAATAGCTCTTCGGAGATTACATCATTGGTACTTTTTTATTTTTAAGGCCATATTGAGACAGCTCCCATTTTACTTGTGTAACTACATTGTCCAACAAACATTTTAACTATCGCCTGCACCCACATGACTGTGTTTTGTTGATAGTTGTTAAGGCCCGTACAGATAGGGGGAAAAAAGTTCCAGTTCTCTTCCGCTTGGAACGAACTTCAAAAGGTCCTAAAATTACAGGAGCTTGTCCCTTTAAATTAGTTTAAAGCAATGTTAAACTCTCTAATAGGAAATTATGAAAAATTAAGTGGGGGGCTGTCATTGTTTTGACTCCTAGCTGCACCACACTTTCCCAAACCATCTTGCTGTTCAATGTGTAAATTGGTGTTTTTTAAACTGTAGTGCTTTGTGTTTTATGTTGTAAATGTGTCTGAAACTTGGTGTGATGCTATTTTGGCCAAGTCTCTCTTGTAAAGATTTTTGTCAACCTAATAAAATAAAGGTAGAAATATGTGGAGGACCAGGATTACATTTTGTTTTTCAAGCTATTTCTCACAACTGACCTCTCTGTAAAATATATACTGCTCTACTTTACTACTATACTAAACTGAAATTATGTGGATAAATCATAAATTCCAGCTGCTCACCTGATAGGATTAGTGCCTGATCACCTGTGAATATTATACACTATATATTCAAAAGTATGTGGACACCCCTTCAAATTAGTGGTTTCGGCTATTACAGCCACACCCGTTGCTGACAGGTGTATAAAATTGAGCACACCGCCATGCAATCTCCATAGACAAACATTGGCAGTACAATGGCCTTACTGACTTTCAACGTGGCACCGTCATAGGATGCCACCTTTCCAACAAGTAATTGAATCCAATTTTTGCCCTGCTAGAGCTGCCCCGGTCAACTGTAACCGATGTTAGTGTGAAGTGGAAACATCTACGGCTCAGCTGCGAAGTGGTAGGCCACACAAGCTCACAGAACGGGACCGTCAAGTGCTGAAGTGCATAGTGCGTAAAAATCATCTCTCCTCGGTTGGTGGAGAAACGGATAATGGTCTGGGGCTGTTTTTCATGGTTCGGGCTAGGCCCTATAGTTCCAGTGAAGGGAAATCTTAACTCTACAGCCTACAATGACATTCTAGACAATTCTGTGTTTCCATCTTTGTGGCAACAGTTTGGGGAAGGCCCTTTCCTTCCCAGAAGAGTGGAGCCTGTTATAGCAGCAAAGGGGGGACCAACTCCATATTAATGGCCATGATTTTGGAATGAGATGTTCGACGAGCAGATGTCCACATACTTTTCAAGATGTAGTGTATGTATTGTTAGAAAGCTACATATTGAAATTAACTGTCCAGTGAATATACCACTTTTAAAAGTGAATATACTGTTAACTCCTACCCAAATAATGGCCAAAGCATAAATTTGCTCGCTCATTAATGTCTTAATCGAAATTACGGATTGCCTCTTATCCGCTTGTGCCACAGTTTGTCCATCTCACTTGTCAGTAGAAACCACATTTGTTTAAGCAAGTCAACCATATCAGCTATGTTTTTTTTAAAGATAGTAAATAAGGCTGAATGAACTGTTTCGCTGCCAGACAAGACTCCACTGATAGCCAGGCGTAGCAGTGGTAAGGTGTTGGGACTCTGCTGTTGGGACAGTTTGTGGGCACCGTTTGTCACCGTTATAGTGCAATTAATGTATTGTTTAGTGTTGTGTTGTGGCTGGCATGCATCTAAAACATTTTGTTTTGTTTGACCCACCAAGACTTACATGCTAAAATCGCCACTGGTTGTTTGTCATTACTTTAAGCCCTTGTACCTTCCTCATTATTATTTGTGATTGTGCAACATGGAATTGTAACATAAGTGATTTAATGAAGTGCACAAAGATTCTTAACTTATGGTAATTGTTGCATGTCAGCATCACTAGAACCTTGAAAAAAATCTATGTTTGGTAAAAACATTCACGTATTTATACAATCTCAGCTCTGAAGTTAGACTCCCACAAGCAGTTTAGGCACGTTCATCCTGGTCTAGCAGGTACCTTTGTTGACCACACGAGGGTGCTCTGCTGTAACTTGTTAGTAGTGATGGGCATTCCGAGTATTTTCGGCGAGACTCAGAATGCCCGTGGACCAGATTGACGCGTTCTCCCCACTATTTATTGTTTCTGCAGTGAGGATTCACCCTTTTCAGAGAATAATTGTGTAATTTATCTGCAGAAAAACGTTGTTTTAAGCTAAAAACCAGTAGTAGCAGTATGCAAATTAGGGAGCCAAATAAATGGCTCCTTCACCATTCATTACCAATGGTGCTTTCAAGACATCTGGGAATTTGTAGAAAAAAAACTAAGTCAAATCATGACTTCAGTAATCTTCAGGTCATTAAATCGGAGCTCTAGATATACTGTTGGCCCGAGTTCCCGACTTGGAATTCCGAGTTGGGTGACCGTTCAAAATATATGTTTTGAGTTCCCAGAAATGTGGCAGCTGAGTCAAACCCCAACTTTACTCAAGACTAGAAAATGAAGAGCAAAGAAGAAAGACATGGACCAGAACAGAAGAGAGTTCTTTGAGTTCAGACTGCGACCCCAAAACATGTGCATCCCTAATCACAAAACGAAACACTACAAAACCTCTCTCAACACTATGAGCTGCTGATGTGAGATTAGTGGCCAACTTGCATCTCACCCTTTCAAGGCTATTCCCAGGCAGTGCCCACCCCTTCTCCAGGCCAATGTGCTGTTCGCTGGCTGCTACCCCCCTGCACACTATCTCCTAATTTTGCTGTCCGTGAACAGAGGCCTGAGAAAATAAACCCAGAGACCTTGAGATGGAAGGGGCTTTACTGCCATGCCTTTAGAGGGGCTGCCGTCTGCCTGCAATTACTGTCCTCGCTCTTAATGTCGTACAGCTGTTAGAGAGGGGAGTCTACTAAGGGGTTTACACAGTGGAATGCACAATATGAACACAGCCATACCGCTCTTTAATTGGTCCTGCAGCGTTCAATATCATAGTTCCCTTCGGTAGGAATAATGAAAAGTTGTTGTCATTATCATGTTTGATTGATTCAGACTGTAGGAAGGTGCGGAGTTACAGAATATTGGTCTCAAAATAGTATAGTTATGTCATTGTCATTTAGCTGCTCTGCCCTTTTTGTTTATTGCTCCATGCGAAATTAGACGTAAACATTTAGCCACAGTTGTTTAGCGCTCACCTCCTGGGATCACAGTGAATACAGCTGAGGACTTCTCTTTACCTGCGGCCTCATCTCTCATATCCAATAGAAATGTAAATTCTGTGTAGAATAACAAAAAAAGAATGACAATAAAAACATTATTTGTATTATTCTAAATAACTGTCATAACAGAGGGTGTACAGTCGTGGCCAAAAGTTTTGAGAATGACACAAGTATTGATCTCCACAAAGTTTGCTGCTTCAGTGTTCTTAGATCTTTATGTCAGTAGTTACTATGGTACACTGAAGTATAATTACAAGTATTCCATAAGTATCAAAGGCTTTCATTGACAATGACATTCAGTTAATGCAAAGAGTCAATATTTGCAGTGTTGACCCTTCTTTTTCAAGACCTCTGCAATCCGCCCTGGCATGCTGTCAATTAACTTCTGGGCCACATCCTGACTGATGGCAGGCCATTCTTGCATAATAAATGCTTGGAGTTTGTCAGAAGTTGTGGGTTTTTGTTTGTCCACCCGCCTCTTGAGAATCGACCACAAGTTCTCAATGGGATTAAGGTCTGGGGAGTTTCCTGGCCATGGACCCAAAATGTCGATGTTTTGTTCCCCGAGCCACTTAGTTATCACTTTTGCCTTATGGCAAGGTGCTCCATCATGCTGGAAAAAGGCACTGGTCGTCACCAAACTGTTGGATGGTTGGGAGAAGTTGCTCTCGGAGGATGTGTTGGTACCATTCTTTATTCATGGCTGTGTTCTTAGGCAAAATTGTGAGTGAGCCCACTCCCTTGGCTGAGAAGCAACCCCACACATGAATGGTCTGAGGATGCTTTACTGTTGTCATGACACAGGACTGATGGTAGCGCTCACCTTGTCTTCTCCGGACAAGGTGTTTTCCGGATGGCCCAAACAATCGGAAAGGGGATTCATCAGAGAAAATGACTCTACCCCAGTCCTCAGCAGTCCAATCCCTGTACCTTTAGCAGAATATCAGTCTGTCCCTGATGTTTTTCCTGGAGAGAAGTGGCTTCTTTGCTGCCCTTCTGGACACCAGGCAATCTTCCAAAAGTCTTCACCTCACTGTGCGTGCAGATGCACTCACACCTGCCTGCTGCCATTCCTGAGCAAGCTCTGCACTGGTGGTGCCCCGATCCCGCAGCTGAATCAATTGCAATACCAACTAGGAGACGGTCCTGGTGCTTGCTGGACTTTCTTGGGCGCCCTGACGCCTTCTTCACAACAATTGAACCTCTCTCCTTGAAGTTCTTGATGATCCGATAAATGGTTGATTTAGGTGCAATCTTACTAGCAGCAATATCCTTGCCTGTGAAGCCCTTTTTGTGCAAAGCAATGATGACGGCACGTGTTTCCTTGCAGGTAACCATGGTTGACAGAGGAAGAACAATGATTTCAAGCACCACCCTGCTTTTAAAGCTTCCAGTCTGTTATTCTGACTCAATCAGCATGACAGAGTGAACTCCAGCCTTGTTCTCGTCAACACTCTCACCTGTGTTAACGAGACAAACACTGACATGATGGCAGCTGGTCCTTTTGTGGCAGGGCTGAAATGCAGTGGAAATGTTTTTGGGGGATTAAATTCATTTTCATGGCAACGAGGGACTTTGCAATTAATTGCAATTCATCTGATCACTCTTCATGACATTCTGGGGTATATGCAAATTGCATCATCAACACTGAGGCAGCAAACTTTGTGGAGACCAATACTTGTGTCATTCTCAAAACTTTTGGCCACGACTGTAATTTGAAGTTGTATCAGTCAAAGATGTGTGTATTTTACAGTTTGGCTTTGAAACGTGAGGGTGGGGTGTCCTGGTTGGAAACATAAACAAAACAGTGTTATTTGCTGCAAGCCACAGCAGAACTTGACACTGTATACAGGATTTTACAGGACTCAGGACTTCCAGGATATACACCCCTGGTCAAAAGTTTGGAATATGACTCATTCAAGGGTTTTTCTTTATTTGCACTATTTTTTACATTGTAGAATAAAAGTGAAGACATGAAAACTATTACATAACACATATGGAATCATGTAGTAACCAAAAAAGTGTTAAACAAATCAAAATGTATTTTATATTTGAGATTCTTCAAATTGCCTTGATGATAGCTTTGCACACTCTTGGCATTCTAACACTTTTTTGGTTACTACATGATTCCATATGTGTTATGTCATAATTTTGATGTCTTCACTTTTATTCTACAATGTAAAAAATAGTGCAAATAAAGAAAAACTTTTGACCGGGGTGTAGGTCAGGCAACACTGATGATGGGTCAGCAGTCAGCACACCGTTACATAACAGTGACATGCAGCCAACCATCTGTCTAAGAGAAACATGTCAATTCCATGTGGTTTGTGCTTCATATACAGACAGTACAGTACCTATTCTTACTGTCAATTGGCTCTGATATCCACGCAGGGGCCTTGTGTGATGTAAATAGAGTGGAATGTTGGTTTACATGTGGCTACACAGGAAAAGGATGTGTGGAAGTTTATTTTTTCCTGAGCTAAGCTGTTTGAATTTACCATGTAGGATCATCCATTCTTAGTTTTGAGAGAAAGTTACAATAAAAGATTAACTAACAGACATATGACTCCCAACAGAAGTGGGATATGAGCATTTCTTCTTTGACAGAAAAAAGGAGAGACAATTACTAAAATATCTACATTGAGTGTGGCACCAATGAAATTTGATGTTGCGGCAATCTGACCTCACAGCACAGGAAATCCAAACAAAGCAGAGAGGAGGTCTCTTACCCGTCAGCCCCTCCCCTCTGACAAATTCCACATTCCATTCTGCATCTCCCACATTCTTCCCTTGGGAAACTTCTAGACTTCACCAAGCCCTTAACAGACAGACCTCAGGTTCCTGTGAGGGCTACACTCCACACATCATACATCAGTCCTCATTCTCACTGTGTTGTTCCATCTTCTCCCCTTTTTATCCTCCCTGTTGAACTACAAATCCCACACACTGGCATCGTTGAGTCAGCGCTAGAGATGAGCCAAAGACCCACCTCCCCCACAATAAAAGCTGTATCTGGCTCACTACTGTCTCCCATTCTCCCTGATTCATATTCTCGGCTACTGCAGTACAATACCTGCCCTTCAGACATCCCTCCTTCTGTTTATAGAAGAACTTCCAATTGGCCAGAGATAGTTGTCCAATTAGACTGGCAGAAAAGACAAAGAAAAATACATTTGAAGAGCACCAGAACTACCACAATGAAACGCATTGGCAACATACTCGTATACATATTATATGTATATATCGTATACATACGATAAACATTATGAAGTATTTATCAAAGTAAGAATGTACTCATAGATATACTTTTATTCATATCCCAAGGGCAGGAGTATTCGTCTTCATCTGTTTACACTTACAGTAGGCTCTGCCTTTCTTTGAAGTTTATAGAGACCCTGTGTCTATTGTGAAACGACACCAATTTAAATAATAACACTAACATGCCTTTAGCTGAGGAATGTGATTGTGTGTGCTCATCCCTGCATGTGGCCAGTGGCCACACCAAGATGAGGTCAACAAGAAAAGACAAGGCCAGATCATATGGGGTCTGCCTGGGAGGGGTCAGTGACATGTTGGCTGAGGTCAACAGGCAGGGGTTGGCCACCTGGTGCAAACGTTTCTTAAATCTGGCCCCAGGTGTAGATTAGAGCCTTTGTCCCACCAACATTCTGGCAGCTCTGTAAGATCTGTTTCCTTTGTAGTGTTTGAACTGGTTGAATGTAGATCAAAGTCTTTATCCCTCTCATGAGAACAATGAGACCTTTGTGTCCTCGAGAATATAGTACTTTTAACCCAATTTGCCACATCAGAGAGATCAATGTGCAAAGGAGCCATAGAAAGGGAGAGGAGAGGGTGACATCACCACAAAAAAACATAGTAGTTACATAAACGCAGAGGATATTGTGGCATATGCCATAAACTGATGAAAGCAACAAGATAAAATATGTGTTATTGGAAGTGAAGGCACAACTGCTTTGTAAAAAAGAAGGCAAAGTTTAGAGGAATGACATAGCATGTGGATGATGCCAAGTCAGCTCATTCTGAGTCATGCTATCCAGTCATCAAATTAACCTCTAATATTTTAAAGACTTATCATTGATTCAGCACTTTGTGTGCTTATCAGAAGTTTTGCTTGATATTAATTAATGGCACAAAAGTAACTTACTCACTAGAGGATTGCCCCATATAATAACACTATTACTCTATTAAAGGTGTTTAAAGTGGCAATCTTTAATTAAAACATGAATAAAGTGTACTCCCTGCCACAGTTTCAGTAAAAACCTGAGGAATGGGGCTAGAGAAATTCAAACATGCTATGGATGCAAGGACTGACCATACATGCTATCAAAATTATAGTTTTAACAATGTTTTTAGGCTATACTTTGTTTACAAACATTGGAGTAAAACAAGCTTATATTTTGGGTTCTGATGGGGTACAACAATTGAACTAAGCTCATGAGGCATTTATATGTTATATTCTTCAAGAATCAATGGGTACATATTATTATTTATAAGTCCAAAAATAGATGTAGCAACTAACGATTGCCCCTTTAACAGACAGCAACCTTTATACAGCAGAACTACACTGAGTTCATTAGGTACACCCATTTAGTACCTGGTCGGACCCCCATTTGCCTTCAGAACAGCCTCAATTCTTCGGGGCATGGACATGTTGCCCAATTGGTATCAGGGGACCTAACGTGTTTCAGGAAAACATTCCCCACACCATTGCACCACCGCCACCAGGCTGTACCGTTGACACCAGGCAGGATGGGGCCATGGACTCGTGCTGCTTATGTCAAAACCTGACTCAAATAAAATACAATTTGTCAGATGCGCCAAATACAACTGGTGTAGACCTTACCATGAAATGCTTACTTACAAGCCATTAAACAACAAGGAAGTTTTAAGAAAATAGAGTTAAGAAAATATTTACGCAATAAACTCAATAATGAAGCTATATACAGGTTCCCGAGTCAATGTGCAGGGGTAATGGTTAGTCGAGGTAATTTGTACATGTAGGTAGGGGTAAAGTGACTATGCATAGATAATATGCCATCAACATGAAGCAACAGGAACCGGAATTCATCAGTCGATGTTTTTCCACTCCTCAATTGTCCAGTGTTGGTGATCATGTGCCCACTGGAGCAACTTCTTCTTGTTTTTAGCTGATAGGAGTGGAACCTGGTGTGGTCGTCTGCTGCAATAGCCCTGTCTGTGACAAGGATGGATGAGCTGTGCGTTCAGAGAAGCCATTCTGCACACCACTGTTGTACTGCACCATTATTTGTCTGTTTGTGGCCCGCCTGCTAGCTTGCACAATTCTTGACATTCACCTTCAACCTCTCTCCTCAACGAGCTGTTTTGGCCCACAGGACTGCTGCTGACTGGATGTTTTTTGTTTGTCACACCATTTAAAAAAACATGTTATTAAACACTTGTTTTACCAGGTAAGTTGACTGAGAACACATTATAATTTACAGCAATGACCTGGGGAATAGTTACATGTAAGAGGAGGGGGATGAATGAGCCAATAGGAAGCTGGGGATGATTACTGTAGGTGGCCATGATGGTATAAGGGCCAGATTGTGAATTTAGCCAGGACACCAGGGTTAACATCCCTACTCTTACGATAGGTGCCATGGGAAAAGTGCCGTAAGTGTCATCAGTAAACCCTAGACACTGTCATGCGTGAAAAGCCCAGGAGGCCGGCCGTTTCTGAGAAACTGGAACCGGCGCGCCTTGCACCAACGATCATACCACGCTCAAAGTTGCTTAGCTCACTCGCCTCGATGCCTGTCTGCCTGCTTTATATATAGCAAGCCACGGCCATGTGACTCACTAACTGTAGGATCAAAAGATTTTTCGTGAACGGGGTGGTGTACCTAATAAACTGGCCATTGAGTGTATGTTGCCATTTGAACGTGATCCATTAACCTGCCTCCAGATAATGTATGGTAACACTTTATTCTGTCCACTGTTCCGCAAATGTCCCGTAAAATGTTTCCCTTGTCACGCATTTGGGCTTTATAGATGGAAACATTGCTGCTGCAACATGTTAACACCATATTTTCACGTGTGAGGAGAATGACATATTTCAACCCCATATTTTCTTACATGTGAACCTGCAAACGTGATTTTCACATGATTGATTTTCATGTGAAACTGCAATTCCACATGTGAGGATAATGTTTTCACCTCGCATGTGGTGTTAACATTAACTAAAACTAAAGTAATACATGTGAAAACATGGTTTCACATGAAATTTAACTCAACACGTGAAAACAGCTTGAAAATGTGACTTTCATATGTGAAACTGCAAATTTGACATCTATTATTAAGGGCAGTCACACAGACTAATATTCTTTCACGAATCAGGTGTGTGCACTGAAATAGCTTACTGCTTCATGTTTTCAATAATATGTTATAAAATATTCTCATTGGATCCATAGCGAGACACACAAATTCAAGAATACACTTTCTCTTTGTTGTAGTATTTATGCAATGCAGTTGAAGGTACAGTAAATATATGTACTTGCCATAGTGGTACATTTACAAAGCACTTTACCTTTATTTTATACAGTACATATAGTACACTTATTTTAGAGTATCTGCATAGCTGTATAGGTAAGCAAAGCTAAATGTTTGCACTCAAAAAATAGAGTAGTAGGGATCCTTTCACAGCATAGACAAATTGGACATTCAATTAAATGATCCATAAGTCTACAATATACATTATCAACAATATTCAGTGTAATGTCGAGGAGCTCCTTCTATCCATGTTTGATAATCAATTACTCAGAAATGTGAATGTGACACTGTCAATTACAATTATATTTGAGAACAGTTGAATCAATTCTTATTTTGTCTCAAACTGATAATATAGCATGAAAGAGAGGTGTGATATACACAACGTATACATGAGAATGGAATCTAGTTGATCACACAATACTGTAGTAGGTGGGGATATAACAGGAGCGAGACATATTTCAATAAGGAAAGAGACAACTTTCTTATTATGAAAAATACTTATTACATTTGAAGAAAAAATATTAAAAGTTTATCTTAAAATATAAACTGATCACGAAAGTGCCTCTAACCTCGTCCCTTTGGGAAGAAGTGTCTGGTGAACCAAAAAAAAGTGCCACTGACATTGTACGTAACAATGACATTTCAAAGTGAAGGCTCATAATTGTCTCAATAACATTGTAACAAGATTAAATAAACATTTTTACATAAAACAAATATATAGATGAAATACAGAATACAAATTCATATATAAAACATCAATAATTATCACAGTTCGGTTATTAATTGGAAAAAAAGTCATGTAAATATTTCCAGTCCCCAAACATATTCTAAAGATGTCATTATAAACATTCAAAACCTCTAAATGAGGATTTTTGTAACACCTTGTTAACAGTTCTTCTCACAACTGTATCTACAAATTCTTAACCCAGCTGAATAACACAGTAATATCATATATTTTGTTTGTCTGTTTAAGTTAAATCTAAGAGCTTTGATGCTTGCTATTTCCTTACTTGTCCAATGTATTATCCAATGTGTTCATTATGAACATATCTGTTTGAATATCATTACTGGTTCAATGACATATTCAGAGCTGAAACCATTTCTGGGGACTGGGTAAAGTCAGAGTAAGTACAGAGTAGAGTTGTGAGGTTACCATTACTACTGTGTTTCAGGTCACATTTTGCACATTATATTCACAGTACCGCAGGTGGAGTAAAAAAATGCTGTTGGCCAGAGATGCTCCCATCTCATTGGCGGTTCCAGATATTTCCATAAACAAGTCATTTTAGAGGAATATCAGTTGATAAAGAATGGAGGAAAACTGAGCATGGATGCAAAGAACCAAAACATAATCAATTGAAGTTGAGACACTCCATTTGGCTTATCACTGTTGGGTCACAGATTACTGGCTTTTCAATTAGCAAGGGTCATTGAGACTTCTGTTCTTTTCCACTATCCCAGTACATTTCTAAACAGGAATGGACTTCCCAGAGATGTAACAACTATAGTGAGCATTTCATTCCCAAAGCAGGGGGTCCCCATTAAGCATGGTCCTACACCCTGTCTGCATTCATTTCAGTTAAAGCACTGTTAATCCAGTTATCTTCCACCTCCTTGTTACTATACGTGATCCCTCGCTTAGACACCCAGGCTCCGCTTCAGCTCAAAGTACGCATCAAACCTGGCCATGGCATACTCCTGTGGACAGACAGAGGAAAGACAAATATTGGAACATTTGCACAGAATGGATTTCAGACAACAGATAAAGAGAGAGAATGGGTATATATATAGTTTACATACACTTAAGTTGTTAAAACAAATTTTTCAACCACTCCACAGATTTCATGTTAACAGACTATAGTTTTGGCAAGTCGGTTAGGACATGACACAAGTAATTCTTCCAACAATTGTTTACAGACAGATTATTGACTGTGCCTTTAGACAGCTTGGAAAATTCCAAAAAATGATGTCATGGCTTTAGAAGCTTGTGATAGGCTAATTGACATAATTTGAGTCAATTGGAGGTGTACCTGTGGATGTATTTCAAGGCCTACCTTGAAACTCAGTGCCTCTTTGCTCGACCTCATGGGAAAATCAAAAGAAATCAGCCAAGACCTCAGAACAAAAATTGTAGACCTCCACAAGTCTGGTTCATCCTTGGGAGCAATTTCCAAACGCCTGAAGGTACCACGTTCATCTGTACAAACAATAGTACGCAAGCATAAACACCATGGGCCAACGCAGCCGCCATACCGCTCAGGAAGGAGACGCGTTCTGTCTCCTAGAGATGAACGTACATTGGTGCGAAAAGTGCAAATCAATCCCAGAACAACAGCAAAGGACCTTGTGAAGATGCTGGAAGAAACAGGCACAAAAGTATCTATATCCACAGTAAAATGTGTCCTATATCGACATAACCTGAAAGGCCGCTTATCAAGGAAGAAGCCACTGCTCCAAAACCGCCATAAAAAGGCCAGACTACGGTTTGCAACTGCACATGGGGACAAAGATCGTACTTTTTGGAGAAATGTCCTCTGGTCTGATGAAACAAAAATAGAACTGTTTGGCCATAATGACCATCGTTATGTTTGGAGGAAAAAGGGGGAGGATTGCAAGCCGAAGAACACCATCCCAACCGTGAAGCACGGGATGGCAGCATCATGTTGTGGGGGTGCTTTGCTGCATGAGGGACTGGTGCACTTCACAAAATAGATGGCATCATGAGGAAGGAAAATTATGTGGATATATTGAAGCAACATCAAGACATCAGTCAGGAAGTTAAAGCTTGGTCGCAAATGGGTCAAAAGGTTTTGGCAAAATGGCTTAAGGACAACAAAGTCAAGGTTTTGGAGTTGCCATCACAAAGCAGTGTAATTACCAACAGGCAAATGTTTCAATAAAACAGTGGACAAGCACATTGGTCCTACATTTGTGGGTTGAACTGAAAAAGCATGTGCGAGCAAGGAGGCCTATAAACCTGACTCAGTTCTGTCAGGAGTAATGGGCCAAAATTCATCCAACTTATTGTGGGAAGCTTGTGGAAGGCTACCTGAAACATTTGACCCAAGTTAAACAATTGAAAAGGCAATGCTACCAAATACTAATTGAGTGTATGTAAACTTCTGAACCACTGGGAATGTGATGAAAGAAATAAAAACTTAAATAAATCACTCTACTATTATTCTGACATTTCACATTCTTAAAATAAAGTGGTGATCCTAACTGACCTAAGACAGGGATTGTGAGAAACTGAGTTTAAATGTCTTTGGCTAAGGTGTATGCAAACTTCTGACTTCAACTGTATATATGTATATATACTTCAGCATTGAAAGGAAATATAACAGCGATAATCTCTCTCAGACACATTCCCAGTGGTTCTCAGTTATCAGGTTGCCCTGACCATGGCAAATACTTGTGTATAATTTCAGAGTAGTCTGTTAGACCAAACATGGCAAGGAACACGCTGACATTAGAATCATAATTTGACCAGGATTGTCAGAGCAAAATAATCCTGCAGCAACAGGATAAGAATGTTTAGTCCATAATGTGGCATGATCAAAAATAGGATATATGAAAAGTGCAATACTGTTAATATAACCCTGCGTTAGTGCAGGTTTTCAAAGAATGTATTTAAATCATGAAGCTCATCTAAATTTCCTGTCTTACAGATGTAGGATCTTAATTTGAGAGTTTGCTAAAGCAGGAAAATAATTCATATTATTATGTGGATTCTATTTAAAGGGAACTTAGTCTTTTTTCACCCAACTTTTTAACTAAATCCAATGACATGGTGACATTATTTGTTGATTTCACCTTGAATTCACGTTAGTTGACAACTGTAAATCAAATGTAAATCAAAACTAAACATTGAACTGACGTCTGTGCCCTGTAGGACAGTTCTCATTAATTTATATTTTGTTTGAGGGTGAACGACTGTTTTGTTTGTATCACAAATACAAATGTGTAAAACAACAGCATGACAACCAGATAATGGACACTCACCATGTACCCAAACTCAATGG
Organism: Thymallus thymallus; assembly: GCA_023634145.1. NCBI lineage: Eukaryota > Metazoa > Chordata > Actinopteri > Salmoniformes > Salmonidae > Thymallus > Thymallus thymallus. The sequence continues at coordinate 18,938,632 of CM042414.1, forward strand.
TGGAGATTCTCGCCTGGATCATCGACCACAGACCCCAGAAGAAGTGCGAAGCCAGAGCAAACCTGTGTAATTACCAACAGACAAATGTTTCAATAAAACAGTGGACAAGCACATTGACAGTATGGTCCATTAAACATACAGCTGAGTGAACTGAGCAAACCTTTAGTCCACAGCAACAGCCACATGGAAATATGCTATTTCATCACTACTGGACTGATTCCAGGGTTTTATTTCCCAGGGAGCATTTTACAATAACCAAGAGGCCCAGTCTTAGGAGTTCGTTATTGTTATGATTTACTGCTAATCTCGCAACAGGAGGCCATTATAAGTACTAAACCACAGGTGTCCTCAGATTTGTAAAAAAACAAACAAGTCAACTTGTCCTCATATGTCCAGCGCTCAGTTGGTAGAGCATAGTGCTTGCAATGCCAGGATTGTGGGTTCAATTCCCATGTGGGACCAGTACAAAAAAAAAGTATGCACTCACTACAGTAAGTTACTGGATAAGATCATCTGCTAAAAATACTCATGTGTGAGCAATTTCCAAGGAATGCCATTTAATTGGCCATTTCAACTTGGGGCCCTCACCTGTTGACTTCAACAAACAGCTCCTCTTTGAGTTTCAACTGATCTTCAGCGCTCAGATTCTGAAATCCCTGATCAGTCTCTGATAGGTAGCTTCCAATGAAATGCAGCTGAAAAGAGAAACATCACAAGGTTATTAGATGGCTTTTGCCTAAATGCCACTCATTCAGATTCAATGGACAAAAAGCCTTCACTGTGTCATCCTTTATTCACCTGTTGGGCTTTAGTGGGATAATTCTTTGAGTTGACATGGAAAAATGGAAAGTTGTCATTTGTGTAGTCGTACATCCATTCACAAAAGTGGTTTCCTATGTCGAATCCCCTGAAAACACAAAATATGGAGAGAAAAACCCACATTAAACAATGATATCACGTTGGCCACATCAGCAGTCCCGTCTGTAACACCAGATATTTTATACGCTTATTTTCACTACAAAGGCTGGTGCAGACAGCCCACAGGGTCGGATTAACAAATCATAGGCCCCGGAGCTTTGTCTTTTTTTTATTAAATCAGTTACCCAACCAAGGCAGGGCCCCCCAGTTACCCATGTGGGCCCCCTACCTCCTATCCTCCACCATCTGATGATTAGCAGAGCAGCAGTAGGCTATCTGGGCTCCTGTGGTTGGAGGTTGCAGTTAAAAAATAGAAAATTCTCTGCCTCAAGGGCCCCCTTAGGACTTGGGCCCCAGGGCGTCAGCCCCTGCATTAATCAGGCTCTGACAGCCCAGTACATCACTGGTACTCCCTGTATATAGCTTCCTTCTTGTGTTTTATTTCTCTTTTATTTTATTATTTTTAAGTCTGCATTGTTGAGAAAGGCTTGTAAAGTAAGCATTTCAGTGTAAGGTCTACACTTGTTGTATTCGGCCCCTGTGAAAAAATAAAATGTGATTTGACTGACATTGTATTGCCACATGGATTCAGGATTATGATTGCTTGGGCCCTTTCCTTGCTTGCCCAAATGAAAACTAGACCTACAGTAAAATGTTCCCATAGCAAAGGAAGAGAAGTTCTCACAAAGGGAGTGAAAATAGGTAGCTCTTTGTGAAGGGAATCACAGTTGCTGTGGAAACCAGACAAAAGGAACAAGTTGGAGGCTAAACTCCATTCCAACATTTCTCTACCGCTGGCTGTGGCAATATGGGTCAGCGCTGAAAACCTGTACAGTTCAAGCCCTTTCAAGCGAGCCACACAAAATGCCAACGAAATCGACTTGGAAGAAAAAGAGTGGGAAAACAAAGAAAATGTGAGCCTCCTTGGACTGTTGTCATTGCGTCCATGTGACTATTTTATTGAACCTTTATTTAAGTAGGCAAGTCAGTTAAGAACAAATTCTTACTTACAATGACTACCAAAAGGCAAAAGGCCACCTGCAGGGATGGGGCTGGGATTAAAAATCTAAATACATTAAATAAAAATATAGGACAAAACACACATCACGACAAGAGAGACAACACTACATAAAGAGAGACCTAAGACAACAACTCCATTGTTGTTCGCATGAACACAGCTTCCAAAACATGCCCCATGTTTTACCCTAGCCCCCTATACAATCAAAGCTTTGGAGAGAGGAGAGTGAAACCTGATTCGTATTGAAAATGAGGAGCATGTGTGGTAATGTACAATGACCATGAGAGAGCCCGAGGGTCAGGACGGCGGGGGTGGGTTGTTTTGACGGTACTAACTTAGCTGTGAGCCAAGGCCAATAACAGTGAAGGTTCTTTCCGAGAAATGGGGCACTCGTGAATTCCATTCTTCACAAAAAAAACTCAATACTAAGTGGTACAGGAAAAACTACAGTAAGAGTCTGGCTGGCTTGTTTACATGATAAAATAAGACTCAGACACCCAGAGGAAGGCAGCTTGCTGCTGAATAATTTGAGGTTTTGGATCTCAAATATGTGCAGCTACATTCTTGTCTTAAATATTGTAAAAAAACATGATCAATACAAACTACCTGGGTAAATTCCTTCCATCCCTGTCTGTGTTGCAGCAGACATTACATAAGATTAACATTCTGCAGAGACAGTGTCACCTTGGACAGACACAGCCCTCCCACATTGTACAGTGTGGCCAACGTTTACTGCTGGATCTAGCTCTTTTTCTGATGAATGTGCCTCAGCTCTCAGAAACACAAAGAAATACTGTACATTTTGTACATTCAGTATACATGTTTTTTTCTTACATTCGGAAGTAAAGGGGAGGATTACAGTAATAAAGGGGATTATTACAGTATACACTAGGGCCTGAGCATGAACAGACCTGTAGTTATAACTGCTGTATTCAAAGTCAATCAGCATGAGCTTCTGTCCGTCAGAGCCCTCACGACCACTGAGGAGCAGGACATTTCCTAGAGGATGAGAGAATAATTATTACACCACACACATGCACACAGTACTATACATTGTATTTAAAATATTGTCTTCACTAGCTTTACACAAAGCAATATTATGCCTAAGACCCCTTACCTTCTTGACAGTCATTGTGGCAGAAAACAACAGGGGAGTGAGTGGAGTCCAGCAAAGATCTAAAAAGAAAAACAAACCATATTTCAGTAGGTAATAAGCAGGAGTTACAGTGCATTTGGAAATTATTCAGACCCCTTGACCTTTTCTACATTTTGTTATGTATTCTAAAATGGATCAAAACTTAAAACATCTCATCAATCTACACACAATACCATGCCAAAGCAAAAACAGTTTAGACATTTTGCTAATTTATTACAAATAAAAAAGGGAAATATCACATTAACATAAGTATTCAGACCCTTTCAGTACTTTGGGTATGACACTACAAGCTTGGCACACCTGTATTTGGAGAGTTTCTCCCATTCTTCTCTGCAGATCCTCTCAAGCTCTGTCAGGTTGCACAGCTATTTTCAGGTCTCTCCAGAGATGTTTGATTGGGTTCAAGTCCGGGCTCTGGCTGGGCCATTCAAGGACATTCAGAGACTTGTCCCGAAGCCACTCCTGCATTGTCTTGGCTGTGTTCTTAGGGTTGCTGTCGTGTTGGAAGGTGAACTTTCTCCCCAGTCTGAGGACCTGAGCGCTCTGAAGCAAGTTTTCATCAAGGATCTCTCTGTACTTTGCTCCGGTCATCTTTACCTCGATCCTGACTAGTCTCCCAGTTCCTGCCGCTGAAAAACATCCCCACAGCATGATGCTGCCACCACCATGCTTCACCGTAGGGATGGTGCCAGGTTTCCTCCAAACCTGATGCTTGACATTCAGGCCAAATAGTTCAATCTTGGTTTCATCAGTCCAGAGAATCTTGTTTCTCATGGTCTGAGAGTCTTTAGGTGCCTTTTGGCAAACTCCAAGCAGGCTGTCATTTGTCTTTTACTGAGGAATAGCTTCAGTCTGGCCACTCTACCATAAAGGCCTGATTGGTGGAGTGCTGCAGAGATGGTTGTCCTTCTGGAAGGTTCTCCCATCTCCACAGAGGAACTCTGGAGCTCTGTCAGAGTGACCATCGGGTTCTTAGTCACCTCAATGACCAAGGCCCTTCTCCCCCGACTGCTCAATTTGGCCGGGTGGCCATCTCTAGCAAGAGTCTTGGTGGTTCCAAACTTCTTCCATTTAAGAATGATGGAGGCAACTGTGTTCTTGGGGAACTTCGATGCTGCAGAAAATTGTTGGTACCCTTCCTCAGATCTGTGCCTCGATACAATCCTGTCTCGGAGCTCTATGGACAATTCCTTTGACCTCATGCCTTGGTTTTTGCTCTGACATGTGTCTTTCCAAATAATTTCCAATCAATTGAATTTACCACAGATGGACTACAATGAAGTTGTTGAAACATCTCAAGGATGGATGATCAATGGAAACAGGATGCACATGAGCTCAATTTCGGGTCTCATAGCAAAGGGTCTGGATACTTATGTAAATAAGGTATTTCTGTTTTATTTATAATACATTTGCTAACATTTCTAAAAACCTGTTTTCACTTTGTCATTATGGGGTATTGTGTGTAGATTGATGAGGAAATAAATTAATTTAATACATTTTATAATAAGGCTGTAACGTTACAAAATGTGGAAAAAGTCAAGGGGTCTGAATACTTTCCGAATGCACTGTATATGTCTACTAATTCACTATTTACCCCCCCAAAAAAAAGAGTACAGAGTGCCAAATTCCAGCACATATTTCAACCACTCATACAACAGAGTCTTTGTATGGAATTATTGGCTCATTGTTGTTTACTGGATTCCAGACCAATTTATCGGAAAACACCATATGACTATTACATAACTGAATTACTGCATATACATGTAATCATGCCTGTTCCTGTGTGCCTAGTCTAAAATGTGTTGTGTACGTGATTCAGGAACCAGGGTGGTGTGATGTGGGCCTTACTTGAGACTCTCCATCTCCTGGGGCAGATTACAGCTCCTCAGACGGGCAAACTTGCGAATGTGGGACTCCCTGGTGAAGGTGAGTCTCATCACCTGGTTCAGGTACCTGTGGAGTTTAGAGACGAGACAGATATCACTATTTTATCACAGCGATGATGATAATGCACTTCTTGGTTACACTTGTACAAATGACACATTATTTGTGATGACAATCAACTTTTCCTCTGACATTACCTATAAACTATCCTTAGACCACAAAGCAGGTCAACAAGTGGATAAAATAATCATTTTAACAACATTAAATGCCCTGTTTTAACTGTAAGCAAATACTGTAAGTCAATTTACTGTTTCTTAAAACACAACCAAAAGGAAGGCTAAGAACATTCACCAAGACCGTTATTGGCGTGTTTTAATCTACAATTACTTCGCCAAACATACTTTGGCTCTCTGTTATTCTCAAACCAGGTGACTTGAGGATTGACAAACAAAGGCAAACTAGCAACAATTTTATACGAGGAGATATGTGTGACAGCTAATGTTTGTCTGGAGCGTTCAGTGAGGTCAGGTTAGGCAAAGAGGGTTTACAGTTTCTATTGGATTGCATTAGAAGAGACCAACTCACTTGTCAATAGTTCCGAACAGCCATTTGGGCTCCTTGTTGAAAGGCATCCTCATACCATGGAACTTGGCCATCTTCTCAGCTATTTCAGCAGATATGCTTGGCATGCTCAGCTCATCTGTGTCCAGTTTGCGACTCTATTAACACAAAGAGGTCAAGGAAGTCAGGTTTACAAGTCTTAGCTGAATAAATCCCATCAAGCTGACCCCTTTTTATGCAACAATAAACAATAGACAACATTACCAACTGCTGACAGGGTTGTCAAAAAGAATGGATGGAGGGTATAACCAGCTCCATTGCCTTCTTTCCTCCACTTGGGCCACTGTAAACATGAACAGCAGAAGCTGCTTAAAGGCCATTTGCTTGACCTCTGTGGTTTCTTGGTCTCTGAGGACTTTAAGTGAGTAACTAAAACATCTCTAGTGCTCTTCTCAAGAATTGATCAAGGTATACTGTACATCATACAAGCAAAACTGGTGATTCAGAGAGAACATTACCATACTCATGATCTGTACCTACTTAAAGCTATGAAATTGTGCGTAGACTTTTGCAAGAGAACTCGTTAGGACAATGCCTGGGCAACGTGGGCATGGATTCAATTTACTAAGAATACTCTCGCTCTCACAAAGTCTTAAATTACATTACTTCAAGACATTTTTTTCCACTTCAAAAAGGTAAGAGATTTAGTATGGTTAGGGCGGCAGGTAGCCTAGCAGTTAAGAGCGTTGGGCCAGCTGGTTGAAATCAGACTAAGCGAAAAAGATCTGTCAATGTGCCCTTGACCAAGGCACTTAACCCTAATTGCTCCTGTAAGTCGCTCTGGATAAGAGCATCTGCTAAATTACTAAAATGTAATATGTAAATGTATTCTCTTTGTACATACTGTAAATGAAACACACATCATTGAACAGAATACACCCAGGCATGCACAGATTCAGATTCCCTATCTTAATTTGAACAGTTTCTCACAGCAGGAAAATAATCCTACAGGAATTGTGGAAAATAATTCATGTATAAAATAAAGTATAATCAATACACTCTATCGATTATAATTAATGGACATTTTTGTAGAGGTTGATACATTTTTTGTTAGCGGAAATTAAGTCTGACATTTAAAGTGTAAATTACAAACTTTAGAAGCCTTTTTAAACCTTGAATACACTACAAGTTTACATTTACTGCTTGTGCAGGAATATTTTCTGTGACAACAGAGTGATTAAATTAAGATAGTACACCTGTACACACACACACACACGTACTCAGGCACGCACGCACACAGTCGTGAATATTTGTTTTCCCTATCAATGATTATTAGTCCACAGAGTCACTTACAGGGACAAACTGCTCCAGTCTGCCCTGCGGGAAGATGCCATAGAGTTTGGGCCCAAGCTCCCGCTCTGCCAGAATGGCAAACATCACACTCTCCAACACCATGGCCTCAGCACCCTGCAGACACATAGAACAGGAATTAGCATGCACACAGACAGGTGAATGAGAGAAAGTTGGGGTTGTTTACTTCTCCTATTGAACTTCATGATCGTCAGTCACTGCTGCCTTGCACAACCAACCTTAGAAATTACGAGGTAAAATTACTTAGCCATTGGTTAATGTTTTCATGGTAACCGGAGAAGGCAATTAATAGGATCAGCTAAAAATGACTGCAGACAAACTGTGGTCCATTGTTAGCTGTGATTTTCCATCAAGTGGGGGTTAGTAGGACAGAAACTCATTCAATTCTATAGGATTACATTTTATTTATCCGCTATTTAACTAGGCAAGTCAGTCAAGAACAAATTCTTATTTACAATGACGGCCTACACCGGCCAAACACAGACGACTCTGGGCCAATTGTGCGCCGCCCTATAGGACTCCCAATAACGGCCAGTTGTGATACAGTCTGGATACAGTCTAAATGAGGAGGAACAGCTTAGACAGAGGAAGCTGATGATGAGGCACATGACCTTACATAACATGAAACAAGCTTACGGCTGTCTGGAAGAGATAGTATGATTTTTTTGCAGGGATCTAGCATTCACAATTCATAAATCAATTATACACAGATCCAGATATTTGAGTCATGGTAACTGTAAAATGGCTACCTCCAAAAAATTACAATCCCAACTCAGTGAATTGGCAGGTATATTTGTCCATCATGGTGGTAAGTTTAAAAGCAGATTTGGACCAGAGAGGGAAGAAGTGAGTTGCGTTCCACATGAGGAGAATAATAAAACAAGGGGCCAATTGTACTGAGAGAGGCAGAGCCTGCCAACGGCATCAATCAGTCATTTTGTCTGCTTAACCGAAGAAGACACCAGGGCTTTTCTACTGTGGAGGGAAATGGTGGCAGGAGCAATTATCTGAGGCCAGAGCTCTGAAATAGCTAGAATTCAAAAGATAGACCGTATAGGCCTGACACAATTTATTAGAAAAGTATGTTAGCATACAGATAAATATATGTTGATACTTAAAAATAAAGGGTTCTTATTATTGTATTTTAATGTAGCTAAGTACATAAAAAGTAATTACAGTAGTAAGCCTAATCGTAACAAATATAGCCTCGAGTACAATCCAAATACAATGTAGCCAAAAGGTGCATGGCCGCGGGAAGATGTTTTGGGGTGGACGGGTATTTTTCTCTGCCCATAAAGGAATAATAAAGGCCTAGTGTACTAATTTGGTGGGAAAACGTTTATTTTAAATATATACAGTGCCTTCGGAAAGTATTCAGACCCCTTGACTTTTTCCACCACGTTAGACTTATTCTAAAATGTGTTTTTTTTCTCATCAATCTACACACAATACCCCATAATGACAAAGCAAAAACAGGTTGACATTTTTACAAATGTATAAAAAAATACAAAAACTGAAATATAACATTTACATAAGTATTCAGACCCTTTACTCAGTACTTGGTTGAAGCAACGATTACAGCATTGAGTCTTCTTGGGTACAAGCTTGGCACACCTGTATTGGAGGAGTTTCTCCCATTCTTCTTTATAGATCCTCTCAAGCTCTGCAAGATTGGATGGGGAGCGTTGCTGCACAGCTATTTTCAGGTCTCTCCAGAGATGTTCGATCGGGTTCAAGTCCGGGCTCTTGCTGGGCCATTCAAGGACTTGTCCCAAAGCCACTACTGCGTTGTCTTGGCTGTGTGCTTAGGGTCATTCTACTGTTGGAAGGCGAACCTTCGCCCCAGTCTGAACGCTCTGGAGCAGGTTTTCATCAAGGATCTCTCTGTACTTTGCTCCTTTCATCTTTCCCTCGATCCTGACTAGTCTTCCAGTCCCTGCCGCTGAAAAACATCCCACAGCATGCTTTTTGGCAAACTCCAAGCGAGCCGCCATGCCTTTTACTGGCCAGGCTTCTGCCAATATACTATAAAGGCTTGATTGGTGGAGTTCTGCAGAGATGGTTGTCCTTCTGGAAGGTTCTCCCATATCCACAGAGGAACTCTAGAGATCTGTCAGAGTGACCATTGGGTTCCTGGTCACCTCCCTGACCAAGGCACTTCTCCCCGATTGCTCAGTTTGGCCAGGTGGCCAGCTCTAAGAAGAGTCTTGGTGGTTCCAAACTTTTTCCATTTAAGAATGATAGAGGCCACTGTGTTCTTTTTTTTTGGTACCCTTCTCCAGATCTATGCCTCGACAATCCTGTCTCGGAGCTCTACAGACAATTCCTTTGACCCCATGGCTTGGTTTTTGCTCTGACATGCACTGTCAACTGTGGGACCTCATAAAGACAGTTGTGTACCTTTCCAAATCATGTCCAATCAATTGAATTCACCACAGGTGGACTCCAATCAAGTTCTCAAGGATGATCAATGGAAACAGGATGCACCTGAGCTCAATTTCAAGTCTCATAGCAAAAGGTCTGTTTTCGTTTTGTCATTATGAGGTTGCTGAGGATTTTTTTATTTAATCAATTTTAGAATAAGGCTGTAATGTAACAAAATGTGAGGAGGGATTTCGATTTATCAACACCCTTACTTCCCGCAGCTATGAACAGGTGCCCTTATCTACTGTAACCGACTATGAGCTGGCAGTGGTCTGTGGACTCTGACAGTTGGGCAAGGAATTTGTTGTGTGGACTTCAAAGTGACTCAGCTCTTTCTGTCGGAAGTCAAATGGGAGGAAAAACTATAGTAGTGCTTTGCTTAATAGCGTGTTGTATGCACTTTGGACTGACCTATAGACATGTGGAAAACATCCTCAGTAAATAATTAGTGACAACATGGGGAACTTCTCCAGTACTCATCTTTGATGGCTTTCCCACTAGTCAAAAGAGAGATATTGTGATCATCTTTAGCTCTATCCACTGTGGGGATGTCATGCCATGAAACGGGTGAGACCTGTCAACCATAGACAATTTGTACATATGAAACCATAATGATCCTTGGTGTGGCAGACCTATTAAAAACAACAAAGCCAATTTTAAACTCTGCAAGTATTCATATTTGACACATTTACAGATGGGTTCTGCTCCGATGATATTACGCAATTTATCTCTGTGGTGCTGATGGATACCAAATGGAAATCTGCTCAACCTGTTATCTCTGTTATCATAATCATCCTGACACACATTGTGGCCTTGCAGTGCATTTCCATGTCCATGAAATCACTCTAAAAGTGGGTCAGCAGTCACCCTTAGTTTCCCAATGACTTTTATTTTACAACCTATTTTTATCACAACAGGTTGTTCGGCAAGGCTTTTCAAATCAGGTTAATAATCAACTATGCTATCCATCATCCACGTCCTGCTTGTTGATAACCACTTTGTTGTGCAACTGTTCAGCCTTCCATTCGTCCAACCTTCCTCATAATTGAAAAAAAATAAAAAGTTGTTTTAATGGCTACTATTTCCTCTGTTGCAACTCAATATACATTACGATTTGTCAATTTAAATATATGATTATAAGGGATCTGTAGAACAGGAAGTCATACACTGCGATGTCCCTTTCATCAGGATACTGAGGTCCACTGTGGCCTGTCCAGGTGTGAACACTACTATTCTGAGAAATGGAAGGAAATCACACTTCCTCAAAAACATTACTGTGGTCCACATTTCCTAACTAGGTGTGATGGCTGAAAGCAAAGCACAACTTTAGAAACTGTTCATACTTATTATTATTATTCCGCTGGAACCTCTAGCGCCAAAACCATAGAAGCTACAAATATCAAAACAACTTGTAAACGTCCAGACTACCATTGGTCAGTGTGCTTGAACAAAAAAAAAAAAAAAAATTTTATACTACTTTTCACACTGCAACCACATTTGCATAAATCCCAATGCATTTCAATGGTCATAGACTTGAATGGTAAGAATGTCCACCGTAACTAGTGCAGACCGGTCTGAAATGGTGTTGAATTGACAACAAATTGTCTTTGGAAAATTACTTCCCTTTCAATAAATGTAGCTCTGACCTGGATAATCAAATCCTGCTGTCAGTGGCAGATTTACTATTAGGCAGAAGAGGAAATTGCCTCAGGTCTCACTTCATCAAGGAGCCTTGATACTACTAATAATATCTATATTTTTATAATTTATCCGCATGAGGCCCCCCCCCCATACACCACTCGAGACATGTCATATTCACCTCTGGTGAGGGTAGCAGGAAGGGGCGGCAGGTAGCCTAGCGGTTAGAGCGTTGGGCCAGTAACCGATAGGTCTCTGGTACGAAAACCCGAGCCGACAAGATGAAAAACCTGACGATGTGTCCTGGAGCAAGGCACTTAACCCTAATTTGCTCCAGGGACGGACTCTGTAGGTAGGCCATCATTGTAAATAAGCATTTGTTCTTAACTGACTTGCATAGTTAAATAAAAGGTAAAATAAAAAAATACTATTTTTGTCTGTTTCGCTCGCTCGGATGCTTTCTCAGGTGAGATACAGTAGTTTCAGCTGCTTGCGAATTGAGGGAAAGTTGGCGGGTGCACAGTGCACTGTTCGGATGCTGGAAGAATTTTGGATGAACGTTCTAAGGTAACCTACTTTTTGCAGTGATTTGTTTGACAATCAGATGAAAATATCATGACTGGTTGTGTTCATGGCACATGAAAAGCTAATACAGACGGGTAATAAAAAGCTAATACAGACTGGCCTCTGCCTGGGGCCTCCAAATCACTAATTACGCCCCTGCCTGCTGTTTGCACATGCGGATAACAAAACAGATAGCAATAATGAACTCAATCAGTAATACTCATGGGTAATGAGTACCTCCATTGACTGAGAATAAGCTTCATCAATACGCCAACACCTGCCCATTCAAAAATCATTGTTGACAAAATGTGTGAATGATATAACTCTTTAGTTTCAAATCGTCTCACCTTCTGTAATAAATTAAACATAAATAGTTTCAACATTAATGCTTATTATACAAATATTTGCTATATAAATCACAGTGAGCTGAACTGACATTAACAATAGGCACCTCTATACAATGTGTTAATATTAAGTTCAAAGCCACTACCATCCGATGGGTACCACTTGCACTCCCTCTACCCCCCTTGTGCCAGGGCTACGGTCACATGACCTCGTCACAGCAGGTGCCGGGATTTACTAAAGGCATAGCAATGACAGGTGAGTGGCAACATGAGCACATTGATGGGATAACATGAGTCATTAATGTTTACCCTCTTTTTGATCTTGCTATCATCAACTGACTAACAGAGGTGACCTCAATCCAAAGTGGTGACTCAACATGTATATTTCTTAACACCATTTTATACCATCCAGTTTGGAGAATGGTCTGGGATTTACATTTTTCAAAAGTGATCACTACGTCCATTGGCAATTGCTAAAACCTTTCATGCTACACTATTCAGACTTATTTGATCACGGACTCCAGAAAATGAATACAAAAACACAGTCTCCAGGCCAGAACAATGAAACATTGTTGTGGCGATTTTCACAATCAAATGGCAAATCTAACCAATAGTATGGGTAGATCACCTTCGCCATTAGTTACTTACTTGAAAGAGATTTTCTTTGTTTGACTGTCTGGACTCCCCCTTATTACAGGACATCTATCAATGAAAGAAAAAGCAAGAAACTAACCATGAGTACATGTACGTTTTCAAAAGACTCATCATGCTACAGGATCCTCACAAAGAGACAATGACAGAGTACAGTATAGTCCCCAAGTCCAACAGCCAAAAAGGCAATAGGAAAGCGCTCAGTGCCTTTTAACGACCGACTTGAGATATTACAGCCATAGAAACAGAGAGACAAGCTCTCCGAAAGGGATATGTTATCTCCTGATCAAGGCAAGTGGCATGAAGGTTAAGGTTAAGGTTTGGCTTCAACACCAGCAAGATCACTGACTGTATGCTTTGGCATAAAAGGTCGATATTGACATTGTTGCCCTATCTATGAACTAGCACTTTAAATATTTTCTCCTCTGAGGAAACCCAGTTACTCACGGATTTCTGAGTTATTAATCACATTAGGTATTTGATAAGACATTTATAATTCCTCTGTAGACATGGTCGAAACATTTATGAGGCAAATTTATTGCGCAGTTTTCTAAAAAAATGGCCATGGTTACCTTGGTGAAGAACACAGTGTTGCTCTAGCAACAAGTGAGCTAATATTACACTGAGAACATTGGCAATAAAAAGGTAACCACTCCCATTATCAAATCAGAAAGAATCTCCGAAACGGCATAAGACCATAATGAATATATATATTAATATTCCATTCTATTCGATTCTTACAATAATCTCTGTTGCTTTACATCTCCTGGCTAATTGTACGGGTTTAATTCATGGGTCTTTGTCCTCAGGTTCCAAATGGTGTATGATGACTTATTATACATGTGGTATGTCTCATTGCATTTTATATTCTATAGTGTTAGGCTAAAATGTTTTAGATCAGAGTTGTTGCTTTTGTCATTCCCATCCAATTTACAGGAGAATGTAAGCTTGACTGACTCTTGACTCTGACCTGGATTCTCTGGTCATCTGATTTTAGCCAGGAGGTTATCTTGGGGTTGTCCTAACTAGCCTCCCATCATGTGATCTATGAGCAATGTAATGTGGACCTAGTGACACGTCATCAGGAATTATATCCCCCTGTGTCATTAGGCAGTAGCTCATGATGCAAAAACTAAACTAGATTAAGAAATGTCATTACCACTAGTTGTTATCATTACTGTGCAACACCTCACATTTGAATTGCTGTCAGGTGAGCTCCAATTCATTTATTGATTTGCAATGGGAGTTCTCATTTGTCTTTTTTTGTATTTGACAACCCTTTTCCAATATGAAAAGAAAAGGATAGGAAAGGTGAACACATATGCCCCTCCCCCCCCCATATCTTTACAAGTGCATCAATTCACAAGTTGCCTTCCATAACAATGTGGATTAACTTTGTTGTGGACAATACTGAGACTTCAGGGATCTCATACTGTACCGTGTATGGTATGGTGGAATCACCTGGAAACAAGTGTGCTCAAGGCACGCTCCTTTTGGAAGGCCTACGGCAAAGAACATATGCATGTACAGCCATGGGGGTACATCACACCACAACAGCAGAAACACACACACACACACACACACACACACAAAAACACACACACACACCTGCGCACACACCAACACACATGCACACAAGACTTGAGCCACCCATCATGTGGGTATTTGCCCCAGAGGGCACTTCAACAAGAAGATGATTGAGGAAGAAGATATCTTCTTCCCCTTCTGTCAAACCCCAAATTCCAGCAGCAAAGCATAGACCCTGCTCAGCATTCTTAGAACCTATCAGGGAATACATGTAGGCTATGTCTTTTACATATCACATTCTATTGTATTCTAAAACATGACCAGAAAATCAGGTGAAATCAAATGGAACTTTTCAAGGGTCCAAGATTAGGCCTTTCGGTAGGCTACGTATTTAGCCTAAAGAACATTGATGGGATTTTTCAGTTAAACTGAAGCGAAGAGAAAATTCAAAGGACACACAACACATATAGTGGGGTCCAAAATTATTGACACTAGATAAAGATGAGCAGAAATTACTGTATAAAATCTTTATAAAGGGTGTCAATAATTTCGGCGTCCACTGTGTATGGGTGCATTTCATTGAGACATATTGATAACCAGCTTTAGTCAATGAATTTCAAACAAACAATACATTAAATGTATGTTTTATACACTGGACATTGTGTGACAAAAACATGTGTTAGGTAAGATGTGACTGACTCGCTCAACATTTTCATTGTCTGTTTACAGATGTCATACACACCTGTAGAATAGCTCCATACAGGCGCAGGAGGACGTTGCGGGGTTCATCAACTACACTGGTTTGGGTGTCGGGCAGGGCGCAGAGGAAGAGCTTGTTGCTGAGACCACCCCTGTCACAACATTACCAAAAAATGTATGAAGCTCACAGAAGCGTCACATTTCCCCATCATCAGAATTTTGATTAGGTCAATGAATGTGGCGACCTAAATAACAGCTTTATTCTAAGATAGAAAGCCCATAAGTAAGAAGTGATGCTTTAAAGGCCCAATGCAGCCGTATCAAATCAATATCAAATCCTTTCTGGGTAACAGTTAAGTACCTTACTGCAATATATTTCAATAAAGAAATGGGAAAAAATTGCTTTTTAGCAAATAACTATTTTTGAAGCAAGATTTCTGCTAGGATGTCTGGGAGTTTGAGTGGGGAGGGAAAAACTGAAAATTAGCTGTTATTAGCAGAGAGGTTTGGAACTTTCTTTATTATTGGTCTATTAAACAATTTAACACATGGTAATGTCACCACGGAAAGCTAAAACCCCCGCCAGCAACTATTAGGAAATAACACTGGTCATTTTTTTCCCTCATACTCTAACAGTGTTAGTTCAACAGCTGTTGCACAATATTATATAAAACAGTCATAACATAAATTTTACTGCACTGGGCCTTTAAAAACAAAAACACACAATACTATCCCATATAAGCAAAGGAATAGTTTTCATTTGAAATTACATTACTTAGGTTTATCACAGTATCATATTATCTGTTTATTAAACCCTATCACACCACTGGACACTATCATATGAAGGACCAAACATGCCATAATTATAAATAAATAAATACAGAAATAATGAATCACTTTTATTGATTATTTATAAAATTATATTATTTTTTCATTTATTAATTTCTGTATTCCTTCCTCCAATGAGGATGATGAGGGGGTGTCAAGCATACGTATGTATCTAGCAAACCATTGGTTAATCAATATCATGGAGCGTTGTTCAGTTGCATGTGCCTAGGGTGAATTCAGTACAACAGAACAGTGTTCAACATTGAATTAAACAGAAACAGTACTGTACTGAATGACCAGTTAAAAAACTGTGATTAGGGTGGCCCAGAGGGAGATTGTATTTGGTGTGGCACAAGGACTCTCTGTTATCACCTGAACTCTGCTGTAGTCGTCAGGTAACTAACCTCCAAATAACTAACGGTTTCACCTCTGTGCCCTTTGTAACAGCTAGCTGACCCAAGTTTTCGATGCATGCCTCTATAACCAAGGTCGGTGTGCTAGTTTAGTATATAGCGCTGCCTCCTTGAACATGCAACTGACTGGGCTTGAACGAGGGTCCTCTACCTCGCCAACACACGTGCTAATTAGCTAGCTAGCATTTTCCCGAACACCTGTGAGCGTAACTTGGGAAGTGTAGTTTCATTGGATGGAGGCACACATAACTGTATGGATCTGAGCAAAACAGCTACAGTAAGTGTATATATTTTTTTTCTCGCTGATGAAAGATAAGGGCCATATGTTTCGAAAGCCATATTGTAAGCGATGATTATAAATTTTTTTAAACGTTAAAACACAGCGTCCGGATTGTAGTTTACATGAGGCAAAGCTAATGGCTGAGAAATGTAGGGAGAAGGCAGAATGCCGCCAACAGTTTAAGAGCTAACCTCCGTTACACCTCCCCACGGTAAAGGTAATCTGGAGAGGTGTTGTTTTCAGCAGCGTTAGCCAGCACTGCCAAGTTTCTGGCTACTGCTTGCCTGTTTGCAGCCATACTACTTGCCAGAAGAAGTGGGCTACTGTTATCTACCGGTTGTTAATCTCTCAAGTGTGTGTAGTTTGATTGTTCACTTTTCGGACCATCAGCCAGAGAAAAGCAACACACAGTGAAATTGTTCAACCAATAGTGTGTTAGATACCACCCACAGATGTTTGATTGACACCCCCTCATTATCATATTGGAGGAAGAAATACCGAAATAAATCAATTAATAAATATATACATTAATAAAAGGACAGTGTGAATTTGTTTTTCCTTGTCATTTATTTATGTGGATCTATTTATGTGAGCATTTATTTATTTATAATTATGGCATGTTTGGTCCCCCATATCATCATGACTAGGGAGAGAAACATGTATCCTATGCAGTTGCAAACACAGCAAATAACGGTTTCTCTGTGTAATATATGAAAAAGAAATCATGATAAATAATGGTGAATGTGCTAAAAGATTATATTTACCTTATTAAGCTGATTTGAAAGTCCTCTTCTGTCACCGTTTTCCACGCACCGTGGAGAAATTCTTTGCACCATAAATACGCCTTGCGCTTCGTGTCCAGGTCAGGCTCATCCGGCCGGATGATGTCCTTGCATTCATCCTCAGTGTCTGGCTGGACCTCAAGTGCGTTTTCAGTGATTAACAAACCCAACGACATAGAAGGGGAGGATGACACCCCGTTGATAAATTTCGTCTTCATGTTGTCTTAAAATGAATACTAAATAGCCTACAGTTAGAATTAATTAGATACAAGGAAATGTAGAATCAGGCTTGCTTCGAAAAAAACTTAGATTTGATTTCAAGCAATGTGTCTTTAATCAGTCTATAAAATATGCGTCTTGGGTTTATTCAAACAGCAGAGTAGGCACAACCGTTCAGTACCAAGGAGTAAATCGACTGAAGAAACGCTGCTGTTTGCGCCAGGCAATAGGCTGAAATCAAGGGGGGTTGCACGGTTTGCACGTAGGGTTTGCATCTATACGTCATACTTCCACACCCATTCTCTTCCCTCATTGGTTGGCACAGGCACGTCCTTTTAGGAGCAAAACAAAGCCCACAGCACCATTTCCCATGCATGGCAAAGGCCTTGTTGTAGTTGTTCCACAAATAAATGTGGTCTACTTTAGGCTATGCTATGGATTATGCTATTGTTAACCAAGATTGACTAATTATCTATTCCTACAAATGTTTTGCCTATGCAATGTTTGTGCTGATCAGTGTGCACAAAAGGGCATTAATATGGGAAAAGCTGAGCTGCTGAGGTGAAGTCTGTGTACCCAAATAGACTTCAAATGCCCCCCCAAAAAAATATTCCACCTTATCCAGCGTATTGTGTTGTTGACATTGAGAAGTTTAACAAAATATGTGCTGTTTCCATAAGGCCTGTTGTGCCATTTATTTTATGCATCTGGTCATTCATTAAGTTCAATGTTTATGTTTCTGATGAACTACAACGGAGTGGAGCAGAGACCAGGCTTTGTGGAATTCAGCTCCGACTACATCGGTTCGCTGTAGATTGATACTTTAAAAAATATGTATTATGAAACACTAACCTTGTACACGTTTGTCCTCTGTAGTTGTGCACCTTTGTTTGCTCAAATCCATGCTTTTTCAATAAACATAATCAAATAGAACCACCGACTGTTTCCTTCTTGAGATTCAGTTGGCACATGCACATTTTCCATCTTAGAGCAATAGCAATGAGCAGTCTGCGATTGTATTTGATTAAGATTTTTTGAAAAAGTGTGGATTTCAGCAAACAAAGGACAAACGGGTACAAGGTTAGCGTATTGACCTTGGGCATATTGATGTAGTAAGAGCTGAATTCCACAAAGCCTGTTCTCTGCTCTACTCGATTGATGGAGTTCATCAGAAACTTCCTTCACCGTGGAGTTTAGTCAGCTCAGCTAGTCATTCATCAGAATGAAATGTTTGGATGGAAACCTGGTTATAGTGACCTCTAATAAGTAAATTAATAAGATCTTTATGGGGGAAGCAATTATGAATAGAAAATATTTTAATGTGCAATATGCAGAAATCACTCCGCAATTGACTGGTTGCAAAAATTCTAATGGTTCACCTAATTTCAGTTGTGACAAAACAAGCAAGTATAGTGTAGAGAATAATTGTACCATCTAAACCGCTGTGAAATATATTTTCAATAACCAAAAATGTGGTATTTTCAACTGTTTTGAAGCTGTTGTACAAAAACGGGAAGCATCGAAATAGAACAGATCTACCGCTTTACACTTGGTTTCAATGAGTGACAGATCTATAACAATCCTACTTGAATTTTGTCAGGTCACCCAAAAGTTACATATTGCAGCTTTAACTCTGCATTGTTGGGTAGGGCTAGTACGCAAGCATTTCACGGTTAAGTCTACACAGGTTGCATTCGATGCATGTGACAAATAAAATTAGATTTCAGAAAGTTCTAGAATGTTCCTTCCTTAAATGCCCCCAAAAATACAATTTCCCAAATAAACAGCAGCTTAGCACAGCAGGTCATGAAGACTAAACACTTGGAAGAAACCTTTAATTTGAGTACTCAAACTAAAATAAAAACAAGCTTTTGTGATTTGCATTATATAAACTACATTCTCCAGAAATAAGCACAAGTACAGTTCTTATTTTTCAGAGGTAGAAAAACAAAACATGGAGATTAATGTTAAGAATGACATACATTATGTTATAGAATGCACATCCCTGTATATAAAATTCTACTGTAATTCTCAACATTATACAAGCAACTCAAAAAGGTACACTACATGAACAAATGTGGCCACCCCTTCGTGGATTCTTCTATTTCAGCCACACCTGTTGCTGACAGGTGAATCAAAATCGAGCACACAGCCATGCAATATCCATAGACAAACATTGCCAGTAGAGGGGCCCATACTGAAGAGCTCAGTGACATTCAACGTGGCAACGTCATAGGCTGCCACCTTTCCAACAAGTCAGTTCGTCAAATTTCTGCCCTGCTAGAGCTGCCCCGGGCAACTGTGAGTGCTGTTATTGTGAAGTGGAGCAACATGAAGCGCATAGCACGTAAAAATAGTCTGTCCTCAGTTGCAACACTCACTACCGGCTGGAGTGGTGTAAAGCTTGCCGCCATTGGACTCTGGAAACACGTTCTCTGGAGTGATGAATCACGCTTCACCATCTGGCAGTCCAACAGACGAACCTGGGTTTGGCGGATGCCAGGAGAATGCTACCTGCCCCGAATGCATAGTGCCAACTGTAAAGTTTGGTGGAGGAAGAATAATGGTCTGGGGGTGTTTTTCATGGTTCGGGCTAGGCCCTTTAGTTCCAGTGAAGGGAAATCTTAACACTAAAGCATACAATGACATTCTAGACAATTCTGTGCTTCCATCTTTGTGGCAACAGTTTGGAGAAGGCCATTTTCTGTTTCAGTATGACAACGCACCCGTGGACAAAGCGAGGTCCATACAGAAATGGTTTGTCGAGATCAGTGTGGACGAACTTGACTGGCCTGCACAGAGCACTGACTTCAACCCCTTCGAACGCCTTTTGGATGAATTGGAATGCAGACTGCGAGCCAGGCCTAATCACCCAACATCAGTGACGACCTCACTAATGCTCTTGTGGCTTAATGGAAGAAAATCCCCACAGTAATGTTCCAACATCTAGTGGAAAGCCTTTCCCTGAAGAGTGGAGGCTGTTATAGCAGCAAAGTGGGGACCAACTCCATATTAATGGTCACGATTTTGGAATGAGATGTTTGACGAGCAGGTGTCCACATACTTCTGGCCATGTAGGGTAGCTTAATCAAGACTACAGACAGTAGCATACAAATGACCGCATACAGCGTTACAGTGACAGGTCCAAAGTTGTACAACCCACTTAAATCAACCTAGTATAAAAAGAGAGCAATTTAAAAAGTTGAGACATGCACATCATTCACACAGCAGACAGAGTCATTCAGATGAACAAATGGTGAACAAAATAGCAAAGTAAGAAAAATAATAATAATTAAAAGCATTTGAATATCTACACTCCCAATGCTAGACCAAGTAAGTTGTAATGAATTTGTGATTGTTAAACGAAGACTGAGAAGTGATACAGTTTGAGAATTGAGTGACAGTGAAATGAATAGAAAAACAAGTCGATCTATAAATTAAATCCCAAAAATCCATCTCTGCACAAACTGAAAAGTTTACATAATATATAAATCATTATGCAAGCACCAACACATTTTGATTAATTCATGAATTGTTAAAATAGGGCAAAAATGTCACAGACCAACTCCCAGGAATCACTGAAGGTTACATTCTTGCAAATGTCAGTGAAGCAAAATGTAGCATGTTTACCCCACAAACAAGAAAAGGCTTTAAATATAATTAACAAATCGTACAAAATAAATCTGAAGATATAAAAATAAAGGCCTACACATTGTACGCTATGTAAAATATACACATTCTACAATATGAATAAGTCCCATCATGTACAAAAATAGTTAACATTTTACAACAGCATGGGATTTATATTTTTTGACTTAATCAACTAATCAAATAAAGACCCATAGAGCTCATGCATTGACTGTGTGTGACTGATTTTCACGTCTCCTTGATGCAATATCAATATCTATAGAGTCTTTACCAACAATGAGCCGGAGGCGTTTTGTTGGTGGAAGTGGAATGAAATCATCATCAAACTCTTCATGGTCAGAGTCAGAGACGTCTTCATCATCATCTTCAGAGGAGGACGAGTCTTCCTCTGTGTCATCATGCATCCCAAATGTTGCTACAGTCGGCCCAAAGACCTCCCCTGCTTCCCTCTCTACTATGCCCGTGAAGGGCCCAGTACCATGGTGATACTGGCTGAGCCTTCTGCTGCCCTGCAGCTGAATCTGCAGTTTGGAAGAGCGGATGTGGTCCACAGGACTGAGGGCATGTTTGGAGGAGCGGATGTGGTCCACAGGACTGAGGGCATGTTTGGAGGAGCGGATGTGGTCCACAGGACTGAGGGCATGTTTGGAGGAGCGGATGTGGTCCACAGGACTGAGGCCATGTTTGGAGGAGCGGATGTGGTCCACAGGACTGGGGCCATGTTTGGAGGAGCGGATGTGGTCCACAGGACTGGGGCCATGTTTGGAGGAGCGGATGTGGTCCACAGGACTGAGGCCATGTTTGGAGGAGCGGATATGGTCCACAAGACTGAGGCCATGTTTGGAGGAGCGGATGTGGTCCACAGAACTGAGGCAATGTTTGGAGGAGCGGATGTGGTCCACAGGACTGAAAGTCCCATTACTCAGTCTGGCTACATAAGAGCTCTTCTTGGTCTTTGCATGGTGATGGTCCTTACCAAATGTCATGCTGGTCTTTTTGGAGCTGGAGGACTTGACAGGGTCAACCTCACCAGGCTCAATCCTACTGCTGCTGTCCCTTCGTCTCCGCAGGGTCAATTTAGGGACGCCTGAGCTGTTGTTGGCTAGGATCAGCTGGGAATCATAGCGCGTAATCGGCTGTTTCTTTTTCCCCTTGCCAAGGTGGAGAAGCTCGTCTCCCTTAGACAGGGTGTAGTGCTCACGACCATCAGGCAAGCCTTGCAGCTCTTTCCTGCAATCAGCTATGTCTGTGGTACAGGCTGCATGGTGCAGGCCTGGAACCTCCTCCTGGAGAAGGGATGCTGGTCTGAAAGAGTGCTGCTCTTCCTGCTTTATCATTTGCTCATGTCTGTGACAGTTCTCTTTCTTCGGACAGTTGATATCCAGGCTTGGGCTGTTCATCCAGTGACTGTCTGTGACACAATCTCCAAGGTCCGTAGGCTTGGTCTTACTAACCGCGCCGCAGTGGATGGGTGGCAAGTTTGGTTCAAGTTTAATGTTGTCAGACCCCTGTGTGCCAACTGATGCTCTGGTTGAACTACGAGTTCTGTGAGTGCAAGCTAAACCATCAGGGCACCTACTAACATCTTTCATTGACTTCTGATGGTTTTCCTTCGCAGTATAGTGCTCAGGACCACCCCTTGTTCCCACCACTTGCATGGGCCCTTGTTTATCCATATCTCTCTTTCGTGAGACCCTGTTACTGGCAAATTCTGTGGGGTCCTTAAGGCACAAACCCATAGCTTCCACCTCAATGGGGCACTTGTGGGCAGTTACCTGACACCTTCTTCCTAGCTTGTGCAAAGACTTTGTGGACTTTGATTTTAGCCTCTTTGGCACGTTGGCATTCTTTGAGTGTCTTTGATTGAATGATGAGGTAGAGTTAGGCATTTTGGACAGAGTTTGCCGGCTTAGGGCTGGTGCTTCACTGAGCCTTGTCACACTAGAGCGGGCGGTCCTCCCTACTGCTAAAAAGAAGAAATAACGGCAGAACAGTCATTTGAAAGTTTGAGAAACTTGACAACCTACATAAAATCATTGTAAAATTGCAATGTATTAGAATGTAGCATAAAACGTTACAGTTCTTAATGCAACTACTGACCATTAGTATTTTTTAGTTGCCAGAAGATCTGCACTGACCCTTCCATTTTATTTTTGCACCGACTCTATGCACACTAAAAATGTACACTGACTCCACACACACACTCAAATACAATCAACATACAGTATACTGCTGCTCTGTTTATCATATATCCTGATGCCTAGTCACCTTACCCCTATACATAACTAACCCTACCACTCCAGTATCCCTATACATTGTAAATGACCTGACCCTGGAACTAACCCTGTATATAGCTTACTTACTTTCTCATGTTCTTCTTATTTCTATTTCTCATGTGTTTTTGTCATACTTGACTTCAATGTTGGGAAAGAGTAAGCAAGAAAGGCATTTCACTGTACTTGTGCATGTGACAAAAACTTGATCACGGAAAACAAATCTAGCTTTTTACATGCAGAAATGCTATATATCCTACACATAGGGGAGGAACCAGAAAGATCACTACTCAAATTCTTTGTATGTTGGTTGCTATCAGTAAAGATTTAGTGAATTTCCTGGGCAACCACAGTGCAAGCACAACTTGCCCAGCTGCCATAAATACCCAAATTTACTTAAACAATGGGGAGGAACCAAAAAGATACGTTTCAGGCTACTGGTTTTGGTTGTTGCTCAATGGGGCAACCACAGATCAAGCTCAACTTGTGTGACTGCTCAATTCACTTGCCCTAGCCTAGGAAATAGGGCAACCCTTAATGTCAATCCCTGCTCAACCTCAAAAGGTACACTTACATGAATGTGTGTCACGATTTTCCTGAGAGTCTGGATCCATAATAGAGCCTTCCAACTGACTGTCAGAGCATTTGCTGTCTTCTAGTTTCTTCAACCGATTGAGACGCTTGTCTGTCTCCCTCAGGCCATACATGCTGTTGATAATCGGAGTGGGCGTAGGTTGTCCAGTCTTCGATTTGAAAGCACCAGCACCTCGTCTGAAGGGAGTAGAAATGATCAAGATGTGAAATCATCAAGATCCTAGTCAATGTATGACTCATTATTCTACATATAAAAACTACCTAAAAGTTTGATATTTAATCAATAAATTAATGATACCTCTCACAGGTGTAACATTCACAGAGTTCATTATTTTCCCCAAAGAAGCCATCTCCATAATAACAGGAGATCTCTTCCCCAGGTTCAATATCCCCAAGAACCTTGACACAAGCTGTATCTCGGCCAGTGGAAACAAACTGTAAGAACATATACAGAAAAATTTGTTTCCACAATTCACTTCATTTTCCACAAAACTTTTGATTTGCAGGCATAGGTATTACTTACCTTGCAATTTGGCCTGCAATCTGAAAAACAAAAAACATTTATTTAGTCTCTTAATACAGGTGTTTTTTATTATAGTATAAGTGTGTTGAATGAGGCAGATACAGTTGTTGTCAAGTGCATGGGGACGCATACCATGGTTAATAAAGGCTGCAGGTCCCAGCCACAGTTGAGCACAGTTCTTGCGGGTGGAGTACATCACACTGAAGTCATTTTCACCATGTCGCAGTAACATGCTTTCCTCATTCTGCGATAGCTCAGCGATGCAGCCCACCAGGTATTCTATTTTATCATTGGTTTTCCTTGGGATAATATGAATAAGGAATATTTGAGAGTTAAAAAATTACTATATACTTAGTGCAACATTTTGCTATAACAAAATTCAGACTGCTACATTTTAGTTTGGATACCTACCACTCTTTTGTTGCTACAATTTTGGCTCCATTCTGCTCAGAGGAATAACGATTGCAAGGAAGTATTTCAAACCCACTGTTAGTTGCAAACATTCGTAGGTAAACAAAAACCTGCCAAAACACAAAAAAATAGTTTTAACATTTTCGTTTTGATGGTTCATACTTTTTGCTCAACAATGGATATTTCTAGATAACTTACATGCTCTTTGAAGAGTTTGCCATGTGCCTTCTTCTTGTGGGGAAAGTTGGGTCTTGACCAGTCCCCTGAAGTCAAGGCATGGAAGGCCTTTTCGAGGTTGTCATGTTTTTTAAAGCACTCTAGCACCTCCTTCAAATGTCTATGTCGATCCTTGATGGGTCGAAACCTAAAAGCACACCATAGACAGTCAAAGCATTCTCAATGCAAATATAATGCATCCGGTCATAGACCCTGGTTCGATCCCGGGCTCTATCACCCCGGCCAAATCCTACCCTAACCTGCATGAGGCTGGGCCAATTTTGCGCCGCCCTATGGGACTACGGATTACTGCCGGTTGTAATAGAGCCCAGGATCGAACCAGGGTCTGTAGTGACACCTCTAGCACAGAGATGCAGTGCCTTAAACCGCTGTGCCACTGGGGAGCCATAGGGTAATAGGCAACCTGGTCTGGGCCATACAAGTAAACCGTCTCCCCAGATGTTGTGAAACTTTGGCTACTGACTTATGCACAAGCCATTATATGACAAATGTGGACAATTGTGAGCCAGAAAGAGACAAACCTCCTATTCATCTTATGGGTCTGGAAGCCGAGGTACGGGTCCAGAATAAGGCTTGTAGTCAAATCATCATTCTCACAGAGCTCCTTTGCAGTCATACCCGACGATGGGGTATGACGTCTCTCTGCCTCTAGGGCAGAACTGCTGACACCTGAGGTGAGAGAGAGGGAGGAGGAGATGATGGGAGGCAGGGTGAGTGAGTGAGTCAAAAAAAGCATTTAAAAATCAGGAAAAACTGCAATGTAATTTATTTATGAAGCTGAAAGGGGTCATTTACGGTTCTGTAATTGTGTGGTGAGCATTGCCAGAGGACAGCACTTACGTCGACTACATCTCCTGCTTCTAAAGGAGACCTTGCTCTGTCGCAGAGACCTGGCTGAGGTTATGGATAGATCACTGGAGAATCTGCTGCCATGCCGCCTGCCATTTAACACCATGTTCTTGGATTCCCCCATCTACTTCATTACACCAGATCCAGGCGCATATCTGTGCTTGAACATCTGCAGAGCGAGGATGAGGGGAGGCTAGCGTGGTTTAATCTTCTGTTGATATAGGCAAGAATTTAGCACTATGCATTCTGGACTTAAATAAAGAAGAGAGTAAAGACTTGTAGGCAATTAACTTGTAGGCACATCCTGAAGGAGAAACTGTAAGCAAAGCAATTAAGCAAAAAGTGGGGCGCCACAAAACTAACAGAGATCCTGGACGGAAGGTAGCTAGCTAATTACTGGCTTATCAAAGGATGCCACCTTGTGGTTGCTTGTCAACTTTAAGTTTCCATAGCATTGCATTTCGTCGTGGCTATTCATTTAGTCTTCCTCGAAAGGCAAACAAGCGATGTACCTGCATAAATATGGTCGTACTAGCCAGTGTAATGTGACACAATAATAAACTAAACTAATGCCTGATAGATTATAAATTGGTAACTAACGTTAGACTAACATGCCAACACCCACATGACTCATGAGGTCTGATGCAGAGGCTATGCGTTTTTTGGTTACCCAGCTGAGGCTTCACATCCAATTAACTAGCCAGCAGTTAGGACTACACGCAGTTAGTCCTAACGTTACTTACTCTACTTTTGAAAGTGTGTGCTTCTCACTTAGCTAGTTAACTACGTAAATAACAACAAGCGAATGCTACAGCAAAATATGACAACAATGGCTAGCTAGCTAACGTTAGTAAGCTAACATTGTTCCACCAAAAACAAAGGCCATGAAATATCCGTTCTTAAAAAAGTGTCGCTGATGAGACAAACTGTCTAAAATACTCACTTTTTATTCCAGTGTTTATACTATTACGTGATTCATCCTGTACGGCGAGATCTGAACAAATACAAATACCTTTGGTTAAAACGTCGAAGAAAACAAACATTTCAAATTGAAGATGGCGGCCAGGGCCGGGCGAAGATGGGAAGAAAGAGTCCCCCGTCTGGACATGTACTTGGCATTGTTTGACTTCACGGCCGTTTGTTAGAGTTTAATAACTGTTGTATTTTACAAAGAGAGAAGAAAAAACACAGTACCTGGTGCTTTATACATGTAAATAACATTAGTCTGCACACTGCTTACTCAAACTTGAAAGCCATGAATATTTGAGACCGTTGACGCGCGGTTTGATGACGACATCACCAACAACTCGTCTATTATCCTTACAACCTAGCTGGCTAACCAATAGTTTCTTTTCATAAATTGGTCTTGTCGACATTTGTTCTCGGTACCCTATGTAATTAAACACAATTAGCTACAACCACCAACGTCGCTAGTAAAAAGCTAATTATCTAATATTTTTCTGCATACAATCATCACAAGGTAACGTTACGTGAAATTGATAGCTAACTATACCACCGCTAGCTAGCACAACACACCAGTTGGTAGATTACTTTAGATTTAGAGCAGGTTGAAAAACGAAACATGTTTGTTCCATTCCTTCGTTGCCACATCGATGACAAGCTCAACATTTACGATGTCGGTGTCTTTTGACCGTCTGGGTCTACGAGCTCTCTTGCTACCGGTTAGCTAGCTATATAGCTAGAAAATATATAACAAATGTTGTGTATCGTTACACCGTCTGGGGAATAGGCGTGTTATTCCATTAACATTACATAATATAACCTTTGATACCAGAAACCAGACATGTATATTGGTTAAATTGTTTAGTTAAGAATATAATTACTATAGTGTACTATAACGTTTGACGATTACTGACAAACACTTGATTCTCTTTCTCAGCCCTGGGAAGAACCGGACCAGAATGTATATGGCATAGTTATATCAGACTTCTTCTGGTGGGGATTTTGTCCTCCACCAATGAACACCATGTCCCCAAGGAAGAAGCTTCTCGTCCCTGTCAGTAGAAGAAGAATGGCAAAAGCAGGGGATGACTTATTTCCTTTCAATCTTCTGCCGGTGGAATGCCAGCTCCATGTGCTTTCGTTCCTGAGTGAAGTTGACAAGTGCAATTCTGCACTTGTATGCACCAGTTGGAGTTGCCTTGTGCGATCAGGGAAGCTTTGGAGAGTGGCAGACTTTTCTCGCCGTGGGGTGATCCACCTTGGACAGGAAGGACTGCTGGTGTCCAACAGAGAGTTTGAGCGTTGGAAAGCATGGGTTCACCACTACACCCACCACCTTATATCCCGTGGGGCGAGTCTGCTCACCCTAAAAGCCAGCTTTGACCTGGGGGACCAGTGCAACAAGTGGGGGGAGCTTCTCTCTGACCTCCTAGAAAATGTACACTGTAGGGATCTCAGCCAACTGGACCTGAACTGGACGTTCACACTACTGGAGCCACTGGACCTGCGTGTTGGTTCCAATTCCCACCACGACAGCATTACCAAAATCAAGATGGACCAGGTCATTAACTTTCAGGTACTACTGGGAAAACTGACCCACAGCTGCTCTCGAATCACCAAGATGCGCCTGCACTTTGACTGGTCTGAGACATCGGTGTCACTCCTCACTCATTTCCAGCACCTCCGTGTCCTTGAACTCAAGTACTTTTGGGTCTTCAAAGGGGTAAGCCCAAGCACTTTGCAGACCCTGACGAAGTCACTGCCCAACCTTAAATCCCTGACATTGCATATCCTGGTGCCACTCCGAAACCTTGGCATATCTTACACGCTGGAGTCCATGTCTCTAGAGTTCCTGGATGTATCGCCTAGTCGTGGTCTGGTCTTCTCCAGTCTTAATCTGCCAGCATTACGGGAGCTAAGGGCCAAAAAGATTGTTCGTGGCATTACTTTAGACCGTCGAACCAGGCTTAGGATACAGAGCAGATGGCCTTGTCTGTACCAGGTCCTAAGAGAGGGGACCCCCAGGCTACAGGCCCTCAACAATGAGCGACTGCTTCCTGGTTGGAGAGAGCAGAGTGACAGAGAGCTGTCATCTATCCTCCAGCAGTCCTGTTATTGTCTCCAACACCTGGACAGTTGGCTCTGGTAATCAAAATGCTGTTACAAGACGGAATCATAAGCTGTTGGAATTCAGTACAGCTTATCAGGAATGTGGCATAGTTGGGCTAATCAGGGTCAATTCCAATCTTGGCTGGAACAATTTAGCTTATTCCCTCACCATTCCATTGCACAAAAGGATTGTGTATTTGATTTTTTTATTTTACAATCCATCAGACATTTTAAAACATTGTTCTTAACTTATTCCTTAGTTTACTGAAGAAGCTGAACCAATCACAGATGTTTAACTGGTCCTATATTTCTCTCACACCATTGACAACTAAAAACAATACACATACTGTAAATACTGATTTCATATGTTCTTGAATGAAGGAATATAATGAGCCTTTAGATCTTCCACAAGATACATTTGCATTGATTCCTTGTGTGTGATATTGAAATTGAACAATAGTTCACTGTTAAAATAATTATACATTGAATGTTCAGAATTTCAACTTATTCCACTCAATGGAAAATTGCCTTTGTTGTGAAATAACATAGGTGGACTTGACATGTCTGGTATTTTTGGGGGGTAACTTGTTTGTAGGGTAAACAAACATGTATTACTTCAAGAATAGAATTAGTGATGCTGCAGTGCCTCGCTTAACCATGAGAGGTCCTTATCCTTAATGTTTTTGTTTGACCATGAAGATTTATCTCAAAAGGTGTAATTTGCAACTGCACTGGTAAAACATAATCTAAACCAATGAGTAATGGCTGTGCTCTCATTAATTAGGTTGTAACCAGAAATGTAATTGGCCTATTTACGGAGGGTATTAGCTAATGACATTCCAACAAATCGTTGAATTGTATGCTGACATTTCCTTTTTTATCATTGTTTTGTTGATATGAAACTCCTTTGCTGTAATTTTAGAATACTTCAACGGATCCATTAAAGGACCCATGTAAAGTTTGTGCTGCTCTATTGTTTATGTTAGTGGGTGTGGGGGGTATCATTTGTCATAGACCCAATTTCCCAGAATGTCCCTTACTTCCATTTAAAAAAAAAAAGGTAAAGAATGTGTGGTGAAGGGGGCCATTCCAAATAAGTATGTGCTAAAATCCCCTCCCCTAGAACACACCCTCCTCACACAAACACATGCTCCTAATTTTCCCTGAATGCATAATAATCCAGTGCTGGTGGGACACAGACCTGTCAGTGCACTTAAAGGTTGTTTTGGAAACGGGTAAAGAACTATTGAGGACTGAGGGCTCCAGCTCCTGCTGCTGTCCCACACAGCTGGTTCTATCATTACTTAAAACTGCCAGGATCAACATAGACACCAGAGGGTCAACATGCTTTTTCTCTTGCTCTTAAAGGACATTTTTCTTTTGAGAGGAGCTCACGCGATATAAAGTATGTATCACTTTTTGTGCCCCGCACTTATTGAGAGGCTTGTGATGTTTGGGTTTCAAAGCATTCCCGTTTGAGGTTCACCTAACCCAGGACTGATGGTATGAGAGGATAACCAATGCCATATGTGTGGTAGAACAATCTGACTGATTTCATTTTAATGAACATCGACCTCCTTCAGTATCACTCTTTGCTTGCCAAGGCAAGTTCATACTAAATCTATGAGCAATAACTGGTTAGCTTATCCCCATAGCAGTCTGCATGTTTATGGGAGGTTGGATAGAGACATAGAGACAATTAAAGGCAGCTCAGTTCAGTTTCAAGTTCAGTTCCGAGTTCCAAGCTTTAGCAACCCAACGGGAGGCGTGAGGCTCTTCCAGAAGGACTGGACATGGCCACGGGGGTGTATATCTCAAAGTTCCTGGCCATAGCCATAGTGGTGTTGACCGTCTCATCTATTGGTGGAATAATTACAATGATCATTGTGTATGAGAACGAAAGAATCAAGACACAACCTACAGCACCACCAACACCTAATGCCACTACGTATCCAACTGGACCACCACCCAACATAAGACTCCCTGGAAACCTGATTCCAGAGAGCTATAACATCGTACTACAACCTCACCTCTACATCGTGATGAACAACACTACCAATCAATCTCTCATCTTCACTGGAAACTCCACTGTGTATTTTAGATGTGTGGAGAGCACCAAAACTATCGTCCTTCACAGTAAAGACCAAAATGTGACCGCTGTAAAGGTGACAGATCTTGACAAGGGAGTGATCATCAAAGTTGATAACGCCATACTGTACAGTAATGAAAGCAACTTCTTAGAGATTAGACTGGATGGTGTTTTAGTTAAAAAGGGGAACTACAGTGTCTTTACTGCATTTAAGGGTTATCTCCTTGATGATCTGGCTGGTTTTTACATGAGTTCATACAAAAAAGGGCCAAGCACAGAAGATGACACTGAAAGGTAAGGGTTTCTGCTGAGAAACTAAAACTATCAATGATTTGTTGTCAAACTTATATTAAAGGAATGCTATGAGATGGAAATTATATTTTACTTCTATGAAAACCCATTTACATGTGGTTTGGGAATGAAATGATCATTGTCGAGCTGGGTGAAAGGTAAGACTTGCACACGTCTGATAATATACAGTGGGGAGAACAAGTATTTGATACACTACCGATTTTGCAGGTTTTCCCGCTTACAGAGCATGTAAAAGTCTGTCATTTTTATCATAGGTACACTTCAACTGTGAGTGACGGAATCTAAAACAAAAATCCAGAAAATCACATTGTATGATTTTTAAGTAATTAATTTGCATTTTATTGCATGACATAAGTATTTGATACATCAGAAAAGCAGAACTTAATATTTGGCACAGAAACCTTTGTTTGCAATTACAGAGATCATACGTTTCCTGTAGTTCTTGACCAGGTTTGCACACACTGCAGCAGGGATTTTGGCCCACTCCTCCATCCAGATCCTTCAGGTTTTGAGGCTGTCGCTGAGCAATACGGACTTTCAGCTCCATCCAAAGATTTTCTATTGAGTTCAGGTCTGGAGACTGGCTAGGCCACTCCAGGACCTTGAGATGCTTCTTACGGAGCCACTCCTTAGTTGCCCTGGCTGTGTGTTTCAGGTCGTTGTCATGCTGGAAGACCCAGCCACGACCCATCTTCAATGCTCTTACTGAGGGAAGGAGGTTGTTGGCCAAGATCTCGAGATACATGGCCCCATCCATCCTCCCCTCAATACGGTGCAGTCGTCCTGTCCCCTTTGCAGAAAAGCATCCCCAAAGAATGATGTTTCCACCTCCATGCTTCACGGTTGGGATGGTGTTCTTGGGGTTGTACTCATCCTTCTTCTTCCTCCAAACACGTCGAGTGGAGTTTAGACCAAAAAGCTCTATTTTTGTCTCATCAGACCACATGACCTTCTCCCATTCCTCCTCTGGATCATCCAGCTGGCTTGAGCAGGGGGACCTTGCGTGCGCTGCAGGATTTTAATCCATGACGGCGTAGTGTGTTACTAATGGCTTTCTTTGAGACTGTGGTCCCAGCTCTCTTCAGGTTATTAGCCAGGTCCTGCCGTGTAGTTCTGGGCTGATCCCTCATCTTCCTCATGATCATTGATGCCCCACGAGGTGAGATCTTGCATGGTGCCCCAGACTGAGTGAGATTGATCGTCATATTGATCTTCTTCCATTTTCTAATAATTGCGCCAACAGTTGTTGCCTTCTCACCAAGCTGCTTGCCTATTGTCCTGTAGCCCATCCCAGCCTTGTTCTACAATTTTAACCCTGATGTCTGGTCTTGGCCATTGTGGAGAGGTTGGAGTCTGTTTGATTGAGTGTGTGGACAGGTGTCTTTTATACAGGTAACGAGTTCAAACAGGTGCAGTTAATAAAGG
The DNA here is from genome assembly GCA_023634145.1 of Thymallus thymallus. Classification (NCBI taxonomy): domain Eukaryota; kingdom Metazoa; phylum Chordata; class Actinopteri; order Salmoniformes; family Salmonidae; genus Thymallus; species Thymallus thymallus. The sequence continues at coordinate 18,971,342 of CM042414.1, forward strand.
TAATGAGTGGAGAACAGGAGGGCTTCTTAAATAAAAACTAACAGGTCTGTGAGAGCTGGAATTCTTACTGGTTGGTAGGTGATCAAATACTTATGTCATGCAATAAAATGCAAATAAATTATTTAAAAATCATACAATGTGATTTTCTGGATTTTTGTTTTAGATTCCGTCTCTCACAGTTGAAGTGTACCTATGATAAAAATTACAGACCTCTACATGCTTTGTAAGTAGGAAAACCTGCAAAATCGGCAGTGTATCAAATACTTGTTCTCCCCACTGTATGTTTGCATCATCAATTGCATTGCCTAACTGGATTGATCAGAAACCACCACGTTGAACAGTGCTCCGGTTGGATAGAGCTTTCTCTGTCTGATAAAGGCATGATTACATTGTCAATTTATAGGTGATAGTGGTGTAGTGACCTTTTGATAATAAGGCAAGCACACTCCTGAACCTTTAAAAAGTGTTGAACTCTTGACAGTGAGGCTACATAATTCCCCTTTATCATCATGAGGCAGAACATTTTGTACAACCTAACTAAAACAGGGATGCACATCCAACAAAGGCCTGACACACTATGGGATAATTTGCCCCTCTGCCACCAATGTAGTAAGTGAGGGGGGCAGCCAGAGCAGGGCTTGAACTAGAGACCTTGCCATTACAAGGCAGACACATCACTAGAGGCTGTTACAGTGCATTCGGAAAGTATTCAGACCCCTTGACTTTTTCCACATTTTGTTACATTACAGCCTTATTCTAAAATGGATACAATTCCATTTTTTCCTCTTCAATCTACACACAAAATACCCCAAAACTGGTTTATTATTAAAAAAAGTATATATATATATAAAAAAATACCTTATTAAGTATTCAGACCCTTTACTCAGTACTTTGTTGAAGCACCTTTGGCAGCGAATACAGCCTCCAGTCTTCTTGGGTATGATGCTACAAGCTTGGCACAACCGTTTTTGGGGAGTTTCTCCCATTCTTCTCTGCAGATCCTCAAGCTCTGTCAGGTTGAATGGGAAGCATCGCTGCACAGCTATTTTCTGGTCTCCAGAGATGTTTGATCGGGTTCAAGTCCAGGCTCTGGCTGGGCCCCTCAAGGACATTCAGAGACTTGTCCTGAAGCCATTCCTACTTTGACCTGTTGGAAGGTGAACCTTAACCCCAGTCTGAGGTCCTGAGATCTCTGGAGCAGGTTTTCATCAAGAATCTCTTTGCTCTCATCTTTCTCTCTTTCCTGACTAGTCTCCCAGTCCCGGCCTCTGAAAAACATCCCCACAGCATGATTCTGCCACCACCATGCTTCACCATAATGATGGCGCCAGGTTTCCTCCAGACGTGACGCTTGGCATTCAGGCCAAAGAGTTCAATCTTGGTTTCATCAGACCAGATAATCTTGTTTCTCATGGTCTGAGAGTCCTTTAGGTGCCTTTTGGCAAACTCCAAGCAGGCTGTCGTGTGCCTTTTACTGAGGAGTTGCTTCCGTCTGGCCACTCTACCATAAAGACCTGATTGGTGGAGTGCTGTAGAGATTGTTGTCCTTCTGGAAGGTTCTCCCATCGCCACAGAGGAACTGGACAACTGCTTTGTCAGAGTGACCATCGGGTTCTTGGTCACCTCCATGACCAAGGCCCTTCTCTCCCGATTCCTCAGTTTGGCCTGGTCAGCCAGCTCTAGGAAGAGTCTTGGTGGTTCCAAACTACTTCCATTTAAGAATGATGGAGGCCACTGTGTTCTTGGGGACCTTCAATGCTGCAGAAATGTTTTGGTACCCTTCCCCAGATCTGTGTCTCGACACAATCCGGTCTCGGAGCTCTACGGACATTTCCTTCTAACCTCATGGCTTGGACTCCAATCAAGTTGTAGAAACATCTCAAGGATGATCAATTGAAACAGGATGCACCTGAGCTCAATTTCGAGTCAGGGCCTGAATACTTTTGGTATTTCAGGTTTTTATCTGCAAAAATGTCTAAAAACCTGTTTTCGCTTTGTCATGGGGTATTGTGTGTAGACTGATGAGGGGGAAAAGTATTTAATCCATTTTAGAATAAGACTGTGACGTAATAAAATGTGGAAGAAATTCAAGGGATCTGAATACTTTCCGAATGCACTGTATATGGTTACATTTAGGAGTCTGGCAGGAAAGATAATTACTCTGTTTCATAAGTCCTCCCGGGTTAGGTAAGGCAGTAGCTTACTCCTTTAATATGCAGTGCTTCCTAAAATGAGTACTAAGCAGCCAGAAAGCAACCTGAAACTACCTCGTCATTACACCTTGATACATATTAATATGTGATCGTTTCCATGCTGTAAATCAGTGACCTGCTAGTTTACAGACCACTCTGCTTGAACAGAGATTGAATACAACGTTTCTCATGGTTTGTGTTCTATTGCACTCTGTTTCCCTAAAAAAAAAAAGATGCTTACAGATGGAATTCCAATTTCTTAAAAAATACCACAAAGTAGCTTCTTTAGCAGACATGTGTACAGATGTACACAACATGTCCCTACAAATGGGACTATATTTATTTATTTCTTGTCATATCAAATCACCCAGCAGTTGTTCAGTCCTGGCTCATACTATTTATATGTTCAACTTAAAAGTGTTTATTGTAAAAAGACCCCCTGGGAGAATATTGCACATTTTTCCTCTGTTCACTTCAGCAACAGCTTTGCTTCTCATTCCTTGAATAGATTAGGACACTCATTTGAGACAAATTGTTACTTCCTTAGTGGCTTTACAATTACAGTCCTGAATTGCAATAAATGTCCATCACAGTTCATACTGTAGCTGCATAGACATTGGAAGCTTGGATAATTTGAAATACTGAAAAAAGCTAATTGAATCTAAATGTATTTGATTATTTAACCTTTATTTTACTAGGCAAGTCAGTTAAGAACAAATTCTTATTTACAATGATGGCCTTGGAACAGTGGGTTAACTGCCTTGTTCAGGGGCAGAACGACAGATGTTTTACCTTGTCAGTTCAGGGATTCAATCCAGCAACCTTTCGGTTATGGGCCCAACATTCTAAACACTCATCTACCTGCCGCCCCAAAATGAACTAACAAGCAACTATTTTCTGTGTTATGTTGTATCACTGTTATTCAATTCCAGTTGTAATTTTTATCCTATTTTTCAACAAATACTTTCCACACAGATTCATCGCTACTAGCCAAATGCAACCAACCGACGCCAGGAAAGTATTTCCTTGTTTCGATGAGCCAGCCATGAAGGCTATATTTAGAGTCACTATCATCCATAGGCCTGGCACGACAGCACTAGCAAATGGGAAAGTCATAAGTGAGAAGCACATTTCATACTATTGTCATACTAGGTCATGTTATGCCACCTTCTAAAAGACACCTTACATTCATATGTACCCTTACAAAAAGGTTGTACAGGAATCCTACAGGAGAAATCTAGCATAATACAGTATATATCCTGCAGGAATAGGAAGTCCTGCAGAATATCCCACCTGGTTTTCGGGGCCACTTTCCTGTAGGACAATTCCTGTAGGAATCCTTTAAGTACAGTGATCTCCAGAAGTATTGGGACAGTGACAATTTTCTTGTTGTTTTGGCTCTGTAATGATGACTATAAAATAATGACTATAAAAGGATAAAATGACTGAGGTTAAAGTGAAGATTGTCAGCTTTCATTTGAGGGTATTTTCTGAAAGTACAGCATTTTTTGTACAAGTATTGGGACGAATTCACTTATATGTGTATTAAAGTAGTAAAAAGTTAAGTATTTGGTCCCATATTCATAGCACGCAATGACTGGTAAATAATGTATTGTGTCATTTTGGAGTCACTTTTATTGTAAATAAGAATAGAATATCTTTATAAAACTACTACATTAATGTGGAAGCTACCATTATTACGGATACTCCTGAATGAATTGTGAATAATGATGAGTGAGAAAGTTACAGGCGCACAAATATCATACCCCCCCTCAAAAAAGAAATGCTATCCTCCCCGGTTATTGTAATGGTGAGAGGTTAGCATGTCTTGGGGGTATGATGAGTGAAGACATCAAAACTATGACATAACACATATGGAATAAATATATATTTTAGATTCTTTAAAGTAGCCACCCTTTGTCTTGATGACAGCTTTGCACACTCTTTGCATTCTCTCAACCAGCTTCATGAGGTAGTCACCTGGAATGAATTTCAATTAACAGATGTGACTTTTTAAAAGTTAATTTGTGGAATTTCTTTCCTACTTAATGTGTTTGAGCCAGTCAGTTGTGATTTGACAAGGTAGGGGGGTATACAGAAGATAGCCCTATTTTTTTAAATACCAAGGCCATATTATGGCAAGAACAGCTCAAAGAAGCAAAGAGAAATGACAGTCCATCATTACTTTAAGACATGAAGGTCAGGAAATCCGTAAACTTTGAAAGTTTCTTCAAGTCCATTTGAGAACCATCAAGTGCTATGATGAAACTGGCTTTCATGAGGACTGCCACAGGAAAGGAAGACCCAGAGTTACCTCTGCTGCAGAGGACTTACCAGCCTCAGAAATTGCAACCCAAATAAATGCTTCAAAGAGTTAAAGTAACAGAGACATCTCAACATCAACTGTTCAGAGGAGACTGCGTGAATCAGGCCTTCATGGTCGAACTGCTGCAAAGAAATCACCACTAAAGGACACCAATAAGAAGAAGAGACTTGCTTGGGCCAAGAAACACGAGCAGTGGACATTAGACCGGTGGAAATCTGTTCTTTGGTCTGATGAGTCCAAATTTGAGATTTTTGGTTCCAACCGCCGTGTCTTTGTGAGACCCAGAGTAGGTGAACGGATGATCTCTGCATGTGTGGTTCCGACCGTGAAGCATCGAGGAGGAGGAGGTGTGATGGTGTGGGGGTGCTTTGCTGGTGATACTCTCAGTAATTTATTTTGAATTCAAGGCACACTTAACCAGCATGGCTACCACAGTATTCTGCAGCAATACGCCTCCCATCTGGTTTGCGCTTAGTGGGACTATCATTTGTTTTTCAACAGGACAATGACCCACAACACCTCCAGGCTGTGTAAGGGCTATTTGACCAAGAAGGAGTGTGATGGAGTGATGCATCAGATGACTTGGCCTCCACAATCACCTGACCCAATTGAGATGGTTTGGGATGAGTTGGACTGCAGAGTGAAGGAGAAGTAGCCAACAAGTACTCAGCATACAGTATGTGGGAACTCCTTCAAGACTGTTGGAAAAGCATTCCAGGTGAAGCTGGTTGATATAATGCCAAGAGTGTGCAAAGCTGTCATCAAGGCAAAGGGTGGCTACATTGAAGATTCTAAAATCTAAATTAATTTGTTTAAAAAAAAAATGGTTTCTAAATTATTCCATATGTGTTATTTTATAGTTTTGGTGTCTTCGCTATTATTCTACTATGTAGAAAATAGTACAATTAAAGAAAACCCCTTGAATGAGTAGGTGTGCCCAAACTTTTGACTGGTACTGTCAGTGAATTTGTCCCATTACTTTTGGTCCCCTAAAATGTACAAAAAGTGACAGCCTTATTCTAAAATTGATTAAATAAAATATTTTCCTCATCAATCTACACACAATACCCCATCATGAAAAATCACCTTATTTACAAAACAATTCAGACCCTTTGCTATGAGACTCAAAATTGAGCCCAGGTGCATTCTGTTTCCATTGATCATCCTTGAGATGTTTCTACAACTTGATTGGAGTCCATCTGTGGTAAATTCAAATTGATTGAACATGATTTGGAAAGGCACACACCTGTCTATAGAAGGTCCCACAGTCGACAGTGCAAAAACGAAGCCATGAGGTCGAAGGAATCTTCCGTATAGCTCCGAGACAGGATTGTGTCTGCGGAAGGGTACCAAAACATTTATGCTGCATTGAAGGTCCCCAAGAGCACAGTGGCCTCCATCATTCTTAAATGGAAGTATGGAACCACCAAGACTTTTTCTAGAGCTGGCCGCCCAAACTAAGCAATTGGGGGAGGCCTTGGTCAGGGAGGTGACCAAGAACCGGATGGTCACTCTGACAGAGCTCCAGAGTTGGACTCTCAGACCTTGAGTTGGACTCTCACACCATGAGAAACAATATTCTCTGGTCTGGTGAAACCAAAGTTGAACTCTTTGGCCTGAATGCCAACCGTCATGTCTGGAGTAAACTTTGCACCATCCCTATGGTGAAGCATGGTGGTAGCAGCATCTTTCTGTGGGGATGTTTTTCAGCTGCAAGGACTGGGAGACTAGTCAGGATTGAGGGAAAGATAAACAGAGAAATGTACATAGAGATCCTTTCTGAAAATCTGCTCCAGATCGCTCAGGACCTCAGACTGGGGAGAAGTTTCACCTTCCAACAGGACAACGACCCTAAGCACACAGCCAAGACAGCACAGGAGTGGCTTCAGCACACGTGTCTGAATGTCCTTGAGTGGCCCAGCCATAGCTGAACCTCCTCGAACATCTCTGGAGAGACCTGAAAATAGCTGTGCAGCGACACTCCCCATTCAACCTGACAGAGCTTGAGAGGATCTGCGGAGAAGAATGGGAGAAACTCCCCAAATACAGGTGTGCCAAGCTTGTACCATCATACCCAAGAAGACTCTGTAATCGCTGCCAAAGGTGCTTCAACAAAGTTCTGAGTAAAGGGTATGAATACTTATGTAAACGTGATATTTCCAGGGGGGGGGGGTTAATATCTGTTTTTACTTTGTCAGTATGGGGTATTGTTTGTAGATTAATGAGGGGAAAAACAATTTAATCCATTTTAGAATAAGGCTGTAACGTAACAAAATGTGAAAAAAGTCAAGGGGTCTGAATACCTTCCGAATGCACTGTGTGTACATTTATGACTTCTCATTAAATTCATAATTTTATATGCATTACTTTTTGTAAACAATAATTCACAGATTATGAGAATAATGCATGCATATACTGTGCCTGTTCTTTTTGCTTATATTGAGTATTTACTGTAGATACTATTGTGTGGCGAGTTTCAAAACAAAACTCTTTCCTTTCATACTATCAAAGTCATCAAGTTATCAGTGAGTCTTATTTATTCCTTTTAGATACAACCTTTGAGAATATCGATGGAGAGACCTGGGAAGTCACTCGCTTTCAAACGACTAAGAAAATGTCAACTTACCTCTTAGCTTTCACAGTGTCTGATTTCGATTCCATAGGATCTACACATGAAAGAGTTGACATTAAGGTATGTAGCTATATTTGTTGAATCATAACTGTAATCATAACTGTATATCAACAAAATGACTTGTATTTTGTTGCATATGTACACCCCTGGTCAAAAGTTTGGAATATTACTCATTCAAGGGTTTTTCTTTATTTTTTACATTGTAGAATAAAAGTGAAGACATTAAAACTATGACATAACACATATGGAATCATGTAGTAACCAAAAAAGTGTTCAACAAATCAAAATATATTTTATATTTGAGATGCTTCAAATAGCCACCCTTTGCCTTGATGACAGCTTTGCACACTCTTGGCATTCTCTCAACCAGCTTCACCTGGAATGCTTTTCCATCAGTCTTGAAGGAGTTCCCACATATGCTGAGCACTTGTTGGCTGCTTTTCCTTCACTGCAGTCCGACTCATCCCAAACCATCTAAATTTGGTTGAGGTTTTAACCAAAAATCTCAAATTTGCACCGGTCTAATGTCCATTGCTTGTGTTTCTTGGCCCAAGCACGTCTCTTCTTCTTATTGGTGTCCTTTAGTAGTGGTTTCTTTGCAGCAATTCGACCATGAAGGCCTGATTCACAGTCTCCTCTGAACAGTTGATGTTGAGATGTGTCTGTTACTTGAACTCTGTGAAGCATTTATTTGGGCTGGTAACTCTAATGAACTTATCCTCTGCAGCAGATATTTCTGGGTCTTCCATTCCTGTGGCGGTCCTAATGAAGCTGGTTGAGAGAATGCCATGAGTGTGCAAAGCTGTCATCAAGGCAAAGGGTGGCTACTTTGAAGAATCTCAAATATAAAATATATTTTGATTTGTTTAACACTTTCTTGGTTACTGCATGATTCCATATGTGTTATGTCACAGTTTTAATGTCTTCACTTTTATTCTACAATGTAAAAAACTGTGCAAATAAAGAAAAACCCTTGAATTAGTAATATTCCAAACTTTTGACCAGGGTTGCATAACAAGGACCATGTTAAAAGGTTTGTATTTCAATATCCATATCAAAGAAAGTTAATACTGTAGTCAATTACAAATAAATTGCAATTCTCTCTAGATTCCAACAAAACCTCTATACTATTTAAATCTATTCAGTTTAGACTACGCTGCGGATTTTCATGATAGAGATGTTTTTACTCACCAAATCATTTTTATATGATACTAAAACTCACTAGTTTTTTCTCTGTTCGGTTTGTTAAAGACATATGCTCGACCTGAGGCCATAAAAGCTGGACATGCAAAGTATGCTGCAAGTATCACTGGAAATATACTGGCGTTCTATGAGAGTCCTGGAGTATTTAAAATGAATTATCCTTTGAGCAAGCTAGGTATGTATGTGCATGATTGCTTTGTAACAATGTAAAATAAGCATGGGTTAATCATAACATTGCAAGTGTTCAATAAAGATGAATTGTCATAAAAATCCATCTAATCAATGTAATTCTTTACGCCATACATAACCTGTCCAAAACAATGTAGGAAGATCACTGATAATGTTGTGAAATTCAATTAAATCATCAGCTGAAACGTAATCAGCCAGCTACAACCAAAGCGTGGAAATGGCATGCCATATAAAATAACCTATTTTCAGTGGTGTAAAGTACTTAAGTAAAAATACTTTGAAGTACTACTTAAGTAGTTTTTTGGGATATCTGTACTTTACTTTAATATTTATAATTTTGACAACTTTTACTTTTAATTCACTACATTTCTAAAGAAAATAATGTACTTTTTACTCCATACATTTTCCCTGACACCCAAAAGTACTCTTTACATTTTGAATGCTTAGCCGGACAGGAAAATTGTCCAATTCGCGCACTTATCAAGAGAACGTCCCTGGTCATCCCTATTGTCTCTGATCTGGCGGACTCAAAGCACACATGCTTTGTTTGTAAATTATGTCTGAGTGTTGGAGTGTGCCCCTGGCTATCTGTAAATAAAAAATAACAAGACAATGGTGCTGTCTGGTTTGCTTAAAATAAGGAATTTTTTATACTTAAGTATATTTAAAATCAAATACTTTTAGACTTTTACTCAAGTAGAATTTTACTGGGTGACTTCCAACTTTTACTTGAGCAATTTTCTATTAAGATGTCTTTACTTTTACTCAAGTATGACGATTGGGTACCTTTTCCACCACTATCTATTTTATATCTACTTTAGATCAAATTGCTCTACCAGACTTCAGCGCAGGTGCCATGGAGAATTGGGGCCTGGTAACATATCGTGAGACCGCTCTGCTATATGAGGAAGGGGTGTCCTCCACATCAAACAAAGAGTGGATTGCCACAGTTATTGCACATGAGCTTGCCCATCAGGTACAAAAACTCAAAATGAATATTTCAAAATGTAATATATGTATTAATGTAAAGTGATTTTGCATTGTAGTGGCATTCACTGTAAATCTGTTGTTTTCAGTGGTTTGGAAACCTGGTGACAATGAAATGGTGGAATGACCTGTGGCTGAATGAGGGATTTGCAACATATATATATCCTACATGGGAGTGGATCATATTGAGCCAACATGGAACATAGTATGTCCCCATCAACTTATTAATAATTGTATATTTGTTCGCATCTGTTGGATCAGATTGCAAATTGTAGTAACACTTTTCATTTGGTCTCTGATTGTTTTGTTTTTCCAGAAAGATCTGATTGTTCTAAATGACATCCAGACTGTATTTCAAGAGGATTCACTGGCCTCATCCCATCCCCTAAGCTGTAAAGAGGAAGATGTTCAAACTTCTATTGACATCACTCAGCTTTTCGATTCCATCACCTACAGCAAGGTCTGGTTGTTACAGAACCCCATGGGGGAAGAGGGATGATATCAAAAATGTTTATTTTTTACATTGTACCGGAATATTCTATATAGGGACGGAATGAGTTGATGTAATCTATGAATATTAACATATCTTCACTCTTCAGGGGGCAGCTGTGCTGAGAATGCTGGCAGATTATCTGGACGAGAGGGTCTTTCTGAATGGTCTGAGAGTAAGTACAAATATGTCTCCGTCCGTTAATGTGTAGGATGGCTTATTGTCAGTGTGAGGAACATCTACGTTGTATATTTGCAATTTTCCAAATGGATATATCAAAACTAATGGGAACTTTTTGTTGATCAATAATGAATTACCTTTTTGTCAAATTCTTAAGAGTGTGTGTAAATACTATTGTTTAAAAATGTTTCAGAAATATCTTCAGGCTTTCCAGTACAGTAATACTGTACACAAGGACCTGTGGGAATATTTACAAGAGGTAAAATCTAATACTTTTCCTAGGTCTATCAAAACAAAGCTAGTCTATGTAATTCTGTGCTTTAGAGCATGTAAAACTTTTAGAATGCTTTATTGGCATGAATACAATGTATAAAATGCTAATGAAAAAAACTTTCTAGGCGGTGGACGAGGACAGTGGCCACATTAAAGTTGCTGAAGTCATGGACACTTGGACAAAGCAAATGGGCTACCCAGTCATCACCGTCAACACAGCCAATGGGGTGGTTTCTCAAGAACATTTCCTCCTAAATCAAACATCTGACTACGAGTAAGTCCTGCTCTATTGTCAAGTAACACCACAGAGAAAGAAATCAAATATAACAGGTTTCCCGAACCACTGATTGTCCCCTCCAGGTAGAATTAAATGCTCATATGGCTGACCTTGTGAAATCCTGTGTTTGGTCCGTTCACCACAGCAGCTGGGGAGTTCAAACCCAGGCTACTCCACCTCTTGTTCTCTAAGCAATGGATTGTCCTCTGACAGACATTTCCACTCAACAGTTTTAGAGTAACACTTTAATTGAACTAAAAGCCATAACCGTGTCACACTACATCATGAACATGACATAATGAATGTAGATAGATAGATAGATAGATAGATAGATAGATAGATAGATAGATAGATAGATAGATAGATAGATAGATAGATAGATAGATAGATAGATAGATAGATAGATAGATAGATAGATAGATACTTTATTGATCCCAGAGGGGGAAATTTCTTTGTCAAGCAGCTACAACAAAACACAGGGCAGGTGCAAAATGCCACAACGAAGGTACACAAAAGACAGATACACGGTACATGATACATAGAGCGGCAGTATGAAACAGTATAGAAATACAAGATATCTGGAGTGCAAAAAAAGCTATAAAAAGACATTGCATAGTATGGGTGGCTGGCTGAATATGTACACTATACATTGGTGGATGTTGGATGGTTAACTATACTATACGGTCGATGGCAGAGAAATACTTCAGTAGCTAAAAATGCATATGATATGAGCGAGGGTAATAATAGTTTACTTAATAGACAGACTAGCCAAATGAACAGGTAAGTGAATATTTTGCCTGGTTAAATTAGCTGTACAGGTAAATATGCAGTTATATTTACAGATAAGTGAATACTTGCATGGTTACATAAACTGTACAGGTAAATGACAGGAAGAGAAACTTAAATAGCTAAATCTGTGTATGATATAATTTGGGGTAATAATAGTAATTCCCTTAAAATACAGTCTTTAGTGCGCAGGGTTGAATTACAGATAACTGCACGTATTGCACATTCGATATACTAAAAGCAATGAGAAAAGGTGCAACTGACAGGATACTAATATGCATTCCTGAGTGAATGACTACGTAAGTTAGGTTCAAGAATTACTTGCAATATTGCACGTGATATGATATAACAACTGTACATGAGTATGTATATACAGACCTGCATTAATAAATAGGTCCTGAGTGAATGAGTGATTACGGATCAGAGTTACTCACGGATGGATGCAATATTGTTAAACTAGGGCCATGTCATAAGATGTCATGACAAGACAGTGTCATTTTTCATACATCAGAAACAGTTATGACATAGGTTGACATAACAGCTAATGTTGCTTACTTACCTGAAAATTGTTGCTAAAATGTTAGGCGTAACACCTGTCATAACCGTTTCCAATGCATGCAAAATGACACTGCCTTGACATTCAGTTATGACATGTTTACGACAATATTATGACACTGTTATCATTTCAAAGTTTTACTATAGTATATTATTACAGTTTTAATTGGATTACATTGTAATGAATTATGCCTACAATTAAGCATTTTATTAGCATATGTGAATATAGCTGTAGGTCATAATATTATGCCAATATATTTTTTACGAACTTTATCTCTAGTTTTGAATGGCATGTCCCAATCAGAGTGATGAAGGAAGGTGAACCAATAAAACTAGTTACACTGGCTAAAAAAGATCAAGGTAAGGAATATTTTATTGAATGTACTATGTACAATTGTTAATGTTTGTCTTAGTATCAAGAAATTTCCCCCTCGGGGATCAATAAAGTATCTATCTATCTATCTATCTATCTATCTATCTATCTATCTATCTATCTATCTATCTATCTATCTATCTATCTATCTATCTATCTATCTATCTATCTATCTATCTATCTATCTATCTATCTATCTATCTATCTATCTATCTATCTATCTATCTATCTATCTATCTAATCTATCACTTTATGAGTAACCTCTTCCCCAGGCTAATTGAGAGAGATGATCTGATGAGCTATATTATGTACAGTAATTCTCCATTATAGAGAAACTGAACATGACAAATATACAGTATAATGTATGATAATAGCAAACCCAACTAATTAAATGGTGCTAGTCATTAGTTCTGTCAATAGAAACCTAATTGAGGCAAAATGTAACTCTCATGTTCTGAATTTGCTCAACAGTGCTGATGCCAGATTACCTTTCTGAAGATGGCAAGTGGGTGCTTGCCAACGTAAACTGTATTGGATATTTCAGAGTCAACTATGATCCAGTGAATTGGGATAGACTGCTCACTCAGCTGGAAATTAATATTCACGTAAGTCTTCCTCATTTGTGTGGAACAGTATTGTTCATAGAGTCCAAGTCAGACATGAAACATAGCACATTATATATTTCAAGAGCTTAGAAAACTCTGCATTATCAAAGCATCCTGTTTATCCAAAATAAACAATGTAGCATATTCTAAGAAGACTAGGTAATGTTTGTTAAGAAATATTTGGAGCGAATGTGCTGGACAAGGTTTTTGTGAGTACATTTTTCAAATAAAATGTATTTGTAACGGGTTTACAGCAGGTTTAAAAGGTGCAGCAAAATGCCTTGTGTGCTAGTGTCTCAACTTACTGTTGAAAGCTATGATAGTAGAATACTCAAGGTGCAATCTAGAAATGTGATCGTGCATCAGCAATTTTTCTCTTGCTATGTCCGTCACTGAAAATCAATCAGTCATGTCGGCTAACAATTTTTAGATTGGTAAGTTAGTCTAGCCAGCTTTCTGAACTTTTAGTAATCATGGCCTAATACCGACTGGTCACGCAGGGCACGTTCCCAGGGGCCCTGACCTCCAGGGGGCCCCCATTGATTTTGTTAGTCAATCTCACTCAGATATCATTAACATGCTAAATGTGTAGAATTGAAGGACATTTTCTTTAAAGTAGCTATCCAGTGTTTCCAGATTTCTGTGAAATATGACCTATAATTAATTACAATATGAGTGAAATTGTTTTGCTTCCAAGAATTAAGTATGCTAAAAAGTAGCTTTTCTGTGTTGGAATGGTGTGGGTGTACCCCAATAACAGAATGGTGTGGGCAATACTTGCGTGGTAAAAAATATGAATGCAAGTAGACCACTGGTTAGCCATCTCATCCTCCTCAGGAGGGTGACATCATACTCTATGAGGAAATAGCAAGCATTTTTTAAATAGTCTGTTTGAGATACAAGTTTGAGTTTGGGTTTCTTAAGTGTTTTTTCTGCTTTGGAGATTTTCACTGGACAATTACTTTACCCCATGGCAAAATGTATAGAATTGTAGGAAATTAGCTTTAAAACTACAACTTTTTCTTGATAATACAACTGCAGATTGTTCTCTCTGCCCCATGGCAAAATTTGTTGAAAAGTTTGCTGTTTTCCTGGAAAGAAATATCCGTTTTAACTTTTTTGGGAGGGGTTGGGTGGCCTTCCACTTATAATGTGTTTTCAAAATATCCCTCCATATACCCCTCCAAATACCCCTTGAGAGGCATAATAAGTCAAACTGCAGGAAATGTGTTTTAAAATGTCAACAACAACAAAAATCTGGGCAGGGAGCTCGTCCCCAGTAATGTATTGGGCCATCCGCACCACCCTCTGTAGAGCCTTTTGGTTGAGGGCTGTGCAGCTGCCATACCAGGCGGTGATGCAGCCAGTCAAGAAGCTCTTGATGGTGCAGCTGTTTTTCCCCTTGGGGTTGTTGTGATTGGGCCATGTCAGGTCCTCTGTGATGTGCACACCGAGGAACATTGAAGAATGCCAGACACCTGGCATGCATAAGATAATTCAAACCCCTCACCACAGATCACAGACCATGGAGCATGACCCTTAAGAAGTCAAATAAGACAATATGCAAGCTCCCTTGTGCAGTTTTATTTAAAGACACTCACCAGCTATGAACTTTTCCAGGTTGAAAAACAATATACTGTCACGAGAGGGTGCAGAGAGAGACCAAGACGCAGCGCAGGGATAGTAGTTCGACATTGATGTTTATTTGTACTATATATAATAGAACAAATGGCGAACTACAAGACACAAACACTATAAACTACGTTCACCAAAAACACACGAAATGAACGGACGTAAAAAAAAGGCACACTTACTTCTCACCGTGACTGCGACATACATCGATAACAACCCACCCCAAGTGAAGGACAGACTCAACATATATTGGATCCCTAATTAGAGACAACGGGTAGCAGCTGCCTCTAATTAGAGATCCATCCAAAACCCACAAAGAAACAGAAAGGAACGACACTGTCAGACTCTGACCATAGCTACATAGAGAAGCCTATTGCTTCTCAATGGCCAGAGCCTGACAGTACCCCCCCCCCAAGGCGCGGACTCCCGGACGCCAAAGAAAAGGGCACACAAAAACATGGGGGGGTTAATTTGGGAGGGAAAAACTAGTCCTTTGGGGGCGGCTCTGGCTCCGGCGACATGGACAGTTTTTTTCCATGCCCCTTTTTTATCACCGGTCCCAGGCTGGGTACCGGTGGGGCAAACGGCTCCGGCCAAGGAGCGGGAGATTTGACCGGGCCCGGACTGGGCACCGGTGGGGCAAACGGCTCCGGCCATGGAGCGGGGTAAACAACCGGGCCCGGACTGGGCACCGGGGGGGCAAACGGCTCCGGCCATGGAGCGGGGAAAACAACCGGGCCCGGACTGGGCACCGGTGGGGCAAACGGCTCCGGCCATGGAGCGGGGGAAACAACCGGGCCCGGACTGGGCACCGGTGGGGCAACCGGCTCCGGCCATGGAGCGGGAAAAACACCCGGGCCCGGACTGGGCCCCGGTGGGGCAAACGGCTCCGGCCATGGAGCGGGGTAAACAGCCGGGCCCGGACTGGGCACCGGTGGGACAAACGGCTCCGGCCATGGAGCGGGGAAAACAGCCGGGCCCGGACTGGGCACCGGTGGGACAAACGGCTCCGGCCATGGAGCTGGGCAATAACCTGGGCCCGGACTGGGCACCGGTGGGGTAAACTGCTCCGGCCATGGAGCTGGGAAAACAGCCGGGCCCGGACTGGGCACCGGTGGGGTAAACTGCTCCGGCCATGGAGCTGGGAAAACAGCCGGGCCCGGACTGGGCACCGGTGACCCGGACTGCTCAGGCTCTGAAGCGGAGCAAACGGCTGGACCCGGACTGGGCACCGGTGGAGCGGACTGCTCTGGCACTGAGGCGGAGCAGACGGCTGAACCCGGAATGGGCACCGGTGGAGCGGACTGCTCTGGCACTGAGGCGGAGCAGACGGCTGGACCCGGATTTGGCACCGGTGGAGCGGACTGCTCTGGCACTGAGGCGGAGCAGACAGCTGGACCCGGATTGGGTACCGGTGGAGCGGACTGCTCTGGCACTGAGGCGGAGCAGACGGCTGAACCCGGAATGGGCACCGGTGGAGCGGACTGCTCTGGCACTGAGGCGGAGCAGACGGCTGGACCCGGACTGGGTACCGGTGGAGGAGGCTCCAGGCCTTGAGCTGTGGCTGGAGGCTCCGGGCTGCTGACCCTCGCAGGAGGTTTAGGGGCGCTGACCTTCGCAGGAGGTTTAGGGGCGCTGACCTTCGCAGGAGGTTTAGGGGCGCTGACCTTCGCAGGAGGTTTAGGGGCGCTGACCTTCGCTGGAGGTTTAGGGGCGCTGACCTTCGCAGGAGGTTCAGGGGCGCTGACCTTCGCAGGAGGTTCAGGGGTGCTGACCTTCGCAGGAGGTTTAGGGGCGCTGACCTTCGCAGGAGGTTTAGGGGCGCTGACCTTCGCTGGAGGTTTAGGGGCGCTGACCTTCGCTGGAGGTTTAGGGGCGCTGACCTTCGCTGGAGGTTTAGGGGTGCTGACCTTTGCAGGAGGTTTAGGGGCGCTGACCTTCGCAGGAGGTTTAGGGGCGCTGACCTTCGCAGGAGGTTTAGGGGCGCTGACCTTTGCAGGAGGTTCAGGGGTGCTGACCTTCGCAGGAGGTTCAGGGGCGCTGACCTTCGCAGGAGGTTTAGGGGCGCTGACCTTCGCAGGAGGTTTAGGGGCGCTGACCTTCGCAGGAGGTTCAGGGGCGCTGACCTTCGCAGGAGGTTTAGGGGCGCTGACCTTCGCAGGAGGTTTAGGGGCGCTGACCTTCGCAGGAGGTTTAGGGGCGCTGACCTTCGCAGGAGGTTTAGGGGCGCTGACCTTCGCAGGAGGTTTAGGGGCGCTGACCTTCGCAGGAGGCTCAGGGCGGCTGACCTTGGCTGGAGGCTCAGGGCGGCTGACCTTGGCTGGAGGCTCAGGGCGGCTGACCTTGGCTGGAGGCTCAGGGCGGCTGACCTTCGCTGGAGGCTCAGGGCGGCTGACCTTCGCAGGAGGTTTAGGGGCGCTGACCTTTGCAGGAGGTTCAGGGGTGCTGACCTTCGCAGGAGGTTCAGGGGCGCTGACCTTCGCAGGAGGTTTAGGGGCGCTGACCTTCGCAGGAGGTTTAGGGGCGCTGACCTTCGCAGGAGGTTCAGGGGCGCTGACCTTCGCAGGAGGTTTAGGGGCGCTGACCTTCGCAGGAGGTTTAGGGGCGCTGACCTTCGCAGGAGGTTTAGGGGCGCTGACCTTCGCAGGAGGTTTAGGGGCGCTGACCTTCGCAGGAGGTTTAGGGGCGCTGACCTTCGCAGGAGGCTCAGGGCGGCTGACCTTGGCTGGAGGCTCAGGGCGGCTGACCTTGGCTGGAGGCTCAGGGCGGCTGACCTTGGCTGGAGGCTCAGGGCGGCTGACCTTCGCTGGAGGCTCAGGGCGGCTGACCTTCGCTGGAGGTTGTGTGCGGGGAGCTGGCATGGGTCGTACCGGACTGGGGAGGCGCACTGGAGGTTGTGTGCGTGGAGCAGGCACAGGAAGCACCTGGCTAGGCACACGCACTGGAGCTCGGGTGCGGGTAGTAGAGCAGAGGTCCGGACCCGGACTGGACATCGGAGAAGCGGATTGCTCTGGCATGGAGGTGGAGTAGACGATCGGACCCAGACTGGGCACCGGAGGAGCGGATGGCTCTGGTAGGGAGGAGGAGTAGATTACCGGACCCGGACTGGGTACTGGTGGAGCGGACTGCTCTGGCATGAGGGTGGAGTAGACGACCGGACCTGGACTGGGGATGCTCCTCTTGGGCACCTTTAGAGCCAGCTCCCTCCTCTCGCTCTCACACTCCTCCATATTTAGCCAGCATAGCTCCATGATCCTCTCGTACTCCTCCCTCCGTCGGTATTCCCCCACGTACTCAGTGTCTGGCGAATTCCACCTGGAAAGTGGGACTGGTGCCTCCTCTTCCACTCCTGACCAGCCCCATAGCCCCCCCCAAGATTACCTTGGGGTTGTTTGCGGGCGTTGCCTCGTCTTGCGCGTCGCGCATAACGCGGCGGCACCACCTCTCTCTCCCTCTCTCCTCAGTTACGCTGCTTGGTCTCATCGTGGTGGGTTGTTCTGTCACGAGAGGGTGCAGAGAGAGACCAAGACGCAGCGCAGGGATAGTAGTTCGACATTGATGTTTATTTGTACTATATATAATAGAACAAATGGCGAACTACAAGACACAAACACTATAAACTACCGTCACGTTCTCCAAAAACACACGAAATGAACGGACGTAAAAAAAAAGGCACACTTACTTCTCACCGTGACTGCGACATACATCGATAACAACCCACCCCAAGTGAAGGACAGACTCAACATATATTGGATCCCTAATTAGAGACAATGGGTAGCAGCTGCCTCTAATTAGAGATCCATCCAAAACCCACAAAGAAACAGAAAGGAACGACACTGTCAGACTCTGACCATAGCTACATAGAGAAGCCTATTGCTTCTCTATGGCCAGAGCCTGACATATACCAAGAATATATACAGTAATGTACAAATATATGTTTTGAGCAAATTCGTTTTTTTTTAACACAACTGGAGTAGGACATTCAAGGATTTGCTCTGATGGTCTGATGTGAATTCATCGGCTTCCCCCCTTCCTTACGGGAACAATAGAGGAGCACTAGAGGGGAAAAAAGGGAAAGGCCCCACTTGTGCCATGTCATGTCATACCTGGACCACCTATTGAGAAGTGCCTTTTGTTAAGTAAATCAGGTGTTAAATGAGGTGAAAAGGAGACTGGAGTCGGACTTTTATAATTAGTTGATTGATTCTCAGGAAATTCCAGTCATCAACCGGGGACAGCTTATTGATGATGCGTTCAACTTGGCAAGGTAATCTCATCTAAGACTGATACTTTCATGGACTTCCAACAAAATGTTTACTATGATAAACATGTTTTACACATTACAGTGATTGCATTTTCATGGTTTGGGCCCTTACAGAAATCATACTTTCATGATGTAATTAATATCCTCTTTGGACGGCTACGGTCTTCTTATATTATATATTGTATTTGTTTATCAAGGGCCAGACATATCAGTGTGACACTGGCTCTGAGAACTACGAAGTACCTCCGGAATGACACAGAGTACATACCATGGGAATCAGCACTGAGAAACCTGGACTACTTCATTCTCATGTTTGATCGCTCCGAGGTCTATGGCCCAATGCAGGTCAGTCATCACATAAAGATAATGCACATTAAAGTGCCCTTTTATCATATAAAACTGTATTCCTACTCATTTAAATGACAAATATGAGTGTGATACGGTATTTTTCCTATGCTATTTCCAGGCATACTTAAGAAAACAAGTTGGTGGCCTTTATCAACATTTTGAAAATGTCACCATGTTTTCTACGGTCCCAGAGAAGCATTCTGCACAGTGAGAAACGTATTTTCATCATCATCGGATATTGCAACCCTCTGAACACATCCTCTCTTTAAGCATGTTATTAACATGCCATTATTCGTTCCCAGGTACAACCAGATTAACGCCATTTCAGTCGCATGCAGCAATGACATTCCAGAGTGCCAAGAAATGGCAAAAATGCTCTTTGACAATTGGATGACAAACGAAACCACCAATTGGTATGGAATTGGGTTTTATCATGCCAACATAGCCAGATGCATGCTAGTTCCTGCTGTACTTAGCACTGTATTTCACAGTTAAACACATAACCTGTAATATGTATGACATTGATTCAATAACCTAATACCAAAATGTTATATGCAATTTTGGATATATTGAGTGTATTGATCCTTTTAACTTCAATGAACAGATTATGCTTCTCTTTGATTGTCCCCGTTGCCACAGTATACACCCTAACCTGAAGGCCACCATCACCTGCCAAGCTATAGCTGCTGGGGGAGAGAAGGAATGGGAATTTGCTTGGGGAAAGTTTGAGAATGCCACAACAGCCACAGAGAAAGACAAACTAAGATATGCACTCTCATGCACCAGGAAGATCTGGCTCCTGAACAGGTTAGATAGTTTTCCGTCTGTACCACCCTCTTCGGGATATAAACTTTAGTTGTTGTGCAAAGACCATTCATCAGGCATTTCCCTCTCATCTTGCAGATACCTTGAGTTTACTTTGAACCCTGACAAGATAAGAAAAATGGATGCTGTTTCTACCATCAGCTACATAGCCAGAAATGTGGCAGGGCAAGCAATAGCCTGGAATTTTGTACGCGCAAACTGGAACTACATCAGCTTGGAGTATGTTTTTTTCTGTTGTTAAGTACTGTATATAGCTAGGCCTAATGTTAAGACAAACAAGCCAGAGGACCAAGTTCTGAGATAATGGACCCATGACTTATTAGCATTTAGCAGTGTTGTGTAAAAATAACCTCCTTAAACCTCAAGTAATATACCAATAAGGAAGGTGTAGACCAGTCAAACAAGTCAGGTACAAAGGTCTTCTTGGCCAATAAGAGGAAATCCCTTCTAATTTATCATTTATTTGTTTGGAGTTGCCAGTAAGTAAGTAGCCTTGCACGAGCCATGGCTTGTGCGAGCTGGAAAGGGCTCATAAGGCAGGAGCTTATCTCCTGTTTCTGTAGCATGAGACAGCTTGATGTACAAGTACACCCCCTGGACAGGTCCCATTTTTACAGTCTTTGGTAGAACTCTGCCAGTGATTGAACTCAACCTTCTAATCTCTGGGCGGACACAAGGCACTCATCTAAATTGTCTTCTATCAAACTGCTTGCTGACCAAACATGCACATCTCACCTCTCCCCTCCGCTCTCCTCCTCAGATATGGAGGAGGGATCATGTCACTTGACAACCTGATTGATGGAGTGACGCAGAGATTTTCCACTGACTTTGAGCTTGAAGAGGTGAGCGTCTCCCTATTGGTAACAGGCAAGGCCCACAATGCTATCTGAGTCACAAACCTCTCCTTCGTCTTGATGACTGAATAGAATGCAGAGTTTTAATGTCTGGGGATGAGAGACTAGGTTCAGCTGGTGGGAGTTGAGTTTTGAGTAATTACTGGTTTCCGCCCTAATTCAAACTTTTCGCTGATTGTTATTGTGCAGCTGAGGCAGTTCCTGACCAGCCATGATGTAGAAGAACTGCGTTTGGCCACTGAGAGAATTGAGGCCAACATTAAATGGGTGAAGGAAAACAAGCAGACTGTTCTGGAGTGGTTTAAAAAAGAGTCAAGGCGAGAGCAGCTGAACTGAGCTGATAGGATGAGAACCAGATGGACCAGAGTGCCGTGATTTTGAACACACCCTGTATTTGACTTGAGTCTTGGAGTGTAATTCCGTTGCAAAATGGTTTGTCTGTGGCAAACCGTTTACTGTTTACTCTAGAAAGCAAATGGAAGCAAACAGAGCAAACGTAACCAAACGGGGAGGCACAGCCATAAAAGAGATCTAGATCTAGGTTTTCCCTGTTAAAATAAAGTTAAAAAAATAATTTAAAAAATGTCCAAACTTGTTTTCCTTGTAAAACATTTTCCATTTGGAGTAAATGATTTCCGTTGCAACTTTTTGCAACAGATCAAATGTTTTGCAACAGAAACCAACTAATGAATACACCCTTGGTTTCATTCCAATTAGATCCGAAAACAGGTTTCATATAATGAACATGCAATATAAACCTAAAATAAATGTATATTTCAATGTTTTTGTCACTTGTAATTCAACAAGAGAATCTATTTTATTTAAACAAGTAACATTCCACCATTTGTTGTTTGAGACAATATTGTTTACACTGACTAAGTCACATCCAAAGAAAGTGCTTTCTCAGGTTGACAACTACAATGATTTTGTTAAAAAACGATCAAACAACACATAATTATAGCAATAAAATGACTTACTGTATGTATTTGTAAAAATATGTATCATTTGTCAAAGTATTGCATATTGCCATTTTCCTTATTTTTTTGGGGGGGGGATTCTTCTTTGGGGGGGGACATTTTAATAATTTAGCAGACGCTCTTATCCAGAGCGACATACATTTTCATACTTTTTATTTGTTTTAATAATTGTAACAACTTGATTGAAAGATTGGTAAAGGGACTAGATTGAGTTTGGGCTATTGTGTCGGGGGAGTGAAACGAATATTCACCAATAAATATTAACATTATTGTATCTAAGTGTATTATTTCATAGTATATGTTATTAAAGGGCTCAGAAAATAAGTGATACATTATGGTATACAGCGGGTGAAATAAGTATTGAACACGTCACCATTTTTCTCAGTAAATATATTTCCAAAGGTGCTATTGACACGAAATTTTCACCAGATGTTGGTAACAACCCAAGTAATCCATACATACAAAGAAACCAAAACAAATAAGTTCAGAAAACTGTATGGAGAAACTAGTCGCATGCATTGCTCTGGTGTGATTTTGGCCCATTCTTCCACACAAACAGTCTTCAAATCTTGAAGGTTCCGTGGGCCTCTTCTATGAATCTTGATCTTCAGTTCTTTCCATAGATTTTCAATGGGATTTAAGTCAGGTGATTGGCTGGGCCATTCTAGCAGCTTTATTTTCTTTCTTTGAAACCAATTGAGAGTTTCCTTGGCTGTGTGTTTGGGATCATTGTCTTGCTGAAATGTCCACCCTCGTTTCATCTTCATCATCCTGGTAGATGGCAGCAGATGTTTGTCAAGAATGTCTCTGTAAATTTGCCCATTCATCCTTCCTTCAATTATGTGAAGTTTGCCAGTACCATTTGCTGAAAAGCAGCCCCACACCATGATGTTCCCACCTCCAAACTTGACTGTTGGTATGGTGTTTTTAGGGTGATGTGCAGTGCCATTTCTCCTCCAAACATGGTGTGTATTATGACATCCAAACAGTTCAATTTTGCTCTCATCTGACCACACTATATTCTCCCAGGATTTCACTGGCTTTTCCAAATGTTGTGCAGCAAACTTTAAACGAGCTTCAACATGCTTTTTTTTCAGCAATGGAGTCTTGCGTGGTGAGCGTGCATACAGGCCATGGCGGTGGAGTGCATTACTTACTGTTTTCTTTGAGACAACAGTACCTGCTAATTTCAGGTCTTTTTGAAGCTCTCCACAAGTGGTCCTTGGCTCTTGGACAACTCTTCTGATTATTCTTTTCACTCCTCTGTCAGAAATCTTGTGAGGAGCACCTGGTCGTGGCAAATGGTGAAATGATTGTCTTTCCACTTCCGTATTATGGCCCCAACAGTGCTCACTGGAACATTCAGAAGCTTAGAAATGCGCCTATAACCATAACAATTAGGTTGCGAAGGTCTTGAGACAGCTCTTTGCTTTTACCCATCATGAGATGTGTCTTGTGTGACACCTTGGCAAGGAGACCTTTTTGTAGGCCATCAGTTGGGACTGAACCAGCTGATATTAATTTGCACTGACAGGGGGCTGGATTGCTTTTTAATTACTGATAGTTTTCAGCTGTTGTCTTGGCTTTCCATGCCTTTTTGCACCTCCCTTTATTAATGTGTTCAATACCTTTTCCCTGTGTCATTTCACATTATTACACATAACTTAATTTCTGAACTTATTTGTTTTGGGTTGTTACCAACATCTGGTGAAAATTTCATGTCAATAGCACCTTTGGAAATATATTTACTGAGAAAAATGGTGACGTGTTCAATACTTATTTCACTCGCTGTATACTGTAAACAAGTAATGTAGTTATTACTTCACGTTGGTTATCCAAACAAATGTCTCATCTATTTTGGAGGATGCATGATTTCAAATCACCTACAATAGTTTACTTCTTCTACTGTAGTCTAAATCTAAGTGGCTACTTCATACATTTGCACATGCAGATATTCTGATTAGCAGGCAACGTTTACTACTCTACTAGTCAAAGCCATAACTCCTTCCTTGCATAATCACTCTTACCCAAGTGATGGTTTCCATTTTGAATGACACATCATTAGAACAACAACACCATCAAATAAATTGCCATTAGTTTTATTACGCTATTATGAGGTTAGCCTTGTACCTATGATTTGTACCTTTCTACAGACAATTATGCATTTTCAATAGAGAGATAGTAGAGGGGTAAAGCATGTGTGATGATGACCAAAGAGAGGCTTTACACCCCTATATCAAAGGTACCCTGCAATACCAAGATTTGTCAACGTCTTGTAGTAGAGTATATTACATGCAAAAAAAATAAAAAGACATAAAAAATGAAAATGCAACGTTGGAGGCTGGAACCATGGAGTGCAAACCAACACAGGAGTAAGGAGGTTTAACAATTCCATTCATCTCCTCAATCATCCTAAAATAGAAATAGCAATAAAATAGTGGTGATGGGGGCCAAACATTGAAATGGGGTGTCATAAAAGTTATACAATACAGAGAAAAAGCAATAATTTATGTTCAGTGATTAGACTAGATCAGGGATGGAAAACTTTGATGGGGGTGGAGACCACAAAAAATCTGAACTCACAAGGGGCCGCAGTTGCTCGCGGGTCTGCGTACCCACATCTACCCTCCCCCTCTCGTCCCCCCTCTTGACAGCGGAGAGAAAATGTACAAAAACTAATTTACTTGAAGAACAGTGCAGATCCAAAGTACAGAATGAAGGCACAAACAGCACAAACTCATTTTGTTACCAAACATGCATCTGCAAAAAAAGATGTGTTACATTTTCAGTGGAAATTGTTAAAATAAGTCCTTGAGCATATATGGTTTGTTTAAATTTGCAATCATTGGTTTTTGTTTGACATACATTTTAAAGTGAAAATCTGAGTTCTCTACTTTTCAAAGGAACATCGAACTTACAAATCAATGGCCCACTGCCTTTGGTTTCTAGTTCAGTCGTATACATCTCTCCCTCTGGGTGTTTCCCTGTCACATTCACCAGATCCTCCTTCGTCACTAGGTTTTCCAGCTGGACCTCAGTAAGGCAATCAGTCTCTCCTTTAGCCTCCACCTCTGCATGGTGGTAGTAACCAACAAATACAGTTTTTTTTTATTTAACCTTTATTTAACTAAGCAAGTCAGTTAAGAACAAAGTCTTATTTACAATGATGGCCTACACCGGCCAAACCCTAACCCGGACGACGCTGGGCCAATTGTGTGCCGCCCTATGGGACTCCCAATCACAACCGGATGTGACACAGCCTGGAATTGAGCCAGGGTCTGTAGTGACACCTCTAGCACTGAGATGCAGTGCCTTAGACCTCTGCGCCACTCGGGAACGCGTAAAAATTCCAAACTGCCTCTGGAAGCAACATCATCACAAGAACTGTTCGTTGGGAACTTCATGAAATGGGTTTCCATGACCGAGCAGCCACACACAAGCCTGGGAGAAAGCTACCTGACCGAATGCATGGTGCCAACTGTAAAGTTTGGTGGAGGAGGAATAATGGTCTGGGGCTGTTTTTCATGGATCGGGCTAGGCCCCTTAGTTCCAGTGAAGGGAAATCTTAACGCTACAGCATACAATGACATTCTAGACAATTCTGTGCATCCAACTTTGTGCCAACATTTTGGGGAAGGCCCTTTCCTGTTTCAGCATGATAATGCCCCCGTGAACAAAGCGAGGTCACAACAGAAATGGTTTGCGAGATCGGTGTGGAAAAACTTGGCTGGCCTGCACAGAGCCCTGATCTCAACCCCATCGAACACCTTTGGGATGAATTGGAATGCCGACTGCGAGCCAGGCCTAATCTCCCAACATCAGTGACGACCTCACTAATGCTCTTGTGGCTGAATGGAATTAAGTCCCTGCAGCAATGTTTCAACATCTAGTGGAAAGCCTTCCCAGAAGAGTGGAGGCTATTATAGCAGCAAAGGGGGGACCAACTCCATATTAATGCCCATGACTTTAGAATGAGATATTTGACGAGCAGGTGTCCACATACACTTTTGGCCATGTGGTGTATGTATAAAACACAGGTAAAACCACGTTTTGACTAAGGTTACCCTGCCAAGCCACATACTATTAACATCAAATTACAGTCATAAGATGGGAGGACAGAATGAATACGAAGCAGTAAACTAATAGCAACATACACCCATGTAACCCCAATGATGATGTTATACATTTATTAAGCAGAATATAAAACTGATATATTATCTGCAATTTAGGTCACAAAATTATAAACGTAGTTTTGAACATCCATTATTTCTAGCCTTAATCAGCACCTTATAGTTGCTCAAAATCACAACTGACACAAATTACCTTCTACGTCCTGCTACAAATGACATACTGTATCAAACCCATTACCTGAAATCTTCTGAGGACCATGATCCATCTGTGCTCGGAGGTTTAATCTAATGTCCTAGCACGTTTGGAATTATCACTCCCATCAGCCTTGTCTGCTGGTGGCTTCTCTCTTTTACTCCTGTGGTGATCACAAGATGCTGCATTGCTGACGGCAGCCAACCCATCAGTAAACCTATAATCAGGGGACTACTTGAGGGAAGGGTTAGGCAAGAGGCAGATAGTACAGTCATAAATACACATTTCTCAGAAAATATGAGTAGGCTAAACCAGATGTAATATATTTGATTACACATTGATTTCCCTAACCCATGTATACTGTACATAGGATCCTTTCACGGTGCGTCGGATATATGGGACGATAGACGGAGCGCTGGTGAAGTGTCATCCTTTTATTTGGAAATGAGATGGACTCACGAAGCATTTACAAATAAAAGAGAGTGAAAACAAAAAAACAATCTACAAACAAAAACACGGTGACTTACTTTTGTATGTTGCAGGCAGTGCAGACAGACAAACGAACAATGATCCACACACAGGTGGAAGTGTGTGGGTCCTATATACTATCCCCAATCAGAGACAACGCTAGACAGCTGTCTCTGATTGGGGATGATAATCACCCTAGTTAGGGTGTGATGACTTGGTTGTGTGCCTCTCTCCTCCCCTAGGTGGGAGTAAGAGGCCTTACCACAACCAAGCCATCACAGTACCCCCCCCCCCCAAGGTGCGGACTCCCGATCGCACCATAAATCCCCCCTCTCCTGAAAAGTAAAAAAAAATTGTCCAAAAAACTAGGGGGGACATGGCGGGGTACTGAGATGGTTGCTGGTGGAGGCTCCGGTTCTGGTTCCGGGCGTGGCGCAAGCTCTGAGAGTAGCTTCTCTCCTACCTCTCTGTTGCACGCCCGGTCCAGTCCGGACCCCAGCGCGATGGTTCCCCTCTCAGTACTCCCGCCAGTTACCAAGTCCTGTCTGGACCCTGGTGTGGGAGCCCTCGACCCTGGAGAGGGGCTGACCACCGGCCCCGGACTGGGCACCGGTGGAGCTGACTGCTCCGTCACTGGAGCTACGTAGATGACCGGCCCCGGACTGGGCACCGGTGGAGCGGACTGCTCCGGCACTGGAGCTACGTAGATGACCGGCCCCGGACTGGGCACCGGTGGAGCGGGCTGCTCCGGCACTGGAGCGACGTAGACGACCGGCCCCGGACTGGGCACCGGTGGAGCGGACTGCTCCGGCACTGGAGCGACGTAGACGACCGGCCCCGGACTGGGCACCGGTGGAGCGGACTGCTCCGGCACTGGAGCGGCGCAGACGACCGGCCCCGGACTGGGCACCGGTGGAGCGGACTGCTCCGGCACTGGAGCGACGTAGACGACCGGCCCCGGACTGGGCACCGGTGGAGCGGACTGCTCCGTCAATGGAGCGACGTTCGCTGGAGGTGGCGGAACGCTGACCTTCGCTGGAGGTGGCGTGGCGCTGACCCTCGCTGGAGGTGGCGTGGCGCTGACCCTCGCTGGAGGTGGCGTGGCGCTGACCCTCGCTGGAGGTGGCGTGGCGCTGACCCTCGCTGGAGGTGGCGTGGCGCTGACCTTCGCTGGAGGTGGCGTGGCGCTGACCTTCGCTGGAGGTGGCGTGGCGCTGACCTTCGCTGGAGGTGGCGTGGCGCTGACCTTCGCTGGAGGTGGCGTGGCGCTGACCTTCGCTGGAGGTGGCGTGGCGCTGACCCTCGCTGGAGGTGGCGTGGCGCTGACCCTCGCTGGAGGTGGCGTGGCGCTGACCTTCGCCGGGGACCTCGGGGCGCTGACCTTCGCCGGGGACCTCGGGGCGCTGACCTTCGCCGGGGACCTCGGGCTGCTGACCGTCGCCGGGGACCTCGGGCTGCTGACCGTCGCCGGGGACCTCGGGCTGCTGACCGTCGCCGGGGACCTCGGGCTGCTGACCGTCGCCGGGGACCTCGGGCTGCTGACCGTCGCCGGGGACCTCGGGCTGCTGACCGTCACCGGGGACCTCGGGCTGCTGACCGTCACCGGGGACCTCGGGCTGCTGACCGTCACCGGGGACCTCGGGCTGCTGACCGTCACCGGGGACCTCGGGCTGCTGACCGTCACCGGGGACCTCGGGCTGCTGACCGTCACCGGGGACCTCGGGCTGCTGACCGTCACCGGGGACCTCGGGCTGCTGACCGTCACCGGGGACCTCGGGCTGCTGACCGTCACCGGGGACCTCGGGCTGCTGACCTTCACAGGAGGTCTCAGGCTGATGACCTTCACAGGAGGCCTCAGGCTGCTGACCTTTACAGGAGACCTCAGGCTACTGACCGTCACAGGAGGCCTCGGGCTGCTGACCTTCTCTGGAGACCTCAGGCTGGATGCCGTGCCCACCCTGGGCACCGACGCAGAGGTGGTCTTCAGCCCTGCAGCTGGTCTGGCTGTCGGCCCCAGACTGGGCACCGACACGCTATGGAGCTCCTGCTCCACAGCGGGACTGAACGTCGTGCCCACCCTGGGCACCGACGCAGAGATGGTTCCCAACCCTCTGGTGGGGCTGAACGTCGTGCCCACCCTGGGCACCGACGCAGAGATGGTTTCCAGCCCTCTGGTTGGGCTGGCTGTCGGCCCCAGACTGGGCACCGACGCGCTATGGAGCTCCTGCTCCACAGCGGGACTGAACGTCGTGCCCACCCTGGGCACCGACGCAGAGATGGTTTCCAGCCCTGTGGTTGGGCTGGCTGTCGGCCCCACACTGGGCACCGACGTGCTATGGAGCTCCTGCTCCACAGCGGGGCTGAACGTCGTGCCCACCCTGGGCACCGACGCAGAGAGGGTTTCCAGCCCTCTGGTTGGGCTGGCTGTCGGCCCCACACTGGGCACCGACGTGCTATGGAGCTCCTGCTCCACAGCGGGGCTGAACGTCGTGCCCACCCTGGGCACCGACGCAGAGAGGGTTTCCAGCCCTGTGGTTGGGCTGGCTGTCGGCCCCAGACTGGGCACCGACGCGCTATGGAGCTCCTGCTCCACAGCGGGGCTGAACGTCGTGCCCACCCTGGGCACCGACGCAGAGAGGGTTTCCAGCCCTGTGGTTGGGCTGGCTGTCGGCCCCAGACTGGGCACCGACGCGCTATGGAGCTCCAGCTCCACAGCGGGACTGAACGTCGTGCCCACTCTGGGCACCGACGCAGAGATGGTTTCCAAACCCAGAGCTGCGCTGTCGACCCTCGCAGTAGGCTCCATGTGAGGAATGGGTGAGCGCGCCACTGCTCTGCTGCGAGGCGCAGGCACGGGCCGTACCGGGCTGGGGAAACGCACCGTTGGGCTGGTTCGTCTAGCTGGCACGGGTCGCTCCGGGCTGGAGACACGCACCATGGGGCTGGTGCGTGGAGCAGGCGCGGGCCGTACCGGGCTGGGGAAACGCACCGTTGGGTTGGTGCGTTTAGCTGGTACGGGACTCACCGGGCTAGCGTTGCGCACCGATGGTTTTGTGCGCTGAGTCGGTCTCCTCCTCCTCCGACTCTGGACCGGCGCTGGAGGCACCGGACTGGGAACTGGCGCTGGATCACGACTGTCCCTGTCGTGCCTATTCCACCGCCAATCCCCATCCTGTGAGGGTTCCTCCGGGAACCCCCACGAGTGAGGGAACAGAAGCACATCGTCGTCGTCTTCCTCCGACTCCTCTCTGTACTCCCGTTCCCACGGCTGTAGGGGCTCCTCCTGGAACCCCCACGAGTGCAGTGGTCGGGGCTCTTCTCCTTCGATCCCCGACCACCCCCATAGCCCCCCCCCAAAATCAGTTTGGGGGTTTTTCTGGGCTCCAGGCTGGTCCTTCGCTTTCGCCCGGTGACGTTTCCCCCGTCTTCGGCGCCTCTGCTCCGGACCCCAGCCTTCCTCCACCGAGCGATAATAAGAGTGTTCCTCCTCGGTAATTTTCCCCATACCGAGGAGGATATCTCCTAAAGTAATCCCCCGTTGCGTCCCAGGGTGGTGGATCATTCTGTCACGGTGCGTCGGATATATGGGACGATAGACGGAGCGCTGGTGAAGTGTCATCCTTTTATTTGGAAATGAGATGGACTCACGAAGCATTTACAAATAAAAGAGAGTGAAAACAAAAAAACAATCTACAAACAAAAACACGGTGACTTACTTTTGTATGTTGCAGGCAGTGCAGACAGACAAACGAACAATGATCCACACACAGGTGGAAGTGTGTGGGTCCTATATACTATCCCCAATCAGAGACAACGCTAGACAGCTGTCTCTGATTGGGGATGATAATCACCCTAGTTAGGGTGTGATGACTTGGTTGTGTGCCTCTCTCCTCCCCTAGGTGGGAGTAAGAGGCCTTACCACAACCAAGCCATCACAGATCCTTTCCCTCCTACAACTTACACAACTTATACATGGTCTTAATTTCAAGATCCAGTGGTTGTTAAATTTGTTGTGATGGACCCCAAAAGTCACTTGAGGTTGAGACCAAATGTCCAGGCAAAAGTCTGATTTTCTTTCTCTAATTTTATAATTTATCTTCTCCTTCTTCACTGATGTTGGACATTGCTTCTCACTTGAGCCTACAAAGACAACCCCCTCTTTACAAAGATACTTCACACAGAAAAATGAACGAAACTAACATGGAAATAAAAAAGGTATAAAATCCTAACATCATATAATCAAACATAATCCTATTTACAAGTGGAATGCTTCAAGGTCTGCTTTCTTGTCTTACAATTCACAGTGCTGTCTGTCTCTCATTAACACACAACGTTTGCCTTTGTACACCCTGATTCAAACCTAGATATGGCCTTTGTTTGTGCTGCGGTTGAGCTGTATGTTCAGCCATATGTTCCGCCTCTGGTCCCAGCCCCCAGGAGCATCAAGAAGTACTTCCTGCACACTGGATAGAAGGAGTGGGAGACATACAATGGACAGTTTACTGGAATTGAGAGATCCCACTGGGCAAAGAGGCCATTTCAACATCTATTCCACATTGGTTCAATGTAATTTCATTGAAATGACTTGGAAACAATGTTGTTTCAACCAGTGAGTGCCCAGTGGGTTGAATACAATATCACTGAGGGTTGAATCCTTGTCCTTCGTTTGTCCTGAATTGTCCATAAAGCATTTATTGTAAATCAAATAAAATTGTATTCGTCACATGCGCCGAATACAACAGGTGTAGACCTTACTGTAAAATGCTTACAAGCCCTTAACCAACAATGCAGAGGTAAGAAAATAAGAGTTGTAATAAAAGATTTTCTAAATAAAATACAATATATAACACAATAAAACAACAATAACAAGGCTATATACAGGGGGTACACGTGTGTGGGAACAGGTTAGGCGAGGTAATTGAGGTAATTTGTACATGTTCATTGAGAATTCCTTAAGCAAATTGCTAATTTGGAAGACCTCCTTACCTTGTTAACATTATGGAGTCCATACTTAACAGTATACTGTGTGTAACATGGTTACATTTTATCTGAAAGTGTTGCCTCAACAGGCTACATAAGGGTTTCTTCTTGTTTCTCTCATTTTATCAAGGGAGGTCAAATGCTTGCTGGCATCAATCAATCAAACGCTACTGCAGCAACATGTTATACTCTTTTTGTCAGGCTCTGGCATAGGGAGTCCTTTGGCTCCGCTAGATAGCCAGGGTCAGAGCCTGACAGATCTAGGTCTACTAGATCTATGTTTATGTTTTGTGTTGAATCCCCAATTAGAGGCAGCTGCGAAGCTGTGCCAGAGCAGTCCGCTCCACCGGTGCCCAGTCCGGGTCCGGTCGTCTGCTCCACTCCCATGCCAGAGCAGTCCGCTCCACTGAAATATCACATTTACATAAGTATTCAGACCCTTTACTCAGTACTTTGTTGAAGCACCTTTGGCAGCGATTACAGCCTTGAGTCTTATTGGGTATGACGCTACAAGCTTGGCACGCCTATTATTTGGGGAGTTTCTCCCATTCTTCTCTGCAGATCCTCTCAAGCCCTGTCAGGTTGGATGGGGAGCGTCGCTGCACAGCTATTTTCAGGTCCCTCCAGAGACGTAAGATCGGGTTCAAGTTCGTGCTCTTGCTGGGCCACTCAAGGACTTTGTGAGAGATGTCCCGAAGCCACTAATGCATTGTCTTGGCCGTGTGCTTATGGTCGTTGTCCTGTTGGAAGGAAATAAAGGAAAGTTTAATATGTTTAATACGTGTCACATATCGGTTTGCAAACAATGTAAAAAAGTTAATAAAGCTGCATACAAACATGGTCTCTTTTTTGCTTTCTTGAGTAAGGCAGCTTCAAAATGCAGGTGTTTCAGCCTAGCTCAGTGTTTTCTGTGGTGGTGGGGCAGCCAGTGGAAAATGCGGAGTGCAGGGGTTGTTAATGTTCTCTAGTTGCGCTGTGATTGGCTCAGTGTTCTGTCACTCATGAGGACACTACGTCACCATAAAATCTATGGGTAGAGATCGAAAATTGAAGCCCCTTGGGTGCTGCCATAGCCTTGCATTAGAAGTGCCCAAGGCTCAAGGTCATTGGCCACAGATAAAATTACTTCAAATCACGTTATATCTACCGTAGATATCAACATCATACTTTCAAAATCTTAGCTAGCAAGCTAGAGCAGTCATCACCATAATCAAGTCAGCAATCTACTGGCAAATCCTTGTCATATGAAGAGACATTATAGATAAAATATATCGGTGCCCATCGGCCATTGGACATAAACATTAGTTGAAAGTTGAAAATAGCAAATTCAACAATGAGTGCTAAGGCGCCACTGCAGCCCCGGGTTCGATCCCAGGCTGTGTCCCAGGAGACCCATGAGGTGGCGCATAATTGGCCCAGCATCGCCCTGGTTAGAGGAGGGTTTGGCCGACCAGGAAGTCCTTGTTTCATCGTACTCTAGTGATTCCTTGTGGTGGACTGGGAGCCTGCAATCTGACCTCGGTTGTCAGGTCGACAGTGTTTCCTCCGACACATTGGTGCAGCTGCCTTCTGGGTTAAGCGAGCAGTGCCAGACGTCTCCTCCTACAATGAGTCCTCACAAACACAGTGCCAAGAACAGGAACCTGATAGGGTTGACTAGTGCATCCATCAAAAAGACTTCCTGAAAGACCCAATTATACATTATGTTGTTTTGACCAAATGATCAAAAACATATGCAACAGGAAAATAAATTCCTCCCTACACTGTTTAACTTTTTAAATGATTGAGTTGAAAACAGGAAAGGGGTGATTGAATGTGACACTTTCTCCTAATTCTGACTCCCCCAAATTCAACATGTAAAATACAGAGCCTTTTGTGTAAACCAAGAGCATAAGTTAATGGTTTTGATTTTTGCAACTGCCTGTGCAGCCTTACTATTTTCAATATCAGTTAACCACATAACATGTGTTGACCTAGCAACACTCCCTGTTCTAAATAGAAATTGCAGATGAGAATCGATCGGCATATTCCTATGCTTAGAAGTTGCTGATGCCTGACAGATCTAACAATGCCTGGAAAGGTATTTTAAGTATCAGCTAACCATATGTCATAGCAATTTGTCAATCGAGTACACAGTCGATGACGTGACACTCACCCATTGGTTGTTGTGTCACCTTGCCTTATCTGTGGAATGGGCCATTTGACTGTTTACACAGCCCAATTCTGATATTTCTTTCCCCACTAATTGGTCTTTTGACCAATCACATCAGATATTTTTCAGATCTGATTGATCCAAATACCATTAGTCAAAATAATATCCAAATTGGCTGCCTGTGTAAATTCAGCCTTTTTGTCAACCACATTTTTGTGAACTGGTAACATATTGCAATCTAGCACAATGTGAGACAGCCTTTTGATGGTGTAGAATCCAAATGCCTCTCCATTGTGCCATAGACTTTTGTCAAATTCCCTCATAGGATGAGGTGAGAAGTAAATCTCTTCCCCCAAAAAAAATAATCTAAGCAGGTACAGTATATAACAGACTGCACCTTTGAATGACCTACACAACTAAGCCATATCCTAAATACATAGACAAAAGCCACATTCATTGGTTTAAAACCTCATTGGATGTATTTGCGGGACTAGTAATAGAAATGCATTTCTATCAAAGTGTATGGAGAGGCCTTTGCATGTTATTACATGTAATAAAACACACCGTAGATAACCATGTAAAAACATAGCATTTATGGTATTATATTTCATGTATGTGCACCTATCCCATCTAAACATGAAGGTAATGGGAAGTCAAGGTATAGTCATGTTTAGTGATGCCATTGCCAATTACTTACCATGGAGGACATAAGTGCAAATTCAAATAACATACCATCACAAGACCAGATCTGGGTTTGCTGGATGTCTTCAAAACATAATTTAGAGACCACCACTTTCCATGCAGGTTCAGGGCCACCACTCAGAAAATATATGACATTTTATGTAACACTATACTGTAGCCTATATAACATAAACCAAACACAGCGGATCTGAAAGGCATTAACACTTCTCTGTAGGTATCAACATTGAGTTTCAGCAGGCATGTGCAGAGCAGAACAGTGACCTCCATCATTCTTAAAAACTCATAGTTGAAAACATACCTTGGAGCCATTTGAGGGTGTAAACCAATGCTCTCCTTGATAGGTTTTTGACTCCAGGGATGACAATATGCTTTCAGAGGTTGAACTCATGGCCCTGTGATCTAGATCTGGGAGGTGAATGGGATATATTTCCTTGATTTCCCCTTAGGAAAAAGTAACAACATTATCCAACACTAAAAGTAGCTTGAAACATTATTTGACATCTATTGCTGCTTGAACATGGGGTATGAACTCTGAACTTTTGGAAGACGCTTGGATTACAGCTGTGTAACTTGTTCAACTGTCAGCAATCTCTTAAGAGGATAAAAAATGAATCAAATCGGCTACTGAAGATTCTAGCCATTTGTCATTCTAACATGTCACATTATGGGCTCACATTACTCTCTTTACCAGTGTTTTGTGTTTGGAATGTCTGGTTGGATTCCATTTTGAAAACTGTCAACTGGATGACGAATGTTATGCAACACTACCACCTTCTGGTGACAGGGAAAACATAAAAACCTTGTTTTTTTAGAGGCACTTCAGTAGACAGGAATCCACCAATGCGCAATACTGTGCTGTGCCTTCCAATCTGTCTACTTTGCTGATCGGTTGGACAAATGATCAGGGCCTGGTTTCCCAAAAGCATCTTAAGGGTATGCAGGACTAAACCTAACATAAATTAAAATAAATGAATACATAATTACACATATAGATAAATAAATAAATAAATGCACATATAATTAGATAAATCATTTTAAAATAATGAATCTAATTTTCTTACATTTTATTAATTTATATTATTTCTTAATGTATTTATTTCTGTATTTCTTCCCCCAATATGATAACGAGGGGGTGTCAAGCAAATGTATGTGGGTGGTATCTAACACACCATTGGTTACACACAATTACTGCATCATTTATTTTGAACGTGAAACATGAACGTGTTGAAATTCCAAATTGTTTGCATAGTCAACTTACACACAGCTCTGACACATACACTTTCCCCACCAGACATGCCACCAGGGGTCTTTTTACTGTCCCCAAATGGCTCGGGTGGTTGTTGTCCTTGATTATCTTTTTGGCCTTCCTGTGACATCGGGTCCTGTAGGTGTCCCGGAGGGCAGGTAGTTTGCCACCGGTGATACGTTGGGCAGACCGCACCACCCTCTGGAAAGCCCTGCGGTTGCAGGCGGTGCAGTTGCCGTACCAGGTGGTGATACAGCCCGCTCTCATTTGTGCATCTGTAAAGGTTTGTGAGCTGTTCTTGAGCTGTTCTTGTCTATTCATGTTCTGTATTACGTCATGTTTCATGTTTTGAGGCAGAGTAGCTGCTGCTTTCGCAACAGCTAATGGGGATCCTAATAAAATACCAAAAAATTGTTTGATCAATGCCATAGAGCTTTGCTTGATTGTGTTTGCCTGTGCTGCGTTCAGTATGACAGAACAGTGTTCAAGGCACTTCCCAAACAGGTGCTAATAGCATGTAAATATTGGTGGGGAAAACATTTGTATACATTTTTTATGAACACTAAACAATACATTAAATGCACTATAACTGTGACAGAAAGTGCCCACAAACTACATAAAGCTGTCCCAACAGCAGAGCTTTCTTCTCAGCACCATGGAGTGAATCCTTACCACTGCTACACATGGCTATCAGCGTAGCCTTGTCTGGCAGCGAAACAGTTAATTCAGCCTCATTTACTGCCTTTTAAAAAAAACATAGCTGATATGGCTGACTTGCTTAAACAAATGTGGTTTCTACTGACATTTGAGATGTACAAACTGTGGCATAAGGGGACGACAAGCGGATAAGAGGCAATCAGTCATTTTGATTGACATTAATAAGTGAGCTAGGACGGACGTAGTCAATAAAACTATTTGTTCACCACTTTTGAAATGTACAGCGACAGCATTCAGAACATGGGCAGTTCTTACAGTATTCTCCCTGTACACCAAGTCAGAATAAAGGGGGCAAATAAACAGACAATGAAAGCTCTTACAATATTCAATGCTGACATTTCTCTAAAACAGGTTGTAGGCTACATGTGCACCACCAAGTCAGAACAGAAGGCTAAATTATGAGGGAAAAAGGGACCAAATTATTAGGGTGAGGCACATGGGCTACTAACAGCTTACTATACAACATACACTTAGTATTACTTTCTTAGCTACAGTATACATATCTCCCTGGCATATTACATCATTTATGCAGCATCATACAAGACATTTCTGGACTCACCTTGTTGTGCTGTGCTCACTTGAACAAGATGGTGGTGCAGCGGTCTTTCGAAGTCTGGCATTCTCTGGATTTTTGCTGCTTTGAAGACAACTGTGAACTCTGAGTTCCCGACTTGGAATTCGGAGTTGGATGACCGTTCAGTCGGAGCTTGTTTTTTTCAGAGTGTCCAGTTGTCTTGTACTCACTGAAGTCTGAGATTTCCCAGTTCAAAGTTTGCAGTTGTTTTGAACGCGGCAGAAGTCATGCTGGATTGACAGCATGGTCAATGTTGAATGTTTATCCTTTTAAGCTTGGAAAAGAGACCCTTAAACCCAGATTTGGACCACACATCAACTATGTGTGCCGTTTTTAAATGTATGTACTGATTGGCTAGTGATTGCTTTGCAATGCTTGTAGTTATTCACCAATTCCTTCCAAATCACTCATTGTTGAATTTGCGATTTCCAACTTGTTGTGTAATGTTTATGTCCAATTGCCGATGAGCACTGATACGTTTTATCAATAATTTGTCTTCATAATTTGTCTTCATATGACAAGGATTGAAAAGGATTTGCCAGTAGATTGTCGACTTGATTAATGATGATGACTGCTAGCTAAGATTTTGAAAGTATGATGTTGACATGATCAGTCCAATCAAAGCTACTGTAGATATAACGTGATTTGATGTAACTTTATCTGTGGCTAATGACCTTCAGCCTTCTTGGATGGGCACTTCCAATGTAAGTCTATGGCAGCACCCAAGGGGCTTCAATTTTCGAGCTCTCCCTGTTGATTTTGCGGTGACATAGTGTCCCCATGAGTAAAAGAAAACATTGAGCCTATCACCGTGCAACTAGAAAACATTACCAACCCCTATGCTCCGTATTTTCCGCTGGCTGCCCCACCAACACAGAAAGTACTGAGCTATGCTGAAACAACTACATTTTGGAGGTGGCTTACTCAAGAAAGGAAAAAAGAGACCATGTTTGTATGCGGCTTTATTAACTAAATTATTTGTATTTATTTTTGTATATATACAGTACCAGTCAAAAGTTTGGACACACCTACTCATTCAAGGTTTTTTCTTTATTTTTACTAGAATAATAGTGAAGACATCAAAACTATGAAATAACACATACGGAATCATGTAGTAACCAAAAATGTGTTGAACAAATGAAAATATATTTTATATTTGAGATTCTATAAAGTAGCCACCCTTTGCCTTGATGACAGCTTTGTACACTCTTGGCATTCTCTCAACCAGCTTCATGAGGTAGTCACCTGGAATGCATTTCAATTAACAGGTGTGCCTTGTTAAAAGTTAATTTGTGGAAAATTAACTTTTAACAGTTGTGTTGTGACAAGGTAGGGGTCATATACAGAAGATAGACCTAAAAGACCAAGTCCAGCTCAAATAAGCAAATAGAAATGACATGAAGGTCAGTCAATCTGGAAAATGTAAAGATCTTGGAAAGTTTCTTCAAGCGCTTTGATGAAACTGGCTCTCATGAGGATCGCCTCAGGAAAGGAAGACCCTGCAGAGGAGGATAAATTCATTAGAGTTAACTGCACCTCAGATTGCAGCCCAAATAAATGCTTCACAGACACATCTCAACATCAACTGTTCAGAGCAGACTGCATGAATCAGGCCTTCATGGTCGAATTGCTGCAAAGAAACCACTACTAAAGGACACCATTAATAAGAAGAGACTTGTTTGAGCCAAGAAACACAAGCAATCGACATTAGACCGGTGGAAATCTGTCCTTTGGTCTGATTTTGAGATTTTTGGTTCCAACCGCCGTGTCTTTGTGAGGCGCAGAGTAGGTGAACGGATGATCACCGCAAGTGTGGTTCCCACTGTGAAGCATGGAGGAGGAGGTGTGGGGTTGCTTTTCCGGTGACACTGTCTGTGATTTATTTAGAATTCAAGTCACACTTAACCAGCATGGCTACCACAGCATTCTGCAGCAATACGCCATCCCATCTGGTTTGCGCTTAGTGGGACTATTATTTGTTTTTCAACAGGACAATGACCCAAAACACACATCCAGGCTGTTTGACCAGGAAGGAGAGTTATGGAGTGCTGCATCAGATGACCTGGCCTCCACAATCACCTGACCTCAACCAAATTGAAATGGTTTGGGATGAGTTGGACTGCAGAGTGAAGGAAAAAGAGCCAACAAGTGCTCAGCATATGTGGGAACTCCTTCAAAACTGTTGGAAAAGCATTCCAGATGACGCTGGTTGAGAGAATGCCAAGAGTGTGCAAAGCTGTCATTAAGGCAAAGGGTGGCTACTTTGAAGAATCTAAAATCTAAAATATATTTTGATTTCTTTAACACTTTTTTGGTTACTACATGTTTCCAAATGTGTTATTTCATTTATTTTTTTACAATGTAGAAAATAGTCAAAATAAAGACAAACCCTTGAATAAGTAGGTGTGTCCAAACTTTTGACTGGTACTGTATATATATATTTTTAGCTAAACAGGTGGGGTTCAAAATAGGTGAGGCTCTAGTAATGTGGTTGGATAAGGGGATTGTAAATATACATTTCAGTTGTTTTAGATCTATTTTACCTTGTGATCGATGGAGACAAACGTGAACCCAGTCATATTTCAGCAAACTGAGAAGCATGTCAACATCACAGGTACAGTATTTCGGACTCTCAGTGAAGTGTAAATAGTTGTGTCTTTATTCAGAGTTGTAATTGTATGGCTTCATATTTTGCAGGACTGAAATTTTGACACCCAAGCCAAGGCTGTAGCCTAAGGAATCCTGTGCAAACTGACAGTAGCACTGAACCTAACAAGTTTTTTTATTCCCTCTAGAAATGTATATGCCTGGACTTTTTTGTTGTTGCCATTTCTATCATATTAAATATTAGCCACTATCAGTAGCCATCGCCAGTGGTAACCAGATACATATTGACTGTTACCTTAGTGCAGTGACTGTTACTTTCCTTCCATTTCTAGCCTACGTTTTGTATTATTCTATTACATCCTTAGTTTACCTTTCTCTCCTCTGTCACATCCATGTGGTTAGGAAAAGGTATTACAAGTTGTGCAATAATTTGGGACATTATTGTCTATTTGAATCATTATGGAATGCAGACCATACATAGCAGTTTAAACTTGGAGCCTGGAGCACGGTCCTGCGACTGGTCCAGTCATCACAGTTGATTAGTGAGGATTAGGGTACATTTATAGGACTATTGTTCAAATAGTGTACTGAAAACCCTATTGAATGAAAGCTCCAGGAGAAAATATGTTGGTAAGCCAGTGGGAGGGTTTTCAGTGCTCGCAAGGGAGCCACACCTGCAAAGTCCGTTACTCACCTGCATACCAGTGGAGGCTCCTCAGATGAGGAAGGGGAGTACCATCCTCCTCAGTGAATTTAATAAAAAATACAAATAGTGAAACAATAAAAACGTTTTTAGTTATATTAGTAAACCTTTTTAGATAAAACTATATTAAATATATTCAAGTCATCATTGATAAAAACACAATGTTTTGCAATGAAGGTCTACAGTAGCCTCAACAGCACTCTGCAGGGTAGCACCATGGTGTGGCTGGAGGACAGCTAGTTTCCGTCCTCTTCTGAGAACATTGACTTCAATACAAAACCTAGGAGGCTCATGGTTCTCACCCCCTTCCATAGACTTACACAGTAATTATGACAATTTCCAGAGGACGTCCTCCAACCTATCAGAGCTCTTGCAGCGTGAACTGACATGTTGTCCACCCAATCAAATGATCAGAGAATGAATCTAGTACTGAAAGTATAAGCTACAGCTAGCTAGCACTGCAGTGCATAAAATGCGGTGAGTAGTTGACTCAAAGAGAGAGAAAGACAATAGTTGAACAGTTTTCAACAAATTAATTTCTTATAAAATTAAGGAGATGCAAGAGAGAGAGCGAGAGAGAGAGTTAGCTATATTTTGTTGTATTTCTTTAACTTTCACTTAGCTACCGAATGCAGCTGTCAGACTCTGGCCATAGAGAAGCTTTGCTTCTCTATATTTCTATGGTCAGAGTCTGGCAGATCTATTATTTCTACGTCTGTGTGGTGTTGTGTGTGGGATCCCTAATTAGAGGCAGCTGCTAGGCATTACCTCTAATTAGGGATCTTACTTATATGTCTGTGTTCCACTCCGTTGGTGTGGTTCATTGTCGTATGTCGTCCTGTGTTCGTGCTACGTGTGTTTATTATTATTATTTGTTATTTTGTATAGTTCGCACCTGTATAGTTTATTAGTTCAATAAACATGTCGAACTATCGATACGCTGCGCCTTGGTCTCTCTACACACCCGAACGTGACAGAATGAACCACCACCCGACCAAGCAGCGTTATACGGGAGCAACGGAGAGGAAGAAAGGAAGACAGCGGCGTTATGGAGTACCAGTACCACTCTCCATGTGGGATACACTGTGCCCTAAATATAAATGGGGGGCACAAAGTGTAGAAGAAGAGGAGTATTTGGAGAGACATTTTGGAGACGTTTTGGAGGAGATGTGGGAGATTGCGGAAGAGGTTGAAAGGGAAATGTCGGGATGGAATAATCCGTGTCCAGTCGCCTACTCCACTCCCGTGAAAGAGCAGTCCGCTTTACCGGTGCCCAGTCGGGGTCCGGCCGTCTGCTCTACTCCAGTGCCAGAACAGTTCGCTCCACCGGTGCCCAGTCTGGGTCCGGCCGTCTGCTACACTCCAGTGCCAGAGCAGTCCGCTCCACCGGTGCCCAGT
Source organism: Thymallus thymallus (assembly GCA_023634145.1). Lineage (NCBI taxonomy): Eukaryota > Metazoa > Chordata > Actinopteri > Salmoniformes > Salmonidae > Thymallus > Thymallus thymallus. The sequence goes on from CM042414.1 coordinate 19,013,180, forward strand.
CTGGGTTCGGCTGTCTGCTACACTCCAGTGTGCCTCTCCAGTCCGATACGTCCTGTGCCTGCTCCCCGCACTCGCCCTGAGGTGCGTGTCATCAGTCCGGTGCCATCAGTACCGACTCCACGCACCAGGCTTCCAGTGCGCCTCTCCAGTCCGGTACGTCATGTGCCTGCTCCTCGCACTCGCCCTGAGGTGCGTGTTATTAGTCCTGTACCACATGTGCCGACTCCACGCACCAGGCTTCCAGTGCGCGTCTCCAGTCAGGTACGTCCTGTGCCTGCTCCCCGCACTAGCCCTGAGGTGCGTGTTATTAGTCCTGTGCCACATGTGCCGACTCCACGCACCAGGCTTCCAGTGGGCGTCTCCAGTCAGGTACGTCCTGTGCCTGCTCCCCGCACTCGCCCTGAGGTGCGTGTTAGTAGTCCAGTGCCACCAGTGCCGACTCCACGCACCAGGCTTCCAGTGCGCGTCTCTAGTCCGGTACGTCCCGTGCCGACTCCCCGCACTCGACCTCCAGTGCGTGTGCCCAGCCAGGTTCCTCCAGTGCCGGCTCCACGCACCAGGCCTCCAGTGCGCCTCTCCAGTCCGGTACGTCCCATGCCGACTCCCCGCACTCGACCTCCAGTGCGTGTGCCCAGCCAGGTACCTCCAGTGCCGGCTCCACGCACCAGACCGTCGGTGCGCCTCATCAGCCCGGAGACTCCCGTGATAGTCGACAGCCCGGAGACTCCCGTGATGGTCGACAGCCCGGAGACTCCCGTGATGGTCGACAGCCCGGAACCTCCCGTAATGGTCGACAGCCCGGAGCCTTCCATGATGGTCGACAGCCCGGAGCCTCCCGTGACGCTCGACAGCCCGGAGCCTCCCGTGACGCTCGACAGCCCGGAGCCTCCCGTGACGCTCGACAGCCCGGAGCCTCCCGTGACGCTCGACAGCCCGGAGCCTCCCGTGACGCTCGACAGCCCGGAGCCTCCCGTGACGATTGAAAGGCCGGAGTCGCCTGCCACACCGGTGCTCAGTCCTGGCCCGGTTATTTGCCCCGCTCCATGGCCTGAACTTTTTTCCCCACCATTGTTGTTTCCAGGACCGGTGGGTTGCCCCTTTATATGGCCGGAGTCGCCTGCCACACCGGTGCTCAGTCCTGGCCCGGTTATTTGCCCCGCTCCATGGCCTGAGCCTTTTTCCCCACCATTGTTGTTTCCAGGACCGGTGGGTTGCCCCTTTATATGGCCGGAGTCGCCTGCCACACCGGTGCCCAGTCCTGGCCCGGTTATTTGCCCCGCTCCATGGCCTGAGCCTTTTGCCCCACCATGGTCATTTCCAGGACCGGTGGGTTGCCCCTTTAAATGGCCTGAATCGCCAGCCACACCGGGGCCCAGTCCGGGCCCAGTAGAAATGAGGAGGAAGACATCCACTTCGCCGGGGCCGGAACCGCCACCGGCGATGGTTAATGTTTGATTTTTTTCCCTCCCTGACCCTTCCCTCATGTTTTTGTGTTTGTTTTTCTTGCGGCCGGGAGTCCGCGCCTTTGGGGGGGGGTACTGTCAGGCTCTGGCCATAGAGAAGCTTTGCTTCTCTATATTTCTATGGTCAGAGTCTGGCAGATCTATTATTTCTACGTCTGATACTAATATGCATTCCTGAGTGAATGCCTACGTAAGTTAGGTCCAAGAATTACTAGCAATATTGCACGTGATATGATATAACAACTGTACATGAGTATGTATATACAGACCTGCATGAATAAGTAGGTCCTGAGTGAATGAGTGCTGACGGACCAGAGTTACTCACGGATGGATGCATAATTGTTAAACTAGGTCCTAGCACCCCAACAGTTCCAGATCTATGTTGCCGATGGCACGGCACCCCGGTGAGGCATTATATGCCTAAAATAGATAGATAGATAGATAGATAGATAGATAGATAGATAGATAGATAGATAGATAGATAGATAGATAGATAGATAGATAGATAGATAGATAGATAGATAGATAGATAGATAGATAGATAGATAGATAGATAGATAGATAGATAGAAAGATAAATTTCTTTGTAGCGGGTTTACTAACTTGTTAGTTCTAGTAGCTATGTTGACTATGACATCAGCTAATATGGTGACAATGATGTAGGCTGTGTGTAGCAGTGAGCGGTTATGACAACAAGCAAAACGATCATGATGTTTATATGAGGCTGCTATTAAAGTGAACTGTGTTTGCGTGTGACCAGGGGTGTATTCCTTCTGCCGATTCTGTTGAAAAATGTTTCTTAAACGTAAGCAAACGGAACAAACAAACATACCTGCATTTGCCCAATAGAAACTCTTGTTTGCAACTGTTGGTTTAATGATTACACTATAGATCAGTTAGATGCAGGCAAGAGTGTGCAAGGTGGTATTGAATGTGTCACTGTCTGTCACCTTGATTACTCTAGTTTCTCTCGACCTGTGCACCTACGTTGTAAACTTTAATTCATAGGCTAGGTTGTAGCAACCTCATGATGTAGTAGCCTAAACCTATTGATGTTACAATGAGCTGGGTGAATGGAATATGAATGACAGTCATCCAATATACTTTAATAGAAATAAGGCCATGCTCATAAAACATTTTTTTTGCCACCGACTGCTGCATACGGGTCTGAATACCAACTACTGAGAAGTGCTTAAATCAAACTAATCGGCCCTAAATTACTTTAAATATGCACTCAGACTGCTAAAGGTACAAAATGTAGTTAAGCATAGTGTTTAAGTTACTGTTGGCAAGTATGGATTCAGTGACAATTAGCCATTAACATGCTCCATATTCTTTTGAGGATTATGATTTCAGAAATCGTTTTTTTTCTCTCCCAATCACCACTTCCTAAAATTCATTTTGTCCTGCATGAGTGCTGTGAAGAACAAACAGCCGCTCATTAGCATGTGTGACCCACTGGTGGTAAACACTTATTTCCACTTGAGTGCTAGGGCAGAATGAAAGCAAACAAGTGGTGATCAAGGTAGGTGGGCCCTGCCGCCATTCTTTATGAGAATCTGTTTATGAGGATTTAACAAATGCATGTGGACAGGCAGGTCAATCACTGGAGACCGGGAATAATTATGCAGGAATGACTCACCATATCTGCAGTCTGGGTGGCCAGAAATCCTCTGCTTGTTTTATGTAATATTTCTCAGTGAAAGGCTTTATCTATTTGATACAGTTTTCTTTTCTGATACAATTGTTCCGCCGACACTCAAACAAGTTGCAGATAAAGTATTTATGTTAGCAGTCATTACAACCAGAATGATTGTGTTTTACAACTGATATGACCTTGGAATATTTTCCTTCAGAAACAATTTCTACCTAATTGTGAGAATTAACTGCAGCCTCCAAAAATCCTACAAATTACACACTACAAAGCTTCTGTTCCCCAGGTTCTAGTTAGGATCAAAAGAACAAAGCGAGAGTATAGATTTATGACTGACTGACCATTTGGTCTATTGGCTTGCAATAATACTTGCAATACAACAGGGTGTCAGACAGAACAGACTCTGAAAAAGCTTTGACAGAGCAAAACAGTCATATATCCAACACAGTTTCAAATACCTTTGCTTGAAGTTGCATTGACCTCAGTGATGCATCAATACTATCATTGTAGCAACAGAGGGCGCCAGTTACAGAATTGTGCATGGATAAAGCTCCTTGATTGCATGGGATAGAAGCGGTCTAGACAGATGGCATAACAGTATTGAAATGAATGGTTTGCAAATGTTTATAGGAGCAGTAGTTGATAGTAACATCAGTGGTGGTGGTATAATAGGTGCACAGGAGTGCCAGCAAAATGGCTTTCATTCTGTGTCTCATTCACTGTGTTATTCTTTATTTCTAATAGACACACAATCTAATAAAATGTCTTTATAAAAATAAATGAGTAGGCTACATATCAAAACGTTATTAGCATTCCCCTGGAGGTTGGGGGCCACCCAGATAGCATATGACAGCAAAATGTGCTGAATTGCAGGAAATTAGCATAAAAACTGAAACATTTTCTCATAGCTTCATGACAACTACTGCTTTTAGAATAACATGATACAACTGCACATTTTTTCAACACCCTTGAGGTCGGTAGTCCGGCCCTGATTCTCCACATTATTTGTTTGTGGGCAGAGCATTGTGCCAGTAACTGAAAGGTTGCTGGATCGAATCCCAGAGCCAACAAGGTGAAAACCTGTTGATGTGTCCTTGAGCAAGGCACTTAACCCTAATTTGCTCCAGGGGTGCTACTATGGCTGTCCCTGTAGGTAGGCCGTCATTGTAAATAAGAATTTGTTCTTAACTGACTTGCCTAGTTAAATAAAGGATGAATGTATTATGGCTGAACAAATATGCTATGAAATAATGTTTTGTAAGTAACTAAATAAGCTGCAAAATGAAATACGTTATGAAACAAATGCAAACAAGAGAAACTTTGTAAAACAAAAAGCACGCACCTGCAACAAAGGTAGCTAAAATGTGCAAGTGCCTTAAATTTTGAAACAAAAAGCACGACATGATCTATAAGCTAACACCACAAATAAAAAATAATAATTTGTGAGCTGTTTTATTATTTTATCAGAATTCAATGTATTATATTAAAATCAGAATGTTACTTTTGCAGAATTAACTTTGATGATTTGAGCCCCGCCCATTACGCGCTATCTATACAAAACAAGCCAGAGACAGCCCACAGATAAATGAATGCTAATATTGAGTCCAATCCGTGCATTTGAATGAAGCTCTATGGCGGATTTTACTACTCGCTTTGGGCTATCGTGTGTCAGGCAAAGTACTGTATGTGCACATCAAAAATGTGGAACTGGGTAAGATTATCTATTTGAAAATGGTCAATAGGCTATACATCACATACGGCAGTCTATTATAAGACTAGAGTCAATAATCATATACATTTAATTCTAAACATAAAGGTAGGCTATATAAACGGACATTCCATTTACAACCAACATATCCCGACAGAATCAAACAGGCACTGCGGAAAATAGACTAACATAGGCTAGGCTATTTATATGTTCTGTGTAAATGTATAGGCCTACCAATATTCTAATATAACAAATTGTTTTGCATTGTAAGCACAATGCATCCAACAATACAATGTTGTGCTATGATTGTAATTATTTGCTTGCTAAATATTTATCCCGGACACAGGAATTAGGCTACCTGTTTTGATAGGGCCAAAGGTTTAGACGGAGCTGGATTCTAAAGTTTTTTCAATTTCAAATTACGTTTAGGCTACTGTTATATAATTCACTACTCCCAGGGAATAACAAATTAATTAGCTCTTCTTCCAGATATCGCACTTGATAGGTTACTAAACAAAATAATATATGGAAAGAAGATATAGCCTATTGGCAGAATAATGTATCTTTACTTAGCTTGTATTACCCTAGATTAATGTAACGTTATAACCTAATGACCATCAATCAGACCAAATAGCTTAATTTAAGGCAACACCGTTGGCTACATGGTACAACGTTTATAAAGGGTTTAGCTGTATGTAGATTATGAAGTCTTCATTATTAGTTTAGATATTATAAATGTAATGTAAATGTAATAAACAGTTATAACATATTGGTTGTGTGTTTGTTATGGTGCTTAACCATGACTGCACGGGCAATAATAAAAGTAGCCTAATAATGAATAACAGTGTAGCCTGGGCATATATAAACACACAATTTGTCTCCGAAATTACAATATCACAAATGTTTATTACAGACTTACAAATGTATCCTGTACAAATGGAGCTATAATTAACCGTTTACAAACGTTTTATAACCATTTGTTAAACTTTTTTTAATAGGCTAAATTAAATGTAAAATGATCTTAACATTGGTTATCCATGTCATTGGCTGCTTGCTCCATTCCAGCGTTTCTCCGTGATTTACCGTATGCTTAGTGCTATGTTTTTCTGTGTGAGCGGAGCTGACTCTTGTTTACAGCAGTGATTCTACGGACTGGAGACCGACAACGAGGGCAAGGGATAGGATTGCTGCTTACTGGAGCTGTACGGGAAAATAAAAAAAAATACACATCATCACCCGTAAATGGCTCACAGGACATAACGGAAGCTTGAGTTTGGTGCAAGTATACCATACTCCGCCCCAACCGAAGCTCTTAAACTCGATAGTCTACTGTTGCGTGGCATACATTTGTTTTGCCGCAAAGAAGCGGATTGACTGCGTTAACGGCGAAAACAGACAGTGCGGGGGGGGGGGGGGGGGGGGGGGGGGGGTTAGAGGCGGGAGAAAAGGGGGGTGCGATTGGTGAAACAATTTCTGTTGTGGAGGATATTTTGGATTGCGCTCTGTTGGAAAGGCTCATTGGACGGAGTTACATCCCCTCATTCATTTCCCATCTCAGCCACCACCCAGTGGATCTGGCCATAGATTATCGTGTTAATTGTCATCACTCAGACGGAAATGAATGATAGAAGATTGGAATTCCCTTTGGTCTACTACAAGGGAACATCGTTCGATTGCAAGTCATAAAAGCTCCTGAGCACCATTACTGGGTTTTCAAGAAATGGAGACTGAGGATGCGGATTACCATCATCTGTCGAGTGAAATCAGTGGCACGAATGTCTTGCCAGCAATCCTTAAATCATTGTGTCGTTGGCAAGAATAACGAATTGTTTTAATTTATTTAATGTTTTTTTTTATATATAGGCCTAGGCTATATATAATTCCACAAAAACACAAAACTTGGAAAAATAGTAGGCTATCCTCTGAAGACGGATTTGTATCGACCTGTCAAACAGTGTAGCCTATTTGCTGGACCACATGTTTTTTTTTTATTGTTTTTTTTAAACTTTTTGTGAACTTGGTGGCATCACCTCCCTTTTCCACTATTTTGGAATTAAGTTATTTGCTTTTTATAGAGGTGAATAATTGATCAGGAATGAGATCTGGGACAGAGAGGAATAATTTGACCTTGTTTTTGGGTCTGATGCTATCTGTCTCCACTATCTGCCTATGGTCCGCAAATGGAGAAAGTAAGTGCCATTGTGATGTCCTATTCAAAATAATACGGTATTCGTTGGCAGGTTTCTTCAGGTTTATCCTCATTCGCGCGAGCCGTTACAATGAAACAATGTTTAGCCGCCAATGGTTTAACATTGTAGCTATTTTATATGTTATTGTTATTTACAGCTGTATTGGTCTGACTACAGTATCAGAATCTTGTTTTGGTCCGCATCGGATGGGCTACATGACTGTAAAGATATACATAGGCCTACATGCTAGGTTTATTGTAGGCTTCATTGCCAGGCTCACATGAGTTCAGAGATTAAGCAACTTTGGAGTAGGCTAAATAGCAAAATCAAATTGATGCTTTTTTTCCCCTTCATATAATGCCTTAGCTAGCTTGTCTTTGCTATGGAAATAGCTGAAAATATGGTCACATTGCATAATGTAAACATATATCACATTAGGCTTTTGGATTGTTGGATTTTTCCACATTAGCCTACCAACAGATTAGCCTATATGTTTTTGAATTTTTTATAGGCTCATATATTGTAGGAGTGAATTAGGTCTACAGCCGTAACAGTTTGAGCCTTTATAATTATGCTTTCCCGCAAACGAACAAGGATGTGTACATGGATAAAGGTTAGCTTACTACTTCGACCATGTGGCCATTTTGCATTCGTAGTTGTGGTGGTAGCCCACGGTTTCTGAGTTCCACCAATGTCATTATGTGTATGCACATTCACGTGCAATACTGTCATATTTGCTTACCTTAGCTTTTGACTTTTGATTTTAGAGACAAAAAAATGCATATAGGAGTTGATGTCACATTCTGGAGGGCTGTGTTAAACAAATTAAATAAGCCTAGTATTTCACCAGTTTACAATAGCCTATACAATGGAAAAGTGCAGTGTGTTTATCCACTTCAATGCATTCAAATAAAGGTACACTCACTCTTAGAAAAAAATATGCTATCTAGAACCAAAAAGGGTTCTTCGGTTGTCCCCATAGAAGAACCCTTTTAATAATCTCTTTTGATTCCAGGTAGAATCCTTTTGGTTCCATATAGAACCCTAACTGGTTCCACAGCTGTTTTTTAGTTTACTCAACTTTTCAATCTGTCTTACCTGAACTTAACATTTTTTGTTGGTCCAAATGTAGCTCCAATTTGATAACATTTTGTAAACTTAAAGTTATGTGTTTGCTCAACTTTACTCAAAGGTTCACTCAACTAGAAATGATTATTTGGGCATCTTCACAAAAAATGGCTGTGGATCTAGTTTTCACACGCACAGTGCTTTTGGCATACACTATTTTCAACATACATATTTGACATACATGATGACATTGTGCATGTTCATTTATACAGTAATTATTATTCAACATCATTGAATAATAATTACTGAATAGATTAACATGCACAATGTAATCATCTGTGTCAAATATGTAAATTGAAAAGATTGTATGTCAAAAGCAGAGTGTGTGAGTTACTAGTTCCACAGCCTTTTTTGTGTGAAAAGGCCCAAATAATAATTTCTAGTTAAATGAACATATGAGACAAGTTGAGCAAACACGTCATTTTAAGTTTTAAGTTTTCTCAAGTTTGTGGTAAGTTTGGGCCAAATAAAAATGTTAAGTTCATGTAACACTTTGACCGAAAAGTTAAGTAAACTAAAACAGGCTGATTAATAATAATTTGTTGCAACAACTATATATTTTTTTGCAGTATATGCAACCTCTTAAAAGTGTTGCGGTAGGCCTATTCAGAAACAAGGACAAGGTCATTGAATACCCAAGTAGCCAAAATGGTTTGTTTACTGGCCCAATGCTCTTAACCGCTAGGCTACCTGCAGGCCATGAACTATTGCTTGCTCTAGTGGTTACCCTCAACAGCTCAGGGAACCTGGGCACCTGCTTCCTGCAACCTGTCATAGCATCTTTCAATTGTGCTGATTGATGTTAATTGTGTGGTTCATCATGTTTTGAGAAGGCTATGAAAAGACAATGGCTTGTTAGTTAGTGGAGAAGACAACTGCACCTTGCTATAGCTTCTGACATCAACATTTGGAGCCCGGTTTCCAGCCAGTCTTCAAGAAGGGGCAGGTGTTTTTGGAGAGTGAATACAGGACTCAAACGTAATAGCGTTTCGGAGCAAGCAGCATCCAATGTTCTTGTCTCATTTGTCTCCACCTGTAAAGACAGGTGGAGGAGTCTAACTAAATAGAAAATAGAACAAATGTTTAATCCAGTCGTATATTATCGGAATGGGAAAAGTTTAATGAGGCTCAATGCATTTCTGAAGACTGTGTCCCCTCTGAATAGAGTATATGCCCAGTTTGTTACCATTAAGAATATTTAGGCTACAGTAACAGTTTACTTTGATCGTGTTTGAGTTTGACTGCTGTTAAGCAGCTTTGTGGAATCTCTAAGGCTAAACACCATGTGGTGGAGCAAAGTGACCCAATAGTGACTGAATCATGTCTCCTGCAAAATCGATTAGGGGTGTAAAGGTACACTTATTAATTCGTACTGTGAACCCGAATTAATACATACAAAATATACTGAACCAAAATATAAACACAACATGAAACAATATAAGGAATATCAATCAATTTAAATAAATGAATTAGGCCCTAATCTATGGATTTCACATGACTGGAAATACAGATATGCATCTGTTGGTGACATATACCTTAAAGAAAAGGTAGTGGATCAGAAAACCATTCAGTATCTGGTGTGACCACCATTTGCCTCATGCAGCGCAACACATCTCCTTCGCATAGAGTTGATCAGGCTGTTGATTGTGGCCTGTGGAATGTTGTCCCACTCATCTCAATGGCCGTAGGAAGTTGCTGGTTATTGGAAGAACTGGAACACGCTGTTGTACACGTCGATCCAGAGCATCCCAAACATGCTCAACATGTCTGGTGAGTATGCAAGCTATGGAAGAACCTGGTCATTTTCAGCTTCCAGGAATTGTGTACAGATCCTTGCGACATGGGGGCGTGGCATTATCATGCTGAAACATGAGGTGATGGAGTTGGATGAATAGCATGACAATGGGCCTCAGGATCTCATCACTGTTCTCTGTGCATTCAAATTGCCATCGATAAATTGCAATTGTGTTCGTTGTCCGTAGCTTATGCCTGCACATCCCATAATCCCACCGTCACCATGGGGCACTATGTTCACGATGTTGACATCAGCAAACCACTCGACCCCTCACAATACCATATTTGTTGTGAGGCCGTTTGGACATACTGCCAAATTCTCGAAAACGACAATGAGGTGTCTTATGGTAGAGAAATGAACATGAAATTCTCTTGCAATAGCTCTGGTGGACATTCCTGCAGTCAGCATGCCAATTGCGCACTCCTTTAAAACTTGAGACATCTGTGGCATTGTGTTGTGTGACAAAACCGCACATTTTAGAGAGACCTTTTATTGTCCCCAGCACAAGGTGCACCTGTGTAATGATCATGCTGTTTAATCAGCTTCTTGATATGCCACACCTGTCAGGTGGATGGATTATCTTGGCAAAGAATTGAAGAGAAATCCAATTTTTTTGCTTATCGAAACTTTCTGGGATCTTTTATTTCAGCTCATGATACATGGGACCAACATTTTTCATGTTGCGTTTATATTTTTGTTCAGTGTATGTATAAAAACAAAACACACTAGGCTGTAGGCTATGCCTACGCTGTGTTGTATGCCTCTTGAGTAAATCTGAGCTGGAAAAAAAAACAATTTCAGGCTATTCCATTAAAACCGCTAGAGCCTATGCGCACGTTATTATCAAAATTCAAATCTTAATTGGCGCATTTAAAACTGTACTTTTGTAAACCAGGAACAAGTTCTGTACGATGGCGAGTGGTGGGGTCGATAAACCAGGAGGATTCTCCATCATTGTTTATATCTCCAGTTTGGGAACATTTTCGCTTCCCAGTAGATTACAATGGCGTTGGACAGAGATAGTATGTTGCCACTGCTCAACGAGAATAGCCTATGCAGCTGCCAACACCTCAAACATGTTGACACATTTACGCCGACATCACCCCAGAATTCCTACCACCGGAGCGAGACAGAAACGCAAAAAAACAACACAACTTTGTCTCCCCTCTGCACTCTTGCAGCCTTTCGCAGCTGATTCTGACCGGGCCAAAGAAATTACAAGAGCGAAAGGTATGTTTATAGCTGTGGATATGCTCCCATTCTCGGTGGTTGAGAAATAGGGTTTCAGCACCTCGTGAAAGTGCTCGAGCCACGTTACGAACATCGTCCTCTCGGACCCATTTCAGCAAACCGCTCTATATAAGCAGGCTAAAACTGAAGTTGTCAATGAATTGGCCAATGCACCTTGTGTTGCTCTTAGAACAGTTGGATGGACTTCCAGGTAACAGTGACAGCCCATAAGCAACAAAAACAAACAACAAAAACTACAGTAACTGTTTCGCATTTCATTTTCCCGCTGTACCGAAACCAAACCGAACCGTGACCCCAAAACTGCAATACCTACCGAACTGTGGGTTTGGTGAACCATTACACCCCTAAAATCGATACATTAAGGCCCTTCAGAGACTAATGTTCTGAATTGCTCAATAAAGGCTGGCCATTTGTTTATTAGTTAAACAATGACGTTACAACTCACAGATTATTATTATTATTATTTTAATTTAACCTTTATTTAACTAGGCAAGTTAGTTAAGAACAAATTCTTATTTACAATGACGGTCTACACCGGCCAAACTCGTACGACACTGGGCCAATCACTGCCGGTCGTGATACAGTCTGGGTTATACTTACACATAGTCTTTAATGCGACTCTCTGTTGTTGGCTTTTTATTTTTGATAGAGGCCTTTAGCTATAGTACGGGTATCCATCAGAAATAACACGGGCACTTGGCTTCTTTAGGGGGTGGTTGTTTATCTATGTGATGTCTGGTTGATTTTGTATAGTTACTAGCTAGTGTGTTTGTGTAGCCCTGTGGATGTAATTGATGAGAATGGCTGTGTTGTGCTACGAGGAAAGGAAGGGGATGTGAGATAATGGACATGATTTTGACACGGAAAGGAGACGGAACGACCTCAATTAGCACGAAAAAGGGAGGAGGACTCAAACAATTGAGAACCTTTGACCAGTGTGGTCAAGCCAGCGTCTTCGCCACGGTGAATCAGAGTGGGGCATTTCTCAGCACCCTGCTGAGCCCTATTTCTCAGCACCCACCGCCTCTGTAGGGGAGCCCATGAAAGATTTTACTCTTGAACTTTGGGGTTCCGTTGTCCCTCAGTCCCTTAAGCCGTGGGTGGAATTTCTCAACATATAGCTCACCAACATGGGTAGGAAGACTGGAGACAAGTTCAGAACTTTCAGGTGTCAGACCAATACAGCGCAGACAACGGTAAATAAGTGCATGTTTGTTGCATGCATGTTTACCATTTCACTTAGAGCAACAAACATTGGTCACTTCCATTTCATGGTTCAAGTATTTTATTTACCCTAAATTAATGTTGAAGCCGGCCAGTCGGTTTTTACAATATACAGTGTACAGAATATTAGTATGATATTGCCCATTGCTCAAAGGTTTAAAAGAATCTGTGAAATTGAATCAAGGGCTATATTTTATGCATAGAATATACAATTATTCCGGGCGTAGTAAATTAATGGCCATGCTCCCTTAGGTCTTGTATACTTTCTACCCTGTGCGTTTTAATAATCTGTCCACGTTAATAAAATGTAATTAAGCTCCCTTTTAACTCTCACCACAGTAAACTTTCCATACCATTGCTTCCAAGTATACAGCAAACAAGGCTCAGTGATATGTTGAGAGAGAGAGAGGGTGAGAGAGAGGGAGAGAGAGGGAGAGAGAGGGCGAGAGAGAGGGAGAAAGGGTGAGAGAGAGAGAGGGAGAGGCAGAGAGAGTTAGAGAGAGGAGAAAGTTTGTGTTTGGAAATAGAATGTGCAGAAATACACCCGCTAGGGAAACAGACATGGTTTTGTTGATTGGAAGAGTGGAGAGTTTGTGAACTGTTTTATTGGTCTTTGCTGTTCACACGGGCGGTCTCTGGAAAGCCTGGCCTGGCAGCAGACACATGCTCCTATCGAACCCCAGCCCCAGCCACACTCTGACACACACACTTTTTGAGGTACTTTTGGCTAACATGACTCATCATTTTACTCAGCTGCCTCCTTGTTGGAGCTCAAGTAAAGGTTTAAGTGAAGTGTGGGATTCAGTGCTAAAATCACAATTTAGATTAATGATGCTATCCTCACCTGGATAGCCTTGATTGAAGACAGATCTCACTGTGTGTGTGTGTGTGTGTGTTGACTCAGCTTCCACTGTTTGTTCATGTCCTGTGACTGCTGGGTCTTGTTTAACACAGACGCACTGGCATTGCTATTGCATAGTTAAAACAGGACTCATTCCTCCTGGAAATCAGAATGGCATTACCTGTCATGAAGGTTACGCAGAAGGGGGGGTAGATGTTCCTCTGCACTTGACATCCAAGTTCTCACTCTACCTTTGGCTGAGGGGTACTGAGGACTGTGATGCAGTGGTTCTTGTGACTGGGGCTTGGGCTAGTGACTCAAACATGAATGCTCTAGGGATGTAACGATTAACCGATACGCATCAGTTCCCGGTTCAAATGTTTAAGATGCTAGTATGTCGGTCTGTGGGAGCCCAAACTGATCCAAAATAAGCATGCATCAGTAAGAAAACGAATCGCCGGTTCACTAATGTTTTTTACTCATTTAGTTTTATTCTGGAAATACCTCTTATCAGTTGTGACTGAATTGATGAGTCCTCTCATTCAGGGGTCAGCCCAGGGGTTCCCAACTTTTTCACTCAGGCCCCCCTTCCAGCATTGGGGAACATCCCACGCCCCTCCTGCCCACGCGCGTGCCACGTCTATTTCTATGGGCACAAGCATTGTTCATGACACAAACTATTCACACCCCTCTTGTTGGCGGAGAGAAATTGTTGCAGTTTTAAAACATATTTCCTGCAATTATACACATTTGACATGGGGCACATAGAAAATGTTGCACTTTAAAAGCTAATTTTCTTGCAATTCTATACATTTTTAAATGTCTAATGTGTTTTCATGTGACATTTGAATAACTTGAACATTACTACAATATCTATGGGCTTAAAAACCTAGCTAAAAAATGTTAGCTGACATGGGCTAGTTGATCTGAAAATAGCTCTTTAAGGTATGCAATGACTGACATGACAAGAGGAAAACTGATAATGCACTACCCAATTTAATAAAAGTTATACTATTACAATGTTCAAGAGTAAGTTGATACATATATACAGTACCAGTCAAAAGTTTTGACACACCTACTCATTCAAGGGTTTTTCTTTATTTTTGCTAGAATAATAGTAAAGACATCAAAACTATGAAATAATACATATGGAATCATGTAGTAACCAAAAAAGTGTTAAACAAATCAAAATATATTTTGATTTTGGAGGCCAGGTCATCTGATGCAGCACTCCCACTCTCCTTGTTGGTCAAATAGCCCTTACACAGGCTGGAAGTTTGTTTTGGGTCATTGTCCTGTTGAAAAACAAATGATAGTCCCATTAAGCGCAAACCAGATGGGATGGCGTAACGCTGCAGAATGCTGTGGTAGCCATGCTGGTTAAGTGTGCCTTGAATTCTAAATACATCACCGACAGTGTCACCAGCAAAGCAACCCCACACCATCACATCTCCTCCTCCATGCTTCACGGTGGCAACCACACATGCGGAGATCATCCGTTCACCTACTCTGCATCTCACAAAGACACGGCTGTTGGAACCAAAAATCTCAAATTTGGACTCATCAGACCAAAGGACAGATTTCCACCGGTCTAATGTCCATTGCCTGTGTTTCTTGGCCCAAGCAAGACTCTTCTTCTTAATGGTGTCCGTTAGTAGTGGTTTCTTTGCAGCAATTCGACCATGAAGGCCTGATTCACGCAGTCTCCTCTGAACAGTTGATGTTGAGATGAGTCTATTACTTGAACTCCGCAAAGCATTTATTTGGGTTGCAATTTCTGAGGCTGGTAACTCTAATGCAGCAGAGGTAACTCTAGGTCTTCCTTTCCTGTGGTGGTCCTGTGACAGTTTCATCATAGCGCTTGATGGGTTTTGTGACTGCACTTGAAGAAACTTTCAAAGTTCTTGAGATTTTCAAGATTGACTAACCTTAAAGTAATGATGGACTATCATTTCTCTTTGCTTATTTGAGCTGCCATAATATGGACTTGTTTTTTTACCAAATAAAGCCATCTTCGGTATACCACCTCTACCTTGTCACAACACAACTGATTGTGTCAAATGCATTACGATTCCACAAATGATCTTTTAACAAGGCACACCTGTTATTTGAAATGCATTCCAGGTGACTACCTCATGAAGCTGGTTGAGAGAATACCAAGAGTGTGCAAAGCTGTGATCAAGGCAAAGGGTGGCTACTTTGAAGAATCTCAAATATAACATATATTTTGATTTGTTTAATACTTTTTTGGTTACTACATGATTCCATATGTGTTATTTTATAGTTTTGATGTCTTCACTGTTATTCAACAATGTAGAAAATAGTAAAAAATAAAGAAAAACCCTTGAATGGTGTGTCCAAACTTTTGACTGGTACTATATATGTATATATATGTGTGTGTGTGTGTGTGTGTGTGTGTGTGTGTGTGTGTGTGTGTGTGTGTGTGTGTGTGTGTGTGTGTGTGTGTGTGTGTGTGTGTGTGTGTTGTATATATATATACAGTCGTGGCCAAAAGTTTTGAGAATTGGTCTCCACAAAGTTTGCTGCTTCAGTGTTCTTAGATCTTTATGTCAGTAGTTACTATGGTACACTGAAGTATAATTACAAGTATTCCATAAGTGTCAAAGGCTTTCATTGACAATGACATTCAGTTTATGCAAAAAGTCAATATTTGCAGTGTTGGCCCTCCTTTTTCAAGACCTCTGCAATCCGCCCTGGCATGCTGTCAATTAACTTCTGGGCCACATCCTGACTGATGGCAGGCAATTCTTGCATAATCAATGCTTGGAGTTTGTCAGAAGTTGTGGGTTTTTGTTTGTCCACCCGCCTCTTGAGGATCGACCACAAGTTCTCAATGGGATTAAGGTCTGGGGAGTTTCCTGGCCATGGACCCAAAATGTTGATGTTTTGTTCCCCGAGCCACTTAGTTATCACTTTTGCTTTATGGCAAGGTGCTCCATGATGCTGGAAAAGGCATTGGTCGTCTCCAAACTGTTCTTGGATGGTTGGGAGAAGTTGCTCTCTGAGGATGTGTTGGTACCATTCTTTATTAATTGCTGTGTTCTTAGGCAAAATTGTGAGTGAGCCCACTCCCTTGGCTGAGAAGCAACCCCACACATGAATGGTCTGTGGATGCTTTACTGTTGGCATGACACAGGACTGATGGTAGCGCTCACCTTGTCTTCTCCGGACAAGGTGTTTTCCGGATGGCCCAAACAATCGGAAAGGGGATTCATCAGAGAAAAGGACTCTACCCCAGTCCTCAGCAGTCCAATCCCTGTACCTTTTGCAGAATATCAGTCTGTCCCTGATGTTTTTCCTGGAGAGAAGTGGCTTCTTTGCTGCCCTTCTTGACACCAGGCCATCCTCCAAAAGTCTTCGTCTCACTGTGCGTGCAGATGCACTCACACCTGCCTGCTGCCATTCCTGAGCAAGCTCTGCACTGGTGGTGCCCCGATCCCGCAGCTGAATCAACTTTAGGAGACGGTCCTGGCGCTTGCTGGACTTTCTTGGGCGCTCTGACGCCTTCTTTACAACAATTTAACCTCTCTCCTTGAAGTTCTTGATGATCCGATAAATGGTTGATTTAGGTGCAATCTTACCAGCAGCAATATCCTTGCCTGTGAAGCCCTTTTTGTGCAAAGCAATGATGACGGCACGTGTTTCCTTGCAGGTAACCATGGTTGACTGAGGAAGAACAATGATTTCAAGCACCACCCTCCATTTAAAGCTTCCAGTCTGTTATTCTGACTCAATCAGCATGACAGAGTGATCTCCAGCCTTGTCCTCGTCAACACTCTCACCTGTGTTAACGAGACAATCACTGACATGATGGCAGCTGGTCCTTTTGTGGCAGGGCTGAAATGCAATGGAAATGTTTTTTGGGGATTAAGTTCATTTTCATGGCAAAGTGGGACTTTGCAATTAATTGCAATTCATCTGATCACTCTTCATGACATTCTGGAGTATATGCTGGTTTTCTCTTAGCCTCATGACAATGTGTAGAATAGCATTATAAAACTTCAAATTTCCTCTCTGCATCATGGCAAAATGTGTAAAAATGCAGTAAGTTACCGGATTTTGAAAAAAAAGTTTAAAAAAATATACCCCTGACTTAATACTAGCTCAAAAAATGACAAGTTAATCA
Organism: Thymallus thymallus; assembly: GCA_023634145.1. Classification (NCBI taxonomy): domain Eukaryota; kingdom Metazoa; phylum Chordata; class Actinopteri; order Salmoniformes; family Salmonidae; genus Thymallus; species Thymallus thymallus. The sequence continues at coordinate 19,030,579 of CM042414.1, forward strand.
GTGGGTGAAGGTGATTTCAGATGAAAGTGGGGTGGTATCTGATAGTGTGGTGGTAGATGCTCATCCTACCCTATGGCCCAGCTCAGGTGCCTACACACACCATTGACATAGACACACCCACACCCACACACACACACACACACACACACACACACACACACACACACACACACACACACACACACACACACACACACACACACACACACACACACACACACACACACACACACACACACACACACACACACACACACACACACACACACTGAGGGCCACTCAGCTTAGAGAAGTCATCTCAGACAGATCCAGCTCAGAGAGGCCCAGCTCCTGAGCTCCCATCAGCAGCAGATATGAATTTAAAATGGAAAGTAATGTTCATGCAAATAAGGCATCGAATTGTAACGAATTGAACCGAATCGCATCAATTCGTTCCCCTAATCAAACCGAGTCGTACACCGAATCGTTTCAGACTAAAATGTATTGTTCCTGTATCGTATTGGAGCCCATGTATCTAGATGCGTATCGAATTGTTCATGAAAGGAGAGATGCACATTCCCATAAGACTCCCAGTCTGTCTCGTGACTGGAAGTTCTTGGTATCTCCCTCTGTACCTCTGCCCATCCCTCAGCCCTGGTTCCACTAAGGGGGCAGTGATGTCGGCATATCGTGTCTCACCCCCAGCGAGGGAGTCAGCGTAGTGTGCATGCTTGTGTGTGTGTGTGTGTGCCTTGTGCGCGGCTCTGCTCTCTCACTGCAGTACACACAGCGTGGCAGGCAGCCTGACGGACTGTGCAGGCAGGGGTGGAAACGTGTGTCACTGTGCTAGTTGGTGAGAGTGCAGTCAAATCCTGTCCTACAGCCTCTCCAGGCCGCCAGCTGAGGTTTACAATGCTTAATGAAACACTTATTTAAACTGGGCTGTCAGAGTATTTGTTCATATGCTATCTCTGGCCAGACGCGTACATGATCATGTACTGTGGCCCATGGTTTAATAGTCATTGGAGTATTGTACAATTTGCAGGATGATTGCAAATATTATGTCTTCTAATAGATTGCACAGTGACAGGCTGCAGATCAAGAGACTGTGACCAGATCCATATCGAAAAAGGGATTTCATCATTTTTATGATTGTTCTGGGGGAACATCCTCTCTTTGGTAATGTGCAGCTTTTTGATTTGTAACACTTGATATGGACAAACCATATAAGTAAGCTGCGACATACTGTGGATGTCGATTAAAATGGGTGGGGTGATAATGTTTCAGCCGTTCCTCAACTGTTAAGCTAAACTTAAGTGGTATTGGAATGTGACCTGATTGTGCAAACCCATTAAACGTGTCTATAAACTATATTTAAAAGACGGCAGGTATGTGTGTGTTTACCCCTTCTCTGCCATGCTGGGATGGGGCCGAGGAGTGGGTTTGGAGTGTGTGTAGGGGGGTGACAGTGTTGTGTTACCAGTCTGGGTCTGATATCTGAACCTGTGCTTTTGAAGTGAGGACTATGCAGGGGAAGTGGCCCACCAGACCACTGGTCAGATGACTTCCAGCACGTGGGGGATTAAGTCAAGTTGAGGTGGCAGGTGTGAGGGACCGTGAGGGACAAGTTTAAAGTTGTATTAGTCGTATGTACAGGATATACCTGGTATACACCATCCAGTGAAATGCTTACTTGCAGGTTCCTTCTCGACAATGCAACAGCAATAAGAAATAATACAAGATAAGAATACGAACATAAAGTTAATGGCAGTAGAATAGAATAAACATTTTAGCAGAGTATGATAAAAAAAAGCAGGAACCGTCAAGACGCGCACCCTCCTCAACGCCACCATCTTACATCAAACTCGGAGGGGTGGAGGGACCTGGTCCACTGCATTTGCACTGCCCATCAGGCTCTCAGATTTGTCTACATATCTGGGAAAAACAAACTGACTAGAAAAATAGACTAGAACTGAAAAGTGTACAGGATAGTATAATGTGTTCTGACGGACAGGAACTTGTGGGTCCTACCCCAGTGTTTTTCCCCATCACATTACATTTCAGAGACAAGAAAATACTTCCTCCCCATAACAACCTTCCTGGAGTTTACAGCGGGAAGACTGGAAAAATATACAATTATTCCCATTCCGAGAATGGTCTCATACTGGACTTTTAAATGGTTTCAGTAACCTCTGATAAACAACTCAAGATATTGAGTTGGGACTGACTTCCTCTCCTGTTATGGGACGCAGCTTAACCTTCAAAAGTTCAGCTAACACAGAATGTGCATTTAAAAAAAATATTTTAGAAGATTGCGGCTGATATATTGTGATAGTCAAGTCGTTTACTACCCTTGGGTTTTCACTTTGTTTGAGGATAGATAATATGCTGCGCAATGGCCATGTCTTGATTTCACAGGGTCACCTGTGTGTGTGTGTGTGTGTGTGTGTGTGTGTGTGTGTGTTTGCGTGTGTATGGCTGTGTGCGGGATGACATTCCTATTGAAGGTCAGGGCAAGGTTATCAACCATAACCATGAGCCGCTGGATTCCATTACGCACTGGAGATATGTGTGTTTAGTCAGCAGTGTGAACAGCGCAAAGGGACAGGAAGAAGCACTTAATTCTAGTATGCTTATCCCACTGTGAGGAGAGTGACTAGACACAGCCGTTGCACAACAATAGGAAATTACTCCTGTCATGGTTGGCATTTAATTAATTTCCCCCATACTCTGTTCAAATGAATTTGGACAGATATGAAGATTATTTTAGATATCAAATATAGTCAATAAGGACAACAGTGTAATGCAACTGTATTGCTTATTAAGTGATAGCCAATCACAACATATGGATCAGGCTTGGCAGGACGCACAGATCCCCGACGGCTTAGCTTTGAGGTAGATCTACTCAAGCCTTTTCCAAGGAAATGATTGGAATTCCTGGTGCTTAACACGGCTAATGACTATAACAAGTGGGTGCAGTATGGTGCAGTATGTGTTCTGTGATGCAGTATGTGTTCTATGTGTTCTATGGTGCAGTATGTGTTCTATGGTGCAGTATGTGTTCTATGGATGCCATTCATATACAAGTAAATGTTTGGCCTATGGTGCAGTATGTGTTCTGTGATGCAGTATGTGTTCTATGGTGCAGTATGTGTTTTATGGTGCAGTATGTGTTCTATGGTGCAGTATGTGTTCTATGTGTTCTATGGATGCCATTCATATAAAAGTAAATGTTTGGCCTGTGGTGCAGTATGTGTTCTATGGTGCAGTATGTGTTCTATGGTGCAGTACGTGTTCTATGGTGCAGTATAGGTTCTATGATGCTGTATGTGTTCTGTGGTGCAGTATGTGTTCTATGGATGCCATTCATATAAAAGTAAATGTTTGGCCTATGGTGCAGTACGTGTTCTGTGGTGCAGTATGTGTTCTGTGGTGCAGTATGTGTTCTATGGTGCAGTATGTGTTCTATGGTGCAGTACGTGTTCTATGGTGCAGTATGTGTTCTATGGTGCAGTATGTGTTCTATGGTGCAGTATATGTTCTATGGTGCTGTACATGTTCTGTGGTGCAGTATGTGTTCTATGGTGCGGTATATGTTCTATGGTGCGGTATATGTTCTATGGTGCAGTATGTGTTCTATGGTGCAGTATGTGTTCTATGGTGCGGTATATGTTCTATGGTGCAGTATGTGTTCTATGGATGCCATTTATATAAAGGTAGAGATTAGATCTTTTGGCTTCTATTCAATTTCAATTAAATTCAAATCTAAGTAGCAGTAGATCAACATGATACAACTGGGAAGCTTTTGTTACAGCCATTATTGTGAGGTTAGATACAGTTTAGCTCATTGTTCAACTTGGTGGAAATGATCAGAAAACATAGCATCAATTAAATGCTGTGTTGACATGGATCAGGGCTGGGAAGTTAATTTGTCACTGCACATTGAGAGGGTGTCCTAAGCCTCTGTAAGAACATAACAGGTTTAGCCAAAGGAGCTCATAAGTCAAGATATTTCTTCTAATGATTGTTTCACCTTCCAAGTAGCATTTCAAACCTCTTGTAGATCTGTCAGGTATTTTTGTGGTGTTTTCTTTATGTTTTACGTTTATATCACACAGTACTGTCTTGACCAATACCTGCCTTGGACAGGGAGTTGGTAATGAGTGTAGCAGCATGTCTCCCTCCTACTGTGAAAGGGCGTATGTTCATACTGTTTGTTTTGTTTTGCCTTTGTACTACAGTCCTGAGAATCTCAACACATTCCATGGTATGTCATGGTTACAATGTAGCTCTGCTTCCCTGGTGTGAATGGACTGTTAGAAGAAATCATTATTACATCATTACATACTGTACGTATCAATAGACCCAGAGGAGATGGTTTGAAATAATTATCTTGGCTAAATAGGGAGACAGGGGCCAGGCGACAGCCATTACAGGTAGATGTGTGACATATATTTTTGTTTACATTCTGACAGTACATTTAGCGGCTGTGTTTTATATGGTCTGTTATCATAGCAGTCTTTCAGTGATGATATCCCATTAGCTATGCTTGTATCCATTCCCACTTGGAGTAGTTGACAGACACAACTAAAAGCAGAGATGATTGTTATTAATGAATAATAGATCATGGTGTGTGTGTGTGTGTGTGTGTGTGTGTGTGTGTGTGTGTGTGTGTGTGTGTGTGTGTGTGTGTGTGTGTGTGTGTATGAGGGAGAGATTCTACTACGAGCACTTTGGTTGTATGTGTTGCTTTCTGTGTGCTGAGCTGAGATGGATGGGATCTTTTTAAACACAGGTTATCCCGGTAAAGGAGAGGAACCTAGGATCCCAGATCTTACCAAAATATATGGAGAGAGAGTGTCTCAAAATATTGACCCTTGTCATTGTGAGAGAACTTCCTAAGCTTGCTCAGTATGAAGAGCACACTCACCTCAGATGACCCTGTCTGTTTGTCTATCTCTTTTGTCACAGTAAAATGAAAAGTTACAACCATTAAACAAAAGCAAAGATTTGTGAAGGGAACAACATAGCACACAACATCCTGTTTTAATCTGCTATCAATGTCACGCTGTATATAAGGATTGGAGACAGACGCAGGAATACGTAATAGGGTTTTTTATTTTCTCCCAAATTACAGCGTGCCATGTAACGGCACGGGGACGAAGCCCAAAACAAACACGTATACAAAAACACAGGACTGTGACCCAAACAAAAGAGCGAGGTAAACCTCTAATAAATACACGGGACGAGACCCGCAATAAATAGATGGGAAATAACAAGTGCACAATATGACGCGGGACGAGACCCGTAATCACATTTGCACAATAATACACGCAGCACGAGAGCCAAAACAGCAAAGCAGAGGTACTCACAGGCCCAACGTACATTGGAACAATAATCGACCAGACAATGGTGAACACAGGGCACATTTATACACATACTAATCAGTGGTGAATGGGAACCAGGTGTGCGTAATGAGACAGTTCAGTCACGCCTAGAGGCCGGTGACATAGACCTCCGGAACTTGTGCACGGAATGAGCAGCAGTACCGGAGGGATCCGTGACAATCAAGTCCAGATATTTTCAGAGATGATCTCAAGAAGATTAGATTCAGTCCTATTAATGGCTGTTGTGCTTGTTATTTTGGTGCTGTCATCTTGCAGTATATCTGGGACTGGCTGACAGTGAACCTTTAAGCCAGGTCACCACCTGAAAAGACTTGAAATTGGATTTACATCATAGACATGGTAATAGATTAACACAATGAATAGGTATGAATAAATTAGAAAATCAAATTAAAGGGTACATTTTATTTAGGTACATTGAATAAAGGACAAACAATACTGATAAACTAAGATATATAATAATTATGTAATGTGTGATTTTTCTTTCCCTTTCTCTCTCCTGCAGTCTGTGGTCCAAGTATTGACATCCGTAATGACATCAGTGAGTTCAAGCGTCTGGAGAACTGCACGGTGGTGGAGGGCTACCTGCAGATCCTCCTCATCGGAGACAAGACCAACAACCTCAACCAGGAGCTCTTCCGCTCCCTCAGCTTCCCCAAGCTGACCGTCATCACTGACTACCTGCTTCTGTTCCGCGTGTCCGGCCTGGACAGCCTCAGCACGCTCTTCCCCAACCTCAACGTCATCCACGGACGCAACCTCTTCTACAACTACGCCCTGGTTATCTTCGAGATGACTAGTCTGAAGGACATCGGCCTGTACAACCTGAGGAACATCACACGAGGGGCCATCCGGATCGAGAAGAACCCGGAGCTCTGCTACCTGGACTCTGTGGACTGGTCTCTCATCATGGACGCAGAGTTCAACAACTTCATCGCGGGGAACAAGCAATCCAAGGAGTGTGGTGATGTGTGTCCAGGCATCATGGAGGATAACGCTCAGTGCATCAAGACCAGCTTTAACGGCAACTTCAACTCTCGTTGCTGGACATCCAACCACTGCCAGAAAGGTGAGGAGCTCAGAGCTTTTCTCTTCACAGTGTGGGCAGCAGAGACCCAGTCACATCAGCACAGAGGACAGACTGTCCACAGAGCTCCTGTTTATTGCTGCTAGGTTGTTTTTTTCTTCTACGATCTTTGTTTACGCCTGCAGGAAAGGAGATTTGCTTGTTGGTTTTTTAACGCTTTAAGGTAGATTCTTTCTCAAATAACTGGGGTATTTGGCAGTGTTTGTCTATCCCACTTGTGATGCAAGCCTTTTGCAGAGGTCTCTGATCTAGGTAGGTGGCTTCCAGTCTCGCAAACATTCTCAAATTGTGCATTTCTTCTCCAGTGAACAAGTCCCATGAATCTATGCAGTGTTTTCCCTTCATATTCAGCAGGGAGCAGGATTGTCCCCCGTCCAGTAAAAACCTCTCCTCTATTTATTATTGAGGCCCTTTCTTTAGATCAACCTATTTGCTGACAGAACTAAGGATGGGTGCACTATACAGCTCTTGGTATTAAATACATGCTCAGTTGAGGTTACTTTTGGTCCGCCAAAAAGCGAGGCTGTGAGTCTTCCTGTCTAGACCATATCAGGTCAATATTTACTATATCTTATCTGATGAATAAGTTATGACACACCACACTACAGCACAAGTATTTAAAGGCTATGAAAAATGAAGGATACGCTTCACATAGCCTCTTTATAGTTATATTATTAAGATGTCTATCTGTCTATTACTCACAGATATACAATTTGAATTAAGTAAATAAATAAAATGTATGTCTGGTTGTAAGACTTTAACAGCTAACAATTTACTCATTTAGGACTGGAATCCTTAATTGGCGAAACTAACACGTCTGTTTGGGATATTACAACAAGAAAGACGTTTCTGCAAACAACAAACACCGTATTTTTCCATCTCGGTCATAATTGCACGCACGATAGGACAGCAAAATACTGCAATGCTCCTCTCCTTTGATTTCATCAACTAAACAAAAACAATAACAATGGCGCTGGGCGAACAATGGTTCTGTTTCCCCTAATGCAGATTCCATCTTTAAGGGCAAGGCATAGTGGGAAAAGTTATTTGTTGTCTTCCTTAGGCATATCAACCAACCAGAATCCTACCATAGTCTACATTTACATTTTTTGTCATTTATCAGATGCTGTAGGTAGGGTTACTTCATACTTTTTTCATGCTGGACCCCCATGGGAATCAAACCCACAACCCTGGTGTTGCACACACCATGCTCTACCACCTAAGCTACACGGTACTACACAGTGAGTGCTTGAGTGAGACGGCGCCTGTTTAAATCCTGTTTAGAGTGTCTCTCTGTGTGGACAGTTTCTGCAGAATCTCACGGAACCAAATCAAAGGTATTCAGATGCATTAGCCAGGTGAAGGAGATTATGTCGACCTTGACTCCAAATAGCTTGGGAGGAAAACAGTATCCTCCTCCTCCTGCCTGCCTGTCTTCTCCCCTTTCCACTCATCAACATGGAATAATGGTGGGAAAATGTCCTCCCAGCCCTGGCCTTTTGAAGACATGTGTACAGCTCCCATGGATAAATGGTGGTTCTAAACATCCTCCCTTCCCTTCAGACCCAGAAAACAAATAGAGGAAATCAACCCCTAGTGACTTCCTTAGTGACCATTTTTGTTTCTATAAACAAGGAATAGTCTTTATTGTTGTGATTATTGTTCTTTGGATGCAGAGTTACATTAATCAGGATGTTGAAGGTATTTGTTGTAAGGGTCTCTGGTGTAGCTAACTGTATGTTGCAGTATAGACAGTCTGGACTGGCCGAGACGGACATGCTTAAGTGACCTCCCACTGGGCCAGACATCATTTCAACATCTAGCTTTGATTTACATTTGGTAATAGATGTCAACAAAAAGCATACGAAATTCCCTTACGTTGACTACTTTTTGTAAATCCAATCAGTTTTCCACGTTGATTCAATGTCATCAGATTTCATTTTTTGTTTAAATTATATGGAAACAACGTTAATACAACCCGTTTTGGAATGTGGAATGAACTTCCCTGATGTACAAAGATTTGTTTGTGCTTTATCTGATGTTGTTTGGAACCAATGTTAGGAGCCAACATCTTTGTTTTCCATAAGATCTGTAACAGATAGTAGACTCCCACAAATCCGCTCTCCCACCAAGCAGAGGTCAGGATAAATACTCTGAGCTTTGAGGTCTCAACTCTGAAGATAAAGGCTATCAGAGATAGACTGTGTTGTGATATCAGGATAGAATGGCTCATTTAGAGGGTGTGTGATTGTGGTTTAGTGGTAGTGCTGCAAGATTTGTAGGCTCAAGTCTCATAGATACAATGTTCAAGGCTCCAGAATCTAGTAGAGATGAGACTTTCTCTGGCTCTCACTGAAGGGCAGATACTCCACTTGTCTCCACCCCTCTGCATAATTGCCTTGTTTTTCTCCAGTACAGATGTTTCTTCAAGGGCATGCAGTGCAGCGGTTTCCTAGTCAATCCAGACCAGTCCTCTACTCTGAATGCCTCTCTTTAATTACAGTACGTGACTAGGAGATGCTTTTTGCTAGTAGGACTACTTTAGCCTCCGGCGGATGTTTTTTGGAGCACTATTGTTTGTCAGGTCAAACAGGCCATTACTCTATACTTGCCTTGCCTGCTTGTATATACACGCTGTGTACAGATTTAAACAACACCAACCTGCTTAATGTTAGGTTAGAAAGGAACAGATAGCCTCAGAGGTGGGCATGAAAATAGCAACACATGACAGGTTAATTCCTGGCTCTATTTTCCTGTCTGGCTGGGCGTGGGTAAGATAGGATAGGGTTACCTGGCTGGTTTTAGGCTCTTTGTCTGGGATAAGGCAGAGCCGGGCCGTGGAGATTCAATGGGGTACTGGGTTCTCTTTAGTAGCAGGCTGCGGTGTGTGGCGAGGCGCTAACGGAGGGCTTATATGAGGAGGGGGTTGAGGGATAAATGTCAGAGAAATGTCAAGTGCACAAGCACAATGGCAGGCTCTCACTAACACCCCGGAGGAGGCACAACACAGCCCAGCTCCCTCCTCCTCCAATGTTCCCCCTTTCCCTCCCTCCTTCCCTCCATCAAGTTTGGTCCAGACGTCTTCTTTTATTGCCCTTCTTGATAGTTTTACTAGTAATTTCCCTTCTCTCTTCCGCCAGCCTTATCAGAGGCTGTTAACAGCTTTGACTGTGAGATATCTCTTGACTGTTTACACACTCCAGCCGCCATGCAGTCCATTTGAGTGGTTTGGCTGGCCGGGGCCACTGTGACATTGCGTGTTGTCGGTGTGTGTTTTTGGGTCTTGTGACTGAGCGTGCTCTCTGGCCTGCTTCAAATGGGCCCCTCAGGTCGCTCTGTTCCAGACAGGCATGTCTTCCTCCCCCAGAGGAGACGGGAGCAAAGCCAGCCAATGGGAGAGAGAGAGGCTGGTTGATAGGCAGGCTGTCCCAACCAGCCTTGTTCTATAAGGGCAGGTCACACCACACAGCTCTGGAGAAAACTACTTAGTAACAGACACTCCTCGTCTGACCGCACATAGCTAACATTTATGTGTTTGAATATTTACTTAAAAATTGCTCAGCTCCAATGACACTCTGTTGTCTGGTTTCTTAACCACACTGCCCTTGACTTACATATAACACGCTGTTGGTTTGTGTCTTTCACTTTGCTCCAAATGTGTCAACTGACCAAGGCATCTGGTTTGTGATTTGTGATAAATCATCTGCTCCAATGTTTCTACTATGCTCCGTAAGTCAGCACCTTGCAAGACAGGTTGTGTGTTTTCCTCAGTCCACATAGTAGTAAAAAAGGCACTTTCCTCGTTTAATGAGAAGGTTAATAAAGGGTCTTTGTGTGAGTTGATATGAGGGTGGGCCTGTAGGAGTTATTGTGGTATTAACTCAACCAGTGTTGTTTTGTCAATGTTAGGGTCAAGGTTGGAGTCAATCAATCAATCATATTTATAAAGCCCTTTTTACATCAGTGGATGTCACAAAGTGCTATACAGAAACCCAGCCTAAAAGCCCAAACAGCAAGCAATGCAGATGTAGAAGAACGGTGGCTAGGAAAAACTCCCTACAAAGGCAAAAATCAAGGAAGAAACCTAGAGAGGAACCAGGCTTTGAGGGGTGGCCAGTCCCCTTCTGGCTGTGACGGGTGGAGATTATAGCAATACATGGCCATTAAGGCCAGATCTTTCTCCAAGATGTTCAAACGTTCATAGATGACCAGCAAGGGTCAAATAATAATCAGTGGTTGTAGAGGTTGCAACAAGTAAGTACGTCAGGAGTAAATTACTTTTCATAGCCGGGCATGGACAAAAACAGCAAATGGCAGTTGTTTTTACAGTTTCAAAATAGCCTAGAATCACGTAGTAATCACTTCTAAACAAAACACCTTTTTTGGGGATTCTAATAAGGCTACAATGTTGTTTGGTTTATTGTTTGAACAGTGGCTGATATTATATTTGGTTATCAATGCAAAATATGCTACTTTGATGCAAAGCCTATATACGGTAGATCAGCTCAAGGAACCAAGCGAGTTGGGGGTAAAATACCGCTTCAGTGCCTACACAACACTGCCTCCACGGCTGCGCAAGGAATTATACTGTGCGTTCCAAATTTAATGGCACACAAGAGTACATAGAATGTTTGTGCATACTACAAGTAGCCATCCCTTTTGTGACGAAAACCGACATTGCAACACTGTGCTACGCTCCGACACTTCCGTCTCCGTAGGTTATAAATACCCCTTAACAGAGTAATAGACACTCATCCCCGTCTGACCTCACATAACTAACATTTCCCATTAATGTGTTTGAATATTTACTTACCATATGCTCAGCTTCAATTCAACTCTGGTGTCTGGTTTCTTACATCTGGCTCTTGACTTACATATAGCACCTGAAAACACCCTGTTGGTTTGTATCTTTCACTTTGCTCCAAATGGTTTGTGATTTGTGATATGAGTGTCTACACGTTTCTACTATGCCTCGTTAGTCAGCACCTTGCAAGACTGGTTGTGTGTTTTCCTCAGTCTATATCAACTGTGTCAGCTTTTTGGCACTTGCCTTGCCTTGCCTTAGGTTAATAAAGGGTCTTTGTGTGAGTTGATATGAGGGTGGGTCTGTAGGAGTAATTGTGGTATTAACTCAACCAGTGTTGTTGTTGTGTCAGTGTTGGGGTCAAGGTTGGAGTGACCAGTGTTGGGATTAATTACTTGCAAAAGTAATATATTACACATTTAACCAAAGTAAAATATTACTTTACAATATTACTTTGCATGGAAAGTAACACCTTACATTTACAACGTAGGTGCACACAGGTTGAGAGAAACATTGGAGGTGACTGACAGTGACACATTATTTAACTAGGCAAGTCAGTTAAAACAAAATCTTATTTACAATGACAGCCTACCCCAGCGACACTGGGCCAATTGTGCACCACCCTATGGGACTCCCAATTGCAGCTTCATTGTGATACAGCCTGGAATAGAACCAGGGTCTGTAGTAACACCTCTAGCACTGAGATGCAGTGCCTTAGACTGCTGTGCCACTCAGGAGCCCCAAAGCATCTAGCTAATATAGGGTGTAATTATTCAGGTATGTTTATCCCTGTTTTGTTCCATTTGCTTCCGTTTAAGAAATGCTTTTCAACAGAATCGGCGGAATGGATACATCCCTGATCACGCATAAACACAGTTCACTTTCATAGCAGCCACGTTGTATTCCTTCTCGCATCTATGAGCTTAATGCACAACACATTGTATAGCTCCTCGTATCTATGGTCTTCAATGCACAGTAAACACAGTAAAGTGACCAGGATAAAAACCCTTTCTAAGCCAACCCATATCATAACCACTACACACAGCCTACATCGTTGTCACCATATTAGCTAAAGTAACATCCTAGTCAACATAGCTTCTAGAACTAACGCATTAGTAAACCAGCTACAATCATGCAGTAATGTTACAATGTACAGTCAGTAAGCAGTTTAGCACCAACACCGGCGGGCCCCTGTGGCAATACATTTGTAAAACCAAAAGCTTTCCTTGACTTGGAAAAGTTCCAGTGTTGTGTTGGATAGTCATAGCCAGATAGCTAACATAGCATCCCTCTGTTTGAGCAGGGTATTTGAGTAGGCTAAACAAGCTAGCTGCATTAGCTAGCTAAGTAAATGAAACTGAAAGTAAAAACCAAAAAGACAAAATATATGTTTCTCTCTATCTCTCACTTGCTTCTCGTTCATTTTGGAAGAAATTAATTTGTTAAAAACTGTTCAACTATTTTCTTTCTCTCTCTTTGAGTCAACTACTCACCACATTCTATGCACTGCAGTGCTAGATAGCTGTAGCTTATGCTTTCAGTAATTCTCTGATCCTTTGATTGGGTGGACAACATGCCAGTTCATGCTGGAAGAGCTCTGATAGGTTTGAGGACGTCCTCCGGAAGTTGTCATAATTACTGTGTAAGTCTATGGAAGGGGGTGAGAACCATGAGCCTCCTAGGTTTTGTATTGAAGTCAATGTACCCAGAGGAGGACGGAAGCTAGTTGTCCACTGGCTACACCAGGGTGTCACCCTACAGAGGGCTGTTGAGGCTACTGTAGACCTTCATTGCAAAATAGTAATTTCTTCCCTTTTCTCCCCAATTGGTAGTTACAGTCTTGTCCCATCGCTGCCACTCCCGTACTGACTCGGGAGAGGCAAAGGTCGAGAGCCGTGCGTCATCGGAAACAAAACCCAACCAAGCCGCACTGCATGCTTAAACCGTAAGCCAGTCGCACCAATGTGTCAGAGGAAACACCATACTGGCGACTGTGTCAGCGTGCATGCGCCCGGCCCGCCACAGGAGTCGCTACAACGCGATGGGACAAGACAACGCGATGATGACATTTCTCCAAACACCCTTTCTCCACTCGCTCGAGAACTAAATGAGGAAACAAGTCGAGATCGGATTCTGGAAACACGCACCTGGTAGAGATATGATTCTGAAAGTAACACACACGTTACTTAACAAAGCATGATTTAATTATATTACCCAGTTTTAAAAAGTAACGTGTTAAATTACTAGTTACTCATAAAAAGTAATCAGATTACATAACAGGTCACTTTTGTAACGGGTCACCCCCAACACTAGGAGTGACTGATAACACGGGGCTGATCACTGCCTGTCCCAGCCCTGAACCCCTACAGAACCCAGCCGGCCAGCAGGGGAACATCATTAGGAGCCTTGGCAGTTGGCACTGTTGCTCTCTGCTCTCTCCTCCTCTGGGAGACTTCATCTGTTTACTCCCTAGATGCCATAGACGCACTTGATATCACTGCTCTGTGTGCTCTGACCTGAACTAGTCCTATGGTACAGAGGGCAGACTGTGGGAGTCATTGTGGTTTAGGCTTTTAAATTAAATGTTTAGTTTGTGGGATCTGATATATTTAACCTACCTCTGGACAGGAATGGGTATAGGGGCTTGTGACTGTCTCTTTAAGTGGGTATATAAGGTTGGAATTCCTGCTAGCTTAGTCATTGCAGCTCTGAGAGGGTAAAGAAGGGAAACACACAGTGTACATGTACAGAGGCCATGATGTATGGTGGCAAAATAATGTTTGTGAAAAAACGAAGAGATCACTGAATGGAAGTACGGATGATGATGATGGGGTGGGGGGGCAGAGACAGGAGCTGGGAATGTGTTTAGGTGTTTGTGTGCGCAGCGTTCGGTTGGCTATGTTTTTGTTTAACCAACGCAATCCCAGACCTTTGCCTCGACATGCAGGGAAGGCTTTCAATTTTTAATGGCTTCTCTGAGGCTTATCAAAGGGCCGTGGTGAGGGACAGAAAGCAGAAAGGGCTCCAGTTTCAGCAGCCTGGCCTGCCCTGGCCTGGCCGCCGAGAGGCCTGTGCTTTCCTGGGGGTACGGTATTGCTGCTGGTGACTCACTGCCCGGATCCATCTCCCTGTGCCAGGCCTGCCTGCCTGCCCGGCTCTGCCCAGGCAGTGTGCCACAATGAAGACAGAGCTATGCCACTCTGTTGATCAACCTCATACAGTGAGCACTCCCTCCCTCTCTACTCCCTCTTCCCCCACAGTAAAGACGGCATCATCAAATCCATCATCTTCTTCTCCACTGCCCTCAGCCCTGCAGCATTCTCAATGGGTCACGACAGCTCCTCGTGAAATAGGGGAAAAGCCATGGGAAACTGGGTCTGCACTACACACATTAGCTAGCTAGCTGGCCTAACCGCCATGTTTGTATTGTGCTGCAAGGCCCTACCCACCAGTTTATCTACGAGCTGTACAACAGAGCATTACAGGACAGGTTCCCCATATGGAATCTATCCCTGAGGTGCGAGAAGGGGGGGGGGTATTAATCAACACGTGAGACACAATCCTCCTGTTCGGTTAACCCTGGGTCTGCTACTGCTGTGTCTGCCGCTGCTCCCTTGTCTTTATTATTTCCCAAGAGGACTGAGTGCTATTGATTCCTGTTGCTACTCCATGGTGCCATTGAAAATAAATATATAGAGAAGGCAGACAGGCCCCTTCATGGCAGGCCTGTGCGACCCTCCTTTTAAAGAGGGAGTGGTCAGGGGCAAGCAAACTGACAACAGGCTATAAATAGGGTTATATGGTAGCATAGAGAGTTGCTTTATCAGTGGACAGAGGCTCTCCTCTCTCCCCTCACTACTGCCCCTGCAGACAATGAAATCAACACTGTTGTCTTGACGACAGTGAGACAAAGATTGTATCTCTATAAACACAAATCTGGTATAGAGTGCTTATTAATGCTTAAGACTTGTGCAGGCACAAGTACAAAGAGTCTTTGCCCTAGAGTGGTTCAGTGTGTGTGTGTGTGTGTGTGTGTGTGTGTGTGTGTGTGTGTGCCACATTTTCTCTCATCTAGGTCACATTCATAAATGTCATTCTTGAGAAATGTGAGCAGGAGATCTTAATATGTTTAGCCGTTACAGTGCCTCTCTTCAGTCGGCCCCCAAGAACCTGAGCCCTCGGAAAGCAAGGGAAAATCTGTTTGGTTACAAACTGCTCAATTGTTTTTATAGGTTTCCTTTGGTAGCCATAGAGGTTGAGTGGCGAGTGTGATTGGTCGGACAGGAATTATTTCCCCTCACTGTTTAATATGTTTTTAGTTCTTCCCGAAAGCACATTTTTAACATATTATATACTGTTTCAATGCATTGCTAGTTTGTAGTGATGAGGGGAAAAATCTATACAGTTACATATTGGTATATTATTTTTAATTATGTATTGTATAGTTTTGACAATATCGCAATATTATTTTTGTGCTAGTTGGCTGTACCAGCACCAAAACGCCAGTATTTGTACTCCATCTTCTTTTTAAATAGGGAGCCAATTTGTTTTCTTGACTGATCAAAACGTGTTTTCTTACGTCTATCTCTTGTCCCTCTGCAGCAGACATTTTATTATATCAATTTTTTTTACTGAACCTTTATTTAACTAGGCAAGTCAATTAAGAAAAATTTTTCATTTACAATGACGGCCTACACCGGACAACGTGACCTACCCTATGGGACTCCCGATCACAGACGGTTGTGATACAGCCCAGGATCAAACCAGGGTCTGTAGTGACGCATCTAGCACTGAGATGCAGTGCCTTAGACCACTGCGCCACTCGGGAGCCTAAAACCTTATGGTGAGCACTATGTTTGGATCATTGAATCGCAATAAAATCACAGTATCGAATCGCAATAGATATAGAATCTTGAGAATCGCAATAGATATAGAATCTTGAGAATCGCAAAACATATTGTATCGGCACCAAAGTATTGTGACAATCGGGAAGTCCCTACTAGTTTGTAATGCTTTGCATGGCAAGCCACTTACATGCCCGCCATGCTTCTGTCAACAACAAGTTTACTACTATGCAAAGCATTTTGAACAGTAATGTCTTTCAAATAGTAATTTTTAATGTTTTGTTTATCTGTTGTTTATTTGTAAAATGTGAATACTTTTTATGAAAATACTGTCCTCAATGCCCTTCTAAGGACATTTAAAGGCTGGACAGTGTAGCTTATGCTGCCACTCTACACACACACACACACACACACACACACACACACAAACACACACACACACACACACACACACACACACACACACACACACACACACACACACACACACACACACACACACACACACACACACACACACACACACACACACACACACACACACACACACACACACACGTTCACATACACACACACACACACTTTGTGCGAGCCACTCAGTGCCTGTGCTGATGGGCTGCCTGCTGCCTTCTGGCCGCTCTGTGCGGCAGCTGTGACTCATCCGGCACTCTCAACACTCATTCATAAATCTGTGTGAATACTATAACTTCCTCTCTCAGCGCAGTGGGGCCTCCGCTCCGTGGTAGATTCCGCTCAATCCCATTGTAATGGCAGGAAGGATGAGGCCTATCTCGTCTCCGCCTGTTAGCACTGCTATTCGCTAGCTGCTCCACACGGAGGTGAAAGGAGTAGCCGTGCCATGCCGCCCTATAATGTACTCTATAATGTCAAAGTGTAAGATATATTTTTGGGGGAGGGGTAAATAAAACTGTCATAACAAAAATATTGCATAAGTATTCAGCCCCTTTGTTTAAGCAAGCCTAAATTAGTTCAGGAGTAAAATTTGGCTCAACAAACCACACAATCAGTTACATGGACTCACTCTTTGTAAAATAATAGGGGTTGACATGATTTCTGAATGACAAACCCTTCCTCTGTCCCCCATACATACAACATCTGTAAGGTTCCTTAGTCAGGTATTGCATTTTAAGCACAGATTTTAACAGACCAGGGAGCTTTGAAAGCCTCATAAAGAAGGGCAGGGATTGGCAGATGGGTTACAATAACCAATTATATGTTGAATATGGTCAAGTTAATAATAATTCTATGTATAATACTGTATATCAAACCACCCAGACACATCAAAGATACATTAGTATCTTCTGAACTGAGCTGTAGGACAGGAATGAAACTGCTCAGGCATGTTACCATGAGGCCATTGGTGATTTTAAAACAGCTACAGAGTACAATGTCTACGATGGTAGAAAACTGAGGATGGATCAACAATATTGTAGTGACTCCACAATAATGACCTAAATTACAGTGAAAAGAAGAATACAAATATTCAGAATACAAAATGTGCATCCTGTATGCAAAAAGGCACTCAAGTAATACTGGGAAGAAAAAAAAAACCTGCAAAGGAATGTTAGACCTTTTGGCCTAAATGCAAAGCCTTACGTTTGGGGAAAATCCAACACAACACATCACTGAGTAACTGCGTCCTTATTTTCAAGCATGGTGGTGACTGCATCATGGTATGGGTGTGCTTATATACTGGGGAGTTTTCAGGATGAAAAGAAATGGGATGCACAGGCAAAATTCTAGAGGAAAACCTGCTTCAGTCTGCTTTATACCAGAGACTGGGAGAGGAATTCACCTTGCAGAAGGACAATAACCTACAACACAAGGCCAAATCTACATCGGAGTTGCTTACCAAGAAGACATTGAAGTTACAGTTTTGACTTAAATTTGCATGAAAATCTATGGCAAGACTTGAACTGCTCTCTTGCCATGATCCCCAACATCTTTTTGAAAAGAATAATGGGCAAATATTGCACAATCCAGGTGTGCAAAGCTCTTATAGACTTATAGACTTGTTTCTAACATGTATTGACTCAGGGAGCTGAATACTTATGCAATTACTTTATTTGTGTTATTTAATTTCTAATCATTCCCCCGCCCCAAAAATCTAATGTTTCTTCCACTTTGACATTACAGAGT
This sequence comes from Thymallus thymallus, assembly GCA_023634145.1. Taxonomy (NCBI): domain Eukaryota; kingdom Metazoa; phylum Chordata; class Actinopteri; order Salmoniformes; family Salmonidae; genus Thymallus; species Thymallus thymallus. The sequence continues at coordinate 19,048,858 of CM042414.1, forward strand.
AATTTGTGTAGATTCAATACATTTTTATCCCACTTTGTAACACAATAAAATGTGAAGAAATGCTTTTGTATTTGACATACCTCATACCATGGTTGAATAACTCGTTTCAGGGGCAACAGGACCAGATTCGCCTCTCTGCTGGCATCTTCCCTTGCTCCCTGTTTGGTGTGTGTGTTTGATTATGTGTATCCTTTCAGTTCGTGTGTCACGCCCCCTCACATTGACAGACGCACACAGGGGACGTGGAACGTGTGATAACTGAGAGGAGGGTGGGAGCTACATGGATTTTTAATGTAACTAGGCAAGTCAGTTTAGAACAAATTCTTATTTACAATGACGGCCTACACCGGCAAAACTCAGACAGACGCTGGGCCAATTGTGCGCCGCACTATAGGACTCCCAATCACGGCCAGTTGTGATACAGTCTGGATTTGAACCAGGTAGTCTGTAGTGACGCCTCTAGCACTGAGATGCAGTGCCTTAGACCACTGCGCCACTTGAGATCTGACCCAGTCCCTTGAGGTAGTGAAGAGAGACCAGCTGGTAGGTAGAGGAAAGATGAGACCCCAATGATGTCTTCCAGAACATTGTCGATCACTGTCTGTCCTGTCTGTCTATTATAATTTAGCTTATTTTTTTAGCTAGGGTTTTTGTTACTCTTTACAGCTGGGTGTGTGATAAGAAAGGGTAATGCAAATCCCTGCTGTTGATAACAAAGTGTGGCCCATGCCATCCTGAGTTCATATCATGAGGCATTGTGGTAATGGAGCAGTAAACGTTGGGAGTGTAGGGCAACGGAAATACGATTTCAAGGCCAGTGCTCTTCATAGCTGTATCTGGTCTTCGTTGATAGAACAAATGTACTTACTTTCACGACTTAACTCTTTTAGAACGAAGTGGGAAGGAACTTCTTTGAAATATCAGAGGTTAACTTAACAACTCGCTATGTGTCACTTCTTAAGAGCTAAATGAAAGCCACATGAAGGAGTGTTTGTGTGTGTGTGTGTGTGTGTTTGTGTGTGTGTGAATGAGTGTACAGGCTGCAACGTGACAGCCGCACCAACGTCTGTTCTTATGCTAGCTTGTACTCAATGAGATGAAAGGGTCCCATAAAATTACGAAGGAAATCTTATAGAGTTACTCAGCTAATTGAAATGCCTCTGACAATCACGCCTCCCCTTTAACCCTTTACTGAGCGTCTTCAGTCTCCAATGTGAAGAGAGAACAGAATGCCTTGTTGTTTATAGCTAGCTAGCCTCCAGAGTTATCTCTGAGTCCTCTGAGTTCTAGCTTCAGTCTATCCTAGCATTGTAAATCATGTGTGCTCTGTTTGCGATTGTCGGTGTTCGAAGGATGATCTTCACACCATCTGGGAGGAGGTGGAGGGTACTTCCTTTTCCTCTGTCCCCCGGCCTGTTTGGGTGTAATCCCCAAGCAGCTGTCAGCACCCTGGGTAATATGCTCAGGTGTCTTGGGCTCCTGTGGTTTGCTGCTGCTGCTGGCCCTCTCAGTCTTGGCCTGTCGGTCTCTTCTGGTCCTGGCAGGCCAACTGCTTCTTGGCCAGACGCCCCACCGGGCTACTCCAACAGACCAACAGACCTATCACCAGTTTGGCACTTTGCTAGCACCAGGGTGGCCAAGGATGAAATATGTGATCTTAATGTGCTGAATTGCTCCTGTTCAGAGAACTCTGTAGGTTTCTTCGGGCACACATTTCTTCTTGAGGCAAGCCGAAATCGGTAGCTGAAATCTATGCCCCTTTGTGGTGATTGGTCATCAGTAGGGATTCGTCAGTAGTAGTGTTTGTTGTCATTTATCGAGACGACTCGTTTTCATGCACATTTCATGCACCAAACATCTTAGTTAGATGTAAAATTGCGAGACTAAGATCTCATCAGCAAAACCCAAAAAATGTTGACAGATTTCTTGAGTTATCTTAGATTAATTCTGACTATTTTGAGGAAGTGTATACTGACTACGGCGTCTCAAAATGGACAAACAGTACTATTGCCGCTTTTTTCTCATTTTTCAAGTGACAGTCTTTTAGTGGGTATGCAAGCACACTGAAGCATGCTGATGCCTACAGAGGAGTTAGACAGTGTTTCAATGTAATTTCAGGATGATATTGCTGGAGGTGGAAATGCTCTTCATTCTTGGAGGATGTTATGTTATTTGATATATGTTTATATCAGGGGTGTATTTAGGTGCCATACCGTCATCCCTGTCCTCACCCCTGTCCTTACCCCTGTTTTCCTCTTACGTTTTACATATTCCCACAAATTATCCGAAGGTCACCCCTGGTATCACTACAGGTAAATATTTGGAAAACAGCCCATTTGTAAGTGACATCATGGAGATGGACACTGTTGATGCCATGTGTGGCCATCTCTCTCCCATTCCAAGAGGGAGTTGCTTATTGGGTATCTGTTCGGATGTCCTACCGAACCCTGCAACACTGCCTGGCCTGTCTCCCTATTTAATGTCGTCATCTGGCTCCCAGGCCCAGCGCTGATAGAGCAGAGTAGAGTGGAGCTGTGGGGGCGAAGGTGCATTAGTCTTCCTTTCATCTGCCCGTCCTCTTGTGTCTGATGGGAGCACGTTTGTTGATAAGTGTCCAACAAGCCTTTGAAGTCCCAGTCTCTGTTACTCTCTCCCCAACCCCCCATCCCTCCCATTAGTGCATCAATTACTGAGACATGACCAGCCAAGCCAGTCTTTTTTGCACTTGAGTGTGTTTTAGGGTCCACCTCTCTCTGGTCTTCTGATAAACACGACAGGCGCTAGCCCACAGAGTTCATGTGGACACCTCCGATTCTCATTCATGGCCACATTAGTTACACTTATTCACTCAAGGCTGCCTCTTGTTGCTAAACAATGTTTTTTGGAGGGGTTTATCTTGTTCCACTTGCCTGGGTCCTTTGGATAGAATTGTAACATTGACTGCACAAACGTGAAATATTGTGCGTACATGAGTTAGAATGGTATTTTCCGTCGCGACACCTGGCATCATATCTCCTCTGCTGTGTGGTCCTTCTCCCACCTCTCCAGTCAAGAGTTTTTCTCATGCACTGCAGTTAGCATTGTTTCTTGACCAGGCTTGCGTTTACATTCCTCCCCCATCTCTTAGGTGGTATATGGTTTATCTTGCTGTTTGTTTAGTTTTTCCCTCCACCTATGTGTGGTAATGATACTGATGCTCCAGCTGAGGAAAGCCCCTGGAATCTCAGGCTGGTGGTTTTAGCTGTTACAGTTCTCTAATTGCCATGTCTGTCTACCCAACCAAACTACTGCTCTATCCATCCATGTACTTTATCTGCTGTTGATACTGGCACTGAGGGTAGGTAAGATGTTTCTGAAGAATTTTCAAAAGATTACATAAGGTGGCTTTACACAATGATTTTGTTCGGAACCACAGTATGTTCTCTCCGGCCTGGTGCAGTTGAGAGCTCACAGACCGTTCGTCTGTTACCAGCTTGAGAGTGGCTGTCTGCGAATAGCTCTAGGCCTACATACTGGATGCATGTGTTTAGACAAATATGCCCTTAAACGTCAAAGCCCAAAGCCCAACTCCAGATGTGTTTTCCTCCAGCTAGCTGGGGTTTGGAGGCGTGGTGTGATATGTGTATGTGTGTGTGTGTGTGTGTGTGTGTATGTGTAGCATGCCTGGAGCATGTAGGAACACAAAGTGGCCTTTGTTCAAGGGGATTGCAGCATTGTGACTCTTGATGTTTTTCACTCTGCATACGAAGCATGAAATGCTGTTTCCTCTAGGTCATATTTATGCGTGTGGAGTTATTTCCTCTCTTTCGCTCCATTTTTCTCATTCGCTCATTTTTCAAACGACTGGCTAATTTTGTTTACATCAGAGTCATTAAGGGAATGTGATTAGTGGCCCCAGCAGTAGCGTATTTAGGTATGGGCGACATAGGCAATTTCCAATGCTGTAGGCTAACTTAAAAGACGTCTATATTATGCTGATATTTTGTATCTTTTGTGATATATTGAGTCTTTTGGGGTGTCTTATGCCTAGAATTAGCCAAGGAGGTTGTATGGTTAATTTGGTTCCTATTCTGAAAGTTTGATAAATTGTGCATAATGACATGTATATTTAATTGTGCAACAAATGTATTTAGGGTTCCAGACTCATATACTGTATTTCAATGCAAATTCAGGGGCACTGAAATATTTTGGAGCACCCTCTGGCATTGGAGCCATCCACCTCCTCAGCCACACAGGTATCTTCACAAATGTTGTCTGAGCCTGAGGATGAGGATGAAGACCCATTTCCTTCCACTTCTCCCTAGCAGGATTCTTCAGGTGTGTTTGTGCGCACGCGCATGTGTGTGTGTGGGTAGATGCACGTGTTTATGTGTGCATCCCTGCATAACATAAACAAAATAAACAATTTCCCTTTTGCAAAGTATTAAGTTTCCATATTGTAGGTAACAATTATGATTTTATTATTACTGGGTATGTATGTGGGATGTTCCACCACTATAAATGCTGTGAATAACGTGTGTAAACTAATACCCATGTGCTCTCCATTTTATTTTTATTTTTTTATTTAACCTTTATTTAACTAGGCAAGTCAGTTAAGAACAAATTCTTATTTACAATGACAGCCTACCTACAGGGTCAGTCCCTGGATCAAATTAGGGTTAAGTGCCTTGCTCAAGGACACATCTAAAGGTTTTTTTCACCTTGTCGGCTCGGGTATTCAAACCAGCAACATTTCAGTTACTGGCCCAACGCTCTAACCGCTAGGCTACCTGCCGCATTAGAAATGCCTGTAGCAGCATCCCCACCAAAAACTGCTGCTGAGGATGAACCACTGTCTACCGACCCTGCTGACTGGCCTTGAGTTCTGACTGACAGAATTCGGACACAACTAGTTTGCAGAGGACCAAGTGAGGTACCACCTAACTTTGTTTTCCCAAGGAATGACAGTGATGGAAGAAGTTGCCACCACCATTATTTCAGGAAGACCTTGGTGAGTCGTGAAAAAATGTTGGTGTATTCTGAAAGAAACAACAGCCTCTTCTGCTTCTGCTGCAAACTGTTTGTAAGAAGAAAATTAATTTAGCAAACTCTGACAGGACTGACAGACTAGAAACATGCAAGTTCTTTGCTGACTTCACACGACAGCAGTCCAGAACACCAAAACTGCATGAAAACATTGAAGGAATTGGCAATGAGATTAAAAAAAGGGGAAACAATTGATAAGCATGAGATTACATTTATGGAGGCTGAGAGGATAAGATGGAGAGAGGTGTTGACACGTCTGACTGCTATTGTGCAGTCTCTGGCAATTAGAAATCTGGCACTAAGGGGACACACAGAAACACTGTGCTCTCCATCAAATGGACATTTCCTCAAAGAGGTTGAACTGATGGCACAATTTGATCCAGTAATGAAGGAGCACCTTAACCGTGTCCACCACCAGCTACCTTGGCCACCAAATGCAGAATGAACTCATTGATTTGTTGAGCAGCAAGGTCATTTCAATAATGGTGAGTGACATCAAGCTGGCAAAATTCTTCTCTATCATTCTAGATTGCACCTCAGATGTCAAGCTGTCAGTTGTGACTAGAATTGTGTCACTGAAGGAGGAGCCCCACATAAAGGAACATTTTATGGGGGTTTTGGAGGGAGAGGAGTCCACGAGACAACATTTGGCACGAGACAACAAAGGATTAGAGGAGCTAACAATTCCTTTTGAGGACTGCAGAGGACAGTCTTATGATAATGGGGCCAACATGAGAGGCAAAAACAAAGGTGTCCAAGCCAGACTCCTGGAAATGAATTCAAGAGCTCTATTTGTGCCATGTGGGGCTCACACATTGAACCTGGTTGTGGCTGATGCTGCTAAAAGTTCTGTCGATGCCACAGGTTACTTTGGCATCTTACACAAACTGTACACCTTGTTCTCAGCCTCCACACAGCGATGGGCCATCCTGAAAAAAAACATGTGGACATCACTTTGAAGATGTGGACTGAGACAAGGTGGGAGAGTCAAGTTAAGAGTGTCAAGACACTGAGGTATCAGGCAGCAGCGGTGAGAGAGGCACTGATTGAGGTGAGGGATCAAACCAAAGACCCTGTGATAAAGATTGAGGCCCAGTCCTTGTCAGAGGAGGTGGGATCATACCGCTTCAGCATTTGTACCGTGGTGTGGTAGGTCGTCTCAAGCCACATCCAACATGTGAGCAAACTGATGCAGTCTCCCAGCATGCATGTGGATGTTGCAGTCAGTCTTCTCAGATTCTTATTTTTGTTTATATTTTTATATTTATATAGTTTTAAATGTTATGATTATTTATTTGTGTTGTTCCAAATGTCTGAATCAAAATTGCAATTAGTGAAGAATGCGGGCGCTGAATGGGGTTCGCCCAGGGCGACATACAAGCTAGAACGGCCACTGGGCCCAACCACTGAAGATCGTCTGCATTGTGCCACACAAATGGCCAATTGTAGTCGAGGTTGATTATTAGATTAAGCACTTAGTTGACCCCCCTCTCCAATGGGTTTTCATCTGTTCTCGTTAACTGCGGATTCATTCACTCTTTGCTTCTATTGCTCTGCTCTGCGTTTTATACATGGGCAGAAAATGGAATCCAATATGTTTTTAACTGTGGGCTGTCCCACAGGGACTGTGAATATCACTGGGCTGTGTGAGAGAACGAGACCATGCAGTATAGATGGAAATGAAAGAAACCATAAATTAGGCTGTGTATCAGTCCAAGAACTCTGCCTTCCTTTGTTTGATTACCAATGGCTGACAAGACGCTTGATCAAATAAAACTGATATGAGAGGACATTGAGTATCATTGCTGGCAGTGAGAGGATTATATTACCTATCTGTATTGCTGACCTTGTATAGCATTGTGTTCTCTAGATCCAGGTGGCCGTTGGCTTTATCTGGTGTGTAGCACCGTGAATGTTGATGTGACAAGATCTGGTGACAGCCAGGCAAACGGGCTGGCTGGAGCCTCGCTAAGGGCTGAACAGAGGAGAGAGGACGTCTGGCTGCCTGACATTTACCTTCCACTCTGCCATAGCCGTGGAAGACGGTGCTGACCTTAGTGCCGTGTCACAGGGTTCATCAGCACAGTACTTGCTGGCCGGATGGAAGAGTGGCAGTTGCAGCAGGTGCTAAAGTTCACAGGTTTCCCAGCCAGGGCTGAGGACTGAGGCCTCTATAAGTGCTAATGTACTGCCTGCTGCATCTCACTCCCTGTCGCTCTCCTCTCCCTCCTTTAACCAACAGAGAAGCTAGGAGTCAGAATTAGTTAGAGTCTGGAGTGTTTTTTTGTGTGTTTTTGACGTTGTCCTCATAGTGTCATTGTTTTTCCGCCACGTGCACAGCACAGGAGGTTGGTGGCACCTTAATTATTGAGAACGTGCTCGTGGTAATGACTGGAGTGGAACTTTTGGAATGGTATCAAATACATCAAACACATGGTTTCCAGGTGCTCTTTCTCAACAATGCAGTGATAGTAGTAATAATAATAATAATATAGATAGTAATAGAAAATAGAATAGCACATGTCAATAAAAACCACACAATAACTACTATATGAGTTAGAGACACGAGAATACAAGTATATACAGGTCAGTGCCAGTACATTCTTCAGTGTGCAGGGGTACTGGAGTGGTTGTATATACAGGTCAGTGCCAGTACCTTCTTCAGTGTGCAGGGGTACTGGAGTGGTTGTATATACAGGTCAGTGCCAGTACCTTCTTCAGTGTGCAGGGGTACTGGAGTGGTTGTTTATACAGGTCAGTGCCAGTGCCTTCTTCAGTGTGCAGGGGTACTGGAGTGGTTGTATATACAGGTCAGTGCCAGTACCTTCTTCAGTGTGCAGGGGTACTGGAGTGGTTGTATATACAGGTCAGTGCCAGTACATTCTTCAGTGTGCAGGGGTACTGGAGTGGTTGTTTATACAGGTCAGTGCCAGTGCCTTCTTCAGTGTGCAGGGGTACTGGAGTGGTTGTATATACAGGTCAGTGCCAGTACCTTCTTCAATGTGCAGGGGTACTGGAGTGGTTGTATATACAGGTCAGTGCCAGTACATTCTTCAGTGTGCAGGGGTACTGGAGTGGTTGTATATACAGGTCAGTGCCAGTACCTTCTTCAATGTGCAGGGGTACTGAAGTGGTTGTGGTGGGTTTAAAAAGTGACTGGTAGTAGGATATACAGTGCCTTCAGATCGTATTCACACCCCTTGACATTTTCCACATTTTGTTGTGTTACAGCCTGAATTCAAAATGGATTAAAGTGAGATGTTGTGTCAGTGGCCTACACACAATAACCCAACAAATTAAAAGCTGAAATGAAAATAAGTATTGACTTAACAAGTCACATAATAAGTTGCATGGACTGTGTGTTCAATAATAGTGTTTAACATGATTTTTGAATGATTACCTCATCTCTGTACCCCACACATACAATTATCTGTAAGGTCCCTCAGTCGAGCAGTGAATTTAATTCAACCACAAAGACAATGCCTCACAAAGGGCCCCTATCGGTAAGGTAAAAATAAAAAAAAGCAGACATTGAATATCCCTAGAGCATGGTTAAGTTATTAATGACACTTTGGATGGTCTATCAACACACCCAGTTACTACAAAGATACAGGTGTTCTTCCTAACTCACTTGCTGGATAGGAAGGAAACCGCTCTGGGATTTCACCATGAAACCAATGGGGACTTTAAAACAGTTACAGAGTTCAATGGCTGTGATAGGAGAAAACTGAGGTTGGATCAACAACGTAGTTACTCTAAAGTACTAACTTAAATGACAGAGTGAAAATAAGGAAGCCTGTACAGATTTTTTTTTTGTTTGCACCAAGGCACTAAATTAAAACTTTTAAAAATCTGGCAAAGAAATGTACTTTATGTCCTGAATACGAAGCATTATGTTTTTGGCAAATCCAACACAACACATCCCTGAGTACCCCTGTTCATATTTTCAAGCATGGTGGTGGCTGCATCATGTTATGGGTATGCTTGTCATCGGCAAGGGAGTTTTTTAGGTTAAAAAGAAACAGAATAGAGCTAAGCACAGGAAACATCCTAGAGGAAAACCTAGTTCAGTCTGCTTTCCAACAGATACTGGTAGACCAATTCACCTTTCAGCAGGACAATAACCTAAAACACAAGGCCAAATATACACTGGAGTTGCTTACCAAGACGACATTGAATGTTCCCGAGTGGGCTAGTTACAGTTTTTACCTACACTAGCGTTCAAACGTTTGGGATCACTTAGAAATGTCCTTGTTTTTGAAAGAAATCACATTTTATTCCCATTAAAATAACATAAAATTGATCAGAAGTGTAGACATTGTTAAAGTGTAGACATTGTTAATGTTATAAATGACTATTGTAGCTTGAAACGGCTGATTTTTAATGGAATATCTACTTAGGCGTACAGAGGCCCATTATCAGCAACCATCACTCCTGTGTTCCAATGACACGTTGTGTTAGTTAATCCAAGTTTATCATTTTAAAAGGCTAATTGATCATTAGGAAACCCTTTTGCAATTATTTTAGCACAGCTGACAACTGTTGTGCAGATTAAAGAAACAATAAAACTGGCCTTCTTTAGACTAGTTGAGTATCTGGAGATTCAGCATTTGTAGGTTTGATTACAGGCTCAAAATGGCCAGATTCAAATAACTTTCTTCTGAAACTCGTCAGTCTATTCTTGTTCTGAGAATTGAAGGCTATTCCATGCAAGAAATTGCCAAGAAACTGAAGATCTCGCACAACACTGTGTACTACTCCCTTCACAGAACAGCGCAAACTAGCTATAATCAGAATAGAAAGAGGAGTGGGAGGCCCCGGTGCACAACTCAGCAAGAGGACAAGTACATTAGAGTGTCTAGTTTGATAAACAGTCCTTAAGTCCTTAACTGGCAGCTTCATTAAATAGTACCCGCAAAACACCAGTCTCAACGTCAACAGTGAAGAGGCGACTCCGGGATGCTGGCCTTCTAGTCAGAGTTGCAAAGAAAAAGCCATTTTGAATTCAGGCTGTAAGACAACAAAATGTGGAATAAGTCAAGGGGTATGAATACATTCTGAAGGCACTGTACATGTAAAAACGGCAGAAAAGTGAGTAGCAGGAATATATAAATACGTATGGTAATATACTAATGCTAATATACACATGTAAATAGGAGTAATAGTGACCAGTTGCAGGATACAGTGCATTTGTAAAGTATTCAGACCCCTTCCCTTTTTCCTATTTTGTTACGTTACAGCCTTATTCTAAAATTGATTAAATACATTTTTTTAATCAATATACACAAAATACCCCATAATGACAAAGCGAAAACAGGTTTTTAGACATTTTTGCAAATGTATAAAAAATTATTAACAGAAATACCTTATTTACATAAGTATTCAGACCCTTTGCTATGAGACTTGAAATTGAGCTCATGTACATCCTGTTTCCATTGATCATACTTGAGATGTTTTCTACAACTTGATTGGAGTCCACCTTTGGTAGATTCAATTGATTGGACAAGATTTGGAAAGGCACATACCTGTCTATATAATGTCCCACAGTTGACAGTGTACGTCAGAGCAAAAACCAAGCCATGAGGTCGAAGGAATTGTCCGTAGAGCTCCGAGACAGAGTCACAGATCTGGGGAAGTGTACCAAAACATTTCTGCAGCATTGAATGTCCCCAAGAACACAGTGGCCTCCAACATTCTTAAATGGAAGAAGTTTGGAACCACCAAGACCCTTTCTAGAGATGGCCTCCCAGCCAAACTGAACAATCGGTGTAGCATGCTGTGGGGATGGTTTTCAGCGGCAGGGACTGAAAGACTAGTCAGGATCGAGGGAAAGATGAACGGAGCAAAGTACAGAGAGAGCCTTGATGAAAACCTGCTCCAGAGTGCTCTGGACCTCAGACTGGGGACAACAACCCTAAGCACACAGCCAAGACAACGCAGGTGTGGCTTCGGGACAAGCCTCTGAATGTCCTTGAGTGGCCCAGTCAGAGCCCGGACTTGAACCCGATCTAACATATCTGGAGAGACCTGAAAATAGCTGTGCAGCAATGCTCCCCAGCCAACCTGACAGAGCTTGAGAGGATCTGCAGAGAAGAATTGGAGAAACTCCCAAAATACTGGTGTGCCAAGCTTGTAGCGTCATACCCAAAATAGACTCAAGGCTGCCAAAGGTGCTTCAACAAAGGACTGAGTGAAGGGTCTGAATACTTATGTAAATGTGATATTTCATTTATTTTATTTTATACATTTGCAAAATATCTAAAAACCTGTTTTTGCTTTGTCATTATGGGTTATTTTGTGTAGATTGATGAGGGGAAAAAACAATTTAAATCCAAAATAGACTCAAGGCTGCCAAAGGTGCTTCAACAAAGGACTGAGTGAAGGGTCTGAATACTTATGTAAATGTAATATTTCATTTCAAATTTAGAAAAAGTCAAGATGTCTGAATACTTTCCGAATGCACTGTATTCGATAAATACTAATGGTAATGGCAATCAATAATTGTATTTTATTGAACCTTTGTTTTGACAGGGAAGACATATTGATACCTAGGTCTCTTTTCCAAATTCTCCCTGTATAATACAATATATTATTGGTTCCGGACACATGTTTAGCAGATGTTATTTTGGGTGTAGCGAAATGCTCGGTGGAGACCCTAGGAACCTCAAGAGTTGACCAACCCTCGGGTGTCTATGCTTGAACAGCAAAGTTAGATAAGATGGATGTTTATTAAGTAGTGGCTTATACAAAAAAGGGAGTCATGTAGAGATCTACGGGTCTTTGAGCGACGTCCAGCCAACCTTTTGATGCAGGATACACCGATGAGTATCAAAACAGTCGCCAGTAATAAAACGAAGGGCACTATGGTAGATGGCATCGCAAGGTTTAAGAATAGTAGCACCTGCACTTTGATAAATAATATCACCATAATCAAGAACAGATAAAAAGGTTGACTGAATAATCTGATTTTTACTGCTTAGAGAAAGGCACAATCTGTTTCTGTAGAAAAAGCCAACTGTAAATCTTAGCTTCTTAACCATCTCATCTATATGTTTTTTTTTATCAATGGACAGCAGTGTAATGTGTGTAATAAATCTAATCAATAATCCTTTTAGCAGCAGCATAGGTTGTGTCTGAGTGGGTAGAGACCTGTGGATGGGTATAGAGTCGGCGTGGATAGTCTGTGCGAGAGGGAGAGAAGTCGTTTTTAGCCATTTATACAACGGGTGGGTCTAATCCTGAATGCTGATTGGTTAAAACCGCATTCCAGCCGGTGTGTATTCCACAAGTTATCACCGGCTAAATCTATAACGTTAAAATGCCCATTTACTCTGTTCCATCTGACTGCGCAATCCACTTTCTCCTCAGCCCAGCCACGCAATTTATAAACTTGATCTCCACTATAAAAAGCATCTAGACGTTATCTCACCTTCAACAGCAGAGATTTGCATAAACCTTGCTGTCTGTCTCTCTGACATTTGCAACATTGTTTCAATATTCAAATTTGATATCCAGCTGTCCCATAGTAATGAACGTGTTGGGAGTTGGGAAGAGATGTTTCTCAGCCAGTCGAAATCATAAATCATCATAATTTGTATGGATGTATACAAAGAAATCTCAATTGAAAAAAGGTCAAATGAGACGAAGTGCAGCTAGTTTGCAGTCTTTCCAGCTTCAGTTTGAAGTGATTGTGTTAGCTGTGTTGTTGCTCCTCTGACCATTTTGAGCACATTTTCTATGCCAGGCGAAATTGCGCCTCATTTCCTCATTGTTATGGATGTGTCCAAATAAATGTCACTAGAAAACAGTTTAAACAAATGCAGCTACTTTGCTGTTATTCTCACTGCAGTGACTGTACTTAGTTGGCTAGCTAGCAAGCAAGGGATAAGAACGTTTCCAGCCAGTATAGATTTGTGTCGGGATTATATCTTGTGGATGGATGAAATTGTATGAGTAAATTCCTACAATTATTATTTTTTATGAAAATATGTCAATCGTTATTTGAATATGTTGGTAACCCATTGTATAAAAGTGATAATGCCCTTGAAGCCGGTGTCTGGAGGATATATTGGCACAGTTTGCCGGACCTGGACTTACAACACCCATGCCAATATCCTCCAAACACCAGTTTCTCAGGCATTATCACTTTATTAACGGTCTTATTGTATTGATCAGGGTTCATTTTGACATCTCTACTTAAGTCTGACAGAGAAAAGGCCATGTTTAGGGTCGCCTGTCTGTAGGCAGCACAAGCCCACTCACTGGGGGTCTGCTCTAGCACTGACCCTGAACTCACTATAAGCTGCTCATGTGGCTTGTGTGAGTGTCTGAGGCTGTGATTACACAGGCAGCCCAATTCTGATCTTTTTTTCCTCTAATGGGTCTTCTGACCAATCAAAATTTGGGAAAATATCACAATTGGGCTCCCTGTGCAAATGCAGCCCGAGTGTCTTTGTGTGTGAGAGTTAATCTACACTCTAGAGAGCACAGCTAAGATGGAAAGATACATACTGCACTAGGCCATCGTCCCCACTTGAAATGTTTAACACTTTTCTTGATCCATCTTGGATTGCATAAATCTTCTTTAACATTGAAATCCATATTGGATTCCTAGTAGGTCAGATGTGAGGTAGGCTACTGTAGGAAGGAGAAGTTTCAGTCAGCCAGGAGGAGTCAGATGGTGAGGCACTGTTTGCATGACTGGCACATAGTCAGACATGCTGTAATCTGTCCCGCTCCCTGAGTTAGTCAGTGTTACCATTGGTACACTAAAAATGAAGTGCTTTGTAACACTAAAACTAGTGGCAACTGAGCTGCCACCACCTTAAAGGAGACAAAACCTTACATTTGCTGGAGTATTGAAAACACATGGTTTAGAGGGTATTGGGACAGATTTAAGGTGTTCTTAAGCATTCATCCTGAGGTCCTCTGAAACATGACATGGTGTGTTGTAACACCACACAATCAAAAGTTGTGCAACACCTTGCCAGAGACTGAGAGCCCTAACCCAGAAAAGGTTGAAAACACTTATGTTGTTTCGAGTCCTATGTAGTGCAGAATTAGATCCCTTCTTTTGGAGGTTCCAAATACTGTGGGAGTCTTTCCTCTTATTGTATATTCCCTGCTCTTATATGGTGTTTATAAACGCCTCAGTAATTCCAAAAGGTCATATGGACAGTATTATGCTCAAAGGATAAAAAAAAGTTTGTCCAGGATAGTAATTAGTGAGTACATGATTGAATCTTCAAATGGCTTATCTTTTATTAACAAATTATCACGACAAAACATTAACAGGTCTTGAACATTTTAATATTGATAAAGGCAGTTCAAAGATCTGCAAGGTATTTATCATATCTTTCAAAATCAGAAATGTGGCATATTTCACATTCATGGAAAGAAATATAGGCAATGATTGCTAATGTTAGAAGTAGCACTCATACAAAACACTTCAGCCCAGGGCTCAATGCAATCTACCTGTCATCCATTATGCTAATAATCTGAGTCTTTATATTCAGATGGTACATGGCGTGAAAGATTGTTCAGATGAATTGAATCACAGTACAGTTGAGTTAGATGATATGATCGACAGATGACAGTTCAGTTGGCAGTAGTCTGATCCTGGTCTTAATTAACTTTGGTTAGGATTTTGCCAGCCGGTGGGTAACATAGTAAGTATGAATGTTTTTCTGCAGGGAGACAGAAATAGCAAATAATAACAAGATAACAATATGAAAGTCAAAAGTGGGATGCAATAACAGGGTGTGTGGTAGGCCAAAACTAAAGCAGGCTAAAATAGCAGTGGCTATATAGTGTAGCATATAGCATGTGGGGTATACATCAAACAGTAGATAAAACTCAACTAGTAGGCAAACAAGTTACTAGTATTAACTCAAAAGCAGGCCTTAATTTGCATATAGAACAAGTGCACAAAAGGTGCAAACAATGACGTTTCAATTAACTACATTTAGCATCAAGAAAACTGATCAATGAATCAAAATGGCTGAAATGCTACACAAAACAAATGTTCTTGTTGAGCGAATTTCTTTTCTGTTTTCTTCAATGTGATAATATTGTGTATTCACTTTTTCATTGACATACTTTCTTGGATTGTTTTGGAGAGTTTTATCTGAGCGTTTGGTGTGCTTTCACCTGTCTGAGTTCGTGAAGGACTCAAATACAGAGGAGGTGCTCGCAAACCTGCCTGTTTTTATACTTGACCATAGAGTTTGCTAGAGGGCACACCTTCCCACGAATGCCTTCCCTCCACTTCTATGCCTCAGACTGGGGATGATCTGAACAGTACAGTAACAGCATGCTTCAGTTTGGCTGGCGGCTAGCAAACCGAACGAGTGTGCATGCATACTCCCTTAAAAGAACTTCACTTGAAAAATGAGAAAAAAGTGCAAGAGTACTGTTTGTCCAGTTTGAGACGCAGTAGCCAGTTTACACCTCCTCAAAATAGTCAGAATTAATCTAAGATAACTCTCATTAATTTAGAAATTTTTGCAGAGGAGATCATCTTAACTAAGATGTTTCGTGCAGTATTTTTCAATGAAAAAATGTGCAGGAAAACGAGTCGTCTCTTGTTCAATGACAATAAAGACTTTATTGAAGAATCCCTACTGTTGACCAATCACGGCTCTGAACTTCAGCTTGCCTCCAGAAAAAGATTAGCGTGCCCGAACAGCCGAAAAAAACCCACCGAAGTCCAAAACACACAAAAACGTTATAAAATGTAGTCAGAATATATGCACAAACTCTACCGAACTGTTTCGGCTTGGAAGCATGTGGACGCCCTAATGCAGTGTTTTGACATCCACCTTCTCACATGAATACCAGTGATGAAGGCTCACTTTATACATGTTACCTCTGCTATAACATACATAGCCCTAAACATTTTGATTGTAACATTATTTGCAATCTCACAAAGTTACCTGGCAACTATAGCCTATAATTAGTGTCAAAGTCTACCCTAGGAAAAGTAATACATTTCCAGTGTCTTCTTTATAATGTTAATTAAAATATTGAATGAAAATTCTATCAATATTTATAATCAATCAATATTAATGCTAAAAACCATTTGCAATTTAAAAACATTTGATTATATGAGAAAAACAGTCTGCCAAACATTGTTGTGTTTGGATGTTGCCTTTTACATGCACTGAAACACACCAAAAAGTGTTTTCACAACACTCTCTTCCAAATGAATAACTACTTTGGGTGGCTCAGAATACTTCCATTCTGTTTTGAAATACATTCAGTGTATCATAACACTTATATTGTGTTTGTATTCAAACCCCCTCCAAGCAACAAAAAGCTCAACTTAGGTGCACTATTTTTCATGGTTTTACTACACAATGATGGTGTTTTCAGTCTTTCTATTTTAACAGTGCATTATTTTAGCCCGTAATCCCTCAGGAAGGCGTCATGGTCATAAAAAGACTTAGTCGCCCCCTTGCCCAATTGCTTATGGTATTGACGTGAAATGGAACGCTCTTGAAGTGATACACGGGCCAATGTTTTAATGAACTGAAAGCATTAAGTGTTAGTGTAATTGTGTAAGTATTTCAGACCACCAGGGATGCTTTTGACTCTTGACCTCTTTCCACTCAGTGCTTCCTTTGCCACTTAAGTCAAAGATTACAGTAAGACTCAATTTTGAGCTCTCTTGGAATTCAGTTTTTCCTAGTTGGTTTCACTTCATGCTAGGCAATTGTTCTTTATTAATGTTCTTCGCTTAAATGCTTGGTAGTTTTAAGACTTGTATTAGGGTCTTTTGTTTTTTTTGGAGTAGATTTTTATTGATAGTGTAAAGAGTCATGCTCCATACAAAGTGAGTGAACTGCTTCTAGGTTGCGGGGAGCACAAGCTTCCTCTACCAAGCTTGATACATTAAAAGTGTTTTAAGTGATATCCTCTTGGTTGTTTCTTTTCAAGCTGCGCAGCAGCACACTAGCCCATTGTGATTTTGCATTGAAGTGTATGTAAATATCAAAGGGGGTTGCTATTTCTTAGCGTGTAAGTACGTGCTCCAGAGAACGCACTCTCCACACTGCCATGGAGACAGACACCTCTGTGCACTGTGCGTCACACTGCTGCACACAAGTATATGTTTTAAATCTTGGCTCCTCACAGGCTAGCGCAGTGGGAGGAAGCGGCCTCTTTGAGTACAGCAAAGAAAGGCAGCTCTGCGGCCTCTTTTTTCAACTGCATGGTGGAGATGCGGCCTGGGATTTATGGAGTGAGTGGGAGCTGGGCGGGTCACGTCCTGCCGGAGAGCTCTGCTACTGGGGAGGCGGATGGACAGGCAAAATTTGGACGGATGGAGGGAGGGAGGGAGGGAGGGAGGGAGGGAGGGAGGGAGGGAGGGAGAGAGAGAGAGAGAGAGAGAGAGAGAGAGAGAGAGAGATATCCCCACTGGGCTCCCCACTGAGGTTTCTGGCCTGGGTCACACACAACACTGACATCTCTGGTCCCAGTGCTGGTTCTCAGGGCTGATACTGTATATGGGCCTTCGAAATGGCAAAGTAAGCTTTCCTTTTACTAATCACCAACTAAGGCTGCTGAGAAACTCACAGGAGATGGAACTGATGGAACTGAATACTAATAAAATAATGTTCTTACATGTTACATGTTCTTACAAAGCTTACATGTTATTAGCAACGCACATGCACCACCCATCTGAGGATCTCTCCTTTTCAGCAGTATTTTCCTGTGTTTGAAAGGTGCAAAATCCCCTTGCTACTTAAATCTTGCTAAATTCATTAATTTCATTCTAGTCTGGCGACTATTTACCACTCTTGCTTGTTGCATTTGTTTTTCCCCTTTAATGTAACGACCGTGGAAACGTTTGTAATGACCTGTCAAACACACTCCAGTAATGGCTGAAATGGGCTTAATTGAATATATTAGGCAGGTTTCCATTGACCCAGGTTTATTCAACAAAAGCAATGTCGCAGCTATATTTTTCTAAAGATAAAAAAAATAGTATCTGTTCGACAGGGGTGGATTTTTCTTTTCTCAAACTTTCTTCATTGCAACAAATGATGATGGAAACAGTGTTTTTCGAATAAATTAAGATTGCAGAATAATTTTGAAGGTAGGCCTAACTATAAAGCTCCACTCCACATGCAATTCTTAATGCCTATTGCTTCTAAATCTATTTTTGTCCTGACTTTCAAGAATTTCAGATCTACAGGAGTGCAAGTTTCCCCATGGCACATCTATTTTCTATGCGAAATGTTTAAATGTTGACAAAAAAAATAGCTAACACTAACTCTTCGTCGGGGATTTGACACACCATCTATACCAACGTCACAAAAAAGAGAAGAAAGATACCTTTATTTTAGCGGGTGATTAAAGTGATATTATGTCTGATCTCGCAAACAATGTAAAGTATGTATAGATATGTATAATCTAGAGCGAAGTGTTTTGATTTTAAATTGCGTGGGTGTCTTTCTCTTGACACACTTATTGAATTATGCAAGAGAAAGTGACAACAACATTAATGAATAATTAATGAGGCAGTTTAGACAGTGCAGGTGCGTACAAGTTGGCCTGGCCTAGCCTTAGACAGAGCAAGTTGTTGGTGGTAGCAGCACTGTTCATTTTATCAAAAAGTATTTAAAAAAATACCTGATATACTAAGACATTTTATATATGAGTGCAGATAAGAAACATTTCGAAATTTTACAATAAATGGAACATCTGAATACCCACAAAAATGCCTGAACTCCATTCATTATTCGTCTGTGCCAGTACAATGTTTTATGTGCTATAATTCAGTCAGTATCTGATTAATTTTTTAAATTCTAAATGTTTGTAGCATTCGTCCACTTATTCATATTTTTTTTTTTTACCTTATAACAATTTTAATGACCGTTGCTAATGTAAGGTCTGTAGTAAGGGTGAGTGAGTACCTCAGCCCGAAGATTAAAAGAAAAGCAGCTCTGTCTCCTCACTGTTTGCCGTCTGTAATTGTAGCATGGCATTGTGCTGAGAAGAAGTGCATCTGTCTTTGACATTTTCGCTCTTTGTTATTTTTTTTGTGTGTAAACTGACACACCCATTCCAGGAATCTCTGGTGGTTTTACTGAGTTGAACTTTCCCATGTAATTACATCCCCTTTGACTTGGGGAAGATTAGGGTTATCATAGATTGATTCAAATATTGGCAATAGGCCAAGGTAGGGATGGTTATAGTGTGGTATTCTCTGGCAGCACTCGATGGAGGAGGTCTTGTCTGTCTCCTTTTAGGTGGTGGGGGGCAGGGGTTATGAAAAAACAACAGACGACAGCTCTGGGGTCTGTCGCCTGTTCCTTGCCTCTTGGCAGTGAACTTGATCAGTGAAGAAAAATACACACTCTGCCTTTACAATGAAGCCCTTTGTCTCGGGTCGGCATCAGAACCGTCAACCATTTTAGAAATAGTTTCCAGCTTATTAAAACGGTTCCAGACCGTGACTGTTGAACCAGTGAGTTTCCATTTAATTGCTTGGCATCCATCTCCCTCTTGGGCTGCGGGCATCCTTTGAGAGCAAAGGCATTCTCATTCGGATGAAAGTCCTGAGAATGGTGGTGTCACCTCACTGCTATAAAGCAGCAGAAAAGTGGGAAGACACATCGTCACTTCTTGAGCCTTCCTTTCTCTCCTTTAGTTTGCTCTTCCTAATCTTCCCTTCTTCCTGTCCTCTCCTCTTTGATCAACTCTAACTTATTTGATGTGTGGTCTCAGTCTTGACTGTGAGTGTTGTAAGCTAAAGCTAGGCTATGTTACTCTGGAGAAATGAAGCAGCTCTCTGTGCTAATGGCCTCTTACAACTGGGGATTAATGAGCTGTTTGTTTAGTTTGGAGTCAACACTGGGAGAATGCACTTATTCTGGACTTATTCTGCTCCACTCAGTTTGACACTTGGCTCTCCCATTGGAGGCCCCAGACAAAAGGCCCCAGATGACCTCACATTGGTTTCTTAAAATGGACATTGGAATGGAGAAGTAATTATTTTGTAGTCTTGTTGTTACATTGGTTGACCTTTGGCGAAGTAGCACCATTGCCTTTTTATTAAATCTGAATATTGAATATTTCACTGCTGCTATCATTGTTGAATTGGTTCCAAGAGCCTAAATGAGCCTATGGTTGTATAATCCAAGGCTAGTCCATGTCCATCTGGGCAACCCGGTTGCTCTCTGCTCCCTCTCTCCCAGGCCATGTGTGACTTGAGGCTGAAGGGCTATAAATCTGTTAATTGAGTTTTCGAGAGTGTGCCGCTCTGTTAAACCCTTAGAAATAAATGTCTCAACCAGGAATAAACAAGCAAGCTCACAGACGTTATTGAAAAGAAAAGCCTCTCCCGTGATTTTATTTTGCCCTGGCTCTCCTGGCATTTTGTCCTCGGGGAGGGAAGTACACAATGTCTTGTATGGACTCTAGGTAATAATGCTCTGTCTGCTACACCGTGAGGTGCTGGTATGATACAGTGCGTATAAGGATTCCCCCCTTTGGATTTATTAAAACATTTTGTTACAAAGTGGGATTGAAATAGATTTAATTGTGATTTTGTTTGTTGACAAAATACTCCATAATGTCAAAGTGAAAAGTATTAAGTTTTCACCCCCTTTGTTTAGGCAAGTCTAAATTAGTTCAGGAGTAAAATTGGCTTAACAAATCACGTAATAAATTACATAGACTCACTCCATGTGAAATAATAGGGGTTGACATGATTTTTGAATGACTTCCCCTTCCTCTGTCCCCCATACATACAACATCTGTAAGGCTCCTTAGTCAACCGTCAGGCTGCTGAATAGCCACCACTTGTCAGCCCCCTGCTCCCCATGTCCTCTTCCAACCCCTCCCCCTCCTGACCCCCAAGTTAATAATTATGCTGTAGATGATGTATTAAACCACCCAGACACATCAAAGATACGTCCATCTCCCTTCTGAACTGAGCTGCAGGACAGGAAGGAAACTGCTCAGCGATTTCACCATGAGGCCCTTGGGGATTTTAAAACGTCTACAGAGTTCAATGGCTGTGACGGGAGAAAACTGATGACATTGAAGTGACTCCACAATAATGACCTAAATGACAGTGTGAAAAGAAGAATGAAAATATGCAGAATAATTTTTTTTGTAAAACATGCATCCTGTATGCAACAAGGCACAAAAGTAGTACTGCAAAAAAATGTATCCTTTCAGCAGGACAATAACATACAACAACAGGCCAAATCTACACTGGAGTTGCTTACCAAGAAGACAGTGAATGTTCCTGAGTGGCCAAGTTTTTACATAAATCTGCTTGAAAATTAATGTCAATATTGCACAATCCAATTGTGTAAAGCTCTTAGAGACTTACCCAAGACGACTCACATCTGTAATCACTAACAAAGGTGTTTCTAACATGTATTTACACTTGGGGGTGAATACATATCAAATCAAGGTATGTTAGTGTTATATTTGCCATTAATCTAAAAAAAAATGATAGAATGACAGATTATTTTGTGTAGATTGTTGACAAAAAATGACAATTAAATAGATTTGAATCCCACTTTGTAACACTTTTTAGAAAGAAATCCAACGGTAGTGAATACTTATGATAGACACTGTATTTCTGGCGACTGACCATGATCAAACAGACATTCATAAAGGTTATGTGAAACCCAACAGTCTATGTTTTTTTGGAAAGAATACTGACATGGAGAATGGGAAATGAGCTCGGTGGGGCAGTCTTACCTATCCTGCTGTCCCCCGTTGGAGGATCCTTGATCCCCCTCAGAGAGAGAGACTCACCTCAGGGGTCAGTTGACAGGGCTGGCCTAAATTGTGGGCATTCCTGCTGCATTCTGGGGATTCCTCTGTCTGGGCCAGAGATAAGGAGAGGAGACAGACAATGGCGTCTGGATCGGAGAGAGACAAAGCGATGAGGGATGAGGCTCTTCAAACCAAAGTCAAATAAAAGTCAGATTCTTAGTTAGGATGGGTATGTGGTGTTGGTTGGTATTGACCAAGGCTTTCAGAGTACCCCTACTTGATCATAATGGCTTTGCCGTTATTCATCGCCAGGTGATGTCACGTCTAGCGTATGATAGTTTGTTTCTTGTTATTTGATCAAAGCAGCGTACGGTACGACTTAGTTACAGCTTACATAACAGCACAATAGGAGACGGCTAGCTCCTTACTGGTATTGCTTTTGTAGGCTACTGCTGTGGGTGTTTATCTCATTGGCTTCAAACCAAATCAAATCAAATGTTATTTGTCACATGCTTTGTAAACAATTGGTGTAGACTCACAGTAAAATGCTTATTTACTGGCCGTTCCCAACAATGCAGAGAGAAAGAAAATAGAGAAATGATAATAATAATAATTCTCTCACAGAGAGAATAATTCCAGGAATTGTTTTCTCATTACTTGTCTGATAAACTCTGGGCCAGCTCCATCTGGACCTATTTATTCTTAATTTACTCTCCCCCTCCTCCTCATCCTCTTCCTCCTTCTCCCCCTGATCTGCTCATCTTTAGTAGAAGAGCTGCAGAGCAGAGCAGGGAGACCTCTCCTCACCCTGTGGGCACTGCTGGCCTGCTTACCCAGGATAAAAAGCCTTGATCTGGACAGGATTACGTAAAGGCTACTTTTTCTCTCTCACGTCATGGCTGCTGCTGTTGTTGTTACTTTTCTATTGTTACAGAGGGCACAGTGTGTTTGTGTGTGTGTGTGTGTGTGTTGTGTGTGTGTGTGTGTGTGTGTGTGTGTGTGTGTGTGTGTGTGTGTGTGTGTGTGTGTGTGTGTGTGTGTGTGTGTGGCACTTTATGTAATTACATAGGCAAAATGAGGACACGACCTCTGTCCTCCCAAGACCCCGTTCCACAATCCACCCTCGGTCCAGACAGACAGTCCTGTCACAGCTGGCACTCCTCTGCCCATCTTTTCCTACCCTCATTTCACTGGATAAGTACAATTAAACAATGTAAGCCTGCACATTTAAGCTATGACTCATTGCTTTTCCTTGTGTCATTTTGTCCAGAGAGCGCAAATGGAAAATTTGGAGTTCTGAGAGGGTATCATCTTGAATTTTCTTTGTAGACACCAGGACTCTGTGTCGCTAAATAAAAGAGAGCATTGGGGATGTGGAGTTCCTCATTGGCTAGCAGTGTGTTGTTGAAGAACTAGAGGGCCTAGTTCTGGTTCTGTCCTGTCACCATAACGATGCCTGCTCTAGGTATAATAACCCTGGATGCTCCGTAGCATGAAGTGCATTAGAGGAGTTTAAACAGTCACGGGAACACGGCTCAAGTAAAGAATGTATGACAGGAAATGAGCCTCCCAAAACGTCACTCCCTATTCAGCTCACGCCAGGGCATCAGAGCACAGCTACTCCATCATGCCGCACTTAGCCTCTTATAGCAAATTCCGCCCTTCTTATGCTTTTTAAAACTGTTAATCGTGATTAGTGGATACGGAATGGTATTTGGGATCTCCATTGTTTCTCTCCATGCATTGGGAAGGGGGGGCAAGTTTATGAGTTGGCTATGAGTTGACAAGTTTATGCAGTTTTGAGGAAGCTGATCTGGTGTGGAGGGGCCATTGGTGTGTTGATGCTGTTTTTTTTTTTTTTTTTACCTTAGTCAGTTAAGAACATATTCTTATTTTCAATGACAGCCTAGGAACAGTGGGTTAACTGCCTTGTTCAGGGGCAGAACGACAGATTTTTACCTTGTCAGCTCAGGGATTTGATCCAGCAACCTTTCAGTTATGGGCACAACACTCTAACCACTGGGCTACCTGCCGCCCCTCATAGCCTGTTACTCATAGCCTGCCCACCTGTGTGTTGTTCTAACCCGGTAGAAAGAAGAGCTGGCTACCTGTGTGTTGTTCTATCCTGGAAGAAAGAAGAGCTGCCCACCTGTGTGTTGTTCTAACCTGGAAGAAAGAAGAGCTGGCTACATGGCCTGCTACTCCTCACTCTCCCATTGGCTCAGTGCCATATTGCACCGGTTCCCAATCTCACAAGACCCCTCTACACCCTTTATTGTAAATAAAGTTAAAAATGGCCTGGAATGCACTCATGGGATGGTTGGAATTAAGGATGTTGAATTCCAAAAATGTTGACAAATGTTTGGACTGGTGTAGGCTTTTGCGGTACACCGTATACCAGGGTATTTAGACTTTTTTCTAGAGGGGAGGGGGTTTGTTGCCCCCTAAAGCTCGGCTGCAGGGGTGCGGGCTACGCCGCTGCTTATAACTATAAGTTAACTATCTAAGATAAATAAATTATCTCCAGCTCAGGGCTCCAGCTATGCATTTGGTTTGCCAACTTGCTAGCTAAGTGGCTAGTTTGCAAGATCAAGCTTTTTGTTTACAGCAGAGACAATCAATCTCCTCCTCTGGATCAAGATCTCTGGGGCCTCATTCATCAAAGGTGCGTGCGCACAAAAAATACTCTAAACCTTGCGTGCACCAGTTTTCACGCAAAGGTTGCTATTTATAAATGTTGAACTTGACGTGAAAGTGTGTGTATCCATGCAAATCTAAGACCATATGTACGCACAACTTCTAGTGGTTAATCAACTGTATTGCAATCAAATATTGTTATTTTGGGGGAAAAGGAGGTGTTTGATGCACAGGAATGATTATAATGATAAAACAGATGCATTTGCTGTTGGTAAGATGATCGCATAACAGCATGTCTCCTAATATATTTATTTTATTTTTATTATATAGGCCTAAATCATAAGCATATTGGAGGGCATGTCTCTCCTTTTCTGACATGACTGGTTTATTCCAGCTACACAACCAATAGTAGGCTACCATTTATCCATCGCTCATCACAATTGTCAATTGTGAATAGGCCGTTAGCCTATGGCAGTATGGGTAGGCTACAGTATTGCTGCGCGATAGGAGCGCAACCTAATAGCCTATTTAATCTAAGAATCTATACGAAGGCAGGATATAATCAATTCAATAATGAATTGATTAAAAAAATATTGAACAACAATTTCTCTTAAAATATTGTTTTTTTTTCAAGTGTGGGCTGTATGCAGAATGTCTGGCACTCGCCATAGGCAGCATGCATTTTTTTTTTAAAGTCACTGCAAAAGATTTAAACATTCTTCCCACACCTCTACAGTAATGTGTTCAAATGTGCCACTGCGCTTTAGAAACTGTCATGGCCCAGTTCCGAAATCTCCAAATCATACAGCAAATTAGGGCCTTTTTCCTGCAAATCCTAGAATCATCACTTACGCCAGAATTTTGTGAGAAATTTGACCCACTGTTGATAAACGAGGCCCTTGCTGCTTAAATTTGTTTTGTGTGTAAAAATAAATACAAACATTTTAAAATACCCTTGTGTGCACTGCCGGTAATACTGTATTTATTTTATTTTTACCTTTATTTTACTAGACAAATCAGTTAAGAACAAATTCTTATTTACATTGACGGCCTAGGAACAGTGGGTTTACTGCCTTGTTCAGGGGCAAAACAACAGATTTTTCACCTTGTCAGCTCGGGGATTCGATCCAGCAACCTTTCAGTTATGGGCCCAACACTCTAACCACTCTCCTACCTGCTGCAGGAATGGTATGAACATCTCGATAACGCCCAACCCTAGACTGGTGGAACCTTTTGAAGTCCCTCTCGAGTTTACAGAACCCTTTTTTTCCTGTTCTCCTTGTGATCGGAGGATAAGTGCGATGGATGCCTTGGAACCATTACTCCTGTTTAATTCACTAAATGGATTATAGGTACCCTCTGGAGAAAGGTGCCATAATGATCTTTTACAACAGGACACAGAGGTATTCCCACAACCGCCCAAGTCTCAGCTCTCTCACGGCTATAAATCACATGTTAAAGAATGTGACACATACCTGTATATGTAGATGTATGGGTAGAGAGCCTAGAGACAGAGGAACTCTGCTGGACACCTGTCTAGAGAGCCAGCCAAGCAGACAGGTTTGTCATAACAACACCAGTTAATTTTTTCTCATAACCACTCCTTAACCTGCCCCCTGTGGAGGCAGCCTGGCAGGCAGGCTGGCAGTTGAGGGAATGTATGAGGGAAGCCCTATGCTATGTGAGCTTGGTAAACAGGACACACTCCTCTGGGCCTCCCTGACAGCTGCAGCGATCTGAGAACTCCAGGAGTCAAGTGACTGGGAGGAGGGGTGTAGGGACACACCTTGCAGGAACAGCACCGAGCTGAGGAGGAACAGAGAATGAGACATAGAGAGATAGAGAGCCATGTGTCCCTCTTACAAAGTGGGGTTAAGTGCCACGCTGCCATGTTCCATTATGAGTTGCATTTCGAGGATGGAGGCTGAGGGAGCACGGACATTTTCCCATCAGGACTGGGTGTAACTGAGTTTGAGTTATGCCTTGAATGAATGTGCACACACACACACACACACACACACACACACACACACACACACACACACACACACACACACACACACACACACACACACACACACACACACACACACACACACCAGGGTTTCCATTAGCAGGTAATAGCCGGCTTTTGGATGATACATTTTTTAAAAAGCCGATAAATAAAATTGGCGACCGGCCAATTGTCCCGGAGAAGAAGAGAAAATCCCATTGCGAAATAATGCTTTTTAGCCTATTCATTGATGGAAATACCAGTCGATGTAAATACATTTGACTGGTCAAGGTTATCAGTCTACAGGTTAATTTGCCAAATTGAGTGGAATTAAATTGGCGCGTGTGTACAGTATATTCGTTATTTATCTTATCACACGCGTACAGAGCCCTTTAGTTGAATATCTGTCAGACAGCGCGAGAGCTGCTCTTACAGCATCTCATAAAGCAAATGCATAGGCAACGGAAGGCAGGCTTCATCAGTGGGTCACACACCACTTTGCAATGACCTGGAGGCAGTATTTTGAAAAAATATACTTAATTGTTTGAAAGCTGAACGTTTTACTACATATTATGAGGTATGTCTAACCTTACTTCAAAGTAGCCTAGCCAAAATCAGACCATATTCATGGATTATTTTATATAAACTTTATTTCATTGTCCAGTAGCTAAAGGCACAATCCTAGTCATATTAGCAACCCATGCTAATTGTTGCATATTTGATCTCCCCTCTTTCTAAATGTCTAACAGACATTTTCATCTCAGTCACATGAACCCGCTCGACAACAGTGTTTTCCCGTTAATTGCATTATGTAACTAAAATTTGTGCATAGCCTACTGCCTTGTAAATATAAATAATAGTTTATCAACATTTTAAGCTAAATTTTCTGATCTGAAATTTGGAATTTGAGTCTCATCGTGCAGCCATACAATGTATTAACAATCAAAACATATAGCCCAACGTTTGTATCACAACTAAAGTTACATTAATAACTCTAAATGAAGCATATAGGAATACCTATTTATTTGTTAACCGCTCAACACAGAATAGCTGCATGTGCGCACTCCCCCAAATCGTTTGGAGAAAATATTTATATTTTATTCAGCTTTGTTCAATTGTATTCTTCATACTATAAAATAATACAAAATAATGCCATGGAATTATAAGCAAATCTTGTCTCCTAAATGAACTAGTGTAGCCCACAGCGATTTGGCATAGCCAGATGACGGCCTAATATAAGGACAACTCTATAATTTTCTTCTGAAATAGACTACATTTTCATCATATGATACTTCTTTAGACCTGTCTAAAATAAATAATGGATTAATTGTGAAGGTGTAGGCTATATTACATGGATTTATTATACTTTTTAAAATGGCCAGGAGATGCTAATGTATTTATGTTAATTAACGGTCAATTACAGTGAGACCAACAGTTATTTGCTTGACAATCACTGGCTGACAACATTTTGTGACCGCCACAGTCCTAATTGGAACACATTCCCTTATATGTGTATTAAAGGGATACTTCCCCAGAGTCAGATGAACTTGTGGATACCATTTTTATGTCTCTGTGTCCAGTATGAAGGAAGGTATTTTCGCAAACCAATGCTAAATAGCGTTAGCGCAATGACTGGAGGTCTATGGGTATCTGCTCGTATGCTAGTCATTTTGCTAATGATAGTTAGCAATTACACTAGCGCTAGTTAGCAACTTCCTTCAAACTGCACGAAGAGACATAAAAATGGTATCCACGAGTTCATCTGACTCTGGGGAAATCGATAAAGGTCCTCTTTGCCAAAGTAGTAAAACGTATTTGGTCCTATATTCATAACACGCAATGACTACATTCTACATTAATGTTAATGCTACCATGATTACGGATAATCCTGAATGAATCATGAATAAGGATGAGTGAGAAAGTTACAGACGCACATATCATACCCCCCTCAAAAATATTCGGGATTATCCGTAATCATTATTAACTACCTTAATACACATTCAGTGCCTTTCGGAAAGTATTCAGACCCCTTGATGTTTTCTACATTTTCGTATGTTACAACCTTATTCTAAAACGGATTAGATTGTTTTTTTCCTCATCAATCTACACACAATACCCCATAATGACAAAGCAAAAACTGTTGTTTTTTTTGCAAATGTAAAAATATAACTACACTGAAATATCACATTTACATAAGTATTCAGACCCTTTACTCAGTACTTTGTTGAAGCACATTTGGCAGCGATTACAGCATCGAGTCTTCTTGGGTATGACACTACAAACTGTATTTGGGGAGTTTCTCCCATGCTTCTCTGCAGATCATCTCAAGCTTTGACAGGTTGTATGGGGAGCGACGCTGCACAGCTATTTTCAGGTCTCTCCAGAGATGTTCGATCAGGTTCAAGTCCGGGCTATGGCTGGGCCACTCAAGGACATTCAGAGACCTGTTCCGAATCCACTCCTGCATTGTCTTGGCTGTGTGCTTAGTGTCGTTGTCCTGTTGGAAGGTGAAACTTCACCCCAGTCCTGAGAGCAGGTTTTAATCAAGGATCTCTCTGTACTTTGCTCCGTTCATCATTCCCTCGATCCTGACTAGTCATGGACTGCCTTGCCGCTGAAAAACATCCCCACAACATGGTGTTGCCACCACCATGCTTCACCATAGGGATGGTGACAGGTTTCCTCCAGATGTGACGCTTGGCATTCAGGCCAAAGAGTTCAATCTTGTTTCTCATGGTCTGAGATTCCTTTTGGTGCTTTTTGGAAAACTCCAAGCGGGCTGTCATGTGCCTTTTACTGAGGAATGGCTTCCGTCTGGCAACTCTACCATAAAGGCCTGATTGGTGTAGTGCTGCAGAGATGGTTGTCCTTCTGGAAGGTTCTCCCATCTCTACAGAGGAACTCTGGAGCTTTGTCAGAGTGACCATCGGGTTCTTCGTCACCTCCCTGACATAGGCCCTTCTCCCCCGATTGTTCAGTTTGGCCGGGCGGCCAGGTCTAGGAAGAGTCTTGGTGGCTCCAAAGTTCTTCCATTTAAGAATGATGGAGACCACTGTGTTCTTGGGGACCTTCAATGCTGCAGAAATGTTTTGGTACCCTTCCCCAGATCTGTGCCTCAACACAATCCTGTCACGGAGCTCTAAGGACAATTTCTTCAACATTATGGCTTGGTTTTTGCTCTGACGTGTGTGCTTTTCCAAATCATGTCCAATCAATTAAATTTGCCACAGGTGGACTCCAATCAATTTGTAGAAACATCTCAAGAATGATTAATGGATATGGGTCTGGTAAATTTGTCAAATGTCCGGTAAATTATAATGCTGCTGGTCAAATGTCCAGCACCACATTTTCCTAACAGAAACCCTGACACACACACACACACACACACACACACACACACACACACACACACACACACACACACACACACACACACACACACACACACACACACACACACACACACACACACAAAGAGATCCCCTAGCTATCACAAGCAATTCATGCACTCATTAATCTCAGGTTGATACCTGGTTAACAGCGAAGGGAGAGAGGGCAGAGATAGAGAGTAGTGTGCTTTACAGCTGACAGACAGACAGGCTCCATCACACTGTTGTTGTTTTCCTCCTCCCCTCCACATCGTTTGGACCACAGTAGCTCTGTAGCTGCACTAAGCTGGTGTGGAGGGAAATGGCTGCTGAGGCACACACTCTGTGTGACACATACTCACTTTCCTCTGATGGATTCTGTCTCTTACACCATAGCAATGCCATAAATGACCGTTTGAACAGCAGCAGACTAGAGACACGGTTACTGCAGAGCTGCAGAGTACGTGTTTGTGTAATACACTGAGAGGGAGACAGACGTGTGTGTAGCTGCAGTCTGATCTGTTCACCGTCTGCTACACACCCACCCACACTCTATAGGAGGCTGTGGGCGGTAAAGATGGCGGCTGATCCTGAAAGTCCATAATGAAGTAAGTCCATAATTTCTTGCGTTGGAGGAGGGGTTGGTGGCGCAAATGGGAGGTGCGGTTGCTGCGCAGGAGTGTGTTTAGCCCCTCAGAGCACTCCCTTAAGTCAGTCTTTAGACAGACAGACAGCTGCTCAAACAGGGCTTAGGAGAGCAGTGGGCAGTCTGGACACTCACGTAAGCCCATTAGGCCTCCTCCGCTCCCCATTGGTAACAAGGCTCAGTTCAAACGCTGCTCCCGTGTTTTGATGGTAACGTGGTCTGGAGGATATTATGACATGGCATTGTTTGTGGGAAGGTCTTTCTATTGAGGCCATGCATCCTGTTGTGATTGATTGTGATTGGTTGTGCTGCCCCATTCCTGCCATTTTTTCTAGCCAACTAACAACCAACGTTCCCACAACTTTAGAGAACGTTCCATTATGAGTCTCATTAAGTCATTAACGTTTTCATAGGAATGTTCTTGTGATGTGCCAGGAATGTTTCCAAGAGACCATTCCCTTAATGTCAATTAGAACATACACAGAACAAGGTTGCCATGTTCTCAAAACACAAGATATTAATGTTCTAGACACGTTTCATGTGAACCTTGCAAGAACATTCATGCGTCCAGTTTTCAGTGGGTTAAGATAATATTCCAGCAACATCACACTAAACATACACAGATCATGGTTTCCATGTTCTCAGAATATAAGATGTTAATGTTCTAGACACGTTTCATGTGAACCTCGCAGGAACATTTCTGTGTATCAGTTTTCAGGACGTCACCTGATGGTCCCAAAGAACCATTCTCCCCCCTCAAAAAGTGTTTCATTACATATCACGCCCTCTTACTGTTGCCGAGCCAATCAAGGTCCATTCACAGCTCCTTGTCTGTTGGCAAGGATACGCTCACACACTGTGCTTTTCACGTACAGTGTTTTTGACTTACATATTTGACACACTTTGATGATTACATTGTCCTTGTTCATTTATACAGTAATTATTATTCAACATGTCCTCACCTGGACTTTGAACTCAAAATCTTTTGGTTCACGGTAGTCTGATCTTCCTGCTACGCTGCCATGTCTGTGTCAGGTATCAATTCATCTGACTATTCTTATTATTGATTTGATTTACTTATTTCAGAAAGTTTAGGGCTTTCAGTGTAGTTGTTGAATGTTGGTGGGGCATGTTAACCTGTTTTAATGATACTCCTGAATCCCTATGATCAAGAAACGTTTTTCTTAAGTGTACTTTTAACAGTACACTTTAACTTCCAAATGCATTCACCCTATTGCTTACAGCCTTACATGACTGGGAATACAGATATGCATCTGTTGGTCACAGATACCTTTAAATAAAAGTAATCAGAAAACCAGTCAGTATCTGGTTTGACCACCATTTTCCTCATGCAGCGCGACACATCTCCTTCGCATAGAGTTGATCAGGCTATTGATTATGGCCTGTGGAATGTTGTCCCACTCCTCTTCAATGGCTGTGTGATGTTGCTGGATATTGTCGGGAACTGGAACACGCTGTCGTACATGTCAACCCAGAGCATCCCAAACATGCTCAATGGATGACATTTCTGGTGAGTATGCAGGACATGGAAGAACTGGGACATTTTCAGCTTCCAGGAATTATGTACAGATCCTTGCGACATGGAGCCATGCATTATCATGCTGAAACATGAGGTGATGGTGGTGGATGAATGGCACAACAATGGGCCTCAGGATCTGGTCATGGTATCTCTGTGCATTTAAATTGCCATCGATAAAATGCAATTGTGTTCGTTGTCCATACCTTATGCCTGCCTATAATATAACCCCACCGCCACCATGGGGCACTTTGCTCACAAAGTTGACAACAGCAAACCGCTCGCCCACGCAACACCATACATGTGGTCTGCGGTTGTGTGGCCGGTTGGACGTCAAATTCTCTAAAACTACGTTGGAGGGGGCTTATGGTAGAGAAATGGTGGACAGCTCTGGTGGACATTCCTGCAGCCAGCATGCCAATAGCACGCTCCCTCAAAACTTGAGACATCTGTGGCATTGGGTTTTGTGACCAAACTGCACATTTTAGAGTGGCCTTTTATTTTCCCCAACACAAGGTGCACCTGTGTAATTATCATGCTGTTTAATCAGTTTCTTGATTTGCCACACCTGTCAGGTGGATGGATTATCTTGGTAAAGGAAAAATTCTCACTAACAGGGATGTAAAGAAATTAGTGCACTTTTTGTGCGTATTGAAAATGTCTTTGATCTTATATTTGGTAGTGGTAGGCCACACAAGCTCACAGTACGGGGCCGCCGAATGCTGAAGCGCATAACGCGTAAAAATAGTCTGTCCTCAGTTGCAACACTCACTACTGAGTTCCAAACTGCCTCTGGAAGCAACTTCAGCACAAGAACTGTTCGTCGGGAACTTCATGTGAAACGGGTTTCACTGGCCGAGCAGCCGCACACAAGCCTAAGGTCACCATGCGCAATGCCAAGCATCTGCTGGAGTGGTGTAAAGCTCGCTGACATTGGACTCTGGAGCAATGGAAACGCATCCTCTGGAGTGATGAATCACGCTTCACCATCTGGCTGTTCGATGGACGAATCTGGGTTTGGCGGATGCCAGGAGAACGCTACCTGCCCGAATGCACAGTGCCAACTGTAAAGTTCGGTGGTGGAGGAATAATGGTCTGGGGCTGTTTTTTATGGTTTGGGCTAGTGAAGGGAAATCTCAATACTACAGCATTCAATAACATTCTAGACGGTTTTGTGCTTCCAACTTTGTGTTATCAGTTTGGGGAATGCCCTTTACTGTTTCAAAATGACAATGCCCCCGTGGACAAAGCGAGGTCCATACAGAAATGGTTTGTTGAGATTGGTGTGGAAGAACTTGACTGGTTTGCACAGAGCCCTGACCTCAATCCCATCGAACACCTTTGGGATGAATTGGAACGCAGACTGCGAGCCAGGCCTAATCGCCTAACATCAGTGGCCGACCTCGCTAATGATCTTGTGGCTGAATGGAAGCAAGTCCCTGCAGCAATGTTCCATCATCTAATGGAAAGCCTTCCCAGAAGAGTGGAGGCTGTTATAGCAGCAAAGGGGGAACCATCTCCATATTAATGCCCATGATTTTGGAATGAGATGTTCGACGAGCAGGTGTCCACACATTTTTGTACATGTAGTGCTTTTTGGAAAGTCACATCAGCTCTATGTTCATAGATGAAAAAATGAAGCTTTCAAAGAAAAGAACACCATACCTACAGTGAAACATGGAGGAGTCTCGGTTATGTTTTGTGGCTGCTTTGCTGCGCCTGGCACAGGGTGCCTTGAATCTGTGCAGGGCACAATGAAATCTCAAGACTATCAAGGCATTCTGGAGCGAAACGTACTGCCCAGTGTCAGAAAGTTCTGTCTCAGTCGCAGGTCATGGGTCCTCCAACAGGATAATGACCCAAAACACACAGGAAAAGCACCTAAGAATGGATAAGAACAAAACATTGGACTATTCTGAAGTGGCCTTCTATGAGTCTTGATCTGGATCCATTTTCATTTGTTTTATTATTTACAATATTATGCTGAATAAAAAATCAAAAGCAAAGTCTGATTTCTATTAAATATGGAATAAACAATGGTGGATGCCAATTAATTTATTAAGTTATTTCAGATAAAATTGTACATTCTTCGTTTTTTGTGGAGGGGTACCAACAAATCTGACCACGTCTGTAAAAGTTCTTACAACGTTCCCATGAAACATGTCAAGAACATGAATATCTTGTGCCCTGATAGTAACCACATTCTGGCTATGTTCTGAGGGAACTCTTTATTTTTTTCTCCAATTTCGATCTTGTCTCATCGCTGCAGCTCCCCAACCGGCTCGGGAGGCAAAGGTCGTGTCATGTGGCCTCCGAAACATGATCCGCCAAACCACGCTTTTCAACACCTGCCCGCTTAACCCGGAAGCCAGCCGCACCAATGTGTCGGAGGAAACACTGTTCAGCCTGCAGGCACCGGGCCCGCCACAAGGTCAGCCTGCAGGCACCGGGCCCGCCACAAGGAGTTGCTAGAGCGCGATGAGCCAAGTAAAGCCCCCCGGCCAAACCCTCCCCTAACCCGGATGACGCTGGGCCAATTGTGCACCACCCTATGGGACTCCCAATCACGGCTGGTTGTGATACAGCCCAGAATCGAACCCAGGTCTGCAGTGACGCCTCTAGCACAATGCAGTGCGTTAGACCGCTGTGCTACTCGGGAGACCTACATTAAGGGAACTCTAATGTCAAAACACTCTAAAAAAGGTTTTCAGAAAGCTTTTGCTAACATAAATAGAATGTTCCCCTAACTAACGGAAAAGTTGACACTCAAACATTAGGGGAACATTAAAAAAAACGTTATCTCTTCCTAGAATTGTTAGCTGGGTAAGCTGTCGTGTGGTGTTGCAAGTAGCCCTCTGGAATGTCAGGCCCTGCTCATGCCTCATGGCGGGTGGCCCTAGGCGAGAAGTCTCACAGTGAGGCCGTAGGGGAGGAGTCTCACAGTGAGGCCGTAGGGGAGGAGTCTCACAGTGAGGCCCTAGGGGGAGGAGTCTCACAGTGAGGCCGTAGGGGAGGAGTCTCACAGTGAGGCACCGGGAGGTTGCAGAGAGAGCGATGGAATGCACTCCAAGAGGTATGTTTATGTGTGTGTTTTCTCTCTCCCTTATCCCAACCCAGAGCTACTCCCCATTGTTCCATTCACCCAGTCATATCTAGACAGTTGAGCGGCAACAGGATACCATTTATTAGCTAACGTAATACAATATCAACCCTGTAATTCTGTTATCCCTCACTGGAGCTAGAGCACATGGTGTCTGTGTTAAGGAATGATGGCTTAAAGAAGTCAGTTACATGATTTTATTTGTAGAGGACTGTTTATCCAATTTGACTTTGATGTACAGTGTATCTCCCCGTTTAAAAAAAAAGTGTATTTATTACTGTACACTCTGCCATCCCTATCTGTTCTCTGTAAATACAAGTCAGCGCCCACAGGTTAACTAGACGCAAGTGTTTCTCTGGCCATGCTATGAGCACCAGTAATACTTCAGCATTATTGGAGTAGAGCATAATTATGCCATTACACTGACAGTGATGCTTGCACTGAAATACTGCTGTTTTTTTTGCTACTCTTATCAAAGCTGATCTCACTCTCTCTTATGGTGGGCCACAATTTCAACATGACATCCAGACAGCTTTTTCCCTCCTGTTGAAACCGTCATTCAGGCTCCAGGCTCCTGGCACACATCTGTTGACGTCACGCAGGCTTCTTGCGGGCTGACGTCGTTGTTCATCTCTGGATATATCAGAGGAGAGAGTGGGCTGCAGTGTGGCTGGGATCTCAATCCACAATGGCTCCTGTTCAGACCTCATACTGTTTGTGTATGCGTGCATGTCTGCTTTCACAAAAGTTCAGTATGTCATTTCTGAGAATACTGAGCTGAGTATACTTATACTGAATACTTATCCGTCTACGTCTGAAAAGGCATGGGAGTACTGTACTATGATTATAGAGCCAGAGGTGACCGGATTACTGGTTGACCAGATTCTCCATTGTCTACGGTCGGAAAACCGCTCTCTTGACTGGACATATCCTGTAAGTCTATGACTGTGGAGGTCCAGAGAGAGAGAGAGAGAGAGAGAGAGAGAGAGAGAATGAGCGTCTTTAGTAGGGTTAATCTCTCATCAGAGGCCACTGCAGGAGGAGTGAGTGTCAGAGTGAACACCTCCTGGCCTATGTGGCCCCTCAAACCCCCTGCGAGCTTTGACCAGGGATTGATGATGTGTCATTGGGATCTCTAGCAGATCGATGGGCTCCTGGCCCACAGGAAGATTGGCCACTGGCAATTCATCATCGGGGGTCGCAACACATTTAGCCATGTCCCACAAACACTCATTGTCATTCAAATGCTGTGGTCCTGCAGGGGCGGGGTGAACTAAGCTGGGCGTGGCCTCAGCTCTTCAGATGAGCACACACTTTACCCTATTTCTTAAAATCACCAATGCAGCTTGACCAGGGCCAATTAAATATTAAAGAAAGATTCACCCATTTTGAATGTTATATATTTTTTGAGCATCTCTGAGTGACGTTATATCGATTCCCTGGATAATGTAAAGTTTTCATGTGCATCTGATATATTGGCGTTCAAGCAGGCAGAAATCCGTAAGGTATTACGTAGCACTGTGATAAAGTCGCTCTCGCTAC
Organism: Thymallus thymallus; assembly: GCA_023634145.1. Lineage (NCBI taxonomy): Eukaryota > Metazoa > Chordata > Actinopteri > Salmoniformes > Salmonidae > Thymallus > Thymallus thymallus. The sequence continues at coordinate 19,085,449 of CM042414.1, forward strand.
ACTGTAAGTTAATAGGAATAATACTTTTAGATCGCGAAAACGTCTATCATACATTTAAAATGTCAATATTGGCCAATGCCATACATTGGGATGATGTTTTCTCTCGAATAAGCCATTGATCATATTTTTGCGATTTTCCTACCTCGAGAAATGTGTCATTTAACGGAGGGTCTAGCACATTTTTCCTATTTGTCTGCCTCTTTAGTCCAGGGTGCATTGCATGGTGCCGTTGCCAGAGATATTATAGAAAGGAGATGGGAATCCAGGGAATGAAGGAATGTATAACGCCTAACCCCCCCGTATAACTGTCGACCAATCGCGTTGTCATTCTGCGTCACGTGGTTGCTAAATTAATAGTCACGCAATCCATTCTCATGGCATTCTCTCAACCAGCTTCATGAATGCATTTCAATTAACAGGTGTGCCTTTAAGTTAACTTTTAGAAAATACAGTCCATCATTACTTTAAGACTAGAACGTCAGTCAATCAGAACAGTCGCAAAAACAATCAAGCACTATGATGAAACTCTGTGAAGGACTGCCACAGGAACTGCCACAGGAAAGGAAGACCCAGAGTTACCTCTGCTGCAGAGGATAAGTTCATTAGAGTTACCAGCCTCAGAAAATGCAGCCCAAATAAATTCTTCACAGAGTTCAAGTTACAGACACATCTCAACATCAACTGTTCAGAGGAGACTGTGTGAATCAGTCCTTCATGGTCAAATTGCTGTAAAGAAACACTACTAAAGGACACCAATAAGAAGAAGAGACTTACTTGGGCCAAGAAACACGAGCAATGGACATTAGACTGGTGGAAATCTGTCCTTTGAGGATGATCTCCGCATGTGTGGTTCCCACCGTGAAGTATGGAGGAGGAGGTGTGCTGGTGTGTGGGTGCTTTGCTGGTGACACTCAGTGATTTATTTAGAATTCAAGGCACACTTATCCAGCATGGCTACCACAGCATTCTGCAGCGATACACCATCCCATCTGGTTCGCACTTAGTGGGAATATCATTTGTTTTTCAACAGGACAATGACCCAACACACCTCCAAGCTGTGTAAGGGCTACGTATTTGACCAAGAAGGAGAGTGATGGAGTTCTGCATCAGATGAGCTGGCCTCCATGGTCACCCGACCTCAACCCAGTTGAGATGGTTTGGATTTTGTTGAACTGTAGACTGAAGGAAAAGCAGCCAACAAGTGCTCAGCATATGTGGGAACACCTTCAAGACTGTTGGAAAAGCATTCCAGGTGAAGCTGGTTGAGAGAATGCCAAGAGTGTGCAAAGCTGTCATTTCGAATATTAGACTCCACTCTGTGAGGTACATCAATCTGCAGGGTAAACATGGTGAGATTGCAGACTCCGAAATTGAAAGTGCAGTTTGTTTAGGCGATTTTACAGCTAACTAGCTACGTTACATGCAGATATTGTCTTTGGTATTATTTTTGTTTATAGCTACGTTTGCTAGCTAGCCAGCCAGCCAGCCCATAGAGAGCATTGCATTGTGGATTTTGTAGTCGACTTGAGCCCCAACAGATTTCCATGTTGCTACCAACCTTATTATAAAGACAAAATGAAACATTTGTTCACAAAAATGTTGTTCTCACATATTAGTGTTTTTTCATACTGTAAATTAAAGGAATGAGTGGTTTTGGGTGGATTTTTCCTTTAAAGAACATGGAAACATCCGGAAATGGATTCAGACACCATGGTCATTTTAGATTACCTACTTTCACAGTGTTCCTCTTTGTGTGTACTGTATGTGTGTGTGTGACTGATGAATGCCGATGTTTTGTACAGATATGAGTAGGATGTTGGTATGTGCACTGTCCTTCCCTACCCATCACACAGTACTGTCCAGTCTCTCTTTGTCTCTACATATCTGTAACATTATAGGAATGTATGCGCTTGGGAACTTTGTTTGCATGTTCATATTTTCTGTCTAAGTGTGTTTATCTGCCCCATGTATGAATGTTACGACTCTCTCGTGAGAGTGACAATGATCTCCTCTGGCCTCTCTGTCTCTTAGTATCATCTCTTACCTGTGTTTAGTGACTGAGTGTTCCCTGTTCAGACACAGTAGGCTGCCACCCTGGCCCAGTCTGTATCCTCCAGCTCTGGTTCTGTCTTGTACCTTCTGTCTGTCCTCTCACATCTGGATTCAATAGGTCCAGCTTCCTCCTCTGAAGAAGGGACACATATAAATAGTCTGGCTGCAGTAACCACACTATGCAACAGGGCCTGTGTGTTAGACCGGCCCTTCTCCCGTGTCGGCCCCTCAGATATGGTGAGTGACGTCGCCACGCTGATGCCTTAGCCCCACCCCCTGGTGTCAGGCTGTTGTCCCCTGGCTCCGCCTCTGTGGCAGCCTCTGGTCCCCAGGCTGTGGTGTGGCTGACACAGGCTGCATGCTAACCACACCGACCGCCACAGAGCCCGTGCCCAACTGTGGAAAGTTTGAGTGGAGCTGAGCCAGGGCTGAGAGACAGGCAGGCAGGCGGTGGGTGGGTGGGCTGCTGGTAGCATGCGTGGGTAGTGGGCTGAGGAAGGGAAATGTTATATCCTGGTTGTAGCTCAATAACTCAACAACTAAAAATACTGGCATTTTAAGATGTACAGTGTAGTGTAACACAGTACAGTACATACAGTGTCTTCAGAAAGTATTCATACCCCTTGACTTATTCCACATTTTGTTGTGTTACAGCCTGTATTCAAAATCGATTAAATTGATTTTTTCTCTCACTCATCTACACACAATACTCCATAATGACAAAGAGAGAACATGTTTGCTAATTTATTGGGAATGAAATACAGAAATACCTCATTTACATACCCCTTCACTATGACACTCCAAATTGAGCTCAGGTGATTCCAATTTGCTTTGATCATCATTGAGATGCCACTACAACTTGATTGGAGTCCACCTGTGGCCAATTAAATTGTTTGGACATTATTTAGAAAGAAGCACACCTGTCTATATAATGTCCCACAGTTGACAGTGCATGTCTGAACAGAAATTAAGCCATAAAGTCCAAGGAACTGTCCGAGATCTCCGAGAAATGTGATGAGGTATATACAGCGGGTGAAATAAGTATTGAACACGTCACCATTTTTCTCAGTAAATATATTTCCAAAGGTGCTATTGACATGAAATTTTCACCAGATGTTGGTAACAACCCAAGTAATCCATACATACAAAGAAACCAAAACAAATAAGTTCAGAAATTAAGTTATGTGTAATAATGTGAAATGACACAGGGAAAAAGCACATTATTACACATAACTTAATGTCTGAACTTATTTGTTTTGGTTTCTTTGTATGTATGTATTACTTGGGTTGTTACCAACATCTGGTGAAACTTTCATGTCAATAGCACCTTTCGAAATATATTTACTGAGAAAAATGGTGACGTGTTCAGTACTTATTTCACCCGCTGTATCTGGGGAAGGGTATTAAACTATTTCTAGAGTGTTTAAAGTTTCCAAGAGCACAGTGGTCTCCATCATTGGGAAATGTAAAAAATGTGGAACTACTCAGACTCTGACTAGAACTGTCCGTCCAAACTGAGCAACCGGGCAAGAATGACCTTAGTCAAGGAGGTGACCAAGAACCCAATGACCACTCTGACAGAACTACAGAGTTCCTTGGCTGAGATGGGAGAACCTGCCAGATGGACAACAGTCTCTACAGCACTTTACCAATCTGGGCTTTATGGGAGAGGAAGCCATTCCTGAGAAAAAAGCACATGACCGCACGCCTGGAGTTTGCAAATAGGCACGTGAAAGACTCTGAGAGCATAAGACAAAATATTCTGTGCTCTGAGCCAAAAATGTAACTCTTTGGCCTGAATGCAAAGCGCTATATTTGGAGAAACCCAGGCACAGCTCATGCTATGGGGATGCTTTTCAGCGGCAGGGACTGGGAGACTGGTAAGGATGGAGGGAAGGAACAATGAATTGAGCCAAATACGGGCAAATCCTTGGTGAGAACCTGCTTCAGAGTGCAAACGACCTAAGACTGGGGCTAAGATTTACGTTCCAACAGGACAAGGACACCAAGCATACAGCCAAAGCAATGTTGGAATGGCTTCAGAACAAGAATGTGAAAGTCCTTGAGTGGCCCAGCCAAAGCCCAGACTTGAATCCCATTAAATCTATGGAAATACTTGAAGATTGCTGTTCACCTCTGCTCCCCATCTAACTTAACAGAGCTTGAGAAAATCTGCAAGGAAAAATGGGAGAAAATCTCCAAATCCAGATGTGCAAAGCTGATACAGACATACCCAAGACGACTCAAAGCTGTAATCGCCGCCAAAAGTGCTTCTACAAAGTATTGACTCAGGGGTGTGAATACTTATATAATAACTTTTATTTTTATTTTAAAAACATGTTTTCATTTAGTCATTATTGGGTATGTGTGTAGAATATTTCATCCATTTTGAATTCAAGCTGTGGAATAAGTGGTATGAATACTTTCTGAAGGCACTGTATGTGCCCAACTACACTCTTTATAGATGTACACTACTGTTCAAAAGTTTGGGTCACTTAGAAATGTCCTTGTTTTTGAAAGAAGAGCAATTCATTTTTTTGGTCTATTAAAATAACATCAAATTGATCAGAAATACAGTGTAGACATTGTTAATGTTGTAAACTACTATTGTAGCTGGAAATGTCAGATTCTTTATGGAATATTTACATAGGCGTACAGCGGCCCATTATCAGTAACCATCACTCCTGTGTTCCAATGGCACGTTGTGTTAGCTAATCCAAGTTTATCATTTTAAAAGGCTAGTTGATTATTAGAAAACCTTTTTGCAATTATGTTAGCACAGCTGAAAACTGTTGTGCTGATTAAAGAAGCAATAAAACTCGCCTTCTTTAGACTAGTTGAGTATCTGGAGCATCAGCATCAGCATTCGATTACAGGCTCAAAATGGCCAGAAACAAAAAAACGTTCTTCTGAAACTCGTCAGTCTATTCTTGTTCTGAGAAATTAAAGCTATTCCATGCAAGAAATTGCCAAGAAACTGAAGATCTCGTACAACACTGTGTACTACTCCCTTCACAGAACAGCTCAAACTGGCTCTAACCAGAATAGAAAGAGGAGTAGGAGGCCCCGGTTCACAACTGAGCAAGAAGACAAGTCCATTAGAGTGTCTAGTTTGAGAAACAGACGCATCACAAGTACTCAAGTGGCAGCTTCATTAGTACCCGCAAAACACCAGTCTCAACGTCAACAGTGAAGAGGCGACTCCGGGATGCTGGCCTTCTAGGCAGAGTTGCAAAGAAAAAGCCACATCTCAGACTGGCCAATAAAAATAAAAGATTAAGATGGGCAAAAGAACACAGACACTGGACAGAGGAAGATTGGAATTTTTTTTTATGGACAGACAAATCTAAGTTTGAGGTGCTCTGATCACAAAGAAGAACATTCGTGAGACGCAGACTAAATTAAAAGATACTGGAGGAGTGCTTGACGCCATCTGTCAAGCATGGTGGAGGCAATGTGATGGTCTTTGGGTGCTTTGGTGGTGGTAAAGTGGGAGATTTGTACAGGGTAAAAGGGATCTTGAAGAAGGAAGGCTATCACTCCATTTTGAATGCCAAAGGTCTGCAAGGATGTAATTGCTGCTAACCTTGTCAACGTCTTGACTATATTTCCTATTTATTTTACAACTCATTTCATGTATGTTTTCATGGAAAACAAGGACATTTCTAAGTGACCCCGAACTTTTGAACGGTAGTTTACATATTTATCCTGTTCAAAAGGAGACTCAATTCCATTATGAAGTAATGGGTCATACAGGGGTTGGTATCCATATTGGCTCGTTAGAGAGTAGGGATGATATGAGGGGGGGCAGCAGGTGGCAGCAGGGTTTGTTTTTGTCCTCATGCATCTTGAGACTGTCCCTTGTCAGTCATTAACTCTGTGTGTGTCCCCTTATGCTCTGTAAACACATACCCCTTTGTGTGGCACATGTTGTGTCCTGTCCTGCCACAGAGCCTCCTCCCGCCCCCCCCCCCCCCCCACTGCCCCTGTCTGACTAACAGGAGGGAGGAGAAGGGGTGCATAGCCAAGCCTCTTGCTTGAGTGAGTTTAAATTGTATCTGCTTACAGCAGAAGACACTGCAGTGTGGCGGAACGGTCTTCAACGAAGTATGGAGAGCCACACTGAAAATGTGCTATATTTCCTCGCCATCAATAAAATAAAATAAAAATGTCCTCTATCAAGAAACAGAATAAATGTAGGTCCATTATCATTTCTACACAGTTTTGATTTAGTTTTAGTAATTTTAAAGTATATTGAGTTTGTTTATAAAAGAAAAAGTAAAAAACAAAGTGTTTCTGTAGAGAGAAACAGCAGGGCATCATACGGTAACAGTAGGTTCTATGTTTCCTTGCCTCAAGGCTCAGTGAGATGTGGTAAAATGGCAGACACATGAAAGTTGTGTTCCTGAGCTGGAACGTGAGAATGTCCCTGCCCCCCTCTCGCTGGCCTCTGAGGAGGAGCCACCCGCTCCTGCCCCCGCTACTGCCCCCGCTCTTACCCCCTCTCTCCCTGCTGAAGACAGAGCTTCAGTTTCCGTCCCAGGCCATTGGGGTATCAGATTTGTTTTGGTGTGGGAAGGAAGGGGGCTAGGGATGGCATACGCATAGAGAAGAAACTGACTACCGGTGGGAGAAATCTTTACATCCTGCGTAATGTAAAAAGCATGTGTGCAATCGGACACACAGACCGATAGAGACATGCACCAGAGACAGAGCGAAGAAAAGTAGAAAAATACAAACACCACTTCCTCCCTCCCATTCCGCCACTGCTGATGACCCTTCATCCATACATCCCATGCCAGCAGCTGGAGTTGTGAAGCGGCCATTTTATGAATGAGGTTGGGAAGGAGGGAGGAAAAGAGAGAGGGAGGGGGAGTTGGTCAGGTGGTGTGCCTGACGCGGCTCAGCAAGGCACTAGTGTTGAAGTTGCGTGTGTGTATTCACTGGCTGAGGAGGAGCCTGGGGTGGGCCCACACACTCTGCTTCTCCTCTCCGCAGGCTTTATGTGTTTGTGTTTTGTTCCTGCCTTTTCCGAGGCACAGAGCAGGGTGGAACAAAAAGGTCTAGTTTCGACTGAGCTTCCCTTCCGCCCCGAGCTGCCTCCGTCTGAGGTGTTGAAGGAAGAATGGCCCACTCCAGCACTATCCGTTTTCCATTCTCTAATTCACATTGTGAACACCTCAATGACTTGCAGGATTTTTTTAATGTGTCTGTTTGTGCGTGTTAGTGTGTGAGGTGTTGACGGGCTGGCTCAGCCTGTTCAAAGCCCTTTCTCTCCTATCATGTCCCCCATACGTCACCATCTGAAGATTAATTTCCCTTTTTGCATATGCATCTTCAGTATCTTCAGTTTACCCACAAGTAGAGTTAAAAGCTGCATGTATTATTACAATTGATTGGTGCCTACTTCTTTTCAACAGTTTGCCCAGTAGAATGAAAGACACTGATCAATATCAGTGTGTCTCCTGAAGGCCTAGAGGAAACTATGAAAACTGTGAACACTGGAAGTGCTCTCTTTGTCCCAACCTGAGGGAACAGTGTGACGTCACTACGAGGTGAAACCTCTGTTCTCCTTGTGGAGGCAGTATATTACACAGTAGCAGTGTGTGGGTAAAATCACTGGGGAACCCAAGCTAGTAAAAAAGCCATATTACAACCTACAGTGCATTCGGAAAGTATTCAGACCCTTTGACTTTTCTCACATTTTGTTAGGTTACAGCCTTATTCTAAAATGGATTAAATACATTTTGGGGAGAAGGGCCTTGGTCGGGGAGGTGACAAAGAACACGATAGTCACTCTGACAGAGCTCCAGAGTTCTTCTGTGGAGATGGGAGAACCTTCCAGAAGGATAACCATCTCTGCAGCACTCCACCAATCAGGCCTTTATGGTAGAGTGACCAGACGGAAGCCACTCCTCAGTAAAAGGCACATGACAGCCCACTTGGAGTTTGCCAAAAGGCACCAAAATGACTCTCAGACCATGAGAAACAAGATTATCTGGTGTGATGAAACCAAGATTGAACTCTTTGGCCTGAATGCCAAGAGTCACATCAGGAGGAAGCAAGTCTCTGAATGTCCTTGAGTGGCCCAGCCGGAGCCCAGACTTGAAATAGCTGTGCAGCAACGCTCCCCATCTAACCTGACAGAGCTTGAGAGGATCTGCAGAGAAGAATTGGAGAAACTTCCCAAATACAGGTGTGCCAAGCTTGTAGCGTCATACCCAAGAAGACTTGAGGCTGTAGTCACTGTCAAAGGTTCTTCAACAAAGTACTATATTTCCGTTTTTTTTGTTTATCAAAAACTGTTTTTTCTTTGTCATTATGGGGTATTGTATGTAGTTTGATGATGGAAATGTTTTTTAAAATCCATTTTAGAATAAGGCTGTAACGTAACAAAATGTGGAAAAAGGCAAGGTTCTGAGTACTATAACAAGTTAATGTTTCCGACAGTTTACTAAACAACTACTGATTTAGAACAACAGAGTTACCGCAAGTCAGCACAAAGACTACAGGACCACTGACTCTGCTATACAGCACCATTTCAACATAATTAAATCAACTAGGCTATATTCACTGAGTGTACAAAACATCCATGATATAGACTGACCAGGTGTAAGCTAAGATCCCTTGTTGATGTCACCTGTTAAATCCACTTTAATCAGTGTAAATGAAAGGGAGGAGACAGGTTAAAGTATTTTTAAGCCTTGAGACGATTGAGACATGGATTGTGTATGTGTGCCATTCATAGGGTGAATGGGCTCGGCAAAAGATTTAAGTGCCTTTGAACGGGGTCTGGTAGTAGGTGCCAGGCACACCTGTTTGAGTGTGCCAAGAACTGCAACGCTGCTGTGTTTTTCACTCTCAGCAGTTTCCCATGTGTATCAAGAATGGTTCAACACCCAAACTTGACACAACTGTCGGAAGCATTGGAGTCAACATGGGCCAGCATCCCTGTAGAACGCTTTCGACACCTCATAGTCCATGCCCCAACGAATTTAGGTTGTTCTGAGGGCAAAAGTGGGTGCAACTCAATATTTTTGTACACTCAGTGTACGCTTAGTCTTAATACAATGAAAACAAACTTAAAGATACCAAAAACAATTTAGTCCAATCAATGTTGCTAAATAACATGTGGCTGTCCATGATACTGATTTCGGTGTGTGTGTTCAACGCCAATGCCATCCTCCTCTCTTTCATGTTGTCTAAATGGTCTATGACTCTGTCATACAGTAGTAAAAGGTCTATGACTCTGTCATACAGTAGTCAATGCTTTTAGTTTTTGTTGTCAAAGGCTACACAAAGGCTTCCTCACATAGGCAACAATGAACCAGCTAAGTTAGCTAGCTAGTTCATGTCAGCCTACTAAGCGACATCTAGGCTACATATTACATTTAAATAGTCTCAGGCACAAGTGGCACAATATATGAATGTATGTTTAGATCAGAATCTCTGTTATAATCATTGGCCTGTTCGGTGAATAAAAAAAAACCCAAGTCCAAATCCCCATCTCCAGGAAAGGGTTGATTTAGCTAGCTAGCTGTAGCAGGACAAAAACACAAGCAAACCAGAAACAGACATGTTTTGATGTTTTGCTTTTGATGTGATTTGATTGGTGTGAAGCCAAATCCAAACTGGCCTCCCTCAGGGGGTGGTTTTGCTGCGCCAGGCCTACCCCCAGTTGAGCTCAGCTCATTGCTGATAGGCTAATTATTATTTAAATTTTATTTTTTATCAAAGGAGATCAAATGGTTGCTGGCATCAATCAATCAAATGCTACGGCGGCAACATGTCATACTATTTTCTTCCAGACAGCATCAGATACATGGGCTACACATACTGAGACAGAGGGGCACTGTTTCCCTCGCTGTGATAATTTTTCCAGTGAGATAGATTCCGCGAGCAGCCCGTAAAAAGGCAACTACCTAGCTCGTTGAGAAATGAGAAGACATAGTGTAAACATGGAAGGGTAGGCTAATGCTTGAGACACTGTTGATGAACTGGAGGATATACTGTAGTGCCTCAGCAGAGGCTCCTCATTAGATTTACCTGGGACTTGGCAAGCCTTCCATTAAAGCTGGTAAATCAGAGGTGAACAAGTTTGTGGTTTTCCAGGGCCTGTGAGTTGTCGTGGTGAAGACAGTGCAGGTGCAGCAATGGCCAGTAATCAGTGCTGACACAGAGTGCCACAGTAGATAGGAGTACTTGTTGTCGGCCGGCCCAGGACGTGTTGTTTTCTACTGTCCTTCCTCTCTTTAGCCTGACCTTACACTGAGGCCATGGAGATAAACAACTCACCCTGGCTCCATTACCATGCTCTCTACACTGTTTTAGACATTGTCTCATTCAAAGTTAAAGCCTTATTCATCAAAACCCCAACTGCTGAGCTGTGTGAGCTCACAGGTTGTAAGGTTTTATTTGGTCTGTCTACGTTCCCCCCAGAGAAGGCAGGCGGGCAATAAAATGCTTCAGGTGTGCCTTGTGTTGCATGTAGTCAGTAAGAATGTCCTCCTGCAGGCAGAATAGGGCCGGAGCTACGGAGGGAGGTCGGAATGTGCCTTTGATCTGCAGGCTGTCTGGTGCTAACCTAATCTTCCGCTAGGTTGTGTTCCTGTTCCCTCTCTCTCTCCCACACTGTAGAAATACACAGACAATCAATCCCAATCAATCCCAATCCCAATCCCACCCCTCCCCATCCTGAAAACATAGTGCTGCAAACCCCTACTGGTCTGGAAGCCCAGTACAGTGTTGTGAGGCCTGTGGTGGGCTGGGCACTGGCTGGATATAGCCTAGAAGCAGGTACCACATCAGGCTGCAGGGCAGAGGGAACTCTTCTCTGAGGGGTCACAGCACCAGTGGTTCTAATCAAATCACCATAAGTGAAACCAGTGCTTGGAAATTTGGCCAGCTCTTTGATGGGTTTCTTTTGAGTGCTAGTTAAAGGAGATGGTCTCTAGTTTCCTAGTTTCTTGTTCTCCCTCTCGTCTCTCCCTCTCTCTCTGTGTGATTGATGGATCATTGATTGAGCAGCATGCTCCTACTTCCTCTCTGAGTCAGGCAGCTATCCGCTCCATGTCTGCAGCTCAGCCCAGCCAGCCAGCACACAGCCTGTTAGTTTAGGAGGAGACATGTTAGTTAGAGTACCTAACCCATTGATCTATCAGGTGGGATTTGTCATCGCACCCTGTCTCTATACTGTTATACCATTGTTACACAGTAATAGATGTATAATATGTGACTAGCAGCAATGCAAAACCAGGGCAATGTTTAACACGTTGGGGAAATATCACTTGGTAGAAAAATCTGTCTCAACAGACATTTGTGTGAGAGAAAATGACTTTTGATTAATCAATATGCCATTACTTTTAGTTAGGGGCGCAACTTTGGTTTTAGAAGTGGGAGGGGGGCGGGGGGGGGGGGGCGTTGGACGTAATTTGACTATATTATATATTTGTTTTTATCCAGTCGGATAAACACTCCAAACAGCTTAACCGACCGTTCGGAGAAGTCTGAATGGTCCTGACGCACACCATGCCTCCAAAGTCATCCAATTGCTATAATACATTTGTAGCAATAGCCTGCCCGCGCGGTCAATTATTTCAGCACTGTTTCACGCTGCTTTGAGACGAGCGTGGGGACTCGCCTTGATGAATCAATTAATGTCAGATAGTTTTTTCCACCGATTCTCCCTTTGGATTAGGCTACAATTAGGCTGTGGAAATGTTGAGGTGAGTGGTGCTCATGATCATCTTGTCTACTCGGCTCATTTATTAGCCCTGCTCAGAACATTTTGCCAGCATGGTATGAAGCTTGACAAGTGGATTATGGTGCTCTTCACTCGCAGTTGCTTTGTAGTTTAGGCATAATCCCGACAAAAAATCCTGTGACTTGTCTTAATCAATCATTGTGATTTTGTTTCACTAATCAATGTGATTTTGTTTAATTTAATCTCCGTCTGTAAATTTGGGTAATTCCTCGGTTGGGCAAATAAATTGAGGTGGTATAGCTCATCTATTCGTTTGTTCATCTATCACTGATCAGAAACATTTAGCATGCGATAATGTAGCCTAAATTGCATGTAGGCCTATTATTTGAATCAAACTCCAAAAGCCTGCAGAGGTTGTAAAATATGAATACGAGACTCACATTCTTTTGAAAACATAGATTGCTATTAAGCCTATTTTCTATCGGTATCATGACAAAGATACTCTCAATGTAAGACCCTACGCCTGCTCCCTAACAAAGCGGAGTGAGGGTTGGAAAGAGATGAAAATGATGGTTGAAAAAAAGCATGGGCTGGCCTGGGCGTCTGTTTTGACAGCGGTTCCACACGTTGCCGTGACGCAAGTTGTGTGTGAAAATTATTTGTTTATTTTATTTGTTACGTTACATTAGCCTACTATGAAGTATATGTGGGTTGACTGTGATCACGGTAACCTAAGCGTGTCTTGTCTGTTTAATGAACAAACTAACTGTTGATTTCATAAGCCTTTCATGTGATTTCATGTACAGACCAGTAACATAGTTAAACTCAAAATATGCCATTCTATTCCTATAAAAATACATTTTATTAGTCTTATAATGTTTCGTAAAACCTGCCTAAAACAGATTAATAATAGATTTCTTTGTGATGGTGTATATTCAATGGATTTATTAAAATAGAAGTCCACCCACATCGGCCCATGTCTTCTCCCAGCCCTAAACTTGCCGCCATGTAGATATAAAAGGCTTATCCCAGCAATAATGTGTTAAAAATGGTACTGTATGAATTGCGTTCTAAAAAACAGGCAACATACCGTAAAGTCTGTCTGTAAAGGCTATTAATTAGTTGGTTGTAGTAGGCTAGGTTTGGGATTTGTGTTGAAGGGGCAGGTCAGGTGCTGGAACCTCCTTTTTCAGGTTCAAACTGGCAGGTGAGTGGAACAAAATATCCTCCTTTTGATTGAAGGGAAATAGAAGTATAGCAATGTGTTAGGGAAAGCCCCCAGGCAGAATGAGCTAAGCCATAGAATGTATTGTTTGAATGAGAAGAAGTCTGATGTGGCCAACAAGTGTTCCATCTCAGAGAAGCCCATTGAGTAGACTCAATGAGGAATCGTTAATTTGTTATTGTGTCTGATGTGTAACGTGATTAGCTGGTAGTGACTCACTGTGACCTTGAGTGTGACTGGAGAACTTGGGAGTCGTTTTTCACTTTGGGATCATGTATGAAAAACAAATATTTGGTTTTATTTTCATCAAAAGATTAAGATTAAATACTCTAGGGACCATATACAAATATGCTGTAACTAAAAACACCATGAATCTTTATTATAATATTGTGGTTGGAAGCAGGGGTCTGGTATTGGTAATGATCCCCATGATTAGGAAACAGTTGCTTCCTACGTTTTTGTTTCGGTTGTTCACATGTAATCATGTGGGTAACATTACTCTGCACCTCATTCCCCTGTTGTAAAACAGTAAAAAGTGGCAGCAACAGCTTGTTTTTCTCCTCTAGTCTTGTCTCGTTTAGTCCAACTCACTAGCCCCCCTCTGGCTGGCAGCGGTAGTGTTGCTGAACCTGGGCCTGCATGGCTGTTGAGCTGTGTGAGGTCTCTGGCGACAAGAAGACAAAGGGCATATTTTTCAGAGCAGGGGCCCCGGAGTGGGCTGGGGCATTGCCTGGCCTCGTCAATGTCCCATCTGAGAGCAAGAGGGTTTTGGAGAGGGGAGAGCCTGTGTCTTTATGTCTCCTCTGGCTGTGAGTGTGCCACAACATCCCACAATGGCTCCATTGTTTGTTTGAGGGAGAGAGCGTGGGTATTCCGTTTCAATCATTTCTGGAAGTCTAATGTTTGACGTGGTGGGGGCTAAGGACTTCCTGTGGCTCAGACTCTTGTTTTTCCCCCCTGCTCCTCTGCTCCTCCTCCTCTCTGGGGGGGGTAAGTCCTCAGTAGAGGTTTGTAGGGACTGACTGACTTTCTGTTGCCTGTGTCGTGCCATGGAGTGGTGTGCCTGTGGAGTGCAGCAGAACTTTGGCCGCCTGCCCCTGGCCCAGCGGCCTACTCCCTGGGCCCCCCCTGTGCTGTGCTGTGCTGTGCTCCCCACTGCATCGCAGCCCCCTTGACTTCTCCTGCAGTGCTCTGACGACATTTCACCTCTCCTACGTGGAGCTAAAGTTGACTCCAAACTTAATCCACTAAGGGCTAATCTGTCACGGGGGGAAGTGGGTTGTTGGGCCAGGCCTCAGATCAGAACAGAACAGAGCTGCCTTAGCACCCAAGAATGTCTCTCTCATTCTTGGGTTCACTATTTGTTTGTGAAGTTCAGCTGGTGTTGAAGGAAGTTAACACAGCATATCACATCTAGATTGTAAACTTTCTGCCGGCGAGTACTGGCCAGTTGTTAGATCGAGGAGCGCTCTGTTGTGTGTGTGTGTGTGTGTGTGTGTGCGTGCACGCTCTTGCTTTGTCCAAGCTGACCACACACTGACCCTTGGGAACCCACACTGACAATAGACATTAATGTTAACTGAGTGTGATGTGGCAGAGGGCGATCACTGGGGGTGGGCTTTGCAGCCCTGCGCGCATGCCACATCCTGTGAGTGTCACACACACAGCGTGCACTTTCCACACCAATGCACGAATGCCAGCTCCACCAAGAGGCACAGTATCAAAACAAGGGGAACCATGGAGAGAGAAAACAACTTAGCTAAGCCTTTCTACATTATGAGCTTATGCTCATAATAGCTGTACCAGTGCCTACAGCTTCTCTCCCTCTCTTTTCTCTCTTGTTCTTTCCCTCATTCTTATTTCTCCTCTCGCACTCGGGTGGCCATATGAGCTGCTGAGGTCCCTGAAAGGGGAAGAGAGACTAAAAAAAGAGAGGTGGGGGGAGAGAGAGAAAGAGAGAGAGAGAGAGAGAGGAAGAGCAAAACTCCCCTCCCACTGAAAAGAGGAGGTGAATAGGGGGAATAAAATGATGATGTCACTGGCAGCCAATAGGAAGTGTGGGCTGCACACTGTTTAAGGGCTGTCAGCTGTCCTGCTCCATCCACATCAGCTGCCTGCTTGTACTGTTTGAGGGCTGACTAGGACAGGCTTTCTCTAGCCCTGGCCTCTGGCCCCTCTGTGATCCCTGTGTCAGACTACGTGTGCCAGCCAGGGGACCTCACAGTTTGCCCCTCTTACTGACTAACAACAGGATTTGGGTTTTCCCCAGCAACCCTCTCCATGAACTAGATAGGAGCAGAGGCTATACACAGCCTATCCCTTTTTACATTTAGCTCTTTATATTGTACCTTCAACCTTATATCTGAAGCCAGTAGCGCAAAAGGTGTGGTATAATACCTTAGATTAACTTCAGCTCTACTGCAAAGCTCAGAGTGTGTTTACTCAGTCTGGGAGAGAAACCTAGGTGACGTAACCCCCAATTTGTTCAGAGACTGTAAACAGTGACATTTTTTTATACTTCACTGCATACTGTATGTGTAACTTCAGAGCCTTATTTGGTGCTGTTGTTACCCAATGCTTAATGAGGACAAGCTATTATGAGTTCATTGGTTACGGCAATATAATAGCTTCTTAGCGTAATCAAAGCCTTGTAACCCTCACCGTAATGTTTTTATTTCCTCTTTAACAAAAGAGCATGAAGAAGAGTGCAAATAGCTCGCCTGGACAGTTTGTATTCTGATGTGCCCCTTTGATACAACAGGTTAAAGTTGAAAACAGGAGAAAGTATAATACACTTAAGCTATACAAAAGGAGTGTATCTTCTAATATGACTACACCTCTATAATCTTATCGGTGTGTAAACATGACAATAATTCAGCATGAATTGCATTTTTCCACTCTGTATGTTTGTTCAAGTGTCCATGGACGGCCAGAGAGCCCAGGGGTTTACAATATATTGGCAGGTATGAAATTAGCAAAACAAGCGTTGAACCCTTGACATTAATGTGATGTGAAAAACAGGCTCTTTCATGAGGAATGAAGCTTATGGTACGGTGTCGGACACTTGGTCTATGCTATCATGTCCTACCTATTGATACAGTCAGGCTGAGTAGAACCTTATCAGGCCGTTACACTTGAAAGGCCAAACAAAGTCCTCAGCGAAGTTGGGCAGACTGCTGAGAATAGTCTTTCTGCCCTAGGAGGAGTCAAGACCAGGCACAACTACACTTGTTGAACCCTTGGCTTAGCCTTATTAAAGAAGAAAAACAGCCACACACCACCCATATGAGTCCTTGAGAAACACAATAAGAAAATGAAATTACACTGGGAAATGGGGCTCCCTGCCAGATGTCAGATCTTAAGTGGCCACCAGCGTTCTCTTGAAGATCGGAATGGCAGCCGGAGAGGTGGCAGACGCATGCTGGCATTCCTATAACAAAACGAGACAGAGCAAGTCAGTGAAATGGCCAGCAAATCAAAATGTCTCTCGCCACAGGCTGGTCTGGGTGTTCCAGCTGCCTGGCCATGCTCGTACGAGAGAGAGGGAGAGAGAGTAAATAGAAAGAGGGAGGGAGAGAAGAGAGATAGAGAGAGGAGTCTGAGGGACTGTGCAAGCTAGACTGTGCAGTCAGACGTATCGCCCCTGACAGAAAAGAGTGTCTCAAGACAACAGTACCATCATCTAGGTTATAACACACACACACACACACACAGTTTTATTTTTCGTGAAATCTCAGGACTTTTTGGAGAGTAACCATTCAAATTTGTATTTTTCCTAAACATAACCCTACCCTTAACCCTAACCTTAACCCTAACCTTAACCCCCAAACCCTAAACCTAACCCTTAAGCTTACCCATTTTTCAAAAACAGTTATTGTGTTCCTACGTTGTCAGGACATTCGGGTGAATTGCCCAGTGAATATGAACTACAGCTGACCCCATTTAGTCGACTGGTCGGTTGTTTGGTCAATAGGCTGTTGGTCGACCAAGATTTCTTTAGTTGAGCAGTAGCAAGAATGTTTGAAAAAATGTCATGGTGTACAAGAAACCTGTCTGATTTGCACCTGTCTAATCCATTGTGGAGGCCATGGGGATGGCACAGTCCATCACTCTAAGACATGTGCTACTGAAATTGTATATGGTTATATTATAGTAATATAACCATATACAATTTCATAAAAAATGATAGTATTTGATAACAAATGCGCTTTCTTCCGCGTTGGATAGTGGTCGCTGTCCGCGGTTCTGAAACACATCAGTGCGCTGTGGAAATGGCGCCTTTTCCTAGACTATGTGCATAGTAGCAAAGTTAACCAGCGTATTGGTGTTGAGAACAATGCTGCGGAGACAGCAGCTGAGTTAGGAGTCGAGAAAACAGTCCTTGCCTTAATTGTCTAAGAAAAGTGACAAGAGTGGAAACCTCAACTTAATTAGGTCTATAATCAATTTCCTAACTGTTAAACGTGCCTGGCTTTATAAATCATCCATATACAGTATATCTACAGAAATAAGACTGATTGTGCTTCTGTTGCCTGTTTGAGTGTTTGTTTAATAGCCTACTGATTCCGTGAGCACCAAGCCTCATGAATCCAAAACATGTCGGAAAAACTATTTCACAAACTGTTCCAGATTGTTCAAAAAAGAGCAAAGGGTGTTTAGTCTTAATACCGTAACTTACTTAGGTCTATATTTTAATAGTTATATAGGCTAATGTATCAATCATTCATTTGTTTATGCCATTACACAGCATACGAGTCATTCATGACATGAAATAATATCAAGGATTTTACTTTCAAAATAAAATAACAAAGTGATCCTTGAATAATTAGTATAAACAATAAATAAACCATTAGATTTTGGAAATTGCATTCACAAATGAATGTGACTGTTTTTAGTCTTTGCTGTAATAAAGGCTTTACAACAAAAAAAAAAAAAACTTATAACAGACTCTCTGGTATGCATATAGTTTATTTAGTGTTGTTTACATTATTCCAAACGGTCAGAAAAACAGTCAGAAAAACGGTCAGAAAAACTATATTGTACTCTAAAAGCACCTGTTTGGCGCACATAATATGCACACAGCGCTTGCTCCTTACCTTATTTCACTCCAGTATTTTCCACAACTAGTCAAATTTATCCCACACATCTGACTTCCCCTTTACCTCCTGAGCAACCAGTAAACATTCCCCCATTTCGACTTTATTTGTTACATCCTCTGCATCCATTTTGCGTGTTGTGTGTGTTACGGTGTTCAGAGTTTGTTATAACCAATTTATTGATGTGATTATGATATGCTATGCTATAGGTCAGGCCCTATTGGTCACGTGCATGCGATGCATACATGTGTCATGTTAAGAGAGCAAGGGTTGTGGGAATAGGAAATGTTTTTCCTAAACAAATTAGGGATTTCGGTCACAGAAGTATTCAGTCAGAAATAGCTGTAATTATGTTGCAGCTTCTACAACACAGACAGCGCAATAAACTGTTGATGTTCTGTGGTGGTCACTGCAGCAGGGAGGAGAGCTGTCAATTGCGGTCAGACTCCCTCTAGTAATGTGTGTGTCTTAAACTTTTGACCAATCGATTAGTCAAAAGAACAGACAACTCTTGATCGACCAAGATTTTTTCTAGTCTGGGACAGCCCTAATATGAACACGGCTTCATCCGCTTTTTAAATGAGGGTTAATGTTTGTATGCTTAATCAGGATTAGGGCCTCCTTAAAACAAATATAAAATACACATGTGTCGTTTTAAATCCAGATGTTGTGCCAGCAGAGAGAGTGTGTGCAGGCCTCAGTGCCAGGATGAAGTGTGTGTGCTGTGTGCCAATCGTACTGAAGCCTGCCGCAAAGCTGCAGATGGCTATCCACAAAAATAGGGCTTGGCAGCATCAGAACCACCACAATCCAGAGGCTCTGATTGGCTCTCTGCTTGTGGACAATCAGTCTCTGTTCCGTGCAGACAGCGTACTTACGGGCAGTGTAATAATCCAGTTAATGAAAAAAGGACCGGTTTGCAGCCAAGGTGTTGGCCTGTCTTAGTATTAGCTTTTGCTGTGATGTAATGTTCCCCTATAATGCTCCTAGTCTCTGACTCCTGCAGTCTGGGGACAGGGAAGTGCAGAGCCACACTGAAGTGCGTCACTCATGCCTGCTTCAGTCAAAACAAGTCATGGAGTAGGGGACAAATGCCATGTGTAGTGACATTGTTGTGACTGGAGTCTTACACAACTGAATACAATATAGGATATGCTATGGAATGTGGGGAGTAGAAGTATGCGGCATGTCTTAGGTGAACATGCAGAAATCATTTGCTTAGTTGTTTTTGCTCCTTTGGAAATGGGGAAATAGTACAAGTACATAGTGTGTGGCTGTAGCGCTCAAAGGTGTGATGGCTGGACTCTTCACTGCTGGCATACCTGGAGCATGGCTGTGGCTGGTGGTTCTAACCTCAACCAGCCAGCCAGCCAGCCTTCCAGTCAGCCAGCTTACTAGCCAGTCAGCCAGTAAGCCAGCCAACTAGCCAGCCAGCCAGTCAGCCAGCCAACTCAGGGCTGCCAGGAAACACAGTGCATTTAATGAAGCAGATCTGGGAACTCAGGTATTTTTAGAAGCCACTTACAGTGAGAGGAAACACCTCTGAATCGGTGAAAAAAAAAGTCTAGCCTGGTTTCTTTTCGAGTTTTCCTTTTCCCATACTAATGTGGGTTCAAGCCAGGGAGAAGGCATGGCTGTTTTGGCCCTGCCAGATAAAACCTTGAGTGCCAGAATGCTTCCCATGTGTCATCATCATCATGCCTGACCAGAAAAAAACGGACATTAATTTGATTTGCTCTTGCTGACAGTCTTAACATGGCTTTACACTCTTATGTGAATGGGTTTACCACAGAAATGTAGTATGCACTATATTCCCATAGTTTATTTCATGATACATTTTCCTTGCTGTTTACAAAACAGGCATCTCAATAAAACTCCTTGATTTAAAAGTATTCTACAGTGGAGCAGTGGAGATCAAATGTCGTGCTGTTGTGAATTGTAGCAATGTCATAGTGGGCAGGTTAGTCACACTGGGAGATGACAGACGAGAAAACAAGGGGAAAAGGAGAGTGTTCCGTGCCAGTGAACACAAACTGTTTTTCACAAACACGCCAATTCATGACAGCCGGAGACACTGTGAGGAGTCCTTAGATGAACTTGGAGAGTTTTCTGAATTAATAAGGGAGACTGCTGAAGCCACTGTTTGGCCTAAAATAAGATCCAGAGGTGTCCTCTGTCTGTCTGTGTCTGTCTGGGGATGAGCTGGGAGACTGGTCTGGGAGACTGGGCCGGGAGACTGGGCCGAGAGACTGGGATGAGAGACTGGTCTGGGAGACTGGGATAAGAGACTGGGATGAGAGACTGGGCTGGGAGACTGGGATGAGAGACTGAGCTGGGAGACTGGGCCGGGAGACTGGGATGAGAGACTGAGCTGGGAGACTGGGCCGGGAGACTGGGCCGGGAGACTGGGATGAGAGACTGAGCTGGGAGACTGGGATGAGAGACTGGGCTGGGAGACTGGGATCTCTCGATTATGACTGTACTTGTGTAAGACTCAGTACTGATAGTTGATAAAGATTAGATATGTGTCCACTCCCTGATTCCTAAAAGCATTTTGATATCACAGAAATCCTGAAAAAAAGTACAACAACATTATTTCCAGATGTTTATGACAGAAGACTGTGTTTGTGGCTCCTTACTTTTGCTACTAGAGAATAGGCCTATACTCACAATGCTCTCCACTAAATGGTCTCACACACATCTCTGATAGGAAAACAGATTTCTATATAATAATGTAGTGCATATGTGTAAGTACATATGAACAACACAACAACAACAACATCAATAACAACAGCAGCTGCAGTTGGCTGAGGCCTGAGGGTGGATGGAAGGGTGTGTGTTGTTGTGATTGAACGCGGGTGATGGGAAATGCCATGCATGCCTGAAAGCACAGACCAGCACATACCTCAGTGAAAAACACAGGGCTGGTCTTTAGTGTGCATGGGAGTGGAAGAGACCCAAGGCTGGCTGAGAGGAATGAGTTCACGTACACCTATTTGTGCAAAACACTGAAGATTCCTTTTTTTAGGCTTACCTAAGGCAACTGTCTGCATGAGAACACTAGATCTGGCATGATTGTAGACGCTACAGAGTTTGACCATGAAAAATACGGTTTAAAGCAAAACATGTACAGTAACTCCATAAAGGCGCAGGGGATGTTGTGTCTCTAAGTGCACAAAACATCTGATTATATCGTCCCATTTAAAATAGTCCTTGAAAACTCTTTGCTGTAACAGCAACAGTAGTACCGGATTTGGTGGTGCGGTTTGCCTTTTGGCTGTGCTAGTGTAGGAAGCATTCTCTCCCTGGCTCTCTGTGCTGATGTGGTTTAAACAAGTGTCTAGAGTGATCCGATGGGGGCTCCAGGGGAGAATCGGGTTGCCGGATGAGGATGTGGCCTGATGGAGCCCAGGGAGCTAGGGGTCGGGGGGACTCAGGCTGCAGGAGCTACATAGGCCTGTTGGGGGCGGCTGAGCCAGACGGATGCAGACTGCTGCTCCTGCTCTTGGCTCTGCTGGTAATCTGAGACGCAGAGCTTTGACTGTATACAAAATGAGGGGCTACTGTACCTGACTGCTGGGGCCAGCATTGAGCTCACTAGTTTCAACCTCCATAGATGGTCTTGGTGTGCAGATTACTTGAACCATTAATGAATCTATGATAATAGGCCAAGAAAGGAAATCAATCTGATCGAACATATGGTACATTTGATTTGCCACAGATGTAGGTTTGTTTCCAGGTCAGATGAAATACAAAGATCTTGGTTTTGTTCCAGCGAAAGCAAAAGAATATCCTCTACAACAAAGGGGACTGGCCTATTGGGTTTAGGAGAGTAATATTGTATTGTATCGTATCAAATATCTTTTCAGGTTTTTCCTGAAGGTATAAAGACACTGCATGCTGAAAAGGACATGTTTAATCACCATGGTTACAGCTCCCCCTCCTACTCCCCTCACCAGAGAGGACTTGTTTACCATCTCTACTCCAGACTCAATAACATGTCAATCATCCAGAACCGCCCCTGCATGCCTTCTATTGGTCCACAAGAAAACTCTCCAAGTTACACCCCTCACACTCCTCCCCCGTTAATAATGAATGATTTCCAAACAGTCTGTCCTGCATCCTGTTCATGACACTGGCAAAATGTATATTTATGATTATAAAAATATGTAAAATAATACTAACACTGTATAATAATAACTGTTATTTTCGTTATTACTACAGTATTATTATTGGCTTTGAAAAGAATAGATAAATTGAAATTGAAATAGAAAAGAAAAATGATCGCCTTGACATTTTGCGATCTTCATGGCTTTAAATTACATTCCTTTGAATCTGTATACAGTTGTATTATTTTACCTTCGCCTTATGACTTTGTGAGATAGCAAATACAGCAGTAGATGTATGCACATAGAATAGGCTACTATTCTACTGCAGCATCGTTGCGTGCGGGCTGCAAATGCGTCACTAGTCTCCCCAGATGTAAACAATGTAGTAGCCGACGCAAGCACACTGGCTAGAGCGACATACCACGCATTCAAATAACCCAGAGGAGGTTTGGTGCATAATGCTCTCTGCAATGATCAGTCTTGTAAGAAAAACAGAAATTCTGTAATAAAATATTAAGATTATAAATGTAAAACGGAGAAATGTTATTCTCCCGATCAACGAAGCATTCTGTGGGAGAAAAACAGGCATCAATTGAAACCTCACCGTCTCCTTATCAGATCGGAATGGAGCAGAGCATTTTGTGACAGACAGGGAGAGACAGGGTGAGAGAGAGAGAGGGGAGGGGGCCATCGGGGCGGGCGGTGGGACTCACATGATGTTCCCATAGGCTACTAAACCCAAGATTGCAGATTCGCAACAGCTTCCCATCGCATGTGCCCCTGCCAGCCAAGCAAGGCAAGGACTCTCGATGCATGGATCTGACTCTCTCTCTGATCCAGATGCTGCGTGTCAGCAAACCTCCATTTGTCTCGGATCACTTATCTGCATCCTGGCCCTGCAGTCGCATTCCTGCAGCAAAACAAGCATTCTAGCCCACTACAACATATCCAGGATTCATGATATACAGTATTTGAGACAACAAGCTTTTATTTCTTCATAGTCTCTTGAAGTGTGTTATTGTGTGTCCGTGCAGAGTAGATTCTTTGTACACTGACTTCAGACCACAGGCAACAACATATCACAGGAAAAACATCCAAGTGGGTCAATGGGCTTTTAAACAGCATGTAGGTTTTCCAGTCTGTTACAGCACTGTTTTGACTGTAGCTCCTCGCTCCTTCTCCGTTTATTGAGGGTACAGGAACGTGCGGAGGTGTCTGTGGGGAACCGACTCTCTGTCGCTCTCTCTGTGTTCATCGTGCCGTTTACTACAGAGGAGATGGACCATGCCGCTCCTCACATTGCAGTGATTTTGCCGCGTGCAGAGGGAGCAGGCTGGGCAGCTGCAGTGTCTATGGCGTCGGACCTGAAAGGTTTTCTCTGGGAGGGAGAGGACGGACGGAGGGAGGGAGGGAGAGGAGGGAGGGCGAGAGAGGAGGGATTGGGCAGAAATGAGAGTGTGGTACATAAACCCCTACACCCACTCCCCAACCCTCTGGATCTCTGCAGCAGGAGTGTGTTGTCAGCTGTGTGAAGCCTCTCTCCTCTACTGACAGACACAAATGACTGGGCACAACCACAACATACTGCTATCTTAGCTTTCTTAATGGGGCCATATAATCTTATCAGGGCCCAGTGTTTGGAATGGATTATTCCAGTATCATAATTCAAAAGATCACTGTAAGTGCCCTATTTACACTGTATCTATTTACATGTTATCCTCAATCCATTGATATACATGTACATTGTGATTAATAGTCTATAGATACAATACTGTGCAATATAGACCATTACTTCCTGATAAGGACTATTGTCCCTAACTAACGAAACTGATGCGACTCTCTGACCAGTTCTTGTTAGGTAATCTGGTGGTCCCTTCCCTTTCCTCTGAAGCAGTGGAAACCCACGATGCCATGCATAGCTGTGTGTAGAGCAGAGCAGCGTGGAAATAGGCTGTCTGCACTTGGAGCGTTTATAAATGTAGGATTGTATCCATGATACCACATTTTGTTTGGTCACACAGGGAAATGGGCTTGACTTATATGGATTGCGAGGAAGCAGCTACCCCCTATTCTTCCAAGCGAAAGGTATACATGTTTGGAATTTCTCTTCATTGAGGAATTTGTTCAAATGATGCGGAACCTCTCCCAACGAGTTCCCTTTGAGCTTATCTGGGCTGCCCCCTTTTGGTGGAATTCCAAGAAATTAATGGCTTCCAGTTTTTTTCTCCCTGTCTCTGCTTTCCTCTCTCACTGCTCACCTCCATCATGGGATACCACTCCTAGATCAATGCCTAGTATGTGTTGGCATTGGTTAGGCTAGTTGAAATAATGATTTTGTCTTCATGGACTAGGTCCAGAATGGCTAGGTATTTATGGAGCATTGAGCCAGAGCCTGGTTAGAGAGTTGGAATTGGAACAAGGAACTGTCCATCTATATATAGCTCATAAACGGGCCATATGGCTATTTAAGGAAGCGCAGTTCTTATTTACCACCTATACTCATTCCACCCTACCAATCCTGTGTTAGAGTTTATAGAAGGTTTCCCCTTGTTCACCCCTGTCTGTTAAAGGTGTGGAGCGGATCTGTAATAAACCAACTATTACATAATGGATGGAGATATCAGCAGAATTAAGAAGGATGATGCCTGTGTTCTTTTGACCAAATAGCTGAATATTATTGCATTTTTCTGTTGAAGAAAAACAAGCATTTTTCTGTTGGTTACAAAACTCTAATGGAATGTTTGATGACTCATTTCCCCCTCTTGTTGGTTCAGCTTGTGATTTGACCAAATGTGAGAAAGAATCGCAACTATTTGAGAAATGGTTAAGAGTGGGAATGATGAGAGTCTCCTCCCTTGTGAAGAAGAGTAGCACTAGGCTCGTTCGTACTGTGGGAGTATGAGATGTTTGCTCTGCAGCATTGCTGTAGCGCATTGTCACATTCTTCTTCACTTACACAGATGTTCGGTAAAGCAGCATGAAATATTCATGTTGAGATTAGCTTAGCATCCCCACTCCCTCTCTCCCCTGGTTCACAAAGCACCGCTGATCTTCTGACACTAGACACATCTTACACAAGCAAACACACATGTCTCTCGAAGAAAAACACCCCTATTATGCACTCTCTCTCTTTCTTTTTCTCGTTTGCTCTCTGCACCACACCCAGTATACACCTAATATGGAGGAGGCTGGTGGGAGGAGTTATAGGAGGATGGGCTCATTGGAATGGCTGGAATGGAATCAATGGAACAGAGTCAAACATGTGGTTTCTCCGATAGCTCCTCCCACCAGCCTCCTCTGACCTGATAGATAGATAGATAGATAGATAGATAGATAGATAGATAGATAGATAGATAGATAGATAGATAGATAGATAGATAGATAGATAGATAGATAGATAGATAGATACTTTATTGATCCCCGAGGGAGTTATATATGAATCATTCTATATGTCAGTATGCGGATTAATCACTCCAATAAACACACAATGGGTGGATTTCCTTAGGAGTGCGGAGGCTTCATAGGCCTGAACAGACAGAATGAGGGAGACGTGTCGTGTGTGTGTTTGGTTGTGCCCCCCCCCCCCAACCTACAGGGCACGGCACCAAGAGGCCGTTGCCTAGGAACCAGGAGTGTCATCGTGTTGGAGTACGTTTTTACTAGGTAGATCCTCTTCAGACAGGGGACAATCGTTAGCAAAAAGCACTCGGTCAACAAGCGCTCCTCCACACCCAAGCCTGTCTCTGTGTAGTAGACGTCCCTTGGCCTGACAGATTAGAGCTCCTGTCATTGAGTTACCATGGGGACATGCTGCTTCACCTTCCCTCATGCATACCTGGGGCCCCTGATAAAGTATTTTCCCCTTTCCTGTCCAAATTCAGGTGTCCTTTGATACATTAGACAGAACTACTGACTTTCCTCACTAGACAGAATCTCCTCACCTCCTCTTCTCCTGCCGGGGACAACATCACCAATAATACATAAGGATTATAATACGCATAATAACGATAGGTTAATACCACTTAAGTCTAAACATCTAACAGCATAGGCCTAATACCTGGGCGGATATTCAGAGCTGATTACAGGCAAATGAACTGTTCGGAGTGTATTTCTCAACCAGAGGTAATGATGGTGTTATTGAGACCACATTTCTGTGTGGTTTAGTCCCTTTGCTAACAATTGTTGTTCATGACGCTAAAAGCATAATTTGAAACATGCCAGTGTTCTCCACATAATTGTTTTACTGTTGATTTTCTCACGGTCTTGAAGGAAGTTCATATGTCTTGGAAGCTACTCTACGCGTTCTGATTTCTGTAAGTTACTTTTTGGGCCAATTTTTGGCACAGTATTGGTAAACCAATACAATTCATCAATGTTGTTTCTCAAACAAGTGACTGAAAAATGTTCTATTAGCTGAGGGTTTTCTTTGGAGTTTTTTGCTCTTGACTTGGGTGGTAGTTGCTTTAATATAATATATACTTGAATAAAGGGATGCACTGTAATCTGTTAAGGGTGCACTGTCCACCACTAGGTTCCTTTCAGTGGTACCTGGTCCAGGTATGCTCCCCCACTGCCATGCAGATGTAGTATCAGAGAAGCTCAGACTGATTGGAGCCCTCCCCTGCTCCTGGAGTCAAAGGCAATCCATCTACTGACAAAACAACGGCTTTATTTCTCCCCCCTCTCTCTTTCCCCTCCCTCGAATTCCCTTAATAGTCCCAAACAGCAATAATATTTATCTGTAGTGGGGCCAGCTCTACAGTTTACTAACAAGGCTGGCATAGAGCAGCGTGGGGCCCTGCGCAAACATTCGACGCCCTGACGGCACACCACTTCCTCTCTGAGAGCGTTCTCCAGCTCCCCAGCTCTGCTCAGCGATTACCATTTTACAGCCCACTAATCCTAAAGCCTGCTTCTCCTCGACCTCCAACGAGCACAGTACAGACTAGGCATGCACACACACACCGTCCAGCTTAATCAGAGTCTCGTCGTGCCACCTATGCTCACTCCTGTCCTCAGAACTTGATATAGGTCTAATAATAGTTAACCCATTTAACCCTTTTTCCTCTTCAGGGAAAGAAGCTCATAAATGTATTCCAGTCTAAAAGCCGTTTAATTTATTGTAATTCGACATTGGAAATGAGCTAATTAGAGTGAGCAGTTTTCTCTCTGACCTTGTCATCCAGACTTACAGTAATATGGTGACTGTTTACTCCGACCCTGTCATCCAGACCTACAGTAATATGGTGACTGTTTACTCTGACACTGTCATCCAGACCTACAGTAATATGGTGACTGTTTACTCTGACCGTGTCATCCAGACCTACAGTAATATGGTGACTGTTTACTCTGACCCTGTCATCCAGACCTACAGTAATATGGTGACTGTTTACTCTGACCGTGTCATCCAGACCTACAGTAATATGGTGACTGTTTACTCTGACCGTGTCATCCAGACCTACAGTAATATGGTGACTGTTTACTCTGACCCAGTCATGACATCTCACTAACCTGTTTCTTTCTGTCTGTTTCGCCCAGTGTGCCCAGAGAAGAAGTGTGAGCGGAGGGCATGTACGGACGTTGGTGAGTGTTGCCATGCCCAGTGCCTGGGAAGCTGTACGGAGCCGGACGACGACATGGCCTGCGCAGCCTGCCTGCACTACTACCACGAGGGCCGCTGCGTGCAGGACTGCCCTCCAGACACTTACAAGTTTGAGGGCTGGCGGTGCATTACCATGGACCTGTGTTCCCGCGTGCCCCTGCCCAGTGACTTTGACTTTGTCATCCACGGAGGGGAGTGCATGCCTGAGTGTCCATCAGGCTTCACACGCAATGAGAGCAATAGGTAAGAGAGCAGAGAGCACACTTCACCTCAAGGGCTCCCCAGTATCAGGCATGGTTGTCTACAGTATTAAATAGTGTACTATTATGATTTCACTCCAGTCGTTGTTACTGTATACAGTCCTCTGACATATTGATTGTGGGGTGTCTTTCGGGCCGTCTTTGTTTTGTTGTATTATGAATCTGCATGCAGAGGTCTTCTGAATAATTCACCTCTATCTGAACACCTCCTCCCACCTGGTCCTTTCAGAGATAACATTCTTAAAAAACAAAAACGTGTTTTATTGTCACATACACTGGATAGGTGCAGTGAAATGTGTTGTTTTACAGGGTCAGCCATAGTAGTATGGTGCCCCTGGAGCAAATTAGGGTTAAGTGCCTTGATCAAGGGCACATTGACAGATTTCCACAGAGAGCACACTTGTACTTGATTGATGAATTAAGGTCACTAATTAGTAAAGAACTCCCCTCACCTGGTTGTCTAGATTTTAAGATATTCGAAGTAATGTAACATTGTGAGAGTCAAATTCGAGCCTGGTGAGAGGGTTACATAAGGAAAAACCAAAAACCTGCAGACACTCGGCCTTCCGCGGAATGAGTTTGACACCCCTGCTCTAACCGCTTGGCTACCTGTCGAAAGACAAGCATCAGAGCTAAAAATACTTCAGGCAGAAAGTAACGTTCGGTCATGATGGGTCACAACCAGCCGTGATTGGGAGTCCCATAGGGCGGCACACAATTGGCCCAGCGTCGTCCAGGTTAGGGGAGGGTTTGGCCGGTGTAGGCCGTCATTGTAAATAATCATTTGTTCTTACGGGGGCTCTTAACCTAGTTAAATAAAGGTTAAATAAAAATAAGAAAAATTATTGATTGATTAAAGCCTATGGACTTTCCAGGTAATTCAGAATCAGAGGAAGATGCTCACCTCAGTACCCAGTACACAGCCGGGCCTGTAGGTTGTAGTCATACTGTAGCTAGCTTAAATGTAAACATCAGATACAAAAGGGACTTTATGAAAGTTGCTTGAATGTGTTTAGGAGGGATTCGTCATAGCAGCGCTGTAACTCAGAAAATGCCCCGTTTGACATTTCCTGGTTGACCTTATTAAGTTAGAATAAGATAATGTCTTTGTTAATGACTCTCCATATTTAGAAAAAAAATTCTCCAAACTTTCCATGTTGAATCTTTGTTGCAGGCTGCATCATATTTCATTATATTTGTGTGGTTAAAGTTAAAGTTAAGGTTAGTTAAGGTTAGGGTTCATATGAGGACTCATAAAAATTACATAGATCATAAAGTGTCCGTGTATTTTTAATTCTGGAAGTTTGGGATTTTTGGGGTAAGTTAGGGTGAGGTGTTTTTATTATGTTTCTTGGAAATTGTCTTTTTTCGTAGTTTTATTTAGTTAAGGTAATTTCTTGACAGTTTTTTCCCTTTTCTCTCCCCCTCCTTCCTCTTCCTTAATCACAGTATGTTCTGCAGTGCCTGTGACGGCTTGTGTGATAAGATCTGCGACTCCAAGACCATCGACTCAGTGGATGCTGCTCAGTCTCTAATGGGCTGCACAGTCATCAAAGGCAACCTGCACATCAACATCCGCCGTGGCAGTGAGTACCAGTACCAGTAACCAGGACCACTCAGTCTGTCTGTCTCCCTAGAGATCGGGAGGGGAACACGGAGCAAGGGGCCACTGGGAGAGCTTGTGTGGGCCACATAGTCAACATTACATCAGCTGCCTGCTCTGTGCCCCAAACCAATTATCACATTATGCTATTATGCTATTTATTTGCTCAGTTGACAGGGTGACTTACAACTTATCTTTAGATATGAAAAAGTTTGTACAACTCTGGATTTGCTGGCGCCGGGGTAATTCTCATCTAGAGCATTTGAGTATAGTCATACAGTATAGTATAGTCATACAGTATAGCAGTGTAGTTGCCTGTGGGATTTGATGTGTTCAGAGCTGTGGTTCTCACACACTGGCTGTTGTGTCTGACTAGTGTTTGCTGACTCTCTCCTCTCCCCAGATAACATCGCCTCAGAGCTGGAGAGCTTCATGGGGTTGATCCAGACAGTGACAGGCTACGTGAGGATCAGCCACTCCCACACGCTTGGCTCGCTCTCCTTCCTCAAGAGCCTGCGCTACATCAATGGGGAGGAGCTCGTGGAAGGGTACGGCAGGCTGCTCTCTGCTCTCTGAGTCTGAGATGTGTTTGGGGACGTGTCAGCCTTGATCCACAGCTTGTAGAGGAAAGATATTATCAATCCAATATCAGCAGGGTTCAGCCATATGTTCGACCAGGAAAAATTACACATGGATGATTTAAATGGATTTTTGGAATCCATCATGTCAGATCTATCCCAGCAGGTTTTGAATGTCTCATGAATTATTTCTATATGATTAGATAAAGTAAGGCTACCAGGAATAACATTTACAGTACAAAGGACACAAACCACCATAACATTTACAGTACAAAGGAATTCACACAAACCACCATAACATTTACAGTACAAAGGAATTCACACAAACCACCATAACATTTACAGTACAAAGGAATTCACACAAACCACCATAACATTTACAGTACAAAGGAATTCACACAAACCACCATAACATTTACAGTACAAAGGAATTCACACAAACCACCATAACATGGCACCTCTCCCAGTTATATAATGAAAAGGTGGATGAGCTGGGCACACCATGTCATTTCAAAGTGGATAATTGGGTATTATTTGGTTGAGACGTTGATCAATGAGATTACAACCTACAGTATATTCACCCACTCAAAAAGACAACCAATAGTTAGTTGAATACTATACTTTCAACCATCTAAAAACACAACCAAATTCTGATGGAAAAACAAAGCCTGAGTTTTGATTTAGGTGTCACCCAAATGTCTATAACTGCACTTCCAACCATTTAAAAGCACAGCAAAGTTCCAATGGGAATACAATGTCAGATATCTTGTTTATTTATACAACACATTAATATCCCCGTGCTTCATCTAATAGCAGAACCAAAAAACCTGGGTTGCAGTTGAGATTAGATTAAAAGCACATGGTGCAAGTGATCAATGCCGTTCACGATTCTTTGCAGGATATTACAGCGATTGTGAATGTTATCTTGAACATGCATGCGGTCACTTTATATGATTACATAAGAAATGTATAGTTACATTAACCTCAAAATGTGGTCATTGAAGTGTTACTCGTTTTAAGGTTGAATGTTACATTCGTTTTTAAGATAGCCTTAACTTTTTGCTATTTACTGTATTACAAAAGTAATATTGAATTGTGTTTGGTTGACAAAACAACCAAATATCAACACTTAAAGGAGATGTATCTACTGCTTGGATAGTTCCATCTGAGCCACTGGCTTAATCCTATTCTTTAACTGTTATTGTTGGTTGAGTTGGAGACGTGAATCCAAAATATAATTTGTTAACTTAATAGGCTATATATTCTATATCAAAAGTGATATTGAATATTGTTTGTTTGTCAACAAAATAGCAACATTAGATGGAGATCTATCTTCTTCTTGAATAGTTCCATCTGTGCCACTGACTTAGTCTGGCTTAAAATGAGAATGTAGCTTTTTTTTTAAAACTAAATCTCATTTTTTTATGAGATTTTATGAAATGGCATTTTGCGATTTCCCTTGTTTTTCAGACACTACCCCAACCAGCGATTCACTTCTTCATCCTCATTGTGCAGTACGGGGGCTCTGAAAAAACATGAACAAACGGCTGGATAGGGGAAACATCTCGAGTTGCACAAAAGGTGTATAACGTTGAGGATAAAGTTCGGAATTACACAATTTCATGTGTACAACATCTGAAGACCCGCATATCTATACTCAGAGCGTTTCAGTTTCTAAAAGGACGTGTTTTTTTGCATCTGTTCATGTTTTTTCAGAGCACTCGTATTGCACAACGACAATGAGAAAGTGAATCGCTGGTCGGGGTAAGTCTTTCAAAAACAAGTGACTCTGGACCCTTCTATAACATTCCATTTACATAAAAAAATGGAGATTAGGTTCTTAAAAAGCAAACTTCTCTTTAATTCCAGTTTGTCGACAAATTAATAATTGATATGTTAGATTCACGTCTTCGTCTCATCTCAGTTTAACAATAGGACTAAATAAAATCAAACTTCAAATGCACATGAAATAACATTTTATTGTCTTATTCTTTAACTTATAATTTTGGTTGAAATAAATCCAACATATAAATTATTAATTTGTAGACCAACTGTAATTAAGGAGAGAAACAATTCAATATCACCAAATATCATTACATTCTAAATCAAGCGGAGCTTGAAACCCTAGGCCTATTTTATTGTCTATTTTTAGTTGAATTCTTGGTTGAATTTAAACAATAGCTGTTGATGACTTTGCAAATGCTATATAGGCTTAACTACTGTAGCATCGTTGATGATATATGAGTGATTTATTTGCTCTCTTAAACCTACCCTTTGGAAGGACTTCGATAGCAATAGTGAATCTATTTTGTTTTTAATTGGAGATCTCTCAATAGTTATTCTTACGATAGCACATTGGTAATAGTAATTGACAAATGGGCTTGGTTAAAACCCTGAATGGAAGTCCAAAGGTTAACTGTAGATAGGTCAATTCTCCAGTAAGAGGTACTGCCCAGCCTATAGTTTTCTTTTCTGATAGTGCATATAACAACGAAGATCTGATGTTGTCTATATTGAAACTTGGTTACCATGATGACATAATCCTGTGGTTGAAATTTCACCCTCAAAACAGCAGTTTACGTTGATTACTTGAAAGAAATCCAATGTATTTTCCACGTAGATTCCACATCACAATATGCTGACAAATTACGTTGAAACAACGTTGATTCAACCAGTTTGTGCCCAGTGGGCTCTATCTGCATGGAAACTCTCAGGTCTCCCAGCCTATTCTGGCTGTAGCATTACATCACCAGGGCCCTATCCCCTGTCAGAGATAGGGAGAGTGTTTCTGGAGATGACCACCAGGAGGGTCATGGGAAAGCCTCTCAGGTCTCTTGTTGTCATCCCTCCCAGGCTTGAGTTACAGTGGGAGGAATGCTCTAGAGAAGGGCTGGCATTCCGCTCGTTCCCGAGGTATTCCATGGAGCTGAGAGGCTCTGAGTCGCCCTGTTTCATCTCTGGCCCTCTCTGTGTGCACGGCTCAGTGTTAGACAGACACACCCACGCACACTGACACACAATCCGCTCTGACACTTTCTCCTCTTAACACTTTACACATACACCAGATAGAAAACTAGGCCAACCTCTCCACAACATTTTGACGACTTTATCCTCAGTGCTGTATTGTGTGTTTAAAGTAAATCAATTGATTGATTAAAATGTGTTTAGGTGTTTAGGTCCCACCTATGCCAGCACAGCTGCTAGGTGTGTTAGTAAGTTAACACCTGTCTGTTCGATTGTCTCCCCTCAGGATGTACGCTTTTTCTGCCATTGACAACCAGCGCCTGCAGTATCTGTGGGATTGGACCCAGCACAACCTGACCATCAGGGCTGGGAGGCTGTGCTTCCGCTTCAACCCCAAACTCTGCATGTCTGAGATCCACAATATGTGGGAGAAGACGGACATCACTGAGAAGTCTGAGGAGGGAGATTTCCGCAACAATGGAGACAGAGCAAGCTGTGAGTACACCTATGTGATTTACTAAGAAGCATTAATCTAACGCAATACTCTGTTATCACAACTAAGCTTCCTGTGTTGTGAGGAGGTTATCTAAAACAGGGGTTCCCACATTTTTTCACTCAGGCCCCCTTTCAGCATTAGGGAACATCCCACGCCCCCCCTGCACGCCCACACCATGTCTATTTCTATGGGCACAAGCACTGTTCATGACACAAACTATTCACCCCCTCTTGTTGGCGGAGAGAAATTGTTGCGGGTTTTAAGCTTATTTCCTGCAATTCTACACATTTTGTCATGGGGTGCAGAGAAAGTTTAGCCATGTTAAAGCTCAGTTTCTTGCAATTCTATATATTTTGCAATGTCTAATGTGTATTCATGTGATATTTGAGTGGCTTAAAAACCTAGCCAAAAAAAGGTTAGCTGTGTCACGTTCGGGTGTGTAGAGAGACCAAGGCGCAGCGTATCGATAGTTCGACATATTTATTCAATGAACTAGCGAACTATACAAAATAACAAATGATAATAATAACGATGACACACGTAGCACGACACGAGACAATATACAACAATGAACCACGCCAACGGAGTGGAACACAGACATATAAGTAAGATCCCTAATTAGAGGTAATGCATAGCAGCTGCCTCTAATTAGGGATCCCACACACACAACACCACACAGACGTAGAAATAATAGATCTGCCAGACTCTGACCATAGAAATATAGAGAAGCAAAGCTTCTCTATGGCCAGAGCCTGACAGTACCCCCCCCCAAAGGCGCGGACTCCCGACCGCAAGAAAAACACATAAACATAAACACATAAACATGAGGGAAGGGTCAGGGAGGGAAAAACATCAACCATAAACCATCGCCGGTGGCGGTTCCGGCCCTGGCGAAGTGGATGTCCTCCTCCTTATTTCTACTGGGCCCGGACTGGGTCCCAGTGTGGCTGGCGATTCAGGCCATTTAAAGGGGCAACCCACCGGTCCTGGAAATGACCATGGTGGGGAAAAAGGCTCAGGCCATGGAGCGGGGCAAATAACCGGGCCAGAACTGGGCACCGGTGTGGCAGGCGACTCCGGCCATATAAAGGGGCAACCCACCGGTCCTGGTAACAACAATGGTGGGGAAAAAATCTCAGGCCATGGAGCGGGGCAAATAACCGGGCCAGGACTGAGCACCGGTGTGGCAGGCGACTCCGGCCATATAAAGGGGCAACCCACCGGTCCTTTAAATAACAATGGTGGGGAAAAAAGTTCAGGCCATGGAGCGGGGCAAATAACCGGGCCAGGACTGAGCACCGGTGTGGCAGGCGACTCCGGCCATATAATTATCACGGGAGGCTCCGGGCTGTCGAGCTTCACGGGAGGCTCCGGGCTGTCGAGCGTCACGGGAGGCTCCGGGCTGTCGAGCGTCACGGGAGGCTCCGGGCTGTCGAGCGTCACGGGAGGCTCCGGGCTGTCGAGCGTCACGGGAGGCTCCGGGCTGTCGAGCGTCACGGGAGGCTCCGGGCTGTCGAGCGTCACGAGAGGCTCCGGGCTGTCGAGCGTCACGAGAGGCTCCGGGCTGTCGACCGTCACGGGAGGCTCCGGGCTGTCGACCGTCACGAGAGGCTCCGGGCTGTCGACCGTCACGGGAGGCTCCGGGCTGTCGACCATCACGGGAGGCTCCGGGCTGTCGACCATCACGGGAGGCTCCGGGCTGTCGACCATCACGGGAGGCTCCGGGCTGTCGACCATCACGAGAGGCTCCGGGCTGTCGACCATCACGGGAGTCTCCGGGCTGATGAGGCGCACCGACGGTCTGGTGCGTGTAGCCGGCACTGGAGGTACCTGGTTGGGCACACGCACTGGAGGTCGAGTGCGGGGAGTCGGCACGGGACGTACCAGACTGGAGAGGCGCACTGGAGGCCTGGTGCGTGGAGCCGGTACTGGAGGAACCTGGCTGGGCACACGCACTGGAGGTCGAGTGCGGGGAGTCGGCACGGGACGTACCGGACTGGAGAAGCGCACTGGAGGCCTGGTGCGTGGAGCCGGCACTGGAGGAACCTGGCTGGGCACACGCACTGGAGGTCGAGTGCGGGGAGTCGGCACGGGACGTACCGGACTAGAGACGCGCACTGGAAGCCTGATGCGTGGAGTCGGCACTGGTGGCACTGGACTAATAACACGCACCTCAGGGCTAGTGCGGGGAACAGGCATAGGACGTACCTGACTGGAGACGCGCACTGGAAGCCTGGTGCGTGGAGTCGGCACATGTGGCACAGGACTAATAACACGCACCTCAGGGCTAGTGCGGGGAACAGGCACAGGACGTACCTGACTGGAGACGCGCACTGGTAGCCTGGTGCGTGGAGTCGGCTCATGTGGCACAGGACTAATAACACGCACCTCAGGGCTAGTGCGGGGAACAGGCACAGGACGTACCTGACTGGAGACGCGCACTGGAGTGTAGCAGACGGCCGGACCCAGACTGGGCACCGATGGAACGGATTGTTCTGGCACTGGAGTTCTCCCACGTGAAACCGGCATAGGACATACTGGAGTGGGGATGTACACTGGAGACTCGGCGCGGAATGTAGACATTAAACGACCCGGACTGGGGATGCACACCTTGGGCACCTTTAACTCCAGTTCCCTCCGCTCGTTCTCACACTCTTCCATATTACGCCTACACAGCTCCATAATATCACAATATACCCCCTTCAGGTATTCCTCTTCCTCTTTCTCCACCGTATTCCACATGGAGAGTGGTACTGGCTCGTCCTCCTCGTAGCCAGACCAACCCCATAGCCCCCCCCCGAAATTTTCTTGGGGTTGCCTACGGGCTCCGTTACCTCCGTTTACTCGATTACGCCGTTTCTCTCCTTTTTTTTCCTTAGCTCCAGAATAACGCTGCTTGGTCGGGTGGTGGTTCATTCTGTCACGTTCGGGTGTGTAGAGAGACCAAGGCGCAGCGTATCGATAGTTCGACATATTTATTCAATGAACTAGCGAACTATACAAAATAACAAATGATAATAATAACGATGACACACGTAGCACGACACGAGACAATATACAACAATGAACCACGCCAACGGAGTGGAACACAGACATATAAGTAAGATCCCTAATTAGAGGTAATGCATAGCAGCTGCCTCTAATTAGGGATCCCACACACACAACACCACACAGACGTAGAAATAATAGATCTGCCAGACTCTGACCATAGAAATATAGAGAAGCAAAGCTTCTCTATGGCCAGAGCCTGACAAGCTGGTATGGGCTAGTTGATATGGACATTTCTGACAAGTATTAATTGCTCTCTAAGGTATGCAATGACTGACATGACAAGGAAAACCCAATTTCTACTATTAGATACAACTTTCAAGAGTAAGTTGAAAACCGGACTGAGTTCCTTTTTGGGGGTTTGTGTTTGTAGGTGAGAGTCACATCCTGAAGTTCAAGTCCAACAGCACGATGAGTAACCGGATCAAGCTGACTTGGGAGCGCTACAGACCCCCAGACTACAGAGACCTCATCAGCTTCATCGTCTACTATAAGGAGGCGTAAGTAATCTCACGGAGACATACCATTCCCTGTTGTACTGCATAGAGCCCTTATACTTGTACAGGACGTTATCTGCTATGTTTGTGGATTCAGAGTTGCTGTGCATACCAAATTGACGTTAGGTGTCTTATCCATGCAATCCAGACCGCACCAGAACATCACAGAGTTTGATGGCCAGGACGGGTGTGGCTCCAACAGTTGGAACATGGTCGACGTGGACCTGCCGCAGGACAAAGAGATAGACCCTGGTGTGCTGCTGTCCCCGCTGAAGCCCTGGACCCAGTACGCCATCTTTGTCAAGGCCATCACCCTAGTGTTGGAGGACAAACACATCCCGGGAGCCAAGAGTGACGTGGTCTACATACGCACCAGCCCCTCAGGTAAGACATTGTACAGCTACTGTACACAGACTAGACTACAGTACAGCTACTGTACACAGACTAGACTACAGTACAGCTACTGTACACAGACTAGACTACAGTATAGCTACTGTACACAGACTAGACTACAGTACAGCTACTGTACACAGACTAGACTACAGCTAGACTACAGTATAGCTACTGTACACAGACTAGACTACAGTACAGCTACTGTACACAGACTAGACTATAGTATAGCTACTGTACACAGACTAGACTACAGTACAGCTACTGTACACAGACTAGACTACAGTATAGCTGCTGTACACAGACTAGACTACAGCTAGACTACAGTACAGCTACTGTACACAAACTAGACTATAGTATAGCTACTGTACACAGACTAGACTACAGCTAGACTACAGTACAGCTACTGTACACAGACTAGACTACAGCTAGATTACAGTACAGCTACTGTACACAGACTAGACTACTGTACAGCTACTGTACACAGACTAGATTATAGTATAGCTACTGTACACAGACTAGACTACAGTACAGCTACTGTACACAGACTAGACTACAGCTAGACTACAGTATAGCTACTGTACACAGACTAGACTACAGTACAGCTACTGTACACAGACTAGACTACAGCTAGACTACAGTATAGCTACTGTACACAGACTAGACTACAGTACAGCTACTGTACACAGACTAGACTACAGTACAGCTACTGTACACAGACTAGACTATAGTATAGCTACTGTACACAGACTAGACTACACCTAGACTACAGTACAGCTACTGTACACAGACTAGACTACAGACTAGACTACAGTACAGCTACTGTACACAGACTAGACTACAGACTAGACTATAGTATAGCTACTGTACACAGACTAGACTACAGCTAGATTACAGTACAGCTACTGTACACAGCAGCAGGTCGCCTCAGCCATGGACATGTTTTCACCCAAGATAAACTGAAACACTTCTTATCAGAACTTTCAATAAGGAAATGTATCACTTATTTTAAGCTTCATGAAAACAACACATTTGAAACTTTATACAGTGAACAAAAATATAAACGCAACATGTAAAGTTTCCCATGTTTCATGAGCTGAAATAAAAAAAAACATAAATGTTCCATATAATCCTTCCAACTAATTAAACAGCATGATCATTACACAGGTGCACCTTGTGCTGGGGACAATAAAAGGACTCTCTAAAATGTACAATGCCACAGATGTCTCAAGTTTTGAGGGAACGTGCAATTGACATGCTGACTGCAGGAATGTCCACCAGAGCTGTTGCCAGAGAATATAATGTTAATTTCTCTACCATAAGCCACCTTCCAACATCGTTTTAGAGAATTTGGCAGAGCGTCTAACCAGCCTCACAACCGCAGACCACATATAACCACGCCAGCCCAGGACTTCCACATCCGTCTTCTTCACCAGCTGGATCATCTGAGACCAGCCACCCGGACAGCTAATGAAACTGTGGGTTTGCACAACTGAAGAATTTCTGCACAAACTGTCAGAAACCATCTCAGGGAAGCTCATCTGTGTGCTCGTCATCCTTACCAGGGTCTTGACCTGACTGCAGTTCGGCATCGTAACTGACTTCAGTGGACAAATGCTCACCTTCAATAGTCATTGGCACGGTGAAGAAGTGTGCTCTTCACGGATGAATCCCAGTTTCCACTGTACCAGGCAGATTGCAGACAGCATGACATTGTGTGGGCGAGCAGTTTGCTGATGTCAATGTTGTGAACAGAGTGCCCCATGGTGGCGTTGGAGTTGTGTTATAGTATGGGAAGGTATAAGCTACGGACAACAAACACAATTGCAGTTTATCGATGGCCATTTGAATGCACAGAGATACAGTGACGAGATCCTGAGACCCATTGTCTTGTCATTCATCCGCCGCCATCACCTCATGTTTCGCAAGGATCTGTACACATTTCCTGGAAGCTGAAAATGTCCCA
Source organism: Thymallus thymallus (assembly GCA_023634145.1). Taxonomy (NCBI): domain Eukaryota; kingdom Metazoa; phylum Chordata; class Actinopteri; order Salmoniformes; family Salmonidae; genus Thymallus; species Thymallus thymallus. Next base: position 19,125,038 of record CM042414.1, read on the forward strand.
GTTCTTCCATGACCTGCATACTCACTAGACATGTCCCCCATTGAGCATGTATCCAGCAACTTCGCATAGCCGTTGAAGAGGAGTGGGACATCATTCCACAGGCCACAATCAACAGCCTGATCAACTCTATGTGAAGAAGATGTGTCATGCTGCATAAGGCAAATGGTGGTCACACCAGATACTGACTGGTTTTCTGATCCAACTTCTTTTTTAGGTGTCTGTGACCAACAGATGCATATCTGTATTCCCAGTCGTGAAATCCATAGATTAGGGCCTAATTCATTAATTTCAGTTGATTTATTTCCTTATATGAACTGTAACTCATGTTGCATGTTGCGTTTTTATTTTTGTAAAAGTGTCGTAAACACCATTCACATCATTTCAACGTGTGTGTTTTTGTCACAGAGCCGTCTATGCCAATGGATGCCCGGGCGTATTCCAACTCGTCCTCCAAGCTGGTGGTGAAATGGTCGCCTCCCCTCAACCCTAACGGCAATCTCACTTTTTACCTGATCCGCTGGCAGCAGCAAGCTGAAGACAGAGAGCTGTACCAACACAACTACTGCTCCAAAGGTCAGCATTCCAACTCCTCCTCTTTTCCTTTCCCTTGTCTACTTTTAATCCAACTGTAGGTATCTCTCATCTCCTAGTATTACAATGCCCTGTACACACTTTTTGTATTTGCTTGCTTTGGTGAATGCTGTCATTTGCTAATGGGTCCTGTTCCCCTCCCACTCTCAATAAAAGAGCTGAAGATCCCCATTAGAATCTCAGCCACAGGTTTGGCAGACATGGAGGAGGACACCAAGCCCACCAAGTCTGACCTGTCTGGGGGGGACAAGGGCTGCTGTCCCTGCCCCAAGACCAAGGAGGACCTGAAGGCAGAGATAGATGACGCATCCTACCGCAAAGTCTTTGAGAACTTCCTGCACAACTCCATCTTCACCCCCAGGTAGGTGCCAGGCTGCAGGCAGTCTCTCTATGGTGAGAGATAATTAAACTGTGTGACAGTAAAGTCCCGTGTGACAGTACCGTGTAGCTCAGATGGTAGTGCATGGTGCTTACAATGCCAGGGTTGTGGGTTCGATTCCCATGGGGAACCTGTATGAAAAAAAAAAGTATGTATGCACTAACTAACTGTAAGTTTCTCTGGATAACAGTGTCTAGTAAATATAAAGCTCCGGCTATAAACTTCCCTGTTGTTTACAGCTTTTGGACCAAACCCTTCTCTGAGACTTTGTAGATTATTATCAAAGAGCTGAGCTCACAGTCTGGGTCCTGTTTGCTTTAATAGCCCAGAGAGAGAGATCCAGGATCAGGAGGCAGTGGTGCTGTAATTACCCAGCCCTGAGACTGGGACTGACAGGATCTAAACATCATGAGGGTTTGGAAGGAGGCAGGGAGGCAGAGTGTAGGGCTACTGGGCTGTAGCTGTGTCAGAGGACCCTGCCTGACAGAGAGAAACATGGTGAGCAGGAATCCAAATTCCTGCTTACGGCACTTGTGGCTTTTCCATCGCCATGACGACGGCAGTGGCGGATATTAAGGCCTAGCAGGCTGTAATTTAGGCAGCACAAACAAACCCGGGGAGAGGGATCTGATTAATGAGTCTGAAGGGCCTGCGCTACGCTCTGCTCGCTGGGCTGGCTGCACCCTTTCAGCCCGTTAGTCTTTTGTTTGCCAGAATGGGGAATGACATCTGTGTTGTGTTATAATTTTACCTTCTCATGTCTTTGGATGCTTTACAGTTTCAAAGACTCCAACCCCTTCTCCCACACACACTCACTCACTTTATGTCGTACACACACAGACACACACACACCGATGTACTCACTGTGTTTTGAAATTGATCATTTTTCAGGGTAAACTCAGGCCACTTGTTTCTCCATACCAGATGGCAGATCAGGCCATGTGTGTCTGTGTGTCTGAGGTGAATGAGTGCATGAGTACCCAGTGTATTCAGGGTAGAGGTTTGAGTATTCACTGAATTAGTACCATTTCATCGCAAAACAAATTGAATGGAAAACAAATTCGAATGCACTTGTTAACCTCCACAGACTTCTCTGGTGCTTGATACATTCCAGTGTTTATATCGCCCTGCTTAGTACAGTATGTTCTTCATCACCTGCTGGGCTAAGCTCATGCATTTATGTAAAGTTATCTTGCCCTTTCCTTCGCTTCTGTGATGCTCTCTTTCACAGTATTAAAACAAATGATGTCCTCCTCGGAAAACAAACAATTAAACAAGACCACTATTGTAACTAATTGTTTTCATTCACTCAATCCCCCATGCCTCTGTGACATTGTTGATTTGTTATAGTTGTCTAGGAAACTGAGGAGTGCCAGGTCTCTGGCCTGCCGCTAAGGGCTATGCTTGTGTATGAACAGGTACTCCACCACAACAGAGCCAGCATTGTCACAAAACACTCCACGGGAGTACCTCTTATTTAGTTCAGAGGTAGACCAGGGTTTTTTTGAAGACCAGGGTTTAGAAAGAAGGGGGAAGGGAGGGGAGAAACGGAAACAGAGAGAAGAGGAAATGTTTTCCATTCTGTCGCCCTCCTCCTTCCCTCACATGCTCTCTTTGTCCGTGGTTTGGAGTGCCAGGAAATGTACAGAGAAGCCATCTGGAATTCAAATGAATGAGGAGAGAAAGGGAAGATCCCCTTAGAGCTGGCCAGATCAGTGAACACCATTCTCCAAGACAGACTGACTGGCTGGAGAAGTAGAGGGGACAGTCAGATTCACTGACTGGACATCAGCTGATTGGGTTGTTGCAACCATGATGGACACAGAAGTACAGCGAAGGTTCCAGTGTCTTTCCTGTTGTTGGGAGTTGGCACTGCCCTTACCATCTGGTTATCACCCTGTGTGTCCTTCAGAAAGCACTCGCCATCACAGCTGTGCTTTCGTACAGTATATGAGCATGAAGTCGAGAAAAAAGTCTCCTCTCTCTGGCCTTTCTTTTCACCGGCATGAGAGGCTGCTATGTTCAGCTGCTGTTGTTAAAGGGTACTGTTAAATCAAGCTGTTCTGGCTCCAGACAGAGGGTGCAGTCATGTCCCTCTCAGGATCCCTCGCACATCGTAAAGGTGAGAAAGAGGGAGGTGCTGGGGAGGGAGAACACCAGCTGCAGTCAGCGGTGCCTGGTTAGAAGGTCACACTTCAGTCCTCTGTCTAGAGTTCATTTGAGGACAGGTCTGCCTTGCTCTGTTCTGCCTTGCAGCTCTAAGGCAACCCGGGCCATCTGTCCCCTCTCCTGGGCAAAGCGTCTACCCATCACCCCTCTCATTCATCTTGGGGCGACCCAGTCTTCAACGGCAGACTGTCTCGTGCTCCCTTCCATGCACTTGTCTCATATACAAGATGTTTCTTAAAGCTCTGCCAGTCCTCAGTGCTGTTGTGTATTGTTAATAGTAACTGATAGTTTTGGAGCACTGTGGACCGTGGACTTTGCTGGAGCAGTTAAAACTGTCAGGGATGGAATGTTGACAGAGCTGTGCGATGGCTACTGTTTTCTTCCCACAGATCCGTGTGCCTTTCTGTCAGCTGTGTTTTTCCACTCACCGTAAATACAATTTTCCCGTGGGTGCCCGGTCAGTCTCAAGGTCTTTTGTCACCCACTCATATTTGTCATGTTTTAGAGGAATAGTTCTGAGAGGACTGAAGGTCTAGATGCTGGAATGTAAAATAAAGCAGAAACAACATTCTCTTGTATTCCTGAGTGAACCCTGCTGGTCTGTACTGTTAGGTGGAGTTGGAGAGGGGTACTCAGGAGATCACAGTCATTTCAGACACACCCATCCGTCACAGTCACTTTCATTTACTAACAATTTTATCTCTCCTTAAAGACTTGTTACATATTTACTTTTATCTTGTTCATGTGTACTGTAAATACACTATGAATCTAAATATGTGCTGGATTCATTGTTGTTTGAGCCATCATATACACAGCTCATCCCACGACTGTCAAACAGTCCTGTATTCTCCTTACCTCAGTTGACTGCACTGTGGGATGACTGCACAGGAGGCTGCTGAGGGGAGGACGGCTCATAATAATGGCTGGAATGGACTGGTTGGAATGGTATCAAACACATGGAAACCATGGAAACCATGTGTTTGATGTGTTCGATACCATTCCATTTATTCCATTCCAGCCATTATTATGAGCTCGTCCTCCCCAATTAAGGTGCCACCAGCCCCCTGTGGCTGACTGTTAAATTTTTTCCAGAGACCCAGAGAGAGCCCGTCTTTACACATCTCTTAAAGGTGACTCTAGGTAAGGTCTGCTCCTCTCGGTATCGGCACAGCGCCCCGTGTGTTGTGGAGTCCCAGTGGCCACGCCTAGTAGTGTCTGGTGATCTGCTGCTGCTACCGCTGCCTGCATGTTGTCAGCGGCTCCAGCCAGGGTCCACTTGCAGCTGGCCGGCTCTCCAGCTTCTGTGGCTCACACCATCATCCTCCTCATCATCCTCATGGTTGTGTTTACATCCATCTCCGTCACTCCATGAAAGAGGGCTGCAGTCCTGTTGCAGTTTCTCGTGTTTGCTCTTTTTTTTGACAAAATGTACCATTTGATTTCGTGTTTATTGCTTTATTGGCCTTATTTTAGTATCATGTGAAAAACGCCTCTCTATGCATCAAACAGGTGTTCATTATTCTCCCATGACTTTCCCCTGAGCAGTGCATTTGTCCTGTGGATGAGGACATGTAGGATAACAGAGTCAGTAGGGGTCTGTATGGACAGGCAGGCTGCCGACAGTGTGTGGATGTGTGCTCTCTCTGCACCTCTGTCCCACCTCTCTGACCTCATCACACCACACACTCCACAAGGAGTAGAACACTGCAGCTGGACAGACACACTGCAACAACAAAGAAAACCAGGCCAGTTCAACATACTGTACTCTACTCTCAGTTGAGTCCCGCTGGAAATTGTAATTGATAGTACTTATTACTACTTCTCATTCCCATAGTATATTTCTGTAGATGATCCCACCCTGTCCAGTGAAGTTGAAAGGGATGCTTTTGCTCAGTGTGGCTCGGTGTCATTGACATCATGTGGGCTGTGTATGAAGGCTACAGTATACTGTATGTACAATATGGTGTTCCAGAGTATATTACTGCAGCAATTCTCAACTGGTGGGTCGCAACCGGGAGATTTTGAATGGGTTAAAACAAATAAAAAATGCAAGAAAGTGTGTAGAAATGGTAATGATGTATATAATTTAATCGCTGATAATTTTTTAAAATTCTATCACAGTATTTGCCAATATAGAGCTATTAGCAGCCCTATTTTGGTAGGTTTTGTGCTCTCAAACCAGTGAGTTTATTAACATTCTTCAACAAGAACATGGGAATGATTTCATTATTGATGATGAAAGAGGTGGGAATGTTGTTCCCTTGTCATATAATTGCTACATTTACTATCAATATAGCATTAAAAATAGTTTTCCAGATTGTATTTTTCGCAATGTGAATATTGGGTCGCATCGGAGACAACCTCGTTCAATTTGGGTCCCGAGGCAAACCAGTTGAGAACCACTGTATTACTGTATGGCTAGCTGACTATCCCCCTTTAACTGTGCCTCAGCTCCCTTCCAGAGAAGCTGAAAGCCCACACATCTTCTCCACTCCTCCTTCTCCTCAACCTCTGTCTCTTATCTTTGTCTTTCTTTGCCGCACATGTGTCTACAGTTAGTCAGTCAGTCAGTCAGTCAGTCAGTCAGTTAGTGGGTCAGTCTGTCTGTCAGGCAGTCAATTAGTGGGTCAGTCTGTCTGTCAGGCAGTCAATTAGTGGGTCAGTCTGTCAGGCAGTCAGTCAGTGGGTCAGTCAGTCAGTCAGTGTGTCAGTCAGTCAGTCAGTGGGTCAGTCAGTCAGTCAGTGTGTCAGTCAGTCAGTGGGTCAGTCAGTCAGTCAGTGGGTCAGTCAGTAGGTTAGTCAGTCAGCCAGTGGGTCAGTCAGTCAGTCAGTGTGTCAGTCAGTCAGTCAGTCAGTGGGTCAGTCAGTCAGTGGGTCAGTCAGTCAATCAGTCAGTCAGTGAGTCAGTCAGTCAGTGGGTCAGTCAGTCAGTCAGTGGGTCAGTCAGTCAGTGGGTCAGTCAGTCAGTTAGTGGGTCAGTCAGTCAGTGGGTCAGTCAGTCAGTGGGTCAGTCAGTGGGTCAGTGGGTCAGTCAGTCAGTCCGTGGGTCAGTCAGTCAATCAGTCAGTCAGTGGGTCAGTCAGTCAGTGGGTCAGTCAGTCAGTCAGTCAGTCAGTGGGTCAGTCAGTCAGTTGATCAGTCAGTCAGTCGGTCAGTCAGTCAGTCAGTCAGTCAGTCAGTGGGTCGGTCAGTCGGTCAGTCAGTCGGTCAGTGGGTCAGTCAGTCAGTCAGTGGGTCAGTCAGTGGGTCAGTCAGTCAGTCAGTGGGTCAGTCAGTCAATCAGTCAGTCAGTGGGTCAGTCAGTCAGTCAGTGAGTGGGTCAGTCAGTCAGTGGGTCAGTCAGTCAGTGGGTCAGGCAGTCGGTCAGTGGGTCAGTGGGTCAGTCAGTCAGTGAGTCAGTCAGTGGGTCAGTGAGTTAGTGGGTCAGTCAGTCAGTGGGTCAGTCAGTGGGTCAGTCAGACAGTCAGTGGGTCAGTCAGTGGGTCAGTGAGTCAGTCAGTGGTTATCTCTCTAACATGTTTTTATGCAACCCCCTTTGTCCTTCAGACCCCCAGACCGGCGGCGTAGGGATCTATTCGGGGTGGCTAACAGCACCTTAGCGCGGAGTGGCAACACCACAGGCCTGGAGGGTAATGGGACGGACAGAGAACCCCCCGAGAGGGAGTTCCCCTTCATGGAGGACCGGAGCAAGACAGAGTTTATAGAGATCCCCAACCTACAGCCCTTCACAGTCTACCGCATTGACATCCACGCCTGTAACCAGGAGGTCCGCCGCTGCAGTGCTGGAGCCTTCGTATTCTCCAGGACCAAACCTGCAGGTGAGGCAGTCACACACACACAGACACAGACACAGACAACACTAGACACAATAACAACACCTTGACCATGGCCATCTTAATAGCGTTATTGTTCTAGGCTCACTGTGCCTTTTTTGGAAATGGCTTGATATTTAGTGTCTGTGTCTCTGCCAATCAGACAAAGCAGATGACATGCCAGCCAGGGTGATCCAGGAGAGGGATGAGAAGGTGGAGGGGTCGGTGCTGCTGAGGTGGCCGGAGCCTGTCAACCCCAACGGTCTCATCCTGATGTATGAGATTAAGTTCCGCCAAGGCACCGAGGTGAGTCTGTATGGGCCAGGGCCCCTGAGACCCCTGTGAGATCCGCAGGGCCTTAACCCCTCAACCCACTGTGGCCCTCAGACATCAGGGTGACCCTTTGTCTGTGTTTTCCAGCCTGAGAAACACGAGTGTGTGTCACGCCAGCACTACAGAGTGCACAAAGGAGCTCGTCTGACCAACCTGGGCTCTGGGAACTACTCTGCCCGCGTGCGTGCCACCTCCCTGGCAGGAAACGGGTCCTGGACTGAGCCAGTGTCCTTCTACGTGACCCCACCCAAACGTATAGAGAAGCCATGCATTTCCTCATAAAAAGGCCTTTTATATGGAGGATTTTCATGCACAGATATTCAATTGGTGTTAAATCCTCCTTTTCTCATTGGTCCAATTTGAATAGTTGTTCTGTCATCTTGTTGCAGGGGAGTACGACAACGCGTTCTATCTGGTCATCATCATCCCCATCATAGTGATAATCCTTATTGCCAGCCTCATCACTGCACTCTTCTTTATCAACAAAAAAAGGTACGAGGAGCTGAAGTATCACTATGACAAACAACTGTATCTCTGTAACAGAATGTTTTGACTAGTGCGATATTCATCCGTTGAATAATATAATAGTGCTATTGTGCTCATTTGCTTGCCTTTTCTGCTGAATGAATGATCCCATTTATCTGTTGCCGAAGCTGCCTCCACTGGCTCAAACAGATGTGTTTGTGTCCACAGGAGCAGTGACAGGCTGGGGAATGGTGTCCTCTATGCTTCTGTCAACCCTGAGTACTTCAGCGCTGCTGAGAGTAAGAACCGCCTGAACACCTGCAGTGTCATTTTAAATGCAAACTGTCCGACTGTCTCCTCAGGTGATGGTGTTTTGTGTCTGTCTCTGACTGTCCTTTCCTCCTGTGTTCAGTGTATGTTCCAGATGAGTGGGAGGTGGCCAGGGAGAAGATCACCATGCACAAGGAGTTGGGCCAGGGTTCCTTTGGCATGGTGTACGAGGGCCTCGCTAAGGGCGTGGTTAAAGACGACCCAGAGACGCGCGTGGCCATCAAGACAGTCAACGAGTCGGCCAGCATGAGGGAGAGAATAGAGTTCCTCAATGAGGCTTCCGTCATGAAGGAGTTCAACTGTCACCACGTGGTGAGCGAGACAGAGTCCCAAACACCAGTTAATATCAGGGACTTTGGCTCAGAAAAACTAGCTTTGAATAATGAGATTATTGTTTCAATTTCACAGAGGTTCAAGGTTAGAAACAAAGGGCCTCAGGCAGAGACCACTGGCAGAGACCGCTGCATAGGGTCAGAGACACCTAGCTGGCTGCGGAGGTCAGAGGTCAAAGCCAGGGCACATTACCCAGGGCACAGGGAGCTACACAGGGAGCTACAGTATAATTCCAGTATAACCTGAGGCCAGCTGTAACTGTGTGATCTGAGACCTCTGTGCTCTATCACAGCCAAACCCTCATTAATTCAGCTAAACGGAAATGTTAAGGATCTACCCCTTGGAAAGACTCTGTTACAACCTTTTAGCATGTCTGGGTGATTAAAAGCCAAACACTTAATTATTAAGCTCAATTTGAATAATTTAGAGGCAAGGAGGAGTTTTTTTTTTCAGCTTTACTCAAAGCTCCACAGTAGTTTTAGTTAAGAGGAGCCAGTAGTTTCAAAGCAAGAACATTCCACATCACGTCAGTCACTTAGCACTTAGAAATCAGTTTCTTGCCCAAAAGTCCCAGAAGGAATACTACAGCAACTAGAATTGTTTGTACTCGTCTACTCTGACGCCATCTTTGTGCTCTGATTGGTATAGGTGCGTCTGCTGGGCGTGGTCTCTCAGGGACAGCCCACCTTGGTGATAATGGAGCTGATGACCCGTGGAGACCTGAAGAGTCACCTGCGCTCGCTCCGTAAAGAGGTATGTAGATTACCTCTCCTGCTCTTTCTAACATAGTCTCTCACAGGAGGTCAAGTCTATGTGTCAGTGCATTAATCATGTCTCTGTTGGTCTCTCACATTGTGTGGTGTGCCCTGGCCACTGTTCAGTGCTGCAGACAGCAGGGAGAGGAAGGTTGGAGGGAGAGACTGAATGGCTTGCTTGTGCTCACGTCTCTGCCTCTTTGCCTCTTTGCCACAGAACTCGTCCAGCCAGGTTCTGCCCCCGCTGAAGAAGATGATCCAGATGGCAGGGGAGATTGCGGACGGCATGGCATACCTCAACGCCAACAAGTTCGTCCACAGAGACCTGGCTGCCAGGAACTGCATGGTGGCGGAGGACTTCACCGTCAAGATCGGAGGTGAGTGCCTTAAAATACAGTATTACTTCTACTCCCCCCTGTTTGTTTAATGCTAAACTCCCTCTGCTCTGCTGTACTCCAAAGTAAGTATTTTGAGATCACTGAGTGCTTGAGGGGGAGGAATAGCTTGTAAATCTAAATGGACACGAGAAGGACAGGTGAGGGAATTGATTAGGCCTCATAAGCTTACTCTCCCTCACATTAGTGGGATATTTAGTGGCCACTCAAAATTCTCTTCTCTTCTTCGCAGACTTTGGCATGACGCGAGACATCTACGAGACAGATTACTATCGAAAAGGAGGGAAGGGCCTTCTGCCAGTCCGCTGGATGTCCCCAGAGTCGCTGAAAGACGGAGTGTTCACCACAAACTCTGATGTCTGGTAAGAGCTCCCCGCCGTCCTCTCTGATTCATACACACGCACACACACGCATACACAGACATGAGCAGTACACTAGCTGTATGTGTGCTAGAATATTGCACGCTCTCTCTGGGACTAGCATGGTGAAAACAGGCCTATCCCTTCACACACACAGCCCATGTCCTAAGAAAGTTAGGAATTCATCTGGATGCTATTATAGTTAGTTGGTACAGTACTTCTTGGCAGTGAAAAATAGTTCCTGTTTAGTCAAGTTCCTCTGTGCGCTCAGGAACATAGAGTGAATTTAGAACAGCAGGAATGGGCTGCTTTAGAGAAATATAACTGTTTACTAGCTCCTTCGTTTTTGTTTCCCAATCGAAAGTGTCCCACGGGTCTGTCCCTACAAGCATACTTAAACTCCTCCAGATGTTTTTAAATGATGGGTTAGAGTGCCAACAGAAATCCACCTCCACGTCCCGCTCCCTATCTTCCTCTTTGAAGTCACGCAGATGAAAACAAGCATTGTGGGAACCCATTCTGGGCTCCTATGAAATTTACCAGGAGGTGTCTTTACTTGTTTATCTAAAAAAGTATCTTAATGTGGTTTTGTCTTTCAACACACTCCTGTTTCAGCCATTTAGATACAAGTCAATGTTATAATAGGCCTTTTACATACATGGATTACTAACTGGGGTCATTTTGAAACTATTGGAAAAAGTTATTTGTCACATGCGCCGAATACAACAGATGTACCGTGAAATGCTTACTTACAAGCCCTTAACCAACAAGGAAGTTCAAGGAATAGAGTTAAGAACATATTTACTAAATAAACTCAATTAAAAAATAAAATAAAAAGTAACACGATAGAAGCTGTTAAGGAGCCTTTTAGACCTAGACTTAGTGCTCCGGTATCGCTTGCCTTGCAGTAGCAGAGAGAACAGTCTTTAACACTTTTTTGGGCCTTCCTCAGACACCGCCTAGTATATAGGTCCTGGATTGCAGGAAGCTTGGCTGTGATGTACTGGGCTGTACGAACTACCCTCTGTAACGCCTTACGGTCAGATGCCGAGCAGTTGCCATACCAGATGGTGATGCAACCGGTCATAATGCTCTCGATGGTGCAGCTGTAGAACGTTTTGAGGATCTGGGGACCCATGCCAAATCTTTTCAAGTCTCCTGAGGGGGAAAATCATTGTCATGGCCTCTTCACAACTTTCTTGGTGTGTTTGGACCATGACAGTTTGTTGGTGATATGGACAGTCGATGTGAATGGGGGCGTGTTCGTGTTCGACCCTCCTTTTCCGGTAGTCCACGATCATCTCCTTTGTCTTGGTCACGTTGAGGGAGAGGTTGTTGTCCTGGCATCACACTGCCAGGTCTCTGACCTCCTCCCTATAGGCTGTCTCATCGTTGTCAGTGATCAGGCCTACCACCGTTGTGTCGTCAGCAAACCTAATGATGGTGTTGGAGTCGTGCTTGACCATGCAGTCGTGGGTGAATAGGGAGTACGAGAGGGGACTAAGCAGGCACCCCTGAGGGGCCGCCATGTTGAGGATCAGCGTGGCAGATGTGTTGTTGCCTAGCCTTACCCCCTGGGGGTGGCCTGGCAGGAAGTCCAGGATCCAGTTGTAGAGGGAGGTGTTTAGTCCCAGGGTCCTTAGCTTAGTGATGAGCTTTGTGGGCATTATGGTGTTGAAGGCTGAGCTGTAGTCAATGAACAGCATTCTCACATAGGTGTTCCTTTTGTCCAGGCGGGAAAGGGCAGGTGTGGAGTGCGATTGAGATTCCGTCATCTGTGGATCGGTTGGGGCGGTATGCGAATTGGAGTGGGTCTAGGTTTTCCGGGATGATGGTGTTGATGTGAGCCATGACCATCCTTTAAAATCCCTTCATGGCTACCGACTTGAGTGCTATGGGGCGGTAATTTTTGACCAGATAAACATATCACCTGCAGATATGGAGCACCTTATCTACTCGCCTATGGTTATTACTGGTTATAACTAGGTATGACTGTGCACAGAATCAAAATGACCTTAGTGATATGAATACTTGGTAGAACTATAGTAGAGAAATGAATGAATGTACACATAGTGCTGAATTGGTGTGTATTCTCTGAATAATAGTTATTCTCCAGGAAATGTTATATAAATACCAGAAATCCTATACAAAAAGTACAAACTTTGCCGAGTACATGGGGAGCTATATCTCTGCAGATGATCTGTCTATCTGGTCAAAATCACTGATACAGGTCCTCTTCCAACCTCTGGTGGTATGGATATCTTGTTATTACGTTTCCATTGAAACCTAGATTCAAATAAATGTCCTATTTAAATTACTATAGGCAGACTTATGTGTGTTTTGATACAGAAACCCTTAACAATGAAAATTAACACCTATGGGCTATGATAAAAAAATATACCTTTTGGGTCAAAATGGAGCCGTCTTAAGGGGTCTACAGACAATATGCAAACAGGGCCGACGGAGCATAGCGCAGTGTTGCAATATTGTTTTTCGTCACAAAAGGGGCGGATCCTTGTAATACGCTCCATCATTCAACGCAGGTTTTTCACACTTGAGACCCGACGTATCATTCCTTGCGAAGAGGGATAGTATTGAGTGAGTTTTGCAACGGAAGTTCCGCCCCTGTGTCTGCATCACATATTTTCCGGTATCCCTTCTGTTAGAAGAGATGATGTCTCCTCTACTATTTGCAAGCTTCCTTTTGTTATGTCTATGGCCAGTTTGGAGGAGTGTCTGTTTGAGCTGGTGAGGCAATACGAGAACCTTTACAACCCTTCGATGCGGTTATATTCGGACAAGCAAGCAAAAGACAACAGCTGGAGGAACAATACGCTTGGCAGACGTGACACTTGGCATTCAGGCCAAAGAGTTCAATCTTGGTTTCATCAGACCAGATAATCTTGTTTCTCATGGCCTGAGTCCTTTAGGTGCCTTTTGGCAAATTCCAAGTGGGCTGTTATGTGCCTTTTTACTGAGGAGTGACTTTCGTCTGGCAACCCTACCATAAAGGCCTGATTGGTGGAGTGCTGCAGAGATGTTTGTCCTTCTGGAAAGTTCTCCCATCTCCACAGAGGAACTCTGGAACTTTGGAGCTGTTTCAAACTTCTTCCATTAAGAATGATGGAGGCCACTGTGTTCTTGGGGACCTTCAATGCTGCAGAATGTTTTTGGTACCCTTCCCCAGATCTGTGCCTCGACATAATCCTGTCTCTGAGCTCTACGGACAATTCCTTCTAGTTCATGGCTTGTTTTTTGCTCTGCCTGGCACTGTCAACTGTGGGACCTTATATAGACAAGTGTGTGCCTTTCCAATCAATTGAATTTACCACAGGTGGACTCCAATCAAGTTGATAAATGGAAACAGGTTGCACCTGAGCTCAATTTCGAGTCTTTAATTATGAATTTTTTATACATTTGCAAAAGTGTCTAAAAACCTGTTTTCGCTTTGTCAGAATGGGGTATTGTGTGACGATTGATGAGGAATAAGGCTGTGACGTAACAAAATGTGGAATAAGGGAAGTGGTCTGAATACTTTCCGTATACACTGTATTTCCTCATTCACATGTTACTGGTGTTAACTTTTCTTTTTTTTCTTATATTCCCTTTCATCCCACTTTTCACCTGTGTATTACTCTGTTTTACATTGCACTATTTGCCTCTTGTGATAGTAAATTAGTATCTAAAAGGTCTGCAAATGCATTTGTCTGGTTATTTGTACTTGTGGTAGAAAATATTACTGTTTTGAAACCAGTCACTCAGTAAACTTGTACTGCTTTGTACATGAGTTATGTAGATGAGGTTAATGTCTCTTGGGGGGGGGGTCTGTCCTTATTGTCATTGAAAGGCCACTTCTCATTGAAAGGCCACTTCACATAACACAAGGTTAAGTCAAATGTCTTGAGGATCTAGCCTCCCAAAAAGTATATGAAAAACTACAACAAGGATGAAGTGATAGTACTCTTTATTGTGATTTGTAAAGTGTGAATACGAAACCCAAACAGCAAAACCATGTGTGTAGCTCACAACATTAAACAAACAGTCATCAACCAGAAGAAGATAACGTAACTACACTCCAACATTTCCTGTAGGGTGCCACATGTGATAGCAGCATCCTGGAAAGACACTTGACCTGCTTGTGTGAGGAAGTAGTCGTTGAGGTTGTTGCACACGTCTATAGCCACTCTGGTTGCCCTGTCTAGCAACATGTTTCTTGTGTCCAGGAAGCTGGTGTCCCCATGTACCACTTGTCTCCACTCTCCTAAAATCAGGTCCCCAATGAGTGTGGTGTGGTCAACAAAAGTGGGGTGGATGTACCTTGTTGATTAATCTGTGTTGTCAGTGTCTGTGGTGCAAAGGTAGTTGTGGAGGCGCACACAGGCCTTCACAATGGTCTCAGCTTTCTCTGGGGCAACCTCAAGGGCTCGTCCCAAGATCCTCCATCTTGCAGCAAGGATCCCGAAGAAGTTATTTGAAATTCTTCTGGCTCTTGAGTGGCGGTAGTTGTCAATCTTCTTGGTATCATCAAGGCCAGAAGAACCTTTGAATAAAATACGTGCTTCCATTAGTATTAAAACAGAAACATGAAGGCTACCAAATGAGTACTGTAACAACTGTGTGGCCTATGCTTTGGACATTGGCTCCATCCACTTATTGGGATGCCTATATTTTCACATCATATCTTACCTGGATATGGTCGGTACCTTGCATCGCAGACTGCCATCAGGACCCTTCTGTATGGACCTCGCTTGTATTACCCTGCATGGTTCTACTACAGTATTCTGTATGGACCTCGCTTGTATTACCCTGCATGGTTCTACTACAGTATTCTGTATGGACCTCGCTTGTATTACCCTGCATGGTTCTACTACAGTATTCTGTATAGACCTCGCCTGTATTACCCTGCATGGTTCTACTACAGTATTCTGCTGCTGAGGGAAGATGCCATTTCCATCGCTAGAGGAACACCTTCAGTATGTGAAAGTGGTCTGCACAGACTGTGTGGATTGGCAACAACACCTTCTCCACACTGAGCTCTTAACACAGGGCCCCCCTCAGGGGTCTGCTGTACTCCCTGTTCAGCCCGGGTCCTCTCCAAATACTACCGCTGCACCATCGAGAACGTCCTGACCAGTTGCATCACGGCCTGGTACGGGTATTGCTCGGTCCATGACCGCAAGGCCCTCCAGCGGGTGGTGAAGATGGCCCAGTACATCACTGGAACCGTGCTCCCACCCATCCAGGACATCTAATTGAAGCTGTGCTCGAGGAAGGCCCGGAGCATCATCAAGGACCCCACACACCCCAGCCACGAGCTGTTCACTTGAACTGGACTGGCCACCTGCACTTACTCTCTGCACCTTGGCTCACATGCACTCACTCACACACACACCACAACTGTTGCTACCAGACTCGTATTAGTATTGCTGAATACTGCACAATTTAAACACTTGCCCCCCAATCCTTCCCCAAAACATGTGTAAATAATAGACTTTAAATTGTGCCTTCCTGTATTATACTTATGCAAAAATGTTCGTATTCTTATCTTGAATTATTTCTAATTGTTGTTGCATTGTCGGGAAGGAGCCTGCAGGTAAGCATTTCATTTGATGGTGTATAGCATGTGTATCCTATATTTACGACTAATAAAACTTGAAACTTGACATTTTTGTTGTTTCTAACAGGCCTGTCTCCTCTCTGTCTCCCCTTGCAGGTCGTTTGGGGTGGTGTTGTGGGAGATTGCCACCTTGTCTGAGCAGCCGTACCAAGGCATGTCCAACGAGCAGGTGCTGCGTTTCGTTATGGAGGGAGGACTCCTGGACAAGCCTGACAACTGCCCTGACATGCTGTGAGTCCCCTGCTCTTTCTCTCGATGTCACCCTTGCTCTGGGACTGGGTCAGGCGCAGGAGAATTTCTCTATGACAATATTAGCCACCCCTTTCAAGATGTGTTTTTTTCCCTATTATCTGTTCCACTGTTAGGCTTATTTCTTAGGTGCTTTTTCTGATGGTATTGTCCTCTAGTTTCGGCTCACTGTCATTGTCCCCTAGCTACATTTCCCTTGTGGATTCTATTTAGAGTTAAGGGGCCAAATGTGCGTACTATATCATGAGATCCGTATGCCAGTGGGGAGCCAAGCGAAGGCCTGACTGGTGACATTTACATCACGGGTTAAATTGAGCGCAGTGACAAC
Source organism: Thymallus thymallus (assembly GCA_023634145.1). Lineage (NCBI taxonomy): Eukaryota > Metazoa > Chordata > Actinopteri > Salmoniformes > Salmonidae > Thymallus > Thymallus thymallus. Next base: position 19,141,153 of record CM042414.1, read on the forward strand.
ATGGCCCCCATGCTCAGCTGGTGGGGCGGGAGCTCCCTCCTCAGCAGTAAGCTGAGGCCCATAGAAGGGATGCCACGGCTCGTGTGTGAAAGATGCCCCTCATTCCTGATGAGTGAGGGTGCGAGTAGACAGTTCAGTGTCTGCTCATCAGCCCCCTTCTGTAAGAACGAGAGCGAGAAACATATATATATATAGAGAGAGAGATAGAGAGAGAGAGAGAGCAGGAATGAAGTCACACAATGTGTCTGTCTGTCGGTCTGTCTTTCTGCCTGGGAAAGTGGAAGGAAACAGCCTCCCTAGCTATCAGACGGCTCTGCCGTGTACATGCATTTCTCCTCTTTGCCTCTGATCTCAATGCGAAGGCATCCCCTTTTTCCCTCCACTCTCCATGGCTGACCTCACCTTACAGAGAGGGGAGAGAGGGCCGGTTGTTATGCAGACACAAACCTTGGGTTTCTATGGCAGCCTCACAGTGGTGTCCTGATTGCAAGAGAGTGTGAATTGTGTTACGCAGGGGAGGGAGAGTGTGGGGTGGGGGAGGGTTTATACTGGAAAGGTTGCCGCTGCTGGCAGCCTCTCCTGTACTGAGTTAGTGGAGAGTTACAGTACTGAGACCTGCAGACCAGTGAACAATGCTGTAGTCAGTCTGAAGAAAGAGGGGGATTGAGAGAGAAGAAGACAACGATAACATAATAGAAAAAAGTATGAGTCATATTTGGAAAGTTTTCCATATATGGGTATCAAATTAAATCTAATCAAATTGGATTTGTCACATGCGCTGAATACAACAGGTATAGACCTTACCGTGAAATGCTTACTTACCCCTAACCAACAATGCAGTTTTAAGAAAAATAATAATATTTAATAAATAAACTAAAGTAAAAATGTGTTTACATCCCTGTTAGTGAGCATTTTCTCTACCATACTTTCTCTACCATAAGGAGAGCTGATCAACTGTGGGTTTGCACAACCAAAGAATTACTGCACAAACTATCAGAAACCTTCTCAGAGAAGCTCATCTGCGTGCTAGTCGTCCTCACCATGGTCTTGACCTGACTGCAGTTCGGCATCGTAACTGACTTAAGTGGGCAAATGCTCACCTTCAATGGCCACTGACACGCTGGAGAAGTGTGCTCTTCACGGATGAGTCCCGGTTTCAACTGTACCAGGCAGATGGCAGACAGCATGTATGGCGTTGTGTGGGCGAGTGGTTTGCTGATGTCAATGTTGTGAACAGAGCCCCATGGTGGCGGTGGAGTTATGGTATAAGCAGGCATAAGCTATGGACAACAAACAGAATTGCAGTTTATCTATGGCAATTTGAATGCACAGAGATACCGTGACGAGATCCTGAGGCCATTCGCATAGTCATTGAAAAGGACTAGGACAACATTCCACAGTCCACAATCAACAGCTTGATCAACTGGAGATGTGTCACACTGCATGAGGCAAATGGTGTTCACACCAGATTCTGATTGGTTTTCTGATCTATGCCCCTAGCTTTCTTTTAAGGTATCTGTGATCAACATATACAGTGGGGAGAACAAGTATTTGATACACTGCAGATTTTGCAGGTTTTCCCACTTACAAAGCATGTAGAAGTCTGTAATTTTTATCATAGGTACTCTTCAACTGTGAGTGACGGAATCTAAAACAAAAATCCAGAAAATCACATTGTATGATTTTTAAGTAATTAATTTGCATTTTATTGCATGACATAAGTATTTGATACATCAGAAAAGCAGAACTTAATATTTGGTAGAGAAACCTTTGTTTGCAATTACAGAGATCATACGTTTCCTGTAGTTCTTGACCAGGTTTGCACACACTGCAGCAGGGATTTTGGCCCACTCCTCCATCCAGATCCTTCAGGTTTCGGGGCTGTCGCTGGGCAATACGGACTTTCAGCTCCCTCCATTTTCTATTGGGTTCAGGTCTGGAGACTGGCTAGGCCACTCCAGGACCTTGAGATGCTTCTTACAGAGCCACTCCTTAGTTGCCCTGGCTGTGTGTTTTGGGTCATTGTCATGCTGGAAGACCCAGCCACGACCCATCTTCAATGCTCTTACTGAGGGAAGGAGGTTGTTGGCCAAGATCTCGCGATACATGGCCCCAACCATCCTCCCCTCAATACGGTGCAGTCGTCCTGTCCCCTTTGCAGAAAAGCATCCCCAAAGAATGATGTTTCCACCTCCATGCTTCACGGTTGGGATGGTGTTCTTGGGGTTGTACTCATCCTTTTTCTTCCTCCAAACACGGCAAGTGGAGTTTAGACCAAAAAGCTCTATTTTTGTCTCATCAGACCACATGACCTTCTCCCATTCCTCCTCTGGATCATCCAGATGGTCATTGGCAAACTTCAGACGGGCCTGAACATGCGCTGGCTTGAGCAGGGGGACCTTGCGTGCGCTGCAGGATTTTAATCCATGACGGCGCAGTGTGTTACTAATGGTTTTCTTTGAGACTGTGGTCCCAGCTCTCTTCAGGTCATTGACCAGGTCCTGCCGTGTAGTTCTGGGCTGATCCCTCACCTTCCTCATGATCATTGATGCCCCACGAGGTGAGATCTTGCATGGTGCCCCAGACCAAGGGAGATTGACCGTCATCTTGAACTTCTTCCATTTTCTAATAATTGCGCCAACAGTTGTTGCCTTCTCACCAAGCTGCTTGCCTATTGTCCTGTAGCCCATCCCAGGTCTACAATTTTATCCCTGATGTCCTTACACAGCTGTTTGATTGAGTGTGTGGAGTCCGTTTGATTGAGTGTGTGGACAGGTGTCTTTTATACAGGTAACAGGTAATTTTTGTTTTAGATTCCGTCTCTCACAGTTGAAGTGTACCTATGATAAAAATTACAGACCTCTACATGCTTTGTAAGTAGGAAAACCTGCAAAATCGGCAGTGTATCAAATACTTGTTCTCCCCACTGTACATATCTGTATTCCCAGTCATGTGAAATCCATAGATTAAGGTCTAATTCATTTATTTCAAATGACTGATTTCTTTATTTGAACTGTAACTCAGTAAAATCATTGAAATTGTTGCATGTTGAGTTTATATTTTTGTTCAGTATAGATAGCTACTGTTCTATGGTGAAATATGACTAGACATTTGGTCCAATGTTAGGAAGCTGCATGAAAATAAATTGTTTTCTGATGGGTGATATTGTGGAACATGTTAATGGTCTGTCATAGTGTTTTTTTTATTTTTATTTAACCTTAATTTCACTAGGCAAATCCGTTAAGAACAAATTCTTATTTACACTGACGGCCTACACCGGCCAAACTCGGACGATGCTGAGCCGATTGTGCCGCCCTATGGGACTCCCAATCATGTCCGGTTGTGATACAGCCTGGATTCGAACCAGGGTGTCTGTAGTGACGCCTCTAGCACTGAGATGCAGTGTCTTAGACCACCGTGCCACTTGAGAGCCCCAATGCAAGCATACGTTGCTCTCTTTTGTATCTCCCTCTATCTCTACTCTGGTAGAGGCTTGCATTGGTATTGGTATTTAAAATGTTAAACATTTACATATCATGATGTGAGTGATATCAATGTGTTTGTGTGTGATGAGGAGCTGGGTGCTGCAGCGTATTTTTATGTTTTTTATTTTCTCATTTCACACCAACGAAAGTTACACACAGTGACCGTTTGTCCAGGAAGAAATTGCAGCAGGCCAACGGCAAGCAGACAGGTTACTCTGGTGCGTGGGCCCAGCTCCAAGCATTACAGCCATTCTCATGGGAGGTCTTGGGAGTCAGGGTTTAGTTTAGCCATCTGAAAGACAACTTTAAGAGACTCACTCACTCACTGAGAGGCTAAAGAACAAGCCATGACCAACCCTCCCTCCCGCTGGCTCAAACTTAGTTTGAAGTTAAGTGTCTGCTTCAAAGAGAACTACCCAGAATGCTTTGGTGCAGAGAGGCTGGGATACCCAGCTGTACAGGCTGTTGTGGGACCAGACATAGAGAGGTGGCTGCTGGGAAAGAGAGAGGGGGAGATGACTGGGTTGTTTATGTCAGTAGGCTGTAGAAGGTATTCTTAGCTTGTTTGTGTATAACGTAATATGTGGTGTGTGGTGGAGCACCGCATCAAACTGTAATGATTCTCTTTGTATGATGTTGTTTTGATGTTTTCTGTGTTCTGTCACTGGGTTAGCACAGTATGCTCATTTATGATTTACTGTCTAGTTGTACACATTCTACAGTATGGTATATGATGGTATATTCTTACTGAGGTTCTATGCATAGTTTGCAGTAGCTGTTTGTATAGAAATCTCTGGAAGTTGTTTGGTTGAGTGAGTATCATAAACATGTTCATGGGCTCTGTCTTGGTGCACTCTGCCACCTTATGGTGAGAAGATGCAATGATAGATGTATTGTAACATATTTTAGTTGAATCCTTCATATTATGTATAATAAATGAGATCATGCGTTTGTGCCCTTAGGTTTGAGCTGATGCGAATGTGCTGGCAGTACAACCCCAAGATGCGTCCCTCCTTCCTGGAGATCATCAACAGCCTCAAGGAGGAGCTGGAGCCTCCGTTCAGTGAGATGAGCTTCTTCTTCAGCGAGGAAAACAAGCCCCCGGACACAGAGGAGCTGGACATGGAGGTGGAGAACATGGAGAACGTGCCACTGGACCCTGCACCCAGCAGACCCCCCACTGCTGTCCCTCAGCCCTCCCAGGGACCCATGGGGGCCACAGGGGGCTCAGCGCCCCCTCCTCCCCAGCAGTTATCCCCAATACAAGGCTCTTCTAATACCTTGAAGGGACCTGGCTCTCCCTCCACCTCAGCCCCGGCTGCCTCTGCCTCCCAAGGCCTGACCTTGGACAAGCACTCAGGACAGGTATCGGCCAACGGGCCAGTGGTGGTGCTGCGGCCCAACTTTGAGGACACACAGAACTACGCTCACATGAACGGGAGGCGCAAGAACGAGCGGGCGCTGCCACTGCCCCAGTCTTCAGCCTGCTGATCCCCTGCCCCACTCCTCCCCCTCAGCCAGATCACCCCACTCCTCCTCTTCACACACAGGGTAACATCAACTTCTCCCCTGCTTTAGTTATAATGGGGTGATTGATGAGTGAATAACTGACAGACATTATACTTCTACTGCAGTAGGAGTCTTTCATTTTTAAATAATATTATCAAGATGTATGATTTAAAACCAAGACTGAGAAACAGCACAGAAACCTACTAAAGAGTTTGGAGTATGGTGGCTCAGACCGAACAGCAACACTGGGAAGCTCTAGTGTTTACTTCTTGTTTAGTATGTGTTACTAATCCTTAAAGAAGGACAAAAATATAGGCTTATCAATATTCCCTGACTGACAGCTATTGTAAGTGAGAGACAATAACTAAAAAAATTTTGAAGCATATCTGCTAGCATTTTCTGAGAGAATAATGTGTATATCTGAGTGTGTGTACAGTGCATTCTGAAAGTATTCAGACCCCTTGACTCTTAACACATTTTGTTACATCACAGCCTTATTCTAAAATTGATTGGAGTCCACCTGTGGTAAATGTAATTGATTGGACATGATTTGGAAAGGCACACACCTGTCTATATAAGGTCCCACAGTTGACAGTGCATGTCAGAGCAAAAACCAAGCCATGAGGTCAAAGGAATTGTCCGTAGAGCTCCAAAACAGATTTGTGTCGAGGCACAGATCTGGGTTAGGGTACTGAAGAATTTCTGCAGCATTGAAGGTCCCCAAGAACAAGTTTGGAACCACAAAGACTCTTCCTAGAACTGGCTGCCCTGCCAAACTAGGCAATCGGGGGAGAAGGGCCTTGGTCAGGGAGGTGACCAAGAACCCGATGGTCACTCTGACAGAGCTCCAGAGTTCCTTTGTGGAGATGGGAGAACTTTCCAGAAGGACAGCCATCTCTGCAGCACTCCACCAATCAGGTCTTTATGGTAGTGTGGCCAGACAGAAGCCACTCCTCAGTAAAAGGCACATGACAGCCCGCTTGGAGTTTGCCAAAAGGCACCTAAAGGACTCTCAGATTCTCTGGTCTGATGAAACCAAGATTAAGCTCTTTGGCCTGAATGCCAAGCGTCACATCTGGAAGAAACCTGACATCATGCCTATGGTGAAGCATGGTGGTGGCAGCAGCAGGGACTGGGAGACTAGTCAAGATCGAGGGAAAGATTAACGCAGCAGGCACAGAGAGATCCTTGATGAAAACCTGCTCCAGAGCGCTCAGGACCTCAGACTGGGGCGAAGGTTCACCATCCAAAAGACCAACAACCCTAAGCATACATCCAAGACAACGCAGGAGTGGCTTCGGGACAAGTCTCTGCATGTCCTTGAGTGGCCAAGCCTGAGCCCGGACTTGAACCCGATCTAAGATCTCTGGAGAGACCTGAAAATAGCTGTGCAGCGCCGCTCCCCATCTAGCCTGACAGAGCTTGAGAGGATCTGCAGAGAACAATAGGAGAAACTCCCCAAATGCAGGTGTGCCAAGATTGTAGCGTCATACCCAAGAAGAGTTAAGGCTGTGTTCGCTGCCAAAGGTCCTTCAACCAAGTACTGAGTAGAGGGTCTGAATACTTATGTAAATGTGATACTTAATTTTTTATAAATTTGCAAAAATGTCTGAAACCAGTTTTTGCTATGTCTTATATGGGGTATTGTGTGTAGATTGATGAGAATATATATTTTTAAAAATTACGTTTAGAATAAGGCTGTAACGTAACAAAATGTGGAAAAAGTCAAGGCGTCCGAATACTTTTCGAATGCACTGTATTTCTATACAAACACATGATTCTCTCGACAGCAAGATATAGCTCCTCTTCCAAGCTTATTTTCATCGGTATACTTCTCCCACATTTCAGACATTAATGTGTTCTGGACTAGGATAATTGGTTTTCGTTTAGTCATTTTCTCCCTCTTGCTCTTCATTTGTAGTTTTGATTGGACGTGGAGAGAAACACAATCAAGCATCCTAAAACCCCCAAATTGCTGTATATTATGTTTTCTACTTCACAATTTCAATCAAATTGTAAAAGGAATTTGCCTTCCTTCCCTTCTGTTTTTTCCGGTTTACATTAAAGCCCTTATTGGATTCCTCTTCCATTGTATGTGTCATCTGAGAGATGACAACACCAACATCACCAACAGAGACATTGAGAAAAAAGGACTTGGCGCCAAAAATTGCAACACATACAGAAACAAACCTGAAGTGGAAGATATTGGATCAGTTCTGATACAAGGGGAACTAAAGGACTTAACAGAACTCCACCTTGTGAGCATACATACGTCTGCTAAAGGCATGCGAGGCATTGTACACAGCAGGTATTTTTTTAGACTAGTCATTAGTCTCTCTGTACAATTCAAACGTTTATATAAAAGGTCTTACAGTTGTATGTTAGACCTTAGGATCATTTTCACACACATCATTGGTTTGTCACTTTTATAACTTTTATACGGTTCCCATGTTCACCTGTACAGAATGAAGCTGCTATTCTATTCTTTTTCTTTTTTGGATGTTATATATATATATATATATATATATATATATATATATATATATATATATATATATAAAGAAATCCTTCAGGTTTAATAGTTCATGATCTCCACTACAGTCCATGTCTTATGCTTCATACTTCTCCAAGCAAAGAAAATGATCATTTAGATATAAAATTACTTTTCTCTCTTCTTTACCCCTGAAGGTTGTCTGTATCATCACATGTTGTCCATTGCCTTTTACTTTTTATTAACATGTTTTCCTTTGATCTCTATATTATTATTATTAGTAGTAGAAGTAGTAGTTTGAATGGACACCTTAGCTCCGTGTGTGAGCGTGTATGTTTGGCACCCTTCTTGTACCAGTTGTCTAGCGCTGCACCTAGTTACCCCCCTCCCCCCCTAGGTGCAACTCAATCTCAGGTCGAAGTAAAGGTTTCGCTTTCTCCATACATTCTCATTACTGTCCTCTGCTTGTTTCACCTCTCTGTCAAGTCCAATAGTGCCCTCTCCCCTCCCCTCCAGCCCCACACTGAAATGTACAGTATACCTGCCTCCCCCAGTGCCTCCTTTTGAAGTCAGGATTAGTTACACAGGATTTTCTTTTTTTCGACTTCATCTGGTATTTTAACCCATCCATTTTCCTGCCTCTCAATTAATTGGGCTAATTGGGTTGTCTCGTTTGCCTTAATTATCCCAACCACTCGCCATCCCCTCAAAGAAGACCCATCCATAATCATGGTTCTCTTTTTGTGTCTTAGCTTTCAAGCGCAGCATTACTGCTTATTCTCCTTCATCAAATGATCAAAGTGAAAACAATTTCTGTTGTTTGTCTCCACTGTAAACCAAATAAGGATGGGTTAAAGTCCAGGGAAGTGGTCACATTTCAATGTCATGAATAGAATAGGTCTTACTGGGGGTGTCGGTATGAAAAGTGTTTTTGAAGCTTGGTGATTATTTTTCCCTTCTTTGAAGGTTTTCTCTGTAGGATTGTTATTTATTTTTTTATTTTCCTTTTGTGATATCAGTTTAAATCACTGTATAAAGGCCCCATGATTCAGTATAAAGTTTTGATTTTTTTATATATGTGTTTTCTTTGGTGTCGTGACGGGATGTTTTTCTTTTTTTTCCCTTCAAGTATATATCTACCTCACTCTTTAAAAATATATGTATGTGTATGAAAACAAAAGTACATCTCACCTTTTCATTAGTCCGTATAAGGTAACCTCAAGGTTCTCTGGATCCGGGTAGACCTCATTATCAATACACACACACACACACACACACACACACACACACACACACACACACACACACACACCTAGGTTGGAGTGGAGATGGGATGTAGCTAAGGTGGTTCTAATTCTATCTGGTCCCATATGCTTAAAGATTTATGTATCAACTAAATTTTTTGCTGGTCCAAAGATTTTAAATAGAAAATTAAAGTATGTTTGTAGTTAAAACTGAAAGTATGAAGATTATAATGTATCTGGTACAGATTATGTTACGGGTTTGATTTAATAAAATACGTTGTCTGGCCTGTATTTCTCAGGAAATGGCTTAAGTCCAACTCACATGGTTTGAGCACTAACAAGCTAACCTGGTTACCCAATAATGCTAACTTAGAATAACATCAAACAACTGTTGTGATGGGAAGTGTTTGCAGTAGGCTACACAAAGTCACAGTACAGTATGTATTGTTAGAGAGCAGGACACAGCCACCTCAGACATCCAGGGCCGTAGAAAGTTAAGGAAAGTTAAATCTAATTTACTGCATTTCTATACAATTTAAAAAATATTAATTGCTATTTGGAGAACAGCAAAAACAAGCTTTATCACACTGGTTGCTGTAGTTTCATTCACCTCAGACGATCTACAAACACAGAGCCTATTAGTTATACAATTAGATTAAAAAACAATAATTTAATACGTACAGAGGGAGATGTTTAGCAGAAAAGGTATTTTAATAACCAAAGGTGGACAAATATGTTTGCTATACAGAACGTTTTTTTGTTGCAGTTATATAGCTAATTTCATGCAATTCTACACGTTTTGCCATAACTTATGCCATGTTAATATGACATCTGAGTGAGAGTAACTAGCAAAATCAATGAAGGCCTTGGAGGTCAGGGCCCCTGGGCACATGCCCTGTGTTCCCGGTCAGTAATTTGGCCATGACAACTACAAGTTTAGATAGTTGGCTAAACTGACTAGACTAATTTACCAGTCTTAAATGTTTTAACTGACATGGGCTAATTGAGTGACTGTCAGTGAGTGACATATAACAAGAGGAAAACTGCTGATGCACAACCAAGTTTCAAAATTGCAGCTTGTGCATTGTACTATTTTAACTCTCAACAGTAAGTTGATAACCCTACAGAGTTCCTTTTTTAAAATTCGAAATAATTACTAAGGTCTGGACCTCGGTGTCCTCATATGTAGCTACGCCCTGCAGAAATCCCAACTCCCCTCCTCCGTAAACAATGATTTCACAAAAGAAATCCTCAGATCTTACAGCTGCCAAGAAGGGTGAAGCTGAACGGTATCTTCTTTATTTTCAATTGTATCATGTATTTAGGTAGATTTCAAACAAGTCAGTTAATTGGAGTTAAGCATTTTCTTTAACAAAAAAAAAGGTAAACTTTGCATTTATCATCTTTAATCATTCAAGACATTTTGCAAGACAGAAATCCTTTGCATTTCTAATGGACTGTATATTGGAAACCAAGGTAGATCAGAGGATGTTTGGCTTTAGCCTGAATTATTCTGGATAACTAAACCACTACTGACATCGAAACAACCCCTATAGAATGTTTGCCAACACTGGCTTCTGGTTTCGGCTTACACATTTCTTCTTGTAAAAATGTTCATTGCTAATATCCAATGTAAAGTACTTTCCCCTAAAGTATAAATGACGGCACTTATTTCTGTGAAACCCTCTTAGTGAAGAAAACATAAACCACACTCACATACTCCTACACTCAATAGCCTCACAAGTTCTCAAAGTCAGTGCTACAACTACGAAAAGGAGCTTTGTCTCTTATGTTGCTGGGAGCAGTTGAGTGTAGAAATAACCAGCAATAGAGAGATACTAGATCAATATGGAGTAATTGTGTTACATTAAGGCAAAATAGGTTAAGACACCGCATACTCTGTCCTGCGAGGGATGTCTCAAACTTTAGAAAGGACGTCTACAGCCGTGTTGCCGCTGCTCCACCTCATGCATCTGATAAGACAGGATACTGTTGGTTCCTCTGTACTCCTTCATCACCTAATCTCTCCATCCTATCCACCTGCTCCTAATGACTAGCTTTTCTAAATAACACCTACAAAGCTCCCACATTCAAATATTGTAGTAATATGTTTTGTCCCCTGTTAAGATTTTTTAAACCTTTCCAATTGGCTTGGAATAGACTTAACATCTGAATAGACTCAGATGTTGAGGTAGTTGATGTTAATGTCCCTTCATTGTAATTTTCATAATCATCCTCATTGTGATTAGTCTTAAGACTGCACCCTCTTCTTTCTCTATTCTACTGCTGCTGATAATAGCTCTGCTTCAAAAAGGGTGTCTCGATCTGTGACTGGGCCAATATCAATGGAAGTAGTTGAGATGGCATGGTTGGGGGGGGACTTGGTTGGATGAATGGCACATTGGCAGAAACAAATGGCTTTATATATATATATATATATATACTACCAGATTTTAAATAAATAATTCAGATCACCTTTTTAACAAAGGCCCTGTGCTTCTGTTGTTAAGTACAGTATAATGGATGGGAGTGTTTCACATTTAGATGTGGTGTTTCAAGTGTTGGTGTCTGTAATGATAAAAGATAGAGATATGTGATATTTATTTCTTCTTTTTTTCAGTTATCAAAATTGGTTAAAGGGTTGGCCTGTTGCGAAGTGATCATCTGTTTTCTTGGAATGCTGTCTAGGGTTCCTTAGTTATGAGAAGGTTACATACCTATTATAACCACAACTCAAGTAGATACATGGACATAAATAGGACAGACATGTCCAGTAGGTTACGGGTAGTCATGGCAGAGAGTAAATAGCATGACTAGAGTTTACAGTAGAGACGTTGTTTACAGTAGAGACATTGTTTATTGCCAATTTGCAAACATGGAGATAAGATTGACTGAAAAGGTTGCATTTCAATAATCATTAATATAATTTTTATTGTATTTTCTTTAGAATGTTCTATATGCAAACCTCAGGTTTATAGAAGATACATCCATGCAATCAAATCGCAATAATGAGCTTGAGGTTTATCAGTATAATTTAATAATGAGCTTGAGGTTCATAAGTATAATTTAATAATGAGCTTGAGGTTTATCAGTATAATTTAATAATGAGCTTGAGGTTTATCAGTATAATTTAATAATGAGCTTGAGGTTTATCAGTATAATTTAATAATGAGCTTGAGGTTTATCAGTATAATCTTTCAGGCACTGTTGTTCTGCTTTGCATTCCAACAACTTCAAAAAGGGGCCTTGATCTACTGAGAAGCTTTTACTTACTTTCACAAAATCTGAATCTCTGTGTCATTTCAATGATTGGCAAATAGATTTGGTTAAACAGCTTGGCTAGACTCTTTTTGCAAGTTCTGTATCTGAAGCCTCCTGGTTTTTCACACGTATAGTTGAGATGGCGTATTTTTGACATGCCATTCTCTTAATGTGTATCTATGAGAATTTCTTGTATTTTTCTTTTTTTCTTAAAATTTGAATAAAAAAGTGAATGAGAAAGATGACTTGTTGTCATGACTGATTGCTAATGAGTTATAAATGATCCACATCTCAACATACCTGACTGTATTCCATACTTGTATATTTAGCAGAATGACTTTCTGTTTACAACACATTGATACAGTATGAATAGTAACAATAACGGTGGCATGATCTAACAATATATATAATAATATAGAAATCTACATGATCTAACTGGTCATGGTTCATCTCCTGTGTGCACTATGCTTGAGGTAGCCATGGTTGGGTCTTCGGGAGTCTTGGAGACAGTTGTCATGGGGTCTTCTGCTGTTTGTAGGGCCTCCAGCTGGTTGAGCATGGCCTGAATGACAGTCTGCAGCAGGGGCACCAGTCTGTCAGGAGTGGCCAGGCTGCCTGAGGCTGGCACATGGATGAAGGCTGCCCTCCCATGGCCATGGTGCAGAGAGCAGTAATACACAAAATCACACAGGTACCTGGGTAAGAGAGAATGTCTTACAAATCATGGTCATTACTATCAATGTACAGTATATCTGATATATATGGAACCCTACCTTCCTGCATCCCTTGAGTAGATGACATCCAGACCCATTTGTTTGAGGTCCTTGGAGAGGGACCTCATGTCTATGATGGAGTCTAGTCTATCTGGTCCTCCTTCAACACAGCAATGGTTGATAGGACAAAAGCCACACACATCTCTATCTCTGTAACCATGGTTCTTACCTGTCTGCTCCAGAGAGATGCCTTTGGAACCTGGAGCTATCCCAAGGTGTATGGCAAACTGGGAATCACAGAAAAAAGTCAGTAAGCCAACATTCACATGAGTAGTATAGACACGTGTTTTCGTTATTTGACTGTCATGTTAAGCATATTTACCTTTGGGTTAACAGTTTCCCACATGCCAACTATGACCTGCTGTGATTTGGTGTAGCTCACTGGTACCTCTTTAATGTAGATATTAATGTTCTCTCCCAGTCCAACATTCTCCAAACCCTGTTGCACATGTAGGACGTAAGATATCGATTTACACAATAATTAAATGTATTGAATTACATTTGCACATTCAAATGAGGTACACAACATTACCTGAGCTGCCTGCCAACTAGGATTTACTAAATACTGTCTGAAAGGTCCGAACCCTGATCAAAAATAAAACAGAACTGTTGTCCAAAGGGGAACACGAGCGCTTTCCATTCCAGTAGCCAAACAATAACCTAGCAGAAGCATAAATTTGCTCAGCTGTCAATAAAACATACAATAGCCTAATATAACTTCGAAATAAAACTTTAAAAGTAACACAGACCAGTTAATACCACCGCGACTTCATCTGCGTCCATCATACGCGACTGATACTCTCCATTTTACACAGGCAGATGAGTCAGAATTATTCTGTACTTGCAGAAATTAGAATCCATACCAATAAATTACATGTATGTATGTTAAGTGTAATAAAGAATAGTTTGTCAAAAGCCTACTTTATTTTTATTTGTTTATGTGTTTTATTTGTAGGCTGTAGTCAACTGTCTCTGTTGGAACGGGGTGCGCAGTTGCATCGTAAATGTCTCTCCACATGGGAGAGCTATAGCCCACCATAGCAAAAGCAAAGAAGATTTTCAACCCACTAACATCTGCCAGGATAACGGGCCACTAGAAGCCATGATTAAGCCTCCGCCCACGTTCTGCACTTGACAAGTCAAGCCCTCATGCTGAGTTGCATCACAGCTCTGCTCCCAGACGCACTCGCAAATAAGACAAGAACAACATTTTATCCGTACTGAAATATAAAGAAGCAAAGGAGTAACATTTGTAAATGACAAGATGTTACAATTCAGGAGAAGCTTTGAAGGCGAAAAACATCAATTACAGGAGCTCAACAACAGACTGGGCCAGTACCTGTCAAGAACAAAGCAGTTGGAGCATGACAATGCAATCCTCATAAGTGAAATAAACAAGATAAGACAAGAGAAGACGGTGGAATGGGACAACCAATGTATGGCCGAAATGCGGGACCTGAAGAGAATGTTGGGGCAACTATCTTTCGAAAAGTCCCGAGCCGAGACGGAACGAGATAAGCTTTGGCAAGAGTTTCAGATGTTACAGTCGATGTGTTGTGAGGAGCAGGTAGTATGCAAAGACATAGGTGGAGAGCTACAATGTTGCGAGAAGCAGCTTCATAAAGCTCAACAGACCAATGGGGAACTTGAAGAACGTTTGTTCCAGCTAGAGAACGAGTACAAATTAATCGAGGATGCACACAGACAAGAAATGACCAAGCTCCGGAGCCAGGTCCATTCACGACCTATTGTTACCCAAACGTACCAATGTACTCCGGCGGTCTCGATGGAAGAGATGCAACAGTATGCCCTCAGCCTGTCCGAAGGATGGATGGACACCTTAGAGATGTATAGTAGGAAGGTCAAAGATATGGAGGAATCGATCAAATCGGACCAGGCAAGGCTGGATGATCTCCAAAGGGAAAATATGCATTATGCCTCAGAGTTAGACAAATTACATAAAGAGGCTGAAAAGCAAGGTCAGATTCAAATACACCTGGAAGAACAGCTCATAGGCATGCAGGATAACTTCCATGGGGACATCACCCAGTATCAGGTTAGTAAACTGGGTTTGCATCCCATGTTTCGACACCATTCTGTGTCTGTCCTTTTGACAGTGTATATACAAAAGTTATAACAATGCAAACATTTGTGTTATTTTTAGTTCTGTTCATGGATCATGAAATGCATGTATTTGTACAAAGTGATGGGTGCTGCGCACAGATTGCCCAGCCTTTCCATCAGAGCTGACTGCCTCCTCCTTCTCTAGGTGCCACACCCACTATTTTAGGAGAAATAGCTGTATTGTTACTCCATAGTAAATGCAATTGCTGCCGTCTCAAACATCGTTTATTTATTTTAATCATATTTAATGGAGTGAGATGGATAATTTACCTCCTGATAATAAATTATACTTCTATGAAATGTCACTATATTATGACTGATATATGTATATGAAAATGTTCACAGTATGCTTTCAAAGTTATGTTTAAAGACACAAAATATGCATATATTTAATGAAACAGCATAGGGCTCTCTTGCTCAGGTGCACATGTACTTCAATCACCAATCACATTGGTCCATAGGAATTCAAAAGAAGAGGGACGGTTGGTTACTGCAGGAACTGAGACATTGATACATGAGCCACACCTCCTTGTGAAGTATCACTTTCCTACTTGGAGGGGCCTTGTACAACTTTGCGATTCTAAATGTGCACAACTCCTCCATATCAACCAGCACCTGCTCCCCGACAGGCCTGTTGGGACCACAGTGAAGAGTGACATTTGGTTATGTCACACCCACTGCCTACCGTCCATCCACTGGGATTAACCTCTGATAGATGATATCAAGACTCAGTCTATGGTTTTTGAAGCCAATAAATCTTGCAATAATCTCAGCATCTTTGATTTATAGGCCCGTGCCATTAAAATGGCAACCCCAGGGTGGCAGGCCCATGACTCCCCTCATAACTACAGACAAAAACGCATTCTGCACCAGTGCAGTGTTTCAGGCCAGACTAAAAGGGTTGAATGCCAAAAATATTACGGCTGTTAGCTGTACCAGACACTTAAACCAATTAGCTGTTGCAGAGAATAATCCTTAGCATTCAACTAACGATGTAGTTATACCAAGCAGGTCAATCATTTTACTCCCATGCACAGTTCCCAGAGAACTTTAAGGTACATCATGCATAATGCTGTCGTAAACTCTCAAGTGATGTCTAATTGTTCAAAATAATAATAATAATAATAATAATAATTGGACTTGGAATTGATCCTAACACTCATCCAGTGGGAAGCCATATGTCAGGGATCATCAACAAGATTCAGGCACAGGACGATTTTTCCTTGAGGTGATGGTCAGGTTGCCGGAAACATAATTACAATAATTTGTAGACTGCAAATTGACCACAAGAAGCCCAAACATATATAATATTTGACTAAAACAATCAGTTCAAACCTTGCTTATATTTGTATACGATCACGCATCCCTTTATTATGCATGCAAATACTTGAGAAGATTCCCAAAATTGAAATCCCTTGGAGATGATTTCCTGGTGTTTTTCATGTCAAACAATGAACGTTTTTT
Organism: Thymallus thymallus; assembly: GCA_023634145.1. NCBI lineage: Eukaryota > Metazoa > Chordata > Actinopteri > Salmoniformes > Salmonidae > Thymallus > Thymallus thymallus. Next base: position 19,157,504 of record CM042414.1, read on the forward strand.
AAATATTATTTCTTTATTAAAACTTAGGGGGCCAAATAAAACCACCCGCGGGCCAAAAGTTGGTGAACCCTACCATATGTCATATGTGAAGTTGTTTACCTAGTTGTTTAGTCTGATGTGTAAGAGGGATCACCCATGTTTCAGCCAGTCCACCCTGCATCTCTTTTAAATGAGAGGTGACCAGGGAAGGCATCTCAAGGGCACAACACAAACAGCACTGCCACGTTTACCTGTACACACTCAAAACAATTGAATTGGTTACCTACTGAGGGATAAATGAAGAGGGTTAGATGGTGAACCAAAATACCTTATTGAAATGGACACGTAGTACAATTAATGATCATATGGGTACTGCAGAGGGACAAATTTGGACAGTAAATTGTGGCCTGAAAGATGCGTTTACATTCGTATTCAGGGTACCATCTCTCATTTGAATTCCCTGCATTTGATATTGCAATATGTAATGAGCAATGTAATGAATGTATTAATATGCAATTCATATAGACCGACCCTATAATTCAAATCAAATCAAATTAAATTGTATACACGTGTTTAGCAGATGTTATTGCAGGTGTAGCGAAATGCTTGTGTTTTTAGCTCCAACAGTGCAGTAATATCTTACAAGTAATATCTAACAATTTCACAACATATACCCAATACACACATATCTAAGTAAAATAATGGAATTAGTGTCCTTGAGTAAGGCACTTAACCCTAATTTGCTCCAGGGGCTGACCCTGTAGGTAGGCCGTCATTGTAAATAAGAATTTGTTCTTAACTGACTTGCCTAGTTAAATACAGATTCAATTAAAATTAAATGAAAAATAATATTTAAATATATGGATGAGCAATGCCATTATAGTCTTATAACAGTATATGTTCACAATTCCATTCCATTTTCTCTTTGCAGGTGATTATTGATGAGTTGGAACAGGAGCGGGAAATGTTGGCCAACTCTATGGCAGAAAAGGTCAGAGACCACCAGCAGCTCCTGCAGGTCAAGATGGATCTGGGCATGGAGGTGGCTTACTACAGGTAGGTATTCTTCTGTACTGCTAGTCCATTCTGAGTTCTATAGAGACCACTACAGAGACTTTTAGCAGAGATTGTTGTTATGCAACCAACAGTAGTTACCAAGACATTACTAACAACCTTACTTCCCACATGATTCAAGCACGATTAAAAATGTAATGTTACATTATTCTGCCTCATGGGTTAGAGGTGGCTCAAAATGCTTATTCTGAGGAAATGCTGAGAGAATTGTGGTGTAGTGCTTTTTTAAGTACAGTTTATTATTGTAGCTTAATAGTACCATATAATTACAAAGCAGCCTTTACAGTATAGTAATACATCGGTTGAAGCTTGTTTTGCCATGTTAAGCCCAACACAGACCCTTCAATGCTGTAGTGTTGTTGGTCTTGAAATGTATTTATAATGATTTCACCTTCACTGTAGCTGCAAAGCAACTGCTCTGCTGTCCTCCCATTTGGCATTCCTCCACGCAGCCTTCACCAATATTAACTCCTAATGTTATCCACAGTGTCATATCTGTAGGGATATCTTGCTCATTTTGTAAACAGCCAAGACCTAAACCGTTTGGTCTTAGGTGAACAGTATATGCTACTCATATCTCTGTTAGAAAAAAATGTATTAACGTGATTTGTGAGATATCTTGTTGAGCCCTGATATGGCAATGCCAGACTAATACCATGTCACTACAATTCTCATTGGTGACATTGGATCATTTCAAGAAAACTTCAATATTATCATAACAGAGGCTAGTTTAGTCCCACAATCCATGCACATGGTTATATCAAGCAATGCCTTTTAGGATGAAATATCCATGTCAATACTCACTTGCTTCACATCTGTTATCCAGAGTGCTTTCAGAAATGTAATACAAACACTGGTCTCTTTTTGGTCTCTTGCGGGGTCTCTTTTTGCTTATTCTGGTCTGCAGCCTATTTCAAGGATATTATTTATATAATATCCCCTGGTCTCCCTAGACTCTGTATGGAGCTCTCTTGTAAGCCTACTTAGGCTGGTACATCTGCAATTTGTTTAAAGTATTTGGAATAAATGAAATGTCTTCCTTGGAGAGTTAGTGGGAAAGCTGGTCTGTCTCTTAGAGTGTGTGCCTGGGTACACATTAGGATCCATAGTAGAGAGCAGACAGCAGTGCATTGTAGCTGTTATTTTTAGGTTAGCCTTTTGGGAGGCTCACTGGGGACTTTCACAGGGGTTATAGCTTCAGAAAAGTCTCTTACGGTAGCTTTTGTTTTTGCAACGCATATTTTGTGGAGCCATTGCTTTGCCGAGGTAAGTGAGCTGGTACAGTATGTTTGTTGTTAGATGTCTTTTGGTCTGTTGTGGTAAAGGGTTGTTGTTGACCTCTGCTCTTTTCTGTATATGGCCAGATCCATGGGTTGCGTTCATCGTCTGGTAGCCTACCTCTGTGTTTGATTTGAGGTTTGAGATGGCAGGGCAGGATGATCAGCATCCTCCTGTGAGGTGATTGTATTTGTGGGAAAACAAACCATTGCTTCATTTTGAAGAAGCAATGTATATGTCAAGATGCAATACAAATCTAATAATTTCATTGCCATGTATGTACCCTTGGTTTTAATGCCATTTTGTTTTTGTCTCTCTATAGGGCACTTATTGAAGGAGAGCATCAGCAACATCTGCAGTCAAGAGAAAGAGTCATAGGTATTTCTACATTATTTTCAAATAAGTCATACTTTCGGGTGGGACGTTTGTGTTACTATACACTTGAGAGTAAACTTACTTTAGCAATGTTTTCTATTGGTGACATCCTTTTGGTAGCATTCATTTGTTTTACTCAATCACAAACTTACTGTATAAATACTGTATATACAGGTAATTGCCAAAATAAAGGAAATAACATAAAGTGTCTTAATAGGACGTTGGGTCACCACGAGTCAGAACAGTGTTGATATCTGGTGACTGAGATGGCTATGGCATATGGTTTACAGCGGGTGAAATAAGTATTGAACACGTCACCATTTTTCTCAGTAAATATATTTCCAAAGGTGCTATTGACATGAAATCTTCACCAGATGTTGGTAACAACCCAAGTAATCCATACATACAAAGAAACCAAAACAAATAAGTTCAGAAATTAAGTTATGTGTAATAATGTGAAATGACACAGGGAAAAAGTATTGAACACACTTACTGATATTTATTTAATACTTTGTACAAAAGCCTTTGTTGGTAATGACAGCTTCAAGACGCCTCCTGTATGGAGAAACTAGTCGCATGCATTGCTCTGGTGTGATTTTGGCCCATTCTTCCACACAAACAGTCTTCAAATTTTGAAGGTTCCGTGGGCCTCTTCTATGAATCTTGATCTTCAGTTCTTTCCATAGATTTTCAATCGGATTTAAGTCAGGTGATTGGCTGGGCCATTCTAGCAGCTTTATTTTCTTTCTTTGAAACCAATTGAGAGGTTCCTTGGCTGTGTGTTTGGGATCATTGTCTTGCTGAAATGTCCACCCTCGTTTCATCTTCATCATCCTGGTAGATGGCAGCAGATTTTTGTCAAGAATGTCTCTGTAAATTTGCCCATTCATCCTTCCTTCAATTATGTGAAGTTTGCCAGTACCATTTGCTGAAAAGCAGCCCCACACCATGATGTTCCCACCTCCAAACTTCACTGTTGGTATGGTGTTTTTAGGGTGATGTGCAGTGCCATTTCTCCTCCAAACATGGTGTGTATTATGACATCCAAACAGTTCAATTTTGCTCTCATCTGACCACACTATATTCTCCCAGTATTTCACTGGCTTTTCCAAATGTTGTGCAGCAAACTTTAAACGAGCTTCAACATGCTTTTTTTTCAGCAATGGAGTCTTGCGTGGTGAGCGTGCATACAGGCCATGGCGGTGGAGTGCATTACTTAGTGTTTTCTTTGAGACAACAGTACCTGCTAATTGCAGTTCTTTTTGAAGCTCTCCACAAGTGGTCCTTGGCTCTTGGACAACTCTTCTGATTATTCTTTTCACTCCTCTGTCAGAAATCTTGCGAGGAGCACCTGGTCGAGGCAAATTTATGGTGAAATGATTGTCTTTACACTTCTGTATTATGGCTCCAACAGTGCTCACTGGAACATTCAGAAGCTTAGAAATGCGCCTATAACCAATGCCATCATTATGTTTTGCAACAATTACAGTGGGGAGAACAAGTATTTGATACACTGACGATTTTGCAGGTTTTCCCACTTACAAAGCATGTAGAAGTCTGTAATTTGTATCATAGGTACTCTTCAACTGTGAGTGACGGAATCTAAAAAAAATCCAGATCCACAAAAATCCACAAAAATCCAGAAAATCACATTGTATGATTTTTAAGTAATTGATTTGCATTTTATTCCATGACATAAGTATTTGATACATCAGAAAAGCAGAACTTAATATTTGGTACAGAAACCTTTGTTTGCAATTACAGAGATCATACGTTTCCTGTAGTTCTTGACCAGGTTTGCACACACTGCAGCAGGGATTTTGGCCCACTCCTCCATACAGACCTTCTCCAGATCCTTCAGGTTTCGGGGCTGTCGCTGGGCAATATGGACTTTCAGCTCCCTCCATAGATTTTCTATTGGGTTCAGGTCTGGAGACTGGCTAGGCCACTCCAGGACCTTGAGATGCTTCTTACGGAGCCACTCCTTAGTTGCCCTGGCTGTGTGTTTCGGGTCGTTGTCATGCTGGAAGACCCAGCCACGACCCATCTTCAATGCTCTTACTGAGGGAAGGAGGTTGTTGGCCAAGATCTCGCGATACATGGCCCCATCCATCCTCCGCTCAATACGGTGCAGTCGTCCTGTCCCCTTTGCAGAAAAGCATCCCCAAAGAATGATGTTTCCACCTCCATGCTTCACGGTTGGGATGGTGTTCTTGGGGTTGTACTCATCCTTCTTCTTCCTCCAAACACGGCGAGTGGAGTTTAGACCAAAAAGCTCTATTTTTGTCTCATCAGACCACATGACCTTCTCCCATTCCTCCTCTGGATCATCCAGATGGTCATTGGCAAACTTCAGACGGGCCTGGACATGCACTGGCTTGAGCAGGGGGACCTTGCGTGCGCTGCAGGATTTTAATCCATGACGGCGTAGTGTGTTACTAATGGTTTTCTTTGAGACTGTGGTCCCAGCTCTCGTCAGGTCATTGACCAGGTCCTGCTGTGTAGTTCTGGGCTGATCCCTCACCTTCCTCATGATAATTGATGCCCCACGAGGTGAGATCTTGCATGGTGCCCCAGACCGAGGGAGATTGACTGTCATCTTGAACTTCTTCCATTTTCTAATAATTGCGGCAACAGTTGTTGCCTTCTCACCAAGCTGCTTGCCTATTGTCCTGTAGCCCATCCCAGCCTTGTGCAGGTCTACAATTTTATCCCTGATGTCCTTACACAGCTCTCTGGTCTTGGCCATTGTGGAGAGGTTGGAGTCTGTTTGATTGAATGTGTGGACAGGTGTCTTTTATACAGGTAACGAGTTCAAACAGGTGCAGTTAATACAGGTATTGAGTGGAGAACAGGAGGGCTTCTTAAAGAAAAACTAACAGGTCTGTGAGAGCCGGAATTCTTACTGGTTGGTAGGTGATCAAATACTTATGTCATGCAATAAAATGCAAATTAATTATTTAAAAATCATACAATGTGATTTTCTGGATTTTTGTTTTAGATTCCGTCTCTCACAGTTGAAGTGTACCTATGATGAAAATTACAGACCTCTACATGCTTTGTAAGTAGGAAAACCTGCAAAATCGGCAGTGTATCAAATACTTGTTTTCCCCACTGTAGGTTGCGAAGGTCTTGAGACAGCTCTTTGCTTTTACCCATCATGAGATGTGTCTTGTGTGACACCTTGGCAATGATACCTTTTTGTAGGCCATCAGTTGGGACTGAACCAGCTGATATTAATTTGCACTGACAGGGAGCTGGATTGCTTTTTAATTACTGAGTTTTCAGCTGTTGTCTTGGCTTTCCATGCCTTTTTGCACCTCCCTTTCTTCATGTGTTCAATACTTTTTCCCTGTGTCATTTCACATTATTACACATAACTTAATTTCTGAACTTATTTGTTTTGGTTTCTTTGTATGTATGGATTACTTGGGTTGTTACCAACATCTGGTGAAGATTTCTTGTCAATAGCACCTTTGGAAATATATTTACTGAGAAAAATGGTGACGTGTTCAATACTTATTTCACCAGCTGTATATCATTCAGTGACCACTCGTGCCCTGTGGATGGGGGAATTGCCATCCTATGGGGGCATAGCTATGGTAGCCAAAATAACATGACCCTAAGCATGATGAGATGTTAATTGCTTAATTAACTGAGCAACCACACCTGTGTGGAAGCATTTGCTTTCAATATACTTTGTATTACCTGTATATACACTAAGTGTACAAAACATTATGGACCCCTGCTCTTTCCATGACAGCGACTGACCAGGTGAATCCAGGTGAAAGCTATGATCCCTTATTGATGTCACTTGTTAAATCCACTTCAAATCTCAGTGTAGATGAAGGGGAGGAGACAGGTTAAAGAAATATTTTAATGCCTTGAGGCAATTTAGGCATGGATTGTGTATGTGTGCCATTCAGAGGGTCAATGGGCAAGACAAAATATTTAAGTGCCTTTGAAAGGGGTATGATAGTAGGTACCAGGCGCACTGGTTTGTGTCAAGAACTGCAACAGTGATGTTTTTTTTTCACGCTCAACAGTTTCCTGTGTGTATCAAGAATGGTCCACCACCCAAAGGACATCCAGCTAATTTGACATAACTGTGGAAAGCATTGGCGTCAACATGGGCCAACATCCCTGTAGAACTCTTTCGACACCTTGTAGAGTCCATGCCCCGACGAATTGAGGCTGTTCTGAGGGCAAAAGGGGGGATGCAACTTAATATTAGGAAGGTGTCCATAATGTTTTGTACACTCAGTGTATATGCAGTGATAGACATTTCCCAATTTATAACAGCATTCATTTGGTGCTTCACTCTCTATCTCAGATATTAAGATGATGCCCCCACAACAGTACAAACCAAATGTTTCCACATCAACCAGACAGGGTGTAAGGAAACATCTGGATGTGAAATACATGGAGCCAAATGCAAGCTTGAGAAGATCACCTGTTCCATTTCAGTATGGTCGCACCAGTCCTTCCAGGGTCATCCCTATCTCAGTCACAGGCAGCAGCTGCAACAGCAATCAGAGTCCTGCCGCCAGAAGGGACGTTGTCTCATTCACTAAATCCCAGTCTGCATCCTTGAACTCCTCCTCCACTACCGTTAAACCTGTGGCCCAGAGTACCGACAAGAAGTATATAGATACTAAGAAAAAAGTTGTGGAGGAGAGGAGTGTGAGAATCAAAGAGGTGTCACAACACTCAGCTAAGGATTCTCTTGACCATTCTCGAGGCACAGCAATCACGTCCAGTCCCATTGCCTCACCCACTGCTAAGCCCAAATCAGTGAGAATAGTGTCACCACCAATGATGAGTCTTAGCAGAAACACGGAGGAGGACAGCAAAAAGAAAGCAGAGAGGCAAGTTGAAAGAGAAGTGAGAGGAGATGCATTTGGTCTTCAGAATGTCAAGATGCATACCAAAGAGGGCAGCATGACAGGAACCACGACAAGTGATGAGATGGTCCTAGACTCTGTGTCTATGGAGGAACTCATTGAGAAAGTCATGAAACCTGCTGGTTTGGATCGAAAGGTCTGCAGCTCATCCCCAGACTCCAAGATCACTTACCACGTGGAGAAAACGGAGCAGGAGGATGGGACAACCAAGACACAGATTATCCTGGAGTCCAAGGTGCAGGAGGAGCTGGATATGTCAGAGGACTTTGCACTGGAGGAAATGCTCAGCAAGGGAGTGACACATGTGTCACTGGAGGATATCAAGGGCACTGCAACAGGACACATGATTCAGAACCTGCTCAGCCTTGGGCTGCATGGAGGAGAGGACATGGGAAACAAGTCTGTCAATGTGGAGATCATCGAGGAACCAGTGGAGGGTTACAGTGACGAGGAGTACGAGTTTGAGGAGAAGTGCACACCCAGGTTCTCCCAGCCCTCCTCAATGTTCTTTCAGATTGAAGAACTAGAGAATGACCCTCACGGTACCAAATACCATGAGAGTGGTGCTGAAGTAAAGAAAACCACCATGACAGCTGCAAACTATGGCAGTAATGGTGGATCTGTGAAGGTCCAGGAAGTATTCAGAGATAGTGAATCTCCATACTACAGCCACGACCAAGAGTATTTAGTCTCCACACCAGATGGCAATCTGTCAGAGCCTGAGGAGGGTGGTGGTATTGCATCATATGGACATGGTGGACGACCTTTCAGTGGTAGACGAGTGGTGGATGACTTTTCAGATGAAAGGTACTACCAGGAGGGGGGACTTTCAAAGAACAGAATGTTTGTTGAGGAAGGCGATAGTTACAGATCTGCATCGGACAGCCAGTACATGAAAGGTGACCACTCCTTAGACCAAAATAGTTTCCCAGAGTGCATCATTGAAGAGGAGACCATCCATGTCTCCCCCACAGTGCAGGAGTCAATGCTTGGATGCCTGAGAGAGGAAACCCTGGACCCCAAAGAGCAGCTGAGGGGAGCCCTAGAGCAGCTCCAAGGAACAGTGTCAGGGAGCCTGAAAGAAGAGTTGATTCTCCTCACAAGAGGTGGCAATGATAGTCCTCAGAATATGTCGATGGACATACAAAAAGTACACCAGTCCTCTGACAACGGAACCATTACTATCGTGGCAGAGCTCAAGAGCTCAACAACTCTGGAGGACTCTGGGCTGCTGGGAGAGCAGGGGGATGATGTATCTGATGAGCAGATAATGGCGGCTCTACGCTCCTCCAGCCACAACCTTGGAGCAGAGGGAGGATACACCTTGGACACCAAGGAGATGTGCTGGGTGACTAGCAGTGAGGGACAGGGAGGAGAGTTCACAACTGATGTCACTGAGAAGCACATCAAGCTGGGGCCATCCGAGACGTCCACCTTCCAGATGGATGTAGATAACGGCCAAGGACAGGATCCCCCAATGAAGGTCACTCGTAAGAAAAGAGTTGCCACAGTCTATCTTGAATCTAATGAAGATGAGTTCTGATTCAAATTAGATATTTTTATTATAATACTCCCGATATTAAGCCACACACCAGTCAATCAGTTGGAACAAACTGTAAGGTGATGTTATTAGATTCATAAATTGCTATGTCTACAATCGTGGTAAGAGTAGAAATTATAGCCACTGCGTATATATAAAAAAGTTTGAATAGCATTTGTTACCCATTTTCTCTCTACTTCTCTTTATGAATATGTTATATTAATTTCCTGCAATATTTTTGTACTAACTTATAATATGGAATGATGCTAATATACAGTTGAAGTCAGAAGTTTACATACACCTTAGCCAAATACATTTAAACTCAGTTTTTCACAATTCCTGACATTTAATCCTAGTAAAAATTCCCTGTCTTAGGTCAGTTAGGATCACCACTTTATTTTAAGAATGTGAAATGTCAGAATAATAGTAGAGAGAATTATTTATTTAAGCTTTTATTTCTTTCATCACATTCCCAGTGGGTCAGAAGTTTACATACACTCCATTAGTATTTGGTAGCATTGCCTTTAAATTGTCAAATGTCTCGGGTAGCCTTCCACAAGCTTCCCACAATAAGTTGGGTGAAATTTGGCCCATTCCTCCTGACAGAACTGGTGTAACTGAGTCAGGTTTGTAAGCCTCCTTGCTCGCACACGCTTTTTCAGTTCTGCCCACAAATGTTCTATAGGATTGAGGTCAGAGCTTTGTGATGGCCACACCAATACCTTCACTTTGTGTGCTTGGGGTCATTGTCCATTTGGAAGACCCATTTGCGACCAAGCTTTAACTTCCTGACTGATGTCTTGAGATGTTGCTTCAATATATCCACATATTTTTCCTTCCTCATGATGCCATCTATTTTGTGAAGTGCACCAGTCCCTCCTGCAGCAATGCACCCCCACAACATGATGCTGCCACCCCTGTGCTTCACGGTTGGGATGGTGTTCTTCGGCTTGCAAGCCTCCTCCTTTTTTCTCCAAACATAACGATGGTCATTATGGCCAAACAGTTCTATTTTTGTTTCATCAAACCAGAGGACATTTCTCCAAAAAGTACGATCTTTGTCCCCATGTACAGTTGCAAACCGTAGTCTGGCTTTTTTATGGCGGTTTTGGAGCAGTGGCTTCTTCCTTGCTGAGCGGCCTTTCAGGTTATGTCGATATAGGACTCGTTTTACTGTGGATATAGATACTTTTGTACCTGTTTCCTCCAGCATCTTCACAAGGTCATTTGCTGTTGTTCTGGGACTGATTTGCACTTTTTGTACCAAAGTTCATCTCTAGGAGACAGAACGTGTCTCCTTCCTGAGCGGTATGATGGCTGCGTGGTCCCATAGTGTTTATACTTGCATACTATTGTTTGTACAGATGAACGTGGTACCTTCAGGCATTTGGAATTGCTCCCAATGATGAACCAGGCTTGTGGAGGTCTACAATTGTTTTTCTGAGGTCTTGGATTTCTTTTGATTTTCCCATGATGTCGAGCAAAGAGGCACTGAGTTTGAAGGTAGGCCTTGAAATACATCCACCAATTGACTCAAATTATGTCAATCAGCTTATCAGAAGCTTCTAAGGCCATGACATCATTTTCTGGAATTTACCAAGCTGTTTAAAGGCACAGTCAACTTAGTGTATGTAAACTTCTGATTCACTCAATTTGTGGTATTGAATTATAAGTGAAATAATCTGTCTGTAAACAATTGTTGAAATAACTACTTGTGTCATGCACACAGTAGATGTCCTAACCGACTTGCCAAAACTATAGTTTGTTAACATGAAATCTGTGGAGTGGTTGAAAATGACTCCAACCTAAGTGTATGTAAACTTCCGACTTCAACTGTATATCCTCCATTGTTATAGTTAATGTTGCAGTCTTAAATCATGTACAGTATGTAGTTAGAAAAAACAAAACATAATGCCATGTTATTTTTAACCACATTTAAAGCTTGTGGTTTGTTGCTGAGGGAGTTCCTGTGGTTAATAAGTGAACTTCTCCAATACAATACTAATGATGGCTATATTTGAATGTGTTTATGATAGGGCACAAAAGTAAGTGTATCATGTCTTGTCAAATTAAATCTACTCTATATTAATCATTTGAACTGGAAAGAAAAAAAAGAAAAATATCAACTGCAATTTGTCAAATCAGATGGGCTGTCACTTAGCAAAACCACTAAACATTTTCTACATGTTTGACATTACTATTAAGTTACAAAACGTACAAAATTGTATCCTGTTTTATAGTTTATCCTTCACGTTCCCTGATCCGTAAATGGCTTTAGAGGGGCAAGAAGAAATCCAACCATCTTGAATTCCAAAGAGGTGTTTTTCTCTGCTCGTAAAGGTACTGGAAGCAAGACAGAGAGAGACTGTAAACAAGGTGGAGTGAACTGAAGGAATGGAGAGACAGACAGCTAGAGAGAATCTGGAGATAAGCAGATTGTTAGTGTCTGAGATAACACCTGTACATCTACACTGAACAAAAATATAAACGCAACATGCAACAATTTCAAAGATCTTCATATAAGGAAATCAATCAATTTAAATACATTCATTAGGCCCTAATCTATGGATTTCACATGACTGGGAATACAGATATGCATCTGTTGGTCACAGATAGCTTACAAAAAAGGTAGGGGCGTGGATCAGAAAACCAGTCAGTATCACGCAGCGCGACACATCTCCTTCCCATGTTTGGAATGTTGTCCCACTCCTCTTCAATGGCTGTGTGAAATTTCTGTATATTGGCGGGAACTGGAACACGCTGTCGTACGCGTCGATCCAGAGATTCCCAAACCTGCTCAATGGGTGACATGTCTGGTGAGTATGCAGTCCGTGGAAGAACTGGGACATTTTCTGCTTCCAGGAATTGTGTACAGATCCTTGTGACATGGGGCCGTGCATTATCATGCTGGAACATGAGGGGATGGTGGCGGATGAATGACAAGACAATGGGCCTCAGGATCTCGTCACGGTATATCTGTGCATTCAAATTACCATCGATAAAATGCAATTGTGGTCGTTGTCCGTAGCGTATGTCTGCCCATACCATAACCCCACATCCACCATGGGGCAGTCTCATCACAATGTGGATATAAACAAACCGCTCACCCCCACGACGCCATACACAATGTCTGCCATCTGACCGGTACAGTTGAAACCAGGATTCATCCGTGAAGAGCACACTTCTCCAGCGTGTCAGTGACTATCGATGGTGAGCATTTGCCAACTGAAGTCAGTTACGATGCCCAACTGCAGTCAGGTCAAGACCCTGTTGAGGACGATGAGCACACAGATGAGCTTCCCTGTGATGGTTCCTGACAGTCTGTGCAGAAATTCTTCGGTTGTGCAAACCCACAGTTTTATCTGGTCTCAGACAATCCCGCAGATGAAGAAGCCGGATGTGGAGGTCCTGGGTAGGCGTGGTTACACGAGGTCTGCGGTTATGAGGCCGGTTGGAAGTATTGCCAAATTCTCTAAAACAACGTTGGAGGTGGCTTATCGTAGACAAATTAACATTTAATTATCTGGACATTCCTGCAGTTAACATGCCAATTGCACGCTCCCTCGAAACTTGAGACATCTGTGGCATTGTGTTGTGTGACAAAACTGCACATTTTAAAGTGTCCTTTTATTGTCCCCAGAACAACACCACCTCCAACACCACTTCCAACACTGCCAAAACATCCACTTTGTGAGAGTGTCTGCTATCGGTTAACGCTTGATCTTACTGAATCTAGGCCTTAAATGCTGACAACACTGCTTGCGTTGTGTGTGCGAGCGCAAAATAAATGTACACATACAGTACATGTTATTCAATCATTTCATCTAAACTGCTCGCACGCGTCTGATAGCCAGGCTCTAAAATAGAAATTGGTTTTATTTTTTATGCTTGACGCACTGCAAGTCCTGCTTCTCCCATTTCCTCATTGGTTTTTAGGAGCATTTACCCACTTGGGTAATTGAAAGATGACATACTCCAGTCCAGTTATACCACCAGCTGGTGGTGGTAATGCACCTTAAAGTTGGTTACCAATCAACATAAAGTCCACAGAAGAAGACTACTACTACTACTACTACTACTACTACTACTACTACTACTACTACTACTGAAGGAGGAGAGATTACTAGAAACTAACTAGGTTTCCCCTTTGATCTGTGGATTAAATGTCCAGAAAAAAAGATACATTTCAGGTCAAATAACAACCCAATGTTTATATCCCAGGACAAATTAGATAGCAACAGCAATCTAGCTAGCTAAATGTCCATGAATGTTTCATGTGTTTTGCCCTGTCCCCAAATTATTTCAACCTACGTGTTGTATCGCGTCTGGTGTGGATGTACAAAATCAACATGCGCGTGATGGTGCACACGGACGCATGCGGGTGCCAGTCTAGACAGCATGTTAGTATGTGTATCACTGTGGCTATTTTAGGACCAGAGTACCAGCTTAGTATCATTGCCTGTGTGTTGTGTGAGTGTGTGTGACTGTGTGAGTGTGCAAAATAAATAATAAGTAAAAAATAAAAAGTAACTCCCAATTTGGCTTCGCCCCACAAGCCCCTTCTTTTTCCTCAATAAGGTGCTTTAGAGTTCTCCTATGCAACAGTGCAGAAACACAGAACACAGATCATTCACATTATTTTTACTTGGCACTGTCTTGCTATAACAGATTATAAAAAGTGTGGAATTACAATATCATTGCTTTACAAATGCTATTGTGATGAAGCTAAATGCAAATGAGTTACAGTTGAGCACTTTAGGGTTGAAAGATTTATAACTGCTAATAGTTTGTTGTTGCACTCAGAGGCATCATGCCCATAGGGGGCTCAGGGGGACATGCCCTGTCAGATTTGTCCTGTTTGAAAAAAAAAAACTATGTAGAGTATATAGATACATGTTTTTGGAGGGGGTTTCACTGTAATACTAATACAATTTTAGGAAGTTGGCTTTAGCCAGCCCAGATAGGAGGAGATTGGGATCCTAACTAGCTACCAAGAAGCCATTTTAGGCTATCAATCAAGTTAGAGTAGCTAGCTTGTCTAACTATCTTAGCTGGCATGCCTGCTGGCAATGTTGGTAGACTTTAGAAAAGCAAGCAATAACTAAATAAGACTCATTTCAAACATTTACCCAGATTTTTCAGAGAAGCATATTAAGTTTCTTTAAAAAAAAATAACCACCAGTCAGGAGGATACAGGCAGCTCAAGACCTACAGTCATGTGAAAAAGAAGTACACCCCCTTTTTTTTTTTTTTACATATTTGGACAGATGTATATGTAATCTTCACTTCAACACTATTGATGCCTTTTCCTTACGGGGAAAAAGTTAGTACACCCCTACCTTTACCATCAGTTGTGTCTTGATATTCTTTTTTGAGAGCAGAGGCTTCTTCCTTCCTGACCTCCCATGTAGGCCAGGTTTGTGCAGTCTCTTTCTGACAGTGTACCCATGCACTTCCACATTGATTGTGGCAAGAGAGGCCTGTAGATCCCTTGATGTTACCCTGGGGTTCTTATATTATGAATATATATATTATATATTCATATTTTGGTCAGCTCTTGGGCTGACTTTGGTGAGACGACCTGTCCTAGGTAGTTTGCCAGTGGTCTGGAATTTTCGTCGGACAGTGGAATGATGTACTTCAAATTGCTTAGAAATGGATTTGTAACCCCTCCCAGACTCATGGGCATCAATAATCTTTCTTCTGAGGGCATCGGGTAGGTCTTTTGATCTTTGAATGATGTGTTACCACACACCCATATGGTTAAGACCAAACCAGACCAATTTTCTTTAAGTTTCTCTCTAATGTTTTCTAATCATTTGCACTTGTTTTGGTACACCTAATTCAAATTTTAGGCATTTTATGTGATGGTAAAGGTAGTGGTGTACTAATTTTTTCCCCATAAGGAAAAGGCATTTTTGTTTATTTTAATTGTATATTTTCAAAGTTTTTTATTTTTTGTGTGTGATTTTTTAAACTGGGTAAATGTACCTGTCAACAGTGTTGAAGTGAAGATTACATATCCATCTGTCTAAATATGTTGGGGAAAAAATGACAAAAAAAGAGAACTTTCCAGGGGGTGTACTTACTTTTTCACATGACTGTATGCCTAGATATGCAGAAAAATATGCAGATGTAACATATAATTAAGCATAATGATTATGGCTCCAGATTGAAGAAATAACCCCCCCATGCTCACGTACTTTGTGCCCCTTCAGATTTTTGGGGTGCATGACGCCCCAGGTTGTCCTTGCACTTAGGTGCTCAGATACATTACAAAACAGGTGGCCTTTCACAGTGCAAGTCCTTAAATCTCTTTAGTGTGTAAAAATAGCATGAACACATTATTAAACACTCAGTTTGATCAATACACCTATATACTGTAAGCTAATTTTGGGCTTATTTTGACTACTTTTGATGAACATTGTCAAAAAGGCAATAATTTCATATACAAAACATTGTAGGTTAAATTAAATCTCCAAGCTATCCAATGTGCCGTGTTTAAACACACTGTGGTGCCAAAAAGCCTTTTATGCCTACATTTTTTTATGTTGAAAAAGGGGTGTGCTACCCTCATGACTCATTGGTGTAATTCACTTATTGAAAGTAAGTGCTTCATGTATTAGCCTACTTTGTTTTTCTTTTAAGAAAGATGGGTGAATTTAGTCAGAATCTGTTTTCAACCATTGTTTCAACACCAGTTCATATTGCAAAAACAATTAAATTACTACTTGAGTGTGTTTTCCTGAGTTTGAGTCTTTATTAATAAGCCTCTGGTCATTTATTTTACAAGATCAACAACAATGGTACAGTTAAGTACAGCAAACATATAATGGAATATCTTCACTGTATACAGAGAGGAATGGAAGGACAGAGTCCTCTGGTCCACTTCCAATTTATCTAATTTCTACTTGCGACAAAGTCAGACATGTCTCTCCTCTGTCTCCCAGCAACCTGGAAAAAATACAGTACTGTAAACGATGTCCAGACACTGGAACAGGAACAAGGATGGGCTAGGTTCACTGTGGGGTAAGATGTGATTTAAATAGGAGAAGGTAAGACATATTTCTAAATAATTTAGCACAAAGTCTGAGATTAAAGTTCATTAAAGTTCAAAGCACTCAGTGAATACAGTGCTTTTGTGTGAACATATGACAAAAACTAGGGAGGCTGATGGATTGTTCTTGTCTACAAACAATTTGAAAAGTTAGAGCTACACTCAGAAAGCTGAGGGGTAACACAACACTTCCTGTCAAGTTGTAGAGAGCTCTTCCCATCCAGAAATAAATGATCTTGTAAATAGGGTTCAGTTAACACCAGTCTGTCTCACTCACCCCAGGGAGTAGACACTTACAAGCACATCTCAGGGTATTTCTAGGACCAAACATTAATAACCCTGACATCTGCTCTGGTTTATACTGGTTTACTGGCCCATCACTGCTAACTCAAGTAGTAGTGATGGGCATCTTCCATTCCAGAGTTAATTGCCTTCAATCAATTAAAATAAGAATGCCATGACCATGTCTATTTGTTTATTTATGTTGTCAGAGCATATTTGCAGAATATACTGTAGCCATGTACCCAAAAAACTAGTGTCATGACTCACAGTGGAGTGGATTTAAGTGGTGAAAGGGGGAGCTTTGACACCAACCAGACTTTATCTCACTTTCCCTCTCTCAGGAAAAGAGAGGAGGGAAAATGCCCAGTTTATGGCCCTTTGTCCTAAGACTCAATGGAGCCAATACTTTATGCCCATGAAACAAAACATTGGGAACATGATTAATTTCATTATGTGTGTTGAAAATGAGGACTCTTGTCAGGCTCTGGCCATAGAGAAGCAATAGGCTTCTCTATGTAGCTTGGTCAGAGTCTGACAGTGTCGTTCTTTTCTGTTTCTTTGTGGGTTTTGGGTGGATCTCTAATTAGAGGCAGCTGCTACCCGTTGTCTCTAATTAGGGATCCAATATATGTCGAGTCTGTCCTTCACTTGGGGTGGGTTGTAATATATATATCGCAGGTCACAAGTAGGTGTGTTTTGTTGTTTTGTGTACCCGTGATTTTGTTTGTATAGTTCGTCTTGGAGTGTATAAATAAATGTCGAACTATGAATGCGCTGCGCCTTGGTCTCGCTCACTCCCGACTCGTGACAGTACAACCCACCGTTACGAGACCAAGCAGCGCAAATGGGGAGAGACGGAGAGCGAGATTTACCAACACCGAACTCCTCGGAGGGTTCGAGTCGAACTCGTCGGAGGAGGACGATGAGGAGGACATGCTTCGGTTCCCTCACCCGTGGGGGCTCCTGGAGGAGCCAACTCCACTCCCCATGTGGACCATGGGGAGGCCCAGGTACCAATGGGGGGCTCAGAGCAAGGAGCAGGGGAAGGAGCTGGAGGAGCATTTTGGGGAGGTTCTGAGGGAATTGGTGGAGATAGAGGAGGAGGTCGAGAGGGAGATGGCGGAGTGAGCCAGTCCAGGTCCGGTCATATACTCCCCTCCCTGGCCGGAGCAGTCCGCTCCACCGGTACCCAGTCCGGGTCCAGTAATCTACTCCACCTCCCTGACAGAGCAATCCGCTCCACCGGTGCCCAGTCCGGGTCCGGTCGTCGTCTCCACTCCCAGGCCAGAGCAATCCGCTTCACCGATGTCCAGTCCGGGTCCGGACCTCTGCCCTACTCCCCGCACCCAACCTCCAGTGCGTGCGTCTAGCCAGGTGCGTCCCGTGCCAGCTCCACGCATTCGACCTCCGGTGCGCCTTCCCAGTCCGGTACGACCCGTGCCGGCTCCCCGCGCTGAACCTCCAGTGAAGGCCAGCAACCCTGAGCCTCCAGTGAAGGTCAGCAACCCTGAGCCTCCAGTGAGGGTCAGCAACCCTGAGCCTCCAGTGAGGGTCAGCAACCCTGAGCCTCGAGTGAAGGTCAGCAACCCTGAGCCTCCAGTGAAGGTCAGCAACCCTGAGCCTCCAGTGAAGGTCAGCAGCCCGAGACCTCCAGCGAAGGTCAGCGCCCCTAAACCTCCAGCGAAGGTCAGCGCCCCTAAACCTCCAGCGAAGGTCAGCGCCCCTAAACCTCCAGCGAAGGTCAGCGCCCCTAAACCTCCTGCGAAGGTCAGCGCCCCTAAACCTCCTGCGAAGGTCAGCGCCCCTAAACCTCCTGCGAAGGTCAGCGCCCCTGAACCTCCAGCGAAGGTCAGCGCCCCTGAACCTCCAGCGAAGGTCAGCGCCCCTGAACCTCCAGCGAACGTCAGCGCCCCTGAACCTCCAGCGAAGGTCAGCGCCCCTGAACCTCCAGCGAAGGTCAGCGCCCCTAAACCTCCTGCGAAGGTCAGCGCCCCTAAACCTCCTGCGAAGGTCAGCGCCCCTAAACCTCCAGCGAAGGTCAGCGCCCCTAAACCTCCAGCAAAGGTCAGCGTCCCGCCACCTCCAGCGAAGGTCAGCGTCCCGCCACCTCCAGCGAAGGTCAGCAACCCGGAGCCACCAGCCACAGCTCAAGGCCTGGAGCCTCCTCCACCGGTACCCAGTCCGGGTCCAGCCGTCTGCTCCGCCTCAGTGCCAGAGCAGTCCGCTCCACCGGTACCCATTCCGGGTTCAGCCGCCTGCTCCGCCTCAGTGCCAGAGCAGTCCGCTCCACCGGTACCCAATCTGGGTCCAGCCGTCTGCTCCGCCTCAGGGCCAGAGAAGTCCGCTCCACCGGTACCCAATCCGGGTCCAGCCGTCTGCTCCGCCTCAGTGCCAGAGCAGTCCGCTCCTCCGGTACCCAGTCCGGGTCCAGCCGCCTGCTCCGCCTCAGTGCCAGAGCAGTCCGCTCTGCCGGTACCCAGTCCGGGTCCAGCCGCCTGCTCCGCCTCAGTGCCAGAGCAGTCCGCTCCACCGGTACCCAGTCCGGGTCCAGCCGCCTGCTCCGCCTCAGTGCCAGAGCAGTCCGCTCCACCGGTACCCAATCCGGGTCCAGCCGTCTGCTCCACTTCAGAGCCTGAGCAGTCCGCCCCACCGGTGCCCAGTCCGGGCCCGGTTGTTTTCCCCGCTCCATGGCCGGAGCCGTTTGCCCCACCGGGGCCCAGTCCGGGCCTGGTTGTTTTCCCCGCTCCATGGCCGGAGCCGTTTGCCCCACCGGTGCCCAGTCCGGGCCCGGTTGTTTTCCCCGCTCCATGGCCGGAGCCGTTTGCCCCACCGGTGCCCAGTCCGGGCCCGGTTGTTTTCCCCGCTCCATGGCCGGAGCCGTTGGCCCCACCGGTGCCCAGTCCGGGCCCAGCGATAAGGAGGGGCCATGGAAAAAAACTGTCCACGTCGCCGGAGCCAGAGCCGCCCCCAAAGGACTAGTTTTTCCCTCCCAAATTAACCCTCCCATGTTATTGTGTGCCTTTTTTTTTTGGCGTCCGGGAGTCCGCGCCTTGGGGGGGGGTACTGTCAGGCTCTGGCCATAGAGAAGCAATAGGCTTCTCTATGTAGCTTGGTCAGAGTCTGACAGTGTCGGTCTTTTCTGTTTTTTTGTGGGTTTTGGGTGGATCTCTAATTAGAGGCAGCTGCTACCCATTGTCTCTAATTAGGGATCCAATATATGTCGAGTCTGTCCTTCACTTGGGGTGGGTTGTAATAAAAATATCGCAGGTCACAAGTAGGTGTGTTTCGTTGTTTTGTGTACCCTTGATTTTGTTTGTATAGTTCGTCTTGGAGTGTATAAATAAATGTCGAAATATGAATGCGCTGCGCTTTGGTCTCGCTCACTCCCGACTCGTGACAACTCTTGGCATATGAATGTCAATTCTGTGATGTAATGAAGGAGTGATTATGAAAACATTGTAACTTTAAGAGTTTCCAAACTGTATATATGATGTCTACATTCGTCACGTTTGGTAAGAAATATCCAGATTAAAGATAATGTTTTTGTGATGATAAAACTGTGATTTTAGCTGTTTACACGAGATCATAGAAAATGTGAATTCGAGCAGAACCACCCGGTTATTCTCTCAAAAGTCATCGCTTGTCTACACTGACCACATCCCCAAACGGTGGGGATATCGACACGGCTGATTAGCCGTCTCCAGGAACGAGTCCTATAGGAAGCAGACACCGAAAGGAAAGGACAATGTGACATATTGTGGACAATCAGACTTACACCAGAGACCGGTACCCATCAGAGGTGGTGCAAGCCAGCACCGAACAGATGGAATGAGCGCACAAGTAAATATATTCTGACCCATGAGCGCGGCAGTGCGGGCAAGGTATTAACGCTAGGCTCAGCGTAATTTCCAAATGTATTGCATTTTGTTGCTCTGTCTATTTCTCTATCTACCTCTCTCCCTCTCTCTCTCTAAACCTCCATCGAGTGTAGCCCGTGTAATATTGAACAGATCTGCTTGGGACCTGTTATCCTATTAAGTGTATTAGAACAATTTTTCTATAACCATGAATGTGTATCCTGTATTATCATTTAGTTAGTGAATAAATAATTTGAATCAATTTGCGTATATGGAAGGATCAGTTTGCGCTGGGGTTTGACGGACCCATGACCGTTCTAGGACGAGACTGATGGGGCAACGTTCATTAAATAAGGGCTGCTATATATTGGAAGATATAGGACAAACATTTGAGTTGAGAATAGCAACTCAGTAGAATACATTTCTCTCAGTGGTGTCCCTGGAATCCTAATGAGCTAATTATTGCAGGATTAATTTAAATCCCATAATTAGACGTAGGTAATTATTCAATAAATAGTAGTCACCATTTTAATGATAGACAAAGTTATGACACTAGCGATGGAAGAGGGAGAGCAAAGGACTCAGGGAAAGTTTGACAGATAGCCATCTGGCCTTGATTCATGTTTTTTTTTTTTTCAGTTCTCCCTGCTGCATTATGTAATGGAAGGACTACAAGATGGAGGGAAACTAAACTGTGTAAACCATTGCTTTCCCCTTTCATCAACATGTCATGTTGGAGTCAGGTTTCCTTGACATCCCCTATAGAGGAAAAGGTTCAGGATAAGAACAACTCTCTCACTGTCAGCTTTCATGTATTTTTTGCTCTGTCAAATCCTCTTTGATCCCGTCCAGAATCCTAAACTGAACATCATGGCTCCATAGAGCAGCTGTTGTCATGATTTACTGGAGAAAGAACATGATATCACTGCACGTTATCTGTCAGGGGTAATTTAGAAAGGTTATAAGTCCCTTCCTCACGACGAGCAGCAGAGAGTGAGAGCTCTGATTCTCTCTGGGATACTTCCTTTTCACTTAGAAACAATAACAAAGCAACATAGCAACGAGGCTCCTTAATTTACAGGAATGTTATTACTATTAATCTGAAATCCCCCAGAACTAGGCTATTTCAGTGTCTTTCTGGGGATGGAGAGACTGAGCTCACAAGGCCAGGACGAAGAAAGTGTGTCAATGTGTATGTGGATCATACTTTATATATAAATATTGACGATGGGTATTTGCTATTTTATTTAACTTTATTTAACTAGGCAAGTCAGTTAAGAACAAATTCTTATTTACAGTGACGGCCTACCAACAGGGTCAACCCCTGGAGAAAATTAGGGTTAAGTGCCTTGCTCAAGGACACATTGACAGGTTTTTCACCTTGTCGGCTTGGGTATTCAAACTTGCGACCTTTCGGTTACTGACCCAACGCTCTAACCTATAAGCATTAACTGTGTCTTTTATGAATCAAACATAATAACAATGGTGTTGACAAGGAACGTTATTGTCACTTGTTTGCTAACTGAGTGAATGTCGTTTTTTACTTTAAGACATGAAGGTCAGTCAATCCGGAAAATTTCAAGAACTTTGAAAGTTTCTTCAAGAGCAGTCGTAAAATCCATCAAGCGCTATGATGAAACTGGCTCTCATGAGGACCGCCACAGGAAGAAAAAGAGTTACCTCTGCTGCAGTGGATGAGTTCATTAGAGTCCAGCCTCAGAAATTGCAGAAACAGTTGATCTCAACATCAACTGTTCAAAGGAGAGTGCGTGAATCAGGCCTTCATGGTCAAATCGCTGGAATGAAAACCACTACTAAAGGACACCAATAAGAAGAAGAGACTTGCTTGGGCCAAGAAACACGAGCAATGGAAATTAGACCGGTGGAAATCTGTCCTTTGGTTCGATGAGTCCAAATTTGAGATTTTTGGTTCCAACCGCCGTGTCTTTGTGAGACGCAGAGTAGGTGAACAGATGATCTCTGCATGTGTGGTTCCCACCGTGAAGCATGGAGGAGGAGGTGTGATGGTGCGGGGGTGCTTTGCTGGTAACACTGTCTGTGATTTATTTAGAATTCAAGGCACACTTAACCACCATGGCTACCACCGCATTCTGCACCGATATGCCATCCCATCTGGTTTGCGCTTAGTGAGACTATCATTTGTTTTTCAACAGGACAATGACCCAACACACCTCCAGACTGCGTAAGGGCTATTTGACCAAGGAGATGGTTTGGGGTGAGTTGGACCGCAGAGTGAAGGAAAAGCAGCCAAGTGCTCAGCATATGTGGGAACTCCTTCAAGACTGATGCAAAAGCTTCCCTCATGAAGCTGGTCGAGAGAATGCCAAGAGTGTGCAAAGCTGTCATCAAGGCAAAAGGTGGCTACTTTGAAGAATATAAAATATATTTTGATATATACTTTTATTCTTTTTTTGGTTACTACATGATTCCATATGTGTTATTACATAGTTTTGATGTCTTCACTATTATTCTACCATGTAGAAAATAGTAAAAATAAATTAAAAGCCTTGAATGAGTAGCTGTGTCCAAACCTGGTACTGTATATGAGTGAACTTCATAAACACACTCTCAGTGGTGTATTCATGTTAGGGTGCCTCTCCCTGTGACTCCTGGCCTTTAGCAGAGCCCTCTCAAATACAGTAGCTTGGCAATAAGAAAGGTCAATATTCTGTACGTGGGTGTATGTGGGGGAGAGAGAGAGAACCCCACGTAAAGACAACATACTAATTTTTCCCAAGCTGAAAATATATTTACTAAGCCCTAGTCTATCCAACTGAACAGTAAGTATTAAATAATGAACTGCCTGCCCTACTACGTAATTTACCGGATATTGCCCAGAGATCCTCAAACCGCCTTAAATCTGTGTTGGGCAACAGAAGTGAATGGTGTGTATGTTGCCAGTGTATACCTTTATCATGGTCCTGTGGGTCTGTTCCACCTGGCCCTGAGTAATCTCCACCTCTCCAATCAGCTGCAGGGTGTCAGCCACCTCAGGACTCAGGTCACCAAACGTGACTCCCTCTGGATCTCTACACATGTCTGACATAGTACATTCCAGTTGAGAATGTCAAACCTCTCAGAGCTACAGAACAGAGTTTGTGACGCTGTAAACACATGGAAGATGTGTTACAGGTTTTGGTTTTTCCATTTATGTTTTGAGGTCGGACTTTAGCACATATAGCTTGTTAGCACATGGGGCACGCTGACTCGTTAGTCAGTATGTGTTACACCTGTGCTGGTTGCCATTTCGTTAGTGGGAAGGTTTTTCCCCTGTGCTGGCCCAGGTGCTATTTAAGAATGGCTGGCCCATTTCTCTTGAGAGATGTGGAGGGTTAACACCTTTAGTTGGTGCGCCCTACTTTGATTTCTAGACAAACAATCCTTTATCTGATCACTTCTTGGTTTGCTTCCTGTATTTAAGTTTGGTGTGGGTTTTTCTTTTGTTTGGCTCTTCTTAGGGACAATTTTTGTGGGTGCACATAGTGGGTGTCTTTAAGGTTCCAGTTGTTGTTGCTTGTCCACTTTCAGTGGACACCCCCATGAGTGTCTTTCAGAACCTCTCCTAAAACCCCACCCGTTTTTGTTTTGGTTGTCAGTGACCGCTAGTTCCCTCTTTCGGTTTAAGCAACATTATTTGGTTTTCTTACTGGGGAACGTAACACATGCTGTTAGTGGGGTTAGACCAGTGGTGTTGGTGGTCTATGTGTGTGTGTGTGTGTGTGTGTGTGTGTGTGTGTGTGTGTGTGCTGGACTGATCTCATGCTACCCAGTGAGGAGGAGGAAGTGACAGTAGTCATCCTGAACGTTGAGTGACCGCATCCTGTGGGCCCAGGGAGCTCCTGGATGTACTCACAGATGGCGGATCACAATCACCTATGATCTTCAACATTCTGTATGGATTGTTTGTTTGCTTGTTGGTTCTGTCTGCATGCACTTGTGTTTTAAGTAGTTTGTCCAACCCTCCACCATTTCTGCAGCTGATAATTCCTGGTAGTGGTTGTTGACTGGACATGGTAAATGTACAGACAGTGTTACCAGTTAGCTAAACACTCGTTCAAATAACTCTGTGAGAAGCAGGGTGCCGTTTTGGAAGTTTACTTGAATCACAGTGTGAAACTGCAACAAACACAAAAGTACATGTTTTCAGTTACAGTAGTATAGCGCACAGAATGTCATACACAATAACTGCACTAAATGTACGAAATAAGGAATAAGAGTACTTAATCTAGAGTTAAATATAAAATAAAGTTACTAGAATGCAACTGTATGCTTGATATTGTTAAGCTGGGTGTCCCCTTTTCCCTTTCCTTTCCTAGGGAGAAATAGCACTGAAGCTAATGTAAAGTAACTAACAGCTAACTAAATTCTTCATCTTTTACAGAAACATGAAAATTATTTGAAACATTTCTCTTTTATTATTAAAGAAATGTACTTACATACATTGCGTCTTACAAAGCTTATAAAGGATGTTGAAGGATTGTAACTACTCTGTCACACTTGCACATCTTACACATTGCTTCACTTCTGCAACTGCTTCCTGTCACATGACACAAACAGGTAAATTCTTCCCTGCTGCACTTAAACTGACGCTACAACTAACAGGTCTAGAACACATATAATCATATACAAATGTATTTGTCACATGTGCTGAATACAACAGGTGTAGACCTCCCTGTGAAATGCTTGCTGACAATCACTTAACTAATAATGCAGATTTTTTTAAAGTAAAAAATAAAATAAAATAAATAATTAAAATAAACTAAAGTATCACAACAGGGCTATATACCGGTACCGAGTCAATGTGCGGGTGTACTGCTTAGACGAGGTAATATGTAGCTAGGGGTAAAGTGACTGCATTGAAAGCAGCAGTGTTAAAAAAAGATTTTAAAAAAGGGTGTCAATGCAAATAATCAGGGTAGCCATTTGATTAACTGTTTAGCAGTCTTATGGGTTGGGGGTAGAAGCTGTTAAGGAGCTGCTTACTTGGTACCGCTTACTGTGCGGTAGCAGAGAGAACAGTCTATGACTAGGGTGGCTGGAGTCTTTGACAATATATAGGGCCTTCCTCTGACAGCCTGGTATAGAAGTCCTGGATTCCAGAAAGCTTGGCCCCAGTGATGTACTGGGCCGTACTCACTACCCTCTGTAGTCTCCTGAGGGGGAATAGGCATTGTCGTACCCTTTTCACGACTGTCTTGGTGTGTTTGGACCATGATAGTTTGTTAGCGATGTGGACACCAACGAACATGGAGCTCTTGGCCCTCCGTTTCCTGTAGTCCACAATCAGCTCTTTTGTCTTGCTCACGTTGAGGGAGAGGTTGTTGTCCTGCCACCACACTGCCAGGTCTCTGACCTCCCTTTAGGCATTCTCATCGTTGTCGTCTGAAAACATAATAATGGTGTTGGAGTCGTGTGTGGCAACACAGTCGTGGGTGAACAGGGAGTTCAGGAGGAGGCTAAGCTCGCACCCTGTGTTGTGGATCAGCGTGGTAGATGTGGTGTTGCCTACCATCACCACCTGGGGGTGGCCCGTCAGGAATTCCAGGTTCCAGTTGCTGAGGGAGGTGTTTAGTCTCAGGGTCCTTAGCTTAGTGATGAGTTTTGAGGGCAATATGGTGTTGAACGCTGAGCTGTAACTATACCGTGAAGTTCCATACATCATTTTCAGATGGGGGTGAACATTCACAACTATAATAAGCCTGCCTTTCAACGTATGAACTGAAAAAGATTGACATTCATTATTTTCTATATCTCAACCATAGCCCCCTAGTGCAGCAGAGCTGTATGAATAGACTCATCATTGTGGTGGGGCTGCTACAGTAGAGTAGGCCAGGGCCACGCTGTGAGCCCTATCCAGGCCTCCAGGGCTCTGACTCAGAGCTATGGCATGAACCTGTGCCAGAGAAATCCACATGAAACAAGACAGATCACACATCACACTCTAAGGACTGAGGGGAACATTAGTCAATGACAGGTCTCAGAAGTATTCAAACAGCCCCAAGCTCATCTTAAGATTTTTTACTCCAGTGAATTCGATTTCAGATTTCGATTCCACCCCCCCCATTAGCAGCCTTTCTGTGGGCCCGTTGCAGTGTTGAGAGCTTGGCCCAGTGTTTTAATCGGAGCTACTGCCTGATGCTGGACCAAGCGTGGGCCTGAAGGGGAATGTCGAGCTAGACCTGGCTGTGTCTAGCGGACTGGTGCCTCTGAAGTCTGGTGCAGTGAATGCAGACTATAATAGGGAATTCACTCTTTACTTTGTCTCTGGTTGAAGGTCTCCATTTGGCCCTCCTCTAGGCAGACTGAGGAGTGTGTTGCCCTCAGAGCCACATTATAAATAAAGACTTACTGACACTGCAAAACATGTCCAGCAGCTTGCTAAGCAACCACACAAGACTCCACTAGAGCTCCACAACAGGATGTCTAAATTAGGTTTGTCTTGGTAGGTGCAACACAGTGATCCATCTGCAGCAGTTAAAGATCCTCTTATAGAGGCTGTGTGGATGTGAACAGAAATATGATGAGATGAGAACAGAAACATCAAGATAACGGTCAAATTCCCCAATTCTAAAATATTGTTGTAAATACAAGAATCTGTACATGTTGTGTTGTTGATATGGTTAATAATATGATATATAAGTGGTTAATATTGTGCCATTCAATACCAGCACACAATACCAGCTCTAAGTCTCTGTACAATAGATCTTCAGTCTTTGGTCTCCCACCCTCCCTCACTGTACTGCGGGTGAGGTGGGGGATGCTCGCAGGTGGCTGAAGCAGAGAGGAGACTTGCATCATCCTCAGCAAGGACACTATTCAGGCTCCATCAATCTAGCCTGCTATCAGCCTCAACTCCCCCACAGGATTCAGAAGCTCTAATGGAGACAAAATTTAATCCAGCTCCACTGTCAGAAGGTGGCCTTCCTCAGAAGGCATCGTACACATCAATACCACTCTACAGTAGCAGGAAAATTCCCCATTGTCAATCAATCCCTCTACATGGATATTGCACAGTAAAACAAGATTTGTGCCGACAGTAGTTTTCTATTATTTACCCCATAAACTGATTGGCGCCGCCCTGCGTGGTCACCTGTTAAGCAGGTCCCATTGTTCCTGCATTAATTGTTGTTTTAGTATGTTTTCGTCAGTTTTTCATGAGTTTATTTGCAACAGTTGAACAATAATAGTTCAGGATTATGGAGTGCTACTGTTTTACGAAGGTTTTAATGGTCCTTTTTTTTCTATCACCGAGGCACTTTTTATTTTTCTCAGTGCCGAACGTACACGGGATTCATCAATTATTTACAACCGAGCCCTGCTCCTGGAGTTAGCACACTCAGCGCTGCTGCATCCCAGGGAAAAGTTTGATATTCCGGACGAGTTGAAAAGGCCGTGGATGCAGGGCGGGATTGAAGTGTAAGGCAAAGCTAAGGAATTACAAGCCGGCTATACCGTCTATCATTATGGGCAACGTGAGATCGCTGCATAGCAAGATGGACAAGCTTCAGGGTTTGGTTCATGGACAAACAGAATACCGGGAAGCGAGCCTATTGTGTTTTTCTGAGACATGGCTGAATGACAACATCCCCATAGAGAACGTCACTATCGGCGGTTTCCAGACCATTAGAGCAGACAGGGATAGCGTTTCTTCCGGTAAGAGTAGGGGAGGGGGGCTGGCTTTATTAGTTAACAACAGATGGTGTAATCCGAGCCATATTACTCTTAAGGAAGAGTTTTGTAGCCCGGACATTGAGCTGTTAGCCGTTAGCCTGAGACCCTACTATTTGCCGAGGGAATTCACGGTGGCCATTGCTGTTATTGTTCACATTCCGCACTCCGCTGATGCAAACACAGCCTGTGACGTCATCCACTCTGTTATCGCAAGGTTACAGACAGCGCATCCCATTGCCTTCTTTTCCATTTTGGGGGATTTTAACCATGCATCTCTCTCTTCAAAGCTGCCCACGTTCAAACAGTTTGTGAAGTGCCCAACCAGGAATAAAAAACTCTGGACTTGTTATATGCTAATGTGAAGGATGCATACAACTCCCCTCGGTAGATCGGATCACAACCTTGTCCACCTCACCCCACTCTACAGGCCTATGGTCCAACAGCAGTGTGCGACCACTAGGACCATAAGGAGATGGTCCCCGGAGGCGAAGCCCTACAAGTCTGCTTTGAAACAACAGACTGGGATGTGCTCTGTGAGTCTCATGGAGAGGACATCGATGGACTTACTGACTGCATAACAGACTATATACATTTTTGTGTAGACAACACTGTACCCACCAGAAAGGTACACTGTTTTACAAATAATAAACCCTGGGTCACCAGCGACCTGAAGGCCCTGCTGAATGAGAAGAAGAGGGCCTTCAAGGAGGGGGACAAGGACGAATTGAAATGAGAGCCAATGAGCTGAACCAATTTTTTAACAGGTTCGATACTGGCCCTGTCCACCTCCCCTCCAGTTCCCCCTTCCTGTTCACCGTCTACACCTTAGACCTCAGATATAACTCTGAAACATGCCACCTACAGAAGTTCTCAGATGACTCGCAATTGTAGGGTGCATCAGGGGTGGGCAGGAGGAGGAGTACAGGAGCGCAATCAATGACTTTGTGTTGTGGTGTGAGCAGAACCACCTTCAGCTCAACATCAGCAAAACAAAGGAGATGGTGGTGGACTTCAGGAGAACCAAGGCCCAACTGACTGCAGTCCCTATACAGGGGATGGATGTGGAAATGGTTGGGTCATACAAGTTCCTGGGAGTCCATATGGACAACAGGCTGGAATGGGCTGGTAACACTGGGGCTCTGTACAAAAAGGGCCAGAGCCGACTCTACTTTCTGAGGAGGCTCAGGTCCTTCAACATGTCCAGTAAACTACTGCATACCTTCTACCAGTCTGTGGTGGCCAGTGCCATCGTTTTTGCAGTGGTGTGCTGGGGCACCAACATAAAGGCTGTTAATGCTTCTCGGGTAAATAAACTGATCAGGAAGGCTAGCTCTGTTCTGGGGATTAGCCTTGACACTCTAGAGGAGGTGGCGGAGAGACGGATCCTGGCCAAACTGCTGGCCATCATGGACAACATCACCCACCCTCTGCATGCCAAGGTTATGATGCAGAGGAGCACATTCAGTCACAGACTGATCCCACCACGGTGTGTCAGAGAGCGCTACTGGAGGTCCTTCCTGCCGGCGGCTATTAGACTATTTAATGCCTCACCGGGGTGCCGTGCCGTCGTCAACATAGACCTGGAACTGTTGGGGTGTTAGGACCTAGTTTAACAAATATGCATCCATCCGTAAGTAACTGGTCTGTAATCACTCATTTACTCAGGACTTATTTATTCAGTCTTTTTATAGCTTTTTTGCACTCCAGACTTCTAGTATTTTGACAAAGAAATGTCCCCTCGGGGATCAATAAAGTATCTATCTATCTATCTATCTATCTATCTATCTATCTATCTATCTATCTATCTATCTATCTATCTATCTATCTATCTATCTATCTATCTATCTATCTATCTATCTATCTATCTATCTATCTATCTATCTATCTATCTATCTATCTATCTATCTATCTATCTATCTATCTATCTAAATACTAGTATAAAGTACGACAAATCAAACATCAGTGTATTTGTGTATAGTTACTGCAGTGGAATAGATGTGGTGGAGGGTAGTACTAAATCCATCTCTGAGTTTTCCCATGGATGCCAGATAATTCAAACAAGCCTTAATGGGAGCTGGCCTACATGGGAGTGGGACTTTTCCATCTATCTGCTGAGCATAAACAATTCCAGAGCACGTCACAGCCTTTTAGGGCAGCTGGGATGGCTGGATGCAGCAGCAGCTCTGTGTGTTTACTGCCCAGGCCAGTCTAATACCTTCCTGCCCACATAGACAGACCTGTGGGCAATGCCACTGTCTCCCCTCATTCAGAAGCCGATGCCATCCTCGCAGGCTTCCTGGCACAGGAGGCAGTATGTCATCTGCAGCTGAAATCGAATTCACTGGAGTAATAATGTAATTTGAGATTTTGCCATGACCTGCCAAGCAGCCCACATGGCCCTCGGTTTAGTAACACTTACCAGACCAATAGTGACATATGTTGACCTTTTGAAGGTTTGGTCTTTTAAACAGGGAAAATTATACAGTGTTCACAAAGCCAGCAAAGTTACTATTGAGGGGAAAATATAGCTAAATTAATACAGAAGACCTGCTCTGATGCTTTGGTAGGCTAAGGGTGCCCCATTGGAACATAACACAATCGTTTTGTATTTTCCTTTCACTGTTACATCACCTAGATATGAAAGAAGAACATGACATGTAGTCATAGAAACGCAACAGTCAGTGGGGGATGAGAGCCATAATTGCTGCCTCAGCTGTGAACATCCAATGTCAACAGTAACAAAGTACAGGTGGCAAAATAAACTATACTACAGTGGCTGATCAGTATTTTATATTGTGCTCATTACACTCGCACCTTGTACCTCTACAATGAGTTCAATGGAAAATCTCCACTTGGAACCGAAACTGTGTGAAAGCTTGTTTCATTGTTCAAGGCTTTTGTGATTACATTCCCACTGGTCATAACACTACAGTCCTGTTGACTAGGATGCTATAGAAGCCGGCCAAGTTCAGAGTCATCATTCAACAAAAGAGATTTAGCAAGCTTACACACCAGCGAAAGTCTGCAATTTCACAAATCGTGTAAACAAACTGTCAGTCATAAAAACCTTAAAGGATGACCTCACCCCCAAATACTTTCTACCTCAGCTAGTTGAACTCTAATGCTACTATTCCAACCTGAGTATGTATTCAGAATGACCATGATCATTATATTAAATTATATATATATATCGGTACCACATTTGCATCAGCCTTGTCTTGTAATTAATATTGACCTGTACAGCAATTATTGTGCATTCATTAATTACTCAAATTATTTTTGGGACAAATCCATAACAGTGAAGTCAATACGACTCCCAGATAGGGCTATCAGATGTTAATGTAGTAGTTGTTTGTGTTGAAGGTATCCAAACTGATCCCTCAACCTGTGAGAGCTCCCAAACCCTATCAATACCTTGCTGGTTGTAACAACACATCTTCTTGAGTGTAGAAGGGTGGGAAGGCATTAATACTGTATATCTGTATACAAGTGAACACAATGATCAAAATCAAATCAAATGGTATTTGTCACATGCTTCGTAAACAACAGGTGTGGACTAGCATGGCTTGGGGGTAGAAGCTGTTCAGGGTCCTGTTGTTTCCAGACTTGGTGCATCGGTGCGGTAGCAGAGAGAACAGTCAATGACTTGGGTGGCTGGAGTCTTTGAAAATTTTTAGGGCCTTGCTCTGACACCGCCTGGTATAGAAGTCAGTGGCAATTTTAGCATGTAAATCTTGGTGGGGCAAACAAACAAAACAATTTGGGATGCATGCCAGCAAAGCCATTAAACAACACAACACTAAACAATACATTAATTACACT
Organism: Thymallus thymallus; assembly: GCA_023634145.1. NCBI lineage: Eukaryota > Metazoa > Chordata > Actinopteri > Salmoniformes > Salmonidae > Thymallus > Thymallus thymallus. The sequence goes on from CM042414.1 coordinate 19,189,364, forward strand.
AGTGATCTTCAGGTCGTAGCTCTAGAAAGATGCCCGAGGTCCGGATTGACAATTCTGAGTTGGATGACTATTCAAATAGTATTTTCCCAGTCTGAGCTTTTCCAAGTTGTCTTGAACTAGTCAGATTTCGCAGTTCCGAGTTAACAGTTGTTTTGATGGGGCACACATCATGCTTCATTGACAGCATGGCCAATGTTGAATGTTTATAATTTTAAGATTGGAAAAGAGACTCTTAATACTAGGCTTGGGACCACACAGCCACTTCACTGAATAGCAGGCTAGTGATTGCTTTGCAATGCTTGCAGTTAGCCACTGATTCCTTCCAAACCACTCATTGTCCGACTTGTTGTGTAATGTTTATGTCCAATGGCCAATGAGCACCGATACGTTTTATCTATAATTTGCGGATTGCTTATTTATCTTTATATGACAAGGATTAAAAAGGATTTGCCAGTAGATTGTCGACTTGTGTCATGATGACGACTGCTAGGTTAGAGCGTTGGGCCAGTAACAGAAAGGTCGCTGGTTCGAATACCCGTGCCAACAAGGTAAAAAACCTGTCGATGAGTCCTTGAGCAAGGCACTTAACCCTAATTTGCTCAGGGGGCTGACCCTGTAGGTCGTCATTGTAAGTAAGAATTTGTTCTTAACTTACTTGCCTATTTAAATAAAGGTTAAATAAAAAATTAAATAAAATAAAAAAAGTATGATGTTGACATGATCAGTCCAATCAAAGCTACTGTATATATAATGGGTTTTGACATAATCTGTGGCCAATGACCTTGAGCATTCTTTGATGGGCAATTCTAATGTACAGTTGAAGTTGGAAGTTTACATACACTTAAGTTGAAGTCATTCAAACTCATTTTTCAACCACTCCACAGATTTCATGTTAACAAACTATAGTTTGGGCAAGTCGGTTAGGACACCTACTTTTTGCATGACACAAGTAATTCTTCCAACAATTGTTTACAGACAGATTATTTCACTTATAATTCACTATATCACAAATCCAGTGGGTCAGACGTTTACATACACTAAGTTGACTGTGCCTTTTAACAGCTGGAAAATTCAAGAAAATTATGTTATGGCTTTAGAAGCTTCTGATAGGCTAATTGACATCATTTGAGTCAGTTGGAGGTGTACCTGTGAATGTATTTCAAGGCCTACCTCAGTGCCTCTTTGCTCGACATCATGGGACAATCAAAAGAAATCAGCCAAGACCTCTGAAAAAAAATTGTAGACCTCCACAAGTTTGGTTCATCCTTGGGAGCAATTTACAAATGCCTGAAGGTACCACGTTCATCTGTACAAACAATAGTACGCAAGTATAAACACAATGGGACCACGCAGCCGTCAGGAAGGAGACGCGTTCTGTCTCCTAGAGATGAACATACTTTGGTGCGAAAAGTGCAAATCAATCCCAGAACAACAGCAAAGGACATTGTGAAGATGCTGGATGAAACAGGTTCAAAAGTATCTATATCCACAGTAAACAAATCCTATATCGACATAACCTGAAAGGCCGCTCAGCAAAGAAGAAGCCACAGCTCCATAAAAAAGCCAGACTATTGTTTGCAACTGCACATGGGGACAAAGAACGCACATTTTGGAGAAATGTTCTCTGGTCTGATGAAACAAAAATAGAACTGTTTGGCAATAATGACCATTGTTATGTTTGGAGGAAAAAGGGGGAGGCTTGCAAGCCAAAAAACACCATCCCAACCGTGAAGCACGGGGGTGGCATCATGTTGTGGGGGTGCTTTACTGCAGCAGGGACTGGTGCACTTCACAAAATAGATGGAATCATGAGGAAGGAAAATGATGTAGATATATTGAAGCAACATCTCAAGACATCAGTCAGGAAGTTAAAGCTTGGTCGGAAATGGGTCTTCCAAATGGACAATGACCCCAAGCATACTTCCAAAGTTGTGGCAAAATGGCTTAAGGACATCAAAGTCAAGGTATTGGAGTGGCCATCACAAAGCCCTGACCTGGCCACAGCCACTGGCCTGAACATAATAAAAAATCATTTGTAGACTGCAAATTGGCCGTAAGAAGCCCAAACAGATATAATATTTGACTAAAACATAATCATTTCAAACCTTGCTTACATTTCCATACGAGCACATATACTGTATATCTCTATTATGCGTGGGAATACTCCAGTACAGATCTCCTAAATTAAAATCAATTGCAGCTGATTTGCTAGTGTTTTTTGTTGTTGTTTTATAAATACATAAATACATTTATATATATATATATTCAGCCTAGTTGAGGAACACTTCAAATGGAATTTCTCAGTCAATATGTTAGACATTATCTCCATCTTGTGGCCAAAATCTAATGTTGTCTTTCTCAGTTGATACATTCCGATCAACAGTATCAATAATAGGCTATTATTCTGCCCTCAATGTTACAGGGTGTACATTGACATCTAAATGTGAAACAACAGTCTTACCTGAATTTACAATGAGGCTTCACTTGAACATTGACTCGTTTTTTCCTTGACAAGTGCCAAGGTAGTCAGGCTTCAACCAGAATATGATACTGCATGACGAGTCTGGGGAAATAAATAGAGCAGCATAGCATGTGATACCTAGAGAGTCTAGTAAATATCAAAGTGCTCTCTGCTTACACAGTGGAACTTTGTTGTAATGGCCAGATTGATCAGATAGACGCAATGATTTACTTTTTCTAAAATGATTTGACAAAATATTTCTGCAGATTAGTTCAGTTTTCTCTTCTGTACTTGGACAGAGAAAATTATATTTCACTGTCTGCATTTTCTCCTCCTGTCTGATGCCTCCTAGATGATGAATTTTCCCACAATCCTTTCTGCTTTTAGATGATTGGACTCTGCTTCCTCAAGAGTTGGAATGGTTAATATTAAAGCAGTGCTACATCAATTTACCCTTTGACAAAACATGTATCCATTCAGTTGTTTTAATTCACATTTAGACAATCAAGTTTTTTGGGCTTCCAATAACATACTTTCAATATAAAGAAAGTATGTTATTAATGATTCTCCTGATTCTAATATCCCAGACAGAATGTGTGAAAAGGATATTTGGCCAGCAGCAGAGTGGTGCCTCCCTGTGTTAGGCATATGTTGAAGAGACAGGTGAGGAAGTGGAGCCTGTCCTCCCAGCTGGTGTAGCTGGCAGAGCAGAGGTGCAGCAACTCACTGGCTCTGGAGGAATGCTCCTGGGCCTGCGCTGCCAAGCCTGGAGGAATGAAGTATACACGGGTCTTTTCAAGATTTTATGTCAAGGCACCAATATATGTAATATTAACAGTTTATTATAAACAGGGCCAGACCCGGGGCACTGACTTCTGGGTCGGGGGCCCTGGGGCACGTGCCCTGCGTGTCCGTTCGGTAATCCGGCCTTGATTATTAAGCCTCTATAGATGGTATTTCATTATAAAGTGTCATGACATCACCTTTAAACTGTAAGTATGCCTTAGCCAGTCTGACATGGGCTTGGGTTAGTTTCAGGTGCCTGACTCCATACACCAGACAGGAGTCATCATCATAGACTCGCCCATGCCATCCATTCCTCATTGAGAGACACTTGCCAGTCCTTTATCACTATGAGAAGATTAATGTCGGACACATGGCCGTGGGAATATATTTTGGGTTGGGGGTAGTGTCTAAGTTTTTTTTATTTTTTATTATTTATCAGGGGGTTCTGCAACACCCTCGGCCTCCTTACTTCCTGCTGCTTTGCTCTGGCATGTTTTAATACGGAGAAAAGCCTCTCGTGGGTCGACCGTGATTCTGTGTAGCATAGTTTTGCTAATAGAATTGAGACGAGTGTATTGCAGTTTTGTATTTTGTATTTTACTTAATAAAATATCTTTGAGTAGTTAACAGGGAAACAACGAGTCCCAGACAGTTGGCAATAGAACATACCAGAGAGGGGCATCGTTTACTACCTAAGCGATTGGGATTATCTGGTTACCACCAGTGTTTGTTTGAATACATTAGAGATACAAATAAAGATACAATTCAATTGTGTTTTCTTTTACAAGATGGGTTTAGCTGAGAATAGAATATTCAGTTTTCTGCCTGAGTGTGGTGCTGTTTAAAGCATTTTTCTGGAAATGTGCTTAATTAACTTATACAGCTCTGGAACCATTGTCCCCTCGGGGAGCCACGTCAGCACAATAACTGTTCGTTGGGAGCTTCATGAAATGGGTTTCCATGGCCGAGCAGCTAAGCAAGCAGAAGCCCAAGATCATTATACGCAATGCCAATTGTAGGCTGGAGTAGTGTAAAGCTTAATGCAATTGGATTCTGGAGCAGTGGAAACACGTTCTCTGTAGAGATTAATCTGGGTTTGGTGGCTGCCAGGAGAATGCTACCTGCCCGAATGCATAGTGCCAACTGTAAAGTTTGGTGGAGGAATAATGGTCTGAGGCAATTTTTCATGGTTTGGGCAAGGCCCCTTAGTTCCAGTGAAGGGAAATCTTAACGTTACAGCATACAATGACATTCTACAGGATTCTTTGCTTCCAACTTTGTGGCAACAGTTTGGGGAAGGCCCTTTCCTGTTTCAACATGATACCCTCGTGCACAAACTGAGGTCCATACAGAAATGGTTTGTTGAGATCGGTGTGGAAGAACTTGACTGGCCTGCACAGAGCCCTGACCTCAACCCATTGAACACCTTTGGGATGAATTTGGAATGCTGACTGCGAGCCAGGCCTGATCGCCCAACATCACTAATGCTCTTCTGGCTGAATGGAAACAAGTCCCCGCAGCAATGTTCCTACATCTAATGGAAAGCCTTCCCAGAAGAGTGGAGGCTGTTATTGCAGCAAAGGGGGGACCAACTCCATATTAATACCCATGATTTTGGAATGAGAGAGGTGTCCACATGGTAATGTGGTGTAGCTCAAGCCAATGCTTAGACCTATCCAATGCTTGGATTATGAATGACGAGAGGGATGGACAATTGATATGCAGCCATTGATTTCAGGTGGCTTCATCAATTGTGACCAGAACAAAACAACTTATATTACTCAACTTTCTGTTTTTCATAATTTTCTTTCAATTCACAAGAGGCTGAATTTATCTCACCAGAGAAAGCATCCGAGCAAGCGAAATAGCACCCCTCTGTCTCTTTATGTGTAGCATCTATCTGATGCTGTCTGTTGCCACCCGTAGCATTGAATGCAAGGGAAGCCAGCGAGCATTTGGCCTCCCATGATTAAAAAAATATATTAAATAATTGCCAATCAGCATTAAGCTAATCTGAGCGATCTGGCGCACCCAAAAAAATTATGTTTGGATTTAGCTTCATACCAATCACATCACAACAAAAAACAAACGTCATTGACAAAGAATACTTGAATTGTTGCATCTCGTTGTGTTGTTGTCCTCCGGTGGCTAGCTAGCTTGTTAAACTGCCGCTCTATGTATCATGTACCGTGTATCTGTCTTTTGTGTACTTTCGTTGATCTATCTATCTATCTATCTATCTATCTATCTATCTATCTATCTATCTATCTATCTATCTATCTATCTATCTATCTATCTATCTATCTATCTATCTATCTATCTATCTATCTATCTATCTATCTATCTATCTATCTATCTATCTATCTATCTATCTATCTATCTATCTATCTATCTATCTATCTATCTATCTATCTATCTATCTATCTATCTATCTATCTATCTAAAATCGTCCCTTTCCTAAATTAGCCATGGATGGAGATAGAGATTAGGACTTGTGGTTTTAATAAATTCTCTGTACTGGCCAAGGATTATAACAGTGATTCTGATCCAACCATAATTGAATACATTGCGCCCCTGACCTGAGAGGGTGAACGTTCAATATGTAGCTAGATGTAGTAGGCTAATGTCAACTAGCTGGCTCATTATTGCCCATGAAAGGAAGTTAGGCTAGCGAGCAAGCATTTTAGTCAGGACAACAAAAACGAAATGCTTGTAGCCTACTCTATGACAGGCAGAGACTGTTTCGGTGACATGAAAGGACGATGGCATTGGCAAGTCAACATGTTTTTTCACTTGCACGCACACACACGCGCACACACACGCGCACACACACACACACACACACACACACACACACACACACACACACACACACACACACACACACACACACACACACACACACACACACACACACACGGTAACTCTCCTTGGTTCTAAATCAATAGTTGTTTAGCCTGGGTCCAGGGTGTCTAGGAAGATGGCATTGATGGGAGCCATGACCAGCCTTTCAAAGCATTTTATAGGTACAGATGTGAGTGCTATGGTGTGGCAGGTGGCCCAGCGGTTAGAGCGTTGGGCCAATAACCGAAAGGTTGCTGGTTTGAATATCTGAGTGGACCAGGTGATAAATCTGCCGATGTGCTCTTGAGCAAAGCACTTAACCCTAATTTCCTCCAGTGGTGCCGTACTACTATGGCTGACCCTCTAAAACAACACATTTCACTTTTTTTGGGGTCATTTAGACAGGTTGCCTTGGCGTTCTTAGATAGATAGATAGATAGATAGATAGATAGATAGATAGATAGGTACTTTATTGATCCCCCGGGGGGGAAATTTCATTGTCAAGCAGCTACAACAAACACAGGGCAGGTGCAAAATGCCACAACGAAAGTACACAAAAGACAGATACATGGTACACGATACATAGAGTGGCAGTATGAAAAAGTATAGAAATACAAGATATCTGGGAAAAAAAAAAAAGCTATAAAAGGACATTGCATAGTATGAGTGGTTGGCTGAATATGTACACTATACATTGGTGGATGTTGGATGGTTAACTATACTATACAGGTCGATGGCAGAGAAATACTTCAGTAGCTAAAAATGCGTATGATATGAGCGAGGGTAATAATAGTTTACTTAATAGACAGACTGGGTAAATGAACAGGTAAGTGAAAAATTTGCATGGTTAAATTAGCTGTACAGTTAGGTATACAGTTATATTTACAGATAAGTGAATACTTGCATGTTTACACAAACTGTACAGGTAAATGACAGGAAGAGATACTTTAATAGCTAAATGTGTGTATGATATCATTTGGGGTAATAATAGTAATAATTCCCTTAAAATACAGTCCTTAGTGCACAGGGTTTAATTACAGACAACTGCACTTATTGCACATTCGATATACTAAAAGCAATGAGAAAAGGTGCAACTGGCAGGATACTAATATGCATTCCTGAGTGAATGCCTACGTCCAATAATTACTTACAATATTGCATGTGATATAATATAACAACTGTACATGAGTATGTATATACAGACCTGTATGAATAAATAGGTCCTGAGTGGATGAGTGCTGACGGACCAGAGTTACTCACGGATGGATGCATAATTGTTAAACTAGGTCCTAGCACCCCAACAGTTCCAGATCTATGTTGCCGACGGCACGGCACCCCGGTGAGGCATTATATAGTCTCATAGCCGCCGGCAGGAAGGACCTCCTGTAGCGCTCTCTGGCACACCGTGGTGGGATCAGTCTGTGACTGAAAGTGCTCCTCTGCGTCATAACCATAGAGTGCAGAGTGTGGGTGACGTTGTCCATGATGGCCAGCAGTTTGGCCAGGATCCGTCTCTCCGCCACCTCCTCTAGAGTGTCAAGGCTCATCCCCAGGACAGAGCTAGCCTTCCTGATCAGCTTATTTACCCGAGAAGCATCACCGGCTTTGATGTTTGCTCCCCAGCACACCACTGCAAAAAAGATGGCACTGGCCACCACAGACTGGTAGAAGGTATGCAGTAGTTTGCTGCACACGTTGAAGGACCTGAGCCTCCTCAGAAAGTAGAGTCGGCTCTGGCCCTTTTTGTACAGGGCCCCGGTGTTACCAGCCCATTCCAGTCTGTTGTCCATATGGACACCCAGGAACTTGTATGACTCAACCATATCCACATCCATCCCCTTTATAGGGACTGCAGTCAGTTGTGCCTTGGTTCTCCTGAAGTCCACCACCATCTCCTTAGTTTTGCTGATGTTAAGCTGAAGGTGGTTCTGCTCACACCACAACACAAAGTCACTGATTGTGCTCCTGTACTCCTCCTCCTGCCCACCCCTGATGCACCCTACAATAGCAGAGTCATCCGAGAACTTCTGTAGGTGGCATGTCTCAGAGTTATATCTAAAGTCTGAGGTGTAGAGGGTGAACAGGAAGGGGGACAGGACCGTACCCTGGGGGGCCCCTGTGTTGCTAACTGCCCGTTCTGACACACAGCTCTGTAGTCGCACAAATTGTGGCCTACCGGTCAGGTAGTCCGTGACCCAGGAGACTAAGGGTGCTTCCACTTTCATCCTCCTCATCTTCTCACCCAGTAGCAGGGGCTGAATGGTATTGAAGGCACTGGAGAAGTCAAAAAACATGACCCTCACAGTGCAACCTGCGTTGTCCAGGTGAGAGTAGGCCCTCTGCAGAAGGTAGATGATTGCATCATCCACCCCGATGTTGCGCTGGTATGCAAACTGCAGGGGGTCCATTGATGAACACACCAGGGGTCTGAGGTGAGCGAGGACTAACCTTTCCAGGGTCTTCATGATGTGGGATGTTAGCGCTACAGGTCTGAAGTCATTCAGGACAGTGGGGTGTGCCTTCTTGGGCACTGGGACGAGGCAGGATGTTTTCCACAGCACAGGGACCCTTTCTAGACTCAGGCTAAGGTTGAAAAGACGCTGGAGTATTCCACACAGTTGGTCAGCACAGACCCTCAGCACCCTTGGGCTGATGCCATCAGGGCCCGCCGCTTTCCACTGGTGTAGTCTCTCCAGCTCTCTCTTCACTTGGTTGGTGGTGAAAGCCAGCCCAGGTGGGGAGGTGGGGGGAAGGGGGGTGTTGAGGATCAGTCCAGGGGGGGCAGGGGCGGAGGTGGGGTCACTGATTGTCTCAGCAGAGGTGCTGTGAGCAAAGTGAGGGTGGGATAGCCGTGAGGGTGTGTGGTCTGGGGAGCTGGAGGGGAGGTGGACAGGGCCAGTATCGAACCTGTTAAAAAATTGGTTCAGCAATTTAGCGCAGGGACTATGGTGGTCTGCTTGAAACATGTAGGTATTACAGACTGGGTTAGGGAGAGGTTGAAAATGAAGACTCTGGTCAGCACATGCTCTGAGTACGCGTCCTGGTAATCCGTCTGGCCCCGCAGCCTTGTGAATGTTAACCTGGTCTTACTACGGACAGTGAAATCACACAGTCGTCTGGAATAGCTGGTGCTCTCATGCATTGCTTGCCTCGAGCGAGCATAGAAGGAATTTAGTGCCAGCATCGGTTTGTGGTGGTAAATCGACATCTACGAAAAATATAGATGTAAATTATATGGTCTGCAATTTATGATGAGGTATTCTAACTCAGTCTAGCAAAACCTTGAGACTTCCTTAACATTAGAGATCGTGCACCAGCTGTTGTTAACAAAGAGACACATACATCCCCCCTTAAACCCTACCCGATGTTGCTATTTGGTCTTGACGATGCATGGAAAAGCCAGCTAGATGTGCAGTGTATTATCCTTGTTCAGCAATGACTCCGAGAAACATATGATATTACAGTTCTTCAAGTCCCATTGATAGGATAGTCTCGAACAGAGCTTGTCCAGTTTGTTCTCTAGTGGTTGTATGTTCGCCAATAGAACAGAGGGTAGGGGTGGTTTATTTACTGGTTGATGTAATCTCGTCAGGGAGCCCGCTCATTTGCCTCTTACGGCATCGCTTCCTATTTCGAGTCCCGGGGATTAAGACCTGGTCTGGGTGAGCAGTACATCCACAGCTGCCACTCGTTGAAGTATAAGTCTTCATCCAAATTGAGGTGAATGATCGCTGTTCTGATGTCCAGAAGCTGTTTTTGGTCATAGGATGATGGTGGAAATATTATGTAAAAAAAAAGTTGAGATCAGTGTAAAAAAAACACAAAATAATAGAATTTGTCAGGAGCCCGTAAGACGGCGGCTATCCATCTCTGCAGCGCCATCTAAGTGTGTGTGTTAGTCAGATTATCCAGTGTCCACAGCAACACTATTGATGTACTATGGTCTTTGCCATGCTCTCACTAATATTTTCTCTTTCTCTGTCTCCCCTTCCGGAGGGCCTGAAGCTCTAGGACCGTGACTGAGGACACCCTGGCCTGACACCTGGACATGCCTGGCCCAATCCTACCTAGCCCCCCTTTACCTGCTACCTGCCAGATGCTGCCTCCACTGGTTCTTTCTCCTTCTCAAGTCACTGCCCCGCCACTCCCCATACAACCAGAAACTTGGATTCCATGACTTACCATGACATCTTTATGAAAAGCCTTCCGATCATAGGGTCTTGGAGTGTTAGTACTTTCTCTAAAGTCATTAGACTGGCCATTCATACTGGTATTGCTCTTTCCTTACTGAAATGGTGAATAAAATCAAACTATGCTTTCATTTTCAATTAAGACACAATGAAGATGTTGTTAAATATTTAATTTATGCTTTTATACAGTCTATCTCTGTATTACAGCAAGTCAAATAAAGATGAGTACAAACTGGAAGTGTGACTTCTTTCCCCAATGATTTCCTAAGGCTGAGGTATTTTGTCAGTTATCAGTTATTCCATACCAAGACTAGATGGCGATAGATGGGGCAACACCACACACAGTAGCCAGCTGGCTAACTTTAGCTGGGTTAGGCTTAAGGTTAGGGTTAAGTTTTGGAGTTAGATTAAAGGGGAAGGGTTGGCTAAAAGGGTTAAGGTTAGGGGAAGGGTTAGCTGACATGCTAAGTAGTTGCAAAGTAGCTAAAACATAGCAACTTTTCAACTACGTACTATGTTTTAGCTACTTTGCAACTACGTACTAATGTTTTCTGTGATGAGATTCGATCGCGCAACCTTTGGGTTTGCCTTAAGTAACCTTCTGTCTTATGTAACCATACCAATGTAACATATCATACTAATTTGAGTGTCCTAGATTTACATTTACTATGTTACGTCTAGTCTATGAGACCAGGCTGAAAGACTAAATAAACTCCAATACACTGATCTCAAATATATTAGCATAACTAAGCTACACATAACCTTGGCTGACCAATTAACGAGAGGCTTTTCTCCACATGAAAACATGTCCAGTCCAACATGTCTAGATCTGCCCACTGGGGGCGTAGCTTACAGAGCGCTCTTTGAAATAAGCTCTACAAGGAAGCAGGAAGCAGATACACAAAACAGTATTGAGTGGCAACCAATCTGCACAATTAACTGTTAGGTTTCGACACACCATCTTGTGTTGGTCCTCCCATTTGTTTCACAAAGACCACTTTCAGACACACTCTACATATGCAGTTACCCATACTTAAAACTTCCCATCAGTAATTTAGAAACGGCCCACACCGCAAACTCCAGACTGAATTTAGGAACGCGCTGAATGGCTGGGTTCTTTCCTTTTCTCTTTCTGTAATTGGGAGGCTATGTGCTGAGGCACGTTTCTTTATTTTTTCTGGGTGCGTTAATATTGTTCACCGGTAGGCCTTCACTACCTCAACATAGATTTAGTCAAAGTATACTTTTTGATAGCCGGACTATGTATACTTTTTGAACTCCATAAAGTTAAAAAGCTAATTTTGGATTTGCCACTCTTGATCTGTTTAAACCACAAACACCAAACCAACGTTGAAATATTTTATTACAGAGCATGTGAAATGTGGCCCGTGTGCCAATTGACTGTCCCTCTGTTTTTAAACACAACTCCAAAATAACCCAAACAACTACAACATATTGGGTTTCGGCAAGACTCTAATGGTCTGTGTTTCAGGATCCTTAAGTGTCAACCTAAAAATCTGCCAAAATACAGATATGAAAGCTGGTTCGCAAATGAAGGTTTAGACCCAACCTTTGATCTTTGGGGGAATCTAAGGCAGCCAGGCACAGTCCACTCAATGACAAGTTTTAAAAAAGAATATCCGTGGCTCACCACCTTGTCGTGGTGGAGAAGCTTGTGAGTCCCAAATATCCCAAGAAGTAGATCTTCCACTAAGAGCAATCCAAAACTAGTCTTCCATCTGATTTCCAGAATGGAAAACTTGCCATCAGTTTGTCAAAACCACTCTTACTGCAACACAGTCCTTAAGCCTTATTTATACCCAATGTAAGTACGCAACACAAAAATGACGTTCCAGGAGCTGAGGACAAACATAACTGTTTGTGTAACTTAGTTGAAAAATAAGTTCTTACATGACATGTTGTTGCCTCATTCTCATGCTCCACTCCCTGATGTAAAGAACCTGTGTTTATTTTGGTGTTAGCTCTGAGGACCTCACCTCATGATACAAAAAGGCAAAAAGGTGGGGTGGTATCATTTGGCTACATAGGATATGTCTACTTGTTGTTAAATCCCCTATGAAAAATGTAGCTTTTTTAGTTTCTTGATGTTACCTCCCCTCTGTTTTGATAACCAACTTTACAGCAAGCATACTGCCATAGTCGCAGCAATAAATAATATGCTTTCTTATTGCTTGATTCAACAGCTCATACAATCCCTTATTTTGGCTAGGATCATTGAAGGACACTAGGGAAGGAGGAAATTGCTCCTTTGACTACTCCATTAATTTCTAATGTGGCTGATCTTTGTGGGTTTATTGGTTTATAGTCAATTGTCCCGGAGTGTGAAGATATACAGACCACCTTGCTGTGGTCCCACATGGGACACGGTAATCATTTTCCAATCGAGAGATTTAATAAAAGCTTGCTCCAGCCAAGTGGAAATCCAGTTAGGGGAATCCCTATCCATCATAGTTCCCTAATGTCTTTGGGTCTGTGTATTTGTACATTTTTCCATGGGCTATGCCAAATCCCTTTATTTTGCTGTCTGAAGATGTAAAGAAAGGCAACTTGACTGAGTTCAAACTAACATGTTAATTTTATTAGGGTTGCTTTTAAAGCAGTGAACAATACACACAAAATAGTGCCACAATATCAGTGAGCCTATATTAATTAGGGTTTTAAAAGGTGCACTGTGCAGAAATCGCTCCTCCATTTCCTGGTTACAAAAATTATAATAGTGACAAAACAAGCAATGTAGTGTAGAGAATCATTGTACCATCTAAACTGCTGTGAAATATATTTGAAATGACCAAAAATCTTGTGTTTTCAGCTGTATTAGGCTGGTGTACAAAACCGAAAGTAAAAGACGCAATAACAGGAAGCATAGAAATAGAGCACATAGAACATATCTACTACTTCTTAGACTTGCTTTCAATGAGAATGACAGATCTATAACTCACGTTTCCATGTGAATTTGGTCAGGTCACCCAAAAAGTGACATATTGCAGCTTCAACATTACTAGAGTTTGGATTGCCAGCTTTGCAATATAAGTTATTTATGGCAGTAAGGGCACTTCAGATAAGTGCTATACAGTGTGTTATAATAATAATAATAATAATAATAAGGTGTGTGCTTATATTTGTCCTATTTTACACATGTATTACTAGCAAATGTGTTTTTTGCATATCCCACTTTCCCTGAGACAGCCTCGGAGAATAGGGTCACGGCCTGCCACTATCAACTGCGACTCTGGAGCAATTCGGGTTAAGTGCTCATTAGCAGGTTTTTCAACTTGTTGGCTCGGGGGATTCCAACGCTCAAACCGCTAGGCTACCTGCTGCCCGTGTTTTTTGTCCAACCTCAAGGTGTTGCATTTATTCTGAGTTGACTGTATCAAGACAGATTAAATAAATGACCATGCTCTTTCAGAAATTCCTGTAATAAGTTACACATGCTATGATTGTTCCTTCCCTGATGATGGGGCTGCTGCGGCTTAGACTGATGGTCCAATAGATGTCAGTAAAGTACCAGACATAACTTCCATTTTCGCTGTGGCCTCCTTGAATATGGTGTGCATTAAATCCACAATATTTTGAAGGGATATAAACTACTGGCTCTAGACACTGGTACATTATGGATTGAAACTTTTATTTTATCTTGGTCAGTGCCTTACCTATTTCTAGCAGTAATTAAAATCATATTAAATATTACTAAAGAAGAAAATATTTCACTTCTATGGATGTTCATTAAATGTCTGTACTGGACAAGCCCCTCAGATGTAAACTGTTCTATCTAAAAGTTATATCTGAGCATGATGTCCTGCAGATCAGACAGGTCAGTTAATGGCTGGAGAACTGTCCTGTTCATGCAGGTGGATGCCTCTAATTCAGGCAGATGTTAGAGGGCCTTTTTTACTGAAGAATGTGTTTGTTTCATATGATTGTGTTTTGCTTTTCATGTTTTGTTTTTGCTTTTTATGTAGTGTGTAATTAATGTGTATATACAGTGCCTTCAGAAAGTATTCATACCTCTTGACTTATACCACATTTTGTTGTGTTACAGCCTGAATTCAAAATTGATTAAATACAATTTTTTCCTTACCCATCAACACACAGTACCCCATTACAAAGTTAGGTTTTTTGTTGTTGACATTTTAGCAAATGTATTGAAAACGAAATACAGATATTTCATTTAAATAAGTATTCACACCACTGAGTCAATACGTTGGCAGCGATTACAGCTGTGAGTCTCTACACCTGGATAGTGCAACATTATTATTTTCAAAATTCTTCAAGATCTGTCAAATTGGATGTTGATCATTGCTAGACAACCATTTTCAAGTCTTGCCATAGATTGTCAAGTTGATTTAAGTCAAAACTGTAACATGGCCACTCATGAATATTCTCTGTTTTCTTGGTAAACAACTCCAGTGTTGATTTGGCCTTGTGTTTTAGGTTATTGTCCTGCTGAAAGGTGAATTCATCCCAGTGTATGGTGGAAAGCAGACTAAACCAGGTTTTCTTCTAGGATTTTGCCTGTGCTTAGCTCCATTCCGTTAATTTTTAATCCTGAAAAACTCTCCAGTCCTTAACATTTACAAGCATATGCAAATATGGAGAGTGGTACTCAGTAATGTGTTGTATTTGGATATTCAGGACAAAAAGTGGATTGCTTTGCCACATTGTTTTAAAGTATTAAGTATTCCTCAGTTGTCTCCTATCACAGCCATTAAACTCTGTAACTGTCACCATTGACCTCATGATGAAATCCTTGAGTGGTTTCCTTTCTCTCTGGCAACTGAGTTAGGAAGGACACCTGTATCTTTGTAGTGACTGGGTGTATTGATACACCTTCCGAAGTGTAATTAATAACTTAACCATGCTCAAAGGGATATTCAATGTCTGCTTTTTATTTTTTTTTACCATCTACCAATATGTGCCCTTCTTTGCGAGGCATTTGAAAACCTCCCTTGTCTTTGTGGTTGAATCTGTGTTTGAAAATCCCTGCTCGACTGAGGAACCTTAAAAATAATTGTATGTGTGGGGTACAGAGATGTGGTAGTCATAAAAAATTATGTTAAACACTATTATGCCACTATATGTATAGTGTAATTGCTGTTCATGCAGGGCTCATCTGAGAAAGAGGCTGTGGTCTCAGCTAGACTCCCTGCTTAAATAAAGGTTAAATAAAATATATTGTCATGAATCTTGCCCTGGATGCAGTTCTGCAGAGTGGTCACAAGCTGGCACAGCCACAAAGTCATAAAATCTGATTTTATAACTAACTAACCCTAACCTTAACCCTAACAGTAACCACACTGCAAACACTAATGTCTAACCCTAACCTTAAATGAAGACCAAAAAAGACATTTTTATGATATAGCAAATTTTTTACTTTGCAGCTGGTGCATCTCAGTTCAAGATTCATGAAAATAAACGTCAACCTGCTGTTGGCATACTGCTTCAGCATACTGATCTCCAGGGTGGTGTTTTAGAAACATGTTTCAAAATATAAATCCATGTCCTATTCCGTACATAAAGATCAGACATTATGCCAACTGCATGAGAGATAAGGAAATGTACATTTCCTTGTATAAATATCCATCTACCTTAATACCATGCCAAACTAACAAGAAGTTATGTCTCTGTGGCTGCTTTAAGAAATTTGTCTCTAGAGAGTGTCTGTATTTTAATTTATTCTCAATTAGGTTGGCAGTGTGTGTGCTGTCACCAGGTTTAAACCTGCGGCAGTGCTCACCTTGTTTGCAGGACTGCTCAAGATAACTTATCATAGCTCCTTGGGGTGGCTGCTGCCGGTTGACTCTGGCAGTACATAAGAAAAGCAGTTTATTTGTTTGTTTATCCTGTGAGTTTTTGGCCGGAGTGTCCTGGGTCCTGTTTGGCTTGGGTCCCTGTTGGCCTTCTATTTCTGAAACCCAAGTGGGTCTTAATGAACCTGGCAGGGCTGGCACGGGCCCTCAGTAAACCCAGGCCTGAGCGGACCCTTCTTCTGCCTTGGCAGACACCCTACGTTTGCTCTCTCTGGATTCCTAATTTAGCAACGGTGGGTCAAAATATGCACTAACGAACAACGTCTGGTATGTCAGGATGGTGTCCAGTGGAGACAAAGAGGGTAAGTGAGAGAGAGAGAGAGAGAGAGAGAGAGAGACAAGGGGGGGGGGGCGTTGTTTTCACAGCAGGCACCCAGTGGCAGAGCAGTGAAGCCACGACACAGACTTCTACATCTGTACGTGTGCTCTGAATTTCTTCCCCCAGTCAAACACTATTCTATCTCTCTCCATCTCTCTCCCCTTTACCTTCAAATCCCACCGTTAGTTGCTTCACAGTGAGTGCCAATGTTACAGTGAGTCTGCAGTGACTTTGGCCTCCAGGCTGTATTCATGACAAGGTCTTGTGTGAAGATATTGGGCTGTCTGTCATAGACTGCTGGCAACTCTGGGTCTTTCCAGAGCATCATAGGGAATTCTTAAGGGGAACTGCACTTTGATTATTATTTCTAAATGTTAATATGTTCATGTATGTCAATAATCAATTGGGCTTGTATGAAACATTATGCAACTTCCATCGTTTTACTCTGCTTGTAATTAATTCATCATCACCTTAAGACATTGTCATGGCAATCTCCTGCAAGCACTTGCTCTTCCTGTTCACAGTTCAAGGGGCTCATGGCACATCCCTTGCACATCCCCCAGCTGCAAATTAAATCAGAAAACACCTAGCATGTGGTTAGGGGTCGCAATGCCACACAGACGGACAGTCTTTTTCTAACATTGCATTTTAAGGCAGTGTGATCATCATATAGCATTCAGTTCTTGGAAACGTAGCTCAATGAGTTACTCAATAAGAGATTATTAGTGTCTTAAACCAACCTGTGCTATACCTCTGTGAAGAATAGAGAAGTGAGCAAGGTTGCCGATTTCCCCCGGGCTGCACTGTGGGCAAAAGGCAGCACCTATGTGTTTGTGATGTTGTCAACCCGCTCTTTCTGCTTCTTAGCAGCCCCCCACCTGGTGTGGTGCACTGAGCTCTCTGCCACAAAGACACCAAGCTGACAAGCCACATGACCTCACTCTGCCCAGTATGTGCATAACAGCACTGAGAAATCCCTGTAGACTTGCAGTGTGAGTCACGTAATGGAGACAGCTTTCACAACAACATTCTCTTTATTGGTCTGACTCAAAGATGAAAAGACCTCAAGAGTTTTATTTTTCTAATTCATCTAATTTCCATGCACCATTTACAGCTTTGAACCCGTTTACATCTCATCAAGGAGAGTAATTTGTTTTTGATTTACCCTCAGATTTCTCTGTTTAATTGTTTCAGGATTCTGGCATCATATGGCATACAGTTTGTAAACTAATTTGTAATTTTGAAATGCTGCAAGCATGAGCATAACCCACTACAAACATGTCTTATGTTTATAAGAAATACATAAGGAATGGAAAAGAGCATGACAGTAAGATCTAACAATTTGACTAATTTACATATTTTAGACATTTGTCTAATCCTTTACAGTAAGAGTGACATCATATCATACTCATGTTTGACAGGGAAGTCACGGTTGTTTGCCTGAGCCACAAACTAACACCTCACTTTCAGTCATACAGATGTCCCCGTTTCCTGTGTTAGTTTACCCACAAACATTCATCCCTCAGCACTTGCATGGCTCAACCCACATTCTCTAAGGTTTCTACAATCATAACTTTAGATGTGCTCTTTGAATATGATACAGAAATTGGAGTACTCTGTTTAACATTTAAGACACCCTTCCAAGAAAAGGGATAGTTTAACATAATTCTACGTATGATTTCAAGTTGTATTTGAGTGTTTAGGCTATGTGTTTGTATTGTTACATGATACTGTATTGTCATTTTGCTTGGATAGCCAAGGCTTTGAAATATAGTTCACTACCAGGTTAAAAAAACTACTCTAAGGAGCCAACTGTTTTCCTAACCTTGAGGTAAAACAATGTTCAAGTGGAACAACATAGTACTGTCTGCCAAAGAGAAGGAAATATTTCCAACTTTCTCATATTGTGTCCTATTTCATTGCTTTTACAATGCTCTGCTCCGAGTTTATCTCCATCTTATGATTATTTATAATGAACTGAAACTACTTTTTTTGGAAAAAGCTGGAGCACATTCTTGGCTGTAAAATTGCATAAATGGTTTAACACTTTAACAAAGGTGTCTTATTCTGACTCACAGAACATATGCTAATGTCTTCACAGCTGCTTCACTTCAGATAAAGCCCGCTATTCACACGCAGAGTGAGTAATGTGTCCCAGTACTTTAATCAAAGTGTTTGTGCAAGTAATGCAGCAGTTAAGAAGAAACAAAGCCAACCCCTTAAGTCAGGCGCTCCTAGCTTTGAATCGGAGTGAGGCTGTCCATAGCAATAGCATAATACAGTTATGATAAGATAAGCTGTGTTTCCATCCAGCAGAACATCATTCCATGCCTGCATTTGGGAACATTTGAATGGTCCTTTGCTATGGCCAAGTCTTAGAATGGCTTAGACTGCTGTTTATCCTCTCAAACCTTGGCCTAAATTTGAGGCGTATGCCGAGAACAAATATCCCATTGTTTCAGAGCTAAAGCCTCCACTCACACTCCTATTCAGTGTCAAAATCTAAGATTATGAGAAGCTTTGGAGGTGATATTGTCTGCCTTTGTTTAGACAATGGCGCAGTAAACCAATAACCATGCATGTTTTGTTTGCAAAATCCTTTGTAATTGCAGTTTTAGCAGTGTTGTGACAGGGAGATACATGTATTGGGGAGTTTTTTTCAGCGAGCAATGGCTATGTAGCGTTCCCAGGCTTAACTTTGCTCAGACACAGTCTGTTTAGTAAACGCACAGCATGCTACTCCAGGAGTGTGCTTGTCTGCTTTGTGAGTCTCCCCTGAACTGTCTAGCAGAGGTCAGTGCTTGTCACGAGTGGGTGGAAACAGAGACCAAGGCGCAGCGCAGGTATAGTTCGACATTTATTGAATTCTTAACACTTCAAACAAACAACGTAACACACTTACTTGTGACCTGGAAACACACAATGACCCACACCCAAGTGTGGAACATACAAACATATGTAGGATCCCTAATTAGAGACAATGCACTGCAGCTGCCTCTGTCAGACTCTGACCATGGCTATATAGAGAAGCAAAAGGCTATGGCCAGAGTCTGACAGTGCTCCAGGTAGAGAGGGGCAGACAAAGATGTTTTGTCACTAGTAGCCCCCTGTGTCCCTGGAACACCCTGCTCCAACCACAGCCCTCTGTCATCCTGGTGTTAACCACAGGAAAATG
Source organism: Thymallus thymallus (assembly GCA_023634145.1). Classification (NCBI taxonomy): domain Eukaryota; kingdom Metazoa; phylum Chordata; class Actinopteri; order Salmoniformes; family Salmonidae; genus Thymallus; species Thymallus thymallus. Next base: position 19,208,970 of record CM042414.1, read on the forward strand.
TGAGAGATGCTTGTTCGCCCACTCAGGGAGCAGGAATTCACAGTTTATTGTGCTAATGCCACTGAGAGGTCCAGCGTCAAAACATCATGTTGGAGGCCACATTTCACCTGTTTGTTTAACCAGAGTTGTGCAAATGGGTAGGAGTTATCCAGGTGAAAACTAACAATCTTTTCTTCCAAATGTGTATAATTTCCTCCAGTTTTTTGCAGGTTTTTGCAAAACCTCCTCACTCAGTTTATATAACAGCATCTGAGATGATAGACCTCCAATGTTTCACAAGCTGCATAGCTGCAGGCATTGTTGCCAAGGAAATACGACTTTCCCCTGTGCTTAGATAGAGGCTCTTTTGAGAACTCAAAAGTATTCTTGTACATCAATATACAATCAGTTCACTTTGATGAAGATTCTGGACACAAATAGCAACTGTATTTTTTTACAGTTCCTGTTGTTTTGACCTTGAGTTAACTACTTAAGCTATGTATCTGCACCATCATTAGTTGTGTAAAACCTTTTTTGTAAAAAATTCAAGCCATGAAGTTCCAACAGAACCGTATGTGTACCTGCTCTGTATTGAAACCACAAATGGTACTAGTGATCTCATAGGGCGTTTTGTCAAATAAATAAAATCACATTTTATTTCTCACATGCTTCGAAAACAACTGGTGTAGACTTTACTGTGAAATGCCTGCTTACAACACAAGGATTAAAATACACTAAAATACACAAATAAGATACACTTTGTGACTGTGAGTGAGAGGCTAAATGTCTGCCTGTGGTCCTCTGACCTTTGTGGCTCCTCTGCTGTGTTGGTTGAGCCAAGTGGTGATTGTGTGATGCAGTGGTATCAATAATGGAGTAAAGGCACCCCCCCTGCAGCTGGCTGCTATGTGGGTCGGTGGAGGCTCTCGGCGGATGGGGGAGATTGATGAAGAGCACCGGAGAGAGCTCCTGAATGCCCGCTTCAGCGCCGCGTGGCCCCAGCCTCTCCCCCTGCGCTCACTCACAGCCCCCACACTGAGCAGCACAGCCTGACGCTCTTTAAACGACCTTCAAAATAGCCTTGTTTTTCAGGGACCCAAACTCCTTTAGGGCCTTCCTGGAAAGAAGCTTGTTCTCTTGCTTGCTCTATTCTCTTTTGTCTCCCTCCCGTCGTCAATGGACACGTGGCACATTAGTGAATGTCTGGAGTGTAGTGGATGGGAGGGGGCTGTGTGGTAGACTGGCTGTGTGGTAGACTGGCTGTCTTTGGGACTGCCAAACGTCGTCCGGTCTCCAGGGAGTCTTAAGGCAACTTGAGGCGTTACATTTACATCCACTGTACGAACCGTACATGTAACAAACCCCCGAACTGCACCAGAATTTAAGCTGAATTCTGTCAATATTGTATCATGCATCAATATCTATGAGCCACAATGTTCCATTACGCATATGTCTGGCCATCTGTGGTGTGTCTGGGTTTGACCATGGAGAGAAGTGTGTGATGGGATCTGAAAGAGAGAAGAGCTGGGTGTGTGTGGACACAGTGGGAAATCTCCTCAGCTGAATCACACAGCAACAGTCTGACACACAGACCATCCATCACTCCTCCTGTAGTTTATGTTCACCCAGCAGGCCTTGTTTGTCTGCTGTCCAAGCCTTGTGTGTTATAAGCCCTAATCAGCACTTGTAAGAGAAACATCTCTCCTATACTGGAAATAATATTTGCCCCTAGCGAGGGATAGTCCATTCTGTGGTATGGTTTTCTATTGAGGTTTTAGTAACAGTGCGTTGTTCAGTGATATTCAAGACAAAGTGCTGTGTAATAGAAGCCCACACAACACAGTTAGAAACATTCCTCAACAATCTGAATAAGCCCGAGTCTTAACAATGATGTAGGTGTTGATTTGTATGGAAGCTAACACAGAGGCTAATTGACACAACGGCAAACAGTTGTATCATCCCGAGGCATTTAGAGTAGTCAACTCAGAGCTCTTTAATACACCACTTAGTCTGTATGTTATGGCAGAGGCGGGAGCACATCAACTTTAAAGATGTAGTCTGGGATCTTAATCACTTACAAATTCGTAGGATACCATACGAATTGCAACAATAAAATACATATATATTGCAAAAATATTATATATATATGTCACGTTGTGGGTGTGGGAGAGACCAAGACGCAGCGCAGGGATTATAGTTCGACATTGTTTTAATATACTATGTACATAAATGAAAGGATACTCTGTTAATAACAAAACAACGAAGGACGAACTAAAGAGCACAAGCAAACACGAAGCACAAAACGTCACGTTCACAAAAACAACCACGAACTGAATTGACGTAACGAAAAGGCACACTTGACTCTCACCGTGACTTGCGACATATATTCGACATATAACGATAACGACCCACACCAGCGTGAGGGACAGACTCAACATATATTGGATCCGTAATTAGAGACAACGGGTAGCAGCTGCCTCTAATTAGAGATCCACCCAAAACCCACAAAGAAACAGAAAAGAACGACACTGTCAGACTCTGACCATAGCTACATAGAGAAGCCTATTGCTTCTCTATGGCCAGAGCCTGACAATATATATATATATATATATATATATATATATATATATATATATATACCTTTTGGAATTACATTTGATCTGATCTTCATCTAAGTCACAACAATAGACAAACACAGTCTAATTAAACTAATAGCACACAAACAATATGTTTTCATGTCTTTATTGAACACACCGTGTAAAAATTCACAGTGCAGCTTGGGAAAAGTATGTGAACCATTGGATTTAATAACTGGTTGACCCTCAACCAAATGTTTTCTGTAGTTGCGGATCAGACCTGCACAACGTTCAGGAGGAATTTTTGACCATTCCTCTTTACAAAACTGTTTCAGATCAGCAATATTCTTGGGATGTCTGGTGTGACCGCTCTCTTGAGGTCATGCCACAGCATCTCAATCGGGTTGAGGTCAGGAATCTGACTGGGCCACTCCAGAACGGGCATTTTATTCTGTTGAAGCCATTGTGCTGTTGATTTACTTCTGTGTTTTGGTCATTGTCCTGTTACATCACCTAACTTCTGTTTAGCTTCAATTGGCGGACAGATAGCCTTACGTTCTCCTGCAAATGTCTTGATAAACTTGGGAATTCATTTTTCCGTCGATGATAGCAAAGCAGCCCCAAACCATGATGCTCCCGCCACAAAACTTTACAGTTGGGATGAGGTTATGATGTTGGTGTGCGAACTTCAGACGTGCAGCAATGTTTTTTTTGGAAAGCAGTGGCTTCTTCCTTGGTGTCCTCCCATGAACACCATTCTTGTTTAGTGTTTTACGTATCGTAGACTCGCCAACAGAGATGTTAGCATGTTCCAGAGATTTCTGTAAAACTTTAGCTGACACTATGGTTTTTCTTAACCTCAATGAGCATTCTGCGCAGTGCTCTTGCAGTCATCTTTGCAGGGCGGCCACTCCTAGGGAGAGTAGCATTCATAGACAATTTGTCTTACCGTGGACTGATTAACATCAAGGCTTTTAGAGATACTTTTGTAACCCTTTCCAGCTATATGCAAGTCAACAATTCTTAATCTTAGGTTTTCTGACATCTCTTTGGTTTGAGGCATGGTTCACATCAGGCAATGCATCTTGTGAATATCAAACTCAAATTTTGTGAGTGTTTTTTATAGGGCAGGGCAGCACTAACCAGCACCTCCAATCTCGTCTCATTGGTTGGACTCTAGGTTAGCTGACTCCTGCTCCAATTAGCTTTTGGAGAAGTCATTAGACTAGGGGTTCCCATGCTTTTTCCAACCTACACTGTGAATGTTTAAATTATGTATTCAATATAGACAAGAAAAATACAGTAATTTTTGTGTTATTAGTTTAAGCACACTGTTTGTCTATTTTTGTGACTGAACATCAGATCACATTTTATGACCAATTTATGCAGAAATCCAGGTAATTCCAAAGGCTTCACATACTTTTTCTTGCCACTGTATATAATACAGTGCATTCGGAAAGTACTTCAGACCCCTTGACCTTTTCCAAATTTTGTTACATTACAGCCTTATTCTAAAATTGATTAAATTGTTTGTTTTTTTCTCATCAAGCTACACACAATACCCCATAATGACAAAGCAAAAACAGGTTAAGAAATGTTCACTAATTTATTAAAAATGAAAACCTAAATATTACATTTACATAAGACCCTTTACTCAGTACTTTGTTCAAGCACCTTTGGCAGCGATTACAGTCTCGAGTCCTCTTGGGTATGATGTTAAAAGTTTGGCACACCTGTATTTGGGGAGTTTATCCCATTCTTCTCTGCAGATCCTCTCTATCTCTGTCAGGTTGGATGGGGAGTGTCTCTGCACAGCTATTTTCAGGTCTCTCCAGAGATGTTCAATCGGGTTCAAGTCCGGTGTCTGGCTGGGCAACTCAAGGACATTCAGAGACTTGTCCCAAAGCAACTCCTGTGTTGTCTTGGCTGTGTGCTTAGGGTTGTTGTCCTGTTGGAAGGTGAACCTTCGCCCCAGTCTGAGGTCCTGAGTGCTCTGGAGCAGGTTTTCATCAAGGATCTCTCTGTACTTTGCTCTGTTCATCTTTCCCTCAATCCTGACTGGTCTCCCAGTTCCTGCCGCTGAAAAACATTCACATAGCATGATTCTGCCACCGCCATGCATCACCTTAGGAATGGTGCCAGGTTTCCGCCAGACGTGATGCTTGGCATTCAGGCAAAAAAGTTCAATCGTGGTTTCATAAGACCAGAGAATCTTGTTTCACATGGTCTGAGAGCCCTTTAGGTGCCTTTTGGCAAACTCCAAGTCTGGCCACTCTACCATAAAGGCCTCATTGGCAGAGTGCTGCACAGATGGTTGTCCTTCGGGAAGGTTCTCCCATCTCCACAGAGGACCTCTGGAGCTCTGTCAGAGTGACCATCGGGTTCTTGTTCACTTCCCTGACATAGATCCTTCTCCCCCTATTGTTCCGTTTGGCCGGGAGGCCAACTCTAAAAAGAGTTTTGGTGATTCCAAACTTCTTCCATTTAAGAATGATGGACGCCACTGTGTTCTTGGGGACCTTCAAAGCTGCAGAAATGTTTTGGTACCCTTCCCCAGATCTGTGCCTCGACACAATCCTGTCTAGGAGCTCTACGGACAATTCCTTCGACCTCATGGCTTGGTTTTTGCTCTGACATGCACTGTCAACTATTGGACCTTATATAGACAGGTGTGTGCCTTTCCAAATCATGTCCAATCAATTTAATTTACCAGAGGTGGACTACAATCAAGTTGTAGAAACAGCTCAAGGATTATCAATGAGCTCAATTTCGAGTCTCATAGCAAAGGGTCAGATTACTTATGCAAATAAGGTATTTCAGTTTTTTATTTTTAATACATTTGCAAAAATGTCTTAAAACCTGTTTTCACTTAGTCATTATTGGGTATTGTTTGTAGATTTATGTTTTCATTTTTTTTGTTTATCCATTTTAGAATAAGGCTGTAACGTTAACAAAATGTGGAAAAAGGGAAGGGGTCTGAATAATTTCAGAATGCACTGTATATACCTACTGTGTATACAGTGGGGAGAACAAGTATTTGATACACTGCCGATTTTGCAGGTTTTCCTACTTACAAAGCATGTAGAGGTCTGTAATTTTTATCATAGGTACACTTCAACTGTGAGAGACGGAATCTAAAACAAAAATGCAGAAAATCACATTGTATGATTTAAAATAATTAATTTGCATTTTATTGCATGACATAAGTATTTGATCACCTACCAACCAGTAAGAATTCCGTCTCTCACAGACCTGTTAGTTTTTCTTTAAGAAGCCCTCCTGTTCTCCACTCATTACCTGTATTAACTGCACCTGTTTGAACTCGTTACCTGTATAAAAGACACCTGTCCACACACTCAATCAAACAGATTCCAACCTCACCACAATGGCCAAGACCAGAGAGCTGTGTAAGGACATCAGGGATAAAATTGTAGACTTGCACAAGGCTGGGATGGGCTACAGGACAATAGGCAAGCAGCTTGGTGAGAAGGCAACATCTGTTGACGCAATTATTAGAAAATGGAAGAAGTTCAAGATGACGGTCAATCTCCCTTGGTCTGGGGCACCATGCAAGATCTCACCTCGTGGGGCATCAATGATCATGAGGAAGGTGAGGGATCAGCCCAGAACTACACGGCAGGACCTGGTCAATGACCCGAAGAGAGCTGGGACCACAGTCTCAAAGAAAACCATTAGTAACACACTACGCCGTCATGGATTAAAATCCTGCAGCGCACGCAAGGTCCCCCTACTCAAGCCAGCGCATGTCCAGGCCCGTCTGAAGTTTGCCAATGACCATCTGGATGATCCAGATGAGGAATGGGAGAAGGTCATGTGGTCTGATGAGACAAAAATATAGCTTTTTGGTCTAAACTCCACTCGCCGTGTTTGGAGGAAGAAGAAGGATGAGTACAACCCCAAGAACACCATCCCAACCGTGAAGCATGGAGGTGGAAACATCATTCTTTGGGGATGCTTTTCCGCAAAGGGGACAGGACGACTGCACCGTATTGAGGGGAGGATGGATGGGGCCATGTATTCCGAGATCTTGGCCAACAACCTCCTTCCCTCAGTAAGAGCATTGAAGATGGGTCGTGGCTGGGTCTTCCAGCATGACAACGACCCGAAACACACAGCCAGGGCGACTAAGGAGTGGCTCCGTAAGAAGCATCTCAAGGTCCTGGAGTGGCCTAGCCAGTCTCCAGACCTGAACCCAATTGAAAATCTTTGGATGGAGCTGAAAGTCCGTATTGCCCAGCAACAGCCCCGAAACTTGAAGGATCTGGAGAAGGTCTGTATGGAGGAGTGGGCCAAAATCCCTGCTGCAGTGTGTGCAAACCTGGTCAAGAACTACAGGAAACGTATGATCTCTGTAATTGCAAACAAAGGTTTCTGTACCAAATATTAAGTTCTGCTTTTCTGATGTATCAAATACTTATGTCATGCAATAAAATGCTAATTAATTACTTAAAAATCATACAATGTGATTTTCTGGATTTTTGTTTTAGATTCCGTCACTCACAGTTGAAGAGTACCTATGATAAAAATTAGACTTCTACATGCTTTGTAAGTGGGAAAACCTGCAAAATCGGCAGTGTATCAAATACTTGTTCTCCCCACTGTATATATATATTTTCATTACAATTTTATGCAGGACAGTAACATTTCACTTTAAATAGATGGCATGGCACACAATTGTGCACAATTTCCGGGTACCAGGTTTGACTCATGAGGACTACTTTCAAAACAATTAGCTGCAATTATACAAAACTTCTGTAGCTTCACCTTAAAGTTGACGTTATGAGACTCAGCAGGGTGAACAATGAGCTTTCACAGGCATACGGATCACACTTTTTGAAAAAGCTGTGACTTTTGTCTCATTTATATTACAGGATGAGGCATTATATTCAGGAAGATAATGTCCCTCCAATACCGGCATTGTAAATTTGATTTGCAAGGGATTATTTGCCTTTTTTATAATTGGTGGTTCTAATCTTGAATGTTGATTGGTTAGAACTGCATTCCAGCTTGGTGTCTATTCCACAAGTTACCACCGGCTAAATCTATGACGTTAAAATGCTTATTTACTCTGTGGTGTCCTTGTGTTGCTGTCTTTGTGAGTAGCATGGAATATTTTTACCTCCCAATTGGCCTGACTCCAATGTTTTCTTACTGAAAGTTGTATGATTTATACAGGTGTTCATCTTCATATTCAGTTGAGAATGGTGATCAATTTACGTAAATGCTGTTTAATGTAGAATATTGTTCATGTTCAGTTGGACAGGGCTAATCTATCTGTGAGGTGAGAAGGATCTCCTTTCTCCTCCTGCTGTGCTGAATGCATATATCAATTATAGGACGCTGGAGTACAATAGGATTTGACATCTCACATCTGAATATTCACCTAAGTGGTTTTGTATTTCTCACCATGTTGCTGACTGAAATCTGTTGTGTTTTCTGCCTTACAGTCTGTGCAGCCTGTACTGTATGGCCGTGTTTCTTAATTCTGTTCCTGGGGACCCAAAGGGGTCATTTACAGTAATGTATTGTTAAACCAGAGTTTCATTGCAATTTACCGTAACATACTGTACCTTTTTTTTTTTTACAGTAACATACAGGTAACTGGTGTCCAGTAATTTACCGTAAAAACAACAAGATTTATTTTAAAAGTGTATGAGTGAAGGAGCAGAGGAACAGACAGGCGTTATCTGTTATCTTTATTAGTGGCTACTGGCCAGCCTCACATACTGACGAGATTAACAATAGGAAAAGGAATGAATGTACAATCATTTGGTGGGTGCTTATATTTGTCATGTTTCACACATGTAAAAGTGTTTTTTTTTATTATCCCAACTCCCCCTCAGAGAGTGGACTCACAGCCAGGGTCAGCCATTATCAAAAGCGACCCTGGAGCAATTAGAGCTCAATGGCACATCAACCATTTCTTCCCCACACCTTGTCAGCTCAGGGATTCAAACTAGTACCCTTTTGGTTGCTGGCCCAGCGCTTTAACCACTAGGCTACCTACAAGCTACCTACAGAGTAGGTGTAAAGATTCTACATGCCCTGGCCCTGTTAAAATCAGAACAGGCTCTCTGCATGTAGCTCCCTCCTCTCCCTCCTCAGGTGTTTTAATGGGACAGATGTGTTTTTATGTCAAGATTAATATTATTGCCAGAGTTCTACTGAAGGAGAATTACCACCAAAACTCTCAAAGCCAGTCCTTTTTTACCCAGGTTTTCCAAGTTTGCTGACTGACATCCTGCCAGACATTTGGAGCTAGTGAGAAGGTAGTGTGAGTGAAAACAACAAAGGGAATCAAGTTGGTGGAAAACATAATAACTCATCATGTTAGCTGTGTGGAGTGAGAGAAATGGTGTGAAAACAGCCGAGAGGACAAGCAGAGGCAGGAGATGACTGATGACTGGATGTGATATGAGCTTGTTACTCCAGAAAGGCAAACCCAGCTGACTGATTGGTTAGTGTTTCACAGGGACCACCAGCCCATTTGCTTATGCTTCTCTTCTGGAGTGCTTTGGTGAGAGACTTTTCCAAAGTGACAGAAAGATAATGACTGAGTGCTGAAGTTGATGAGTCAGCCAGCGAGAGAACGAACACCCCTTCCCAAAATAGGTAGATTCAGACTAAGGGGAAGGGATGAGAATAATCCCCTAAAGTTGGTATTTATAGGAATTTGACAACATTTGTGTAATCTGAATGCTGCCATTTTAACAGTCCTTTAACTTCTCATTGAAAAGGTTCAGGGGCATCAAATGGGTATCCTTCTTTTCTTTCTTTTTATAGATCAGCTTTAATATTGCAGAGTGTAGCTTCCATCAATGTAATTGTCTGCATCATTTCCAATTCCCCATATATTTTTTTGTAAATATTTATATACAGTGCATTCGGAAAGTATTCAGATCATTTTACTTTTTCCATATTTTTCCAGCCTTATTCTAAAATTGATTAAATCGTTTCAGAAAATGTGTATAGAAAATGTGTGTATATATATATATATATATGTATAAAAAAATGAAATATTACATTTACATAAGTACTTTACTCAGTACTTTGTTGAAGCACCTTTAGCAGAGATTACAGCCTCGAGTCTTCTTGGGTATGACGCTACAAGCTTGGCACAACTGTATTTGGGGAGTTTCTCTCATTATTCTCTGCAGATCCTCTCAAGCTCGGTCAAGATGGATAGGGAGTGTCGCTGCACAGCTATTTTCAGGTCTCTCCAGAGATGTTCCATAGGGGTCAAGTCCGGGCTCTGGCTGGGCCACTCAAGGAGCAGGTTTTCATCAAGGATCTCTCTGTACTTTGCTCAGTCAATCTTTCCCTCAATCCTGAATAGTCTCCCACTGTGTTCTTGGGGACCTTCAAAGCTGCAGAAATGTGTTGGTACCCTTCCCCATTTCTTTGTCTCGACACAATCCTGTCTCTGAGCTCTACGGACAATTCCTTCGACCTCATGGCTTGGTTTTTGCTCTGACATGCACTGTCAACTGTGGGACCTTATATAGACAGGTGTGTGCCTTTCCAAATCATGTATAATCAATTTAATTTACCGCAGGTAACTTCTCAAGGATGATCAATGGAAACAGGAAGCAAAGGATCAGAATGTTTAAAAAAAATAATAATTTGCAAAATATTCAAAAAACCTGTTTTCACTTTGTCGTTATGGGGTATTGTATTTTTATTTCATCCATTTTATAATAAGGCTGTATCGTAACAAAATGTGGAACAAGTCAAGGGGTCTGAATATTTATAGAATGCACTGTATATATACACATATATATATAGTACCAGTCAAAAGTTTGAACACAACTACTCATTCCAAATAAAATAAAATAAATAATATATTTAAAAAAATATTTTCTACATTGTAGAATAATAGTGAAGACATCAAAACTATGAAATAACACATATGGAATCATGTAGTAACCAAAAAAGTGTTAAACAAATCAAAATATATTTTATATTTGAGATACTTCAAAGTAGCCACCCAAAAGTAGCCTTGATGACAGCTTTGTACACTCTTGGTATTCTCTCAACCAGCTTCATGAGGTAGTCACATGGAATGCATTTAAAGTAACATGTGTGAATTGTTAAATGTTTATTTGTGGAATTTCTTTCCTTCTTAATGTGTTTGAGCCAATCACTTGTGTTGTGAGAAGGTAGGGGTGGTATACAGAAGATAGCCCCATTTGGTAAAAGATCAAGTCCATATTATGGCCAGAACAGCTCAAATTAGCAAAGAGAAATGACAGTCCATCATTACGTTAAGACATGAAGGTCAGTCAATACGTAAAATTTCAAGAACTTTTAAAGTTTCTTCAAGTGCAGTCGCAAAAAGCGAGATGAAAATAGCAGGTCTGGGACAGGGTGGCACGTCCAATGAACAGGTCAGGGTTCCATAACCGCAGGCAGAGGAGTTGAAACCGGTGAAGCAGCACGACCAGGTGGACTGGGGACAGCTATGAGTCATCAGAGCAGGTGGTCCTGAAGCATGGTCCTCCGGGTAGGCTCAGGTCCTCCGGGAGAGGTGGTAGAGTGGGAGAGAGAGAGAATTAGAGGGAGCATACTTAAATTCACACAAGACACTGGATAATAACATCAGATTTAACAAACTGACCCTAGCCCCCCGGCACATAGACTATTGCAGCATAGATACTGGAGGCTGAGACAGGGGGGGTCAGGAGACACTGTGGCCCCCTCCGACAATACCCAGACAATATCCCCGGACAGGGCCAAACCAGGCAGGATATAACCTCACCCACTATACCAAGCACAGCCCCTACACCAATAGAGGGATATCAACAACCACCAACTTACTACCCTGAGACAAGGCTGAGTATAGTCCACAAAAGATCCCCTCCACTGCACAAGCCAGAGGGGGCGACAAACCGGACAGGAAGTGACGCACCCCTCCTAGGAATGGCATTTAAAGCACCAGTAAGCCAGTGACTCAGCCCCCGTAATAGGGTCAGAGGCAGAGAATCCCAATGGAGAGACGGGAACCGGCCAGGCAGAGACAGCAAGGGTGGTTCGTCGCTCCAGAGCCTTGCCGTTCACCCTTGCACCCCTGGGCCAGACTACACTCAATCATAGGACCTACTGAAGAGGTGAGTCTTCAGTAAAGACTTAAAGGTTGAGACGGAGTCTGCGTCTCTCACATGGATAGGCAGACCATTCCATAAAAATTGAGCTCTATAGGAGAAAGCCCTACCTCCACCTGTTTGCTTAGAGATTCTAGGGACAATAAGGAGGCCTGCGTCTTGTGACCGGAGCGTACGTGTAGGTATGTACGGCAGGACTAAATCTGAGAGATAAGTAGGAGCAAGCCCATGTAATGCTTTGTAGGTTAGCAGTAAAACCTTGAAATCAGCCCTAGCCTTAACAGGAAGCCAGTGTAGAGAGGCTAGCACTGGAGTAATATGATCAAATCTTTTGGTTCTAGTCAGGATTCTAGCAGCCGTGTTTAGCACTAATTTTATTTAGTGCTTTATCCGGGTAGCCGGAGAGTAGAGCATTGCAGTAATCTAATCTAGAAGTGACAAAAGCATGGATGAGCTTTTCAGCATCATTTTGGGGCAAAAAATGTCAGATTTTTGCAATGTTACGAAGATGGAAAAAAGCTATCCTTGAAATATTCTTGATATGTTCATTAAAAGAGAGATCAGGGTCCAGAGTAATGCCAAGGTCCTTCACAGTTTTTTGGGAGACGACTGTACAACCATCAAGATTAATTGTCAGATCCAAAAGCAGATCTCTTTGTTTCTTGGGACCTAAACTAGCATCTCTGTTTTGTCAGAATAGGTACTTTATTGATCACCGAGGGGGAAATTTCTTAATTTCACTACTGTCTGTTCATGACACAGAAAACACAATAATAGCTTTCTTTACTATGTATGTATGTCTTTACCCCTTGTCTCTCCACTGTCTGCTCTCCTGGGATTGTTTTCCACCTGCTTAATGGGTGTAGTATTACAAAGTGTATTAAAATGTACCTCATACATTTTCCCTTCTGAAACTTCTCCACACCGTTTACTTTTATTCCTGTAAAATAATTATACATACAGGTCCTGGAAAAGTATTTACAGTAAATGAGAAAAATCTGAAAGCCGTAATGTTGTTTGGGGATTTTATAGTGGTCTCACAGATCTCTCAAATTCGATCTGATCTCACAAATCTCTTCTGATTAGTGTAAGGCTTTTTTCCAGAGTGGGCTGCAGTGTGCCAGTTCAGCCTCAGCCGACCACATAAACACTCCTTCACTGTTGGAATCACCATGGATTTTCTTCATTTAGTTAAGTGGGATTTGCTGTTTCCGAAATTATTGTCAAACCTCTTTCAGGAGGGCTATTGAGATATTAAAAACAAAGGAGGTGACCCTCTTTTACATTAGATGTTAATCACAGCAATGCACTGAGGAAAATATAGGATTTCCAAATACTAATGCATTTATATTATTTATTTTTCTCAGAGGGGAGGGGGTTGTTGGCTGGACCGTTGGCAGAAACAGAGCTTTTTTAAAGGAGGAGACACATTAATGGGTTTCTTCCACATTGCACTCTGTCTCCACACTATCTTCCTTTGAACCTGCTTCAAACAATAGCCAGTGCGAACTGCTGACTACAGTTTGCGTTTTCATCCATGCCAGCCATATGGATGGCATATGCTAACATTATGATGTAAAGGAGCTGAATGGAGCGTTTGTATGAGGGGACCAGTAGCTCCTGGTCATTTTCCCACACTATGGCTTTGATCTGAGGGTGGTGGTAGTGGTGGTGGTGGTGGGGGGGGAGGATGCAGTCTGAGGCAAAGGGGCGAATGGAAACAATTCAGACGCAAGCAGTGTTCTCGACAGTAGCCACATGAAAAGAGCCTTTGTGGGATTGTGCTAGTTCGCATATGGACAGCTTCCCTCAGCCATTAAAGAATACCAGTAAATCCTCCTCCAGGCCAGATGTGATGAATCATGGTAGCTGTTTGGGAGAAGCAGGACCACTGGACGTTACACTAGCTACTGTAGCTGGTCACAAGTCTTTTTTTCTTCCTCCATTGAATAGACACAATCCTCTCCAGTCTGCCATCCTGCAATGGCCTGTCACACTTGTTTAAAGAGTCTCAAATCCAAGTCAGCCGTTCCTGAGCAATCATACCCATACTCACCACAACCAAAATTAAACACTTTCCATCCAAGCATTTAAGTAAAGACAAATAATTATGAAATAATTATTGAATATTCTCCTCCCTGATTGTCTATGAAATAGGTCTTTAACAAAATGTTGAACAAGACATTACAGACCCATCAGATCTCCATACGTGGGTGGCCATGGGTCGCTTGAAAGCATCCCACTTAGAGTATTTGTAGTTTCTGACCCTGCACACAGAGGTAACACATGTAAGAGCAGCAGCAGCAGCAAGGAGGTCGGCCTGACATCTTTATCATAATAGCCCTAAATACCACCATTAGAGCAGCGACCCAGTATCTTAAATAACACTAGTCATCTCTGGTCGCTCCACTGCATTTAATTGCCTGACCCTTTATTTTGAAAGATTGCCTGGCTCGAACACAGCTCCTCCGGCTGGCCCTCTCCATTCCCTGCCCGGCAAAGCATATCATCATCAGAGCCTGCAAAGAGCCCCTGCCTCCATGGTCCTGGATAATTAACTGTGTCGCTTAACAGCTTAATGGAAACAGGAACTTTTGAGGTGCGGTAGTTACTCAAGCAGACCTTTGTAGAGTGGGGCTGTGAGATGGACTGGGGTCGTCCCACTCTCTGCTCTAAGTAGGGAGAGTGATACCAGGATGAAGAGTAGAATATCCGGCAGAGAGAGCCGTATGAGGGATTGGTTCCATATGATAATGAGCCCCATATGCTAATAGTGGAGGAGTTTTGATGAATATCCGGATCTCCATTTTACAGTCCAGTGCTACCTGGCGTTCCCATCAGCTGTCCCCAATGTCCTCATCTTCAAAGGGCTGCGCCATCCTTACATCGATACATCTGCATAGGATTCACACTCTCGGCTATACACAGCCATGTCGGTGCCTGAGTGGGACGGGACACTCGAACAAACACAACGACAACTAACTACGTCTGCCTGTGTTATGGATATGCTGTGTTTGACATTTACAAGTCTTTTAGTGTTTTGCATGATGCATATCCTCTTCTTTGTAATTAGAGTATTGTATTTGTGTCTTTGTGTTGTGTTTCATGGAGGGAGGCATCAAGGACAAGTGCATTAATGAACACATGGAGGAGAGAGAACAGCTTGTGTGTCTCCTGGTTAGGGTGACCTCCAGCAGGGCACAGACTCCTTCACTGAGTCAGATGATGTGACTGATGGAGGGGGAGAGTTTTGTCAGATCTGGGGCACTCCCAGGAGCTACAGTTTGTCTCCGCTGACAACAGCAAACGCTCACCAAAGGGGCCCGCATCCCATGCAACACAGCAGCTCTAGTGGGGAAAGAGGATATCCTATCATGTCCTATCCTGTCCTATCATGTTCTGTCCTATCCTATGCTGTCCTGTCCTATTCTCCTGCTCTCTCGGTTTCTTCTTACCTTTTCTCTTTATCTTCCCCCTCTCAAAAATTGCAAAGCAATCAGTCCACCTCTGAGGGAACGAATGTATTCACATATGGCAATGCCTAAGTTGTGTGAATAACAACATTGTTGAGTCTGGGCTAAGGTTTGTTAAAGGTATGTGAAGATATTTTGGTGTCAGGACGTTTCCTAGACTTAAAGATACTTAAAACCATAATCTGACCAAATGAGGCATCTGTACAGCATATGTGGAAAAAATAAAATATAATCTTACACAATACATAGATGAATAAATCTCACACAATATATTCTACCCATGAAGCTTTATTATACAGCGTCCTTTCATTAAGGTCCAGGAATGATCGAGTAACCATATCATCATGCAAGTGATGAAACATTTTGTCAATTGAACTTGAACGCTCTATGGCTGTTTTGTGAATGGCAGAGGAACAAAGAGAGAAATATAAAGAGAGATGTCCTCTGTGACATATGGATTCAACAGGATGCACATGGACTCACTGAGACTAGTTGGAGTTGGATTTTGTCAGAGTCGGGCATGCTGGGAATCTACAACTACAATGGAGTGATGCAACAGACAAAGGAGTTGTGCTAATGGAGGACAGACTCGACATGACAGGTTATTCTGTGCCCTTTGCCCTTTTGTTTTTTCCTGTCCCCAAATATAATCAAATTGTCTCACTTTGCCTGTGGCCCACATATCTGCACAGAGTATTCCCTTTAAAGGCAAAAGCTTCAAGAATTCATGTAACAGAGAATACCTTTAAATCAACAGAATAGTGTCTCAAATTCTAAAATCCTAAATCCAATCTCTGAGTTCTGGACCTGTCACGAGAGGGTGCACACACAGACCAAGACGCAACGCAGGGATAGTAGTTCGACATTTTATTGTATTATTACTATGTATAATCAAAACAAATGGCGAACTACAGGACACAAACAAACACTATAAACTAACGTCACGTTCACCAAAACACACAAAATGAACGGACGTAAAAAAGGCACACTTACTTTCCCCGTGACTGCGACATAATACGACAACGACCCACACCAGAGTGAATGACAGACTAACATATAAAAGATCCCTAATTAGAGACAATGCGGTGCAGCTGCCTCTAATTAGAGATCCACCCAAAACCCACACAGAAACAGAAAAGAAAGACACTGTCAGACTCTGACCATAGCTACACAGAGAAGCAAATAGGCTTCTCTATGGCCAGAGCCTGACAGGACCAAATATTGCGCCATACGAGATGTGTTCACCAGGTACCAGCCTGGTACAATGGTCCTCTGTAGAAGATCCAACCACACAGAGCTCATTACACTGGAACATCTCTGCTTCTGCTTTCTGCTGGAGAAAAACTAACCTGCTTAGAAAACTAATTGGAGCAGCATACCGAAGCATCCCTGTGATTTTTCATATAGTCTGGGTTTAGTTCGCCAATTTGGCCACAGCGAGTCTAACACAGTCTGGAATGGAGCAGGAAGAATGGACTGTAGGTGTTCTGCATTGAATTACGCTGAGCTTCCAAGTAAACCCCAGGCTCTCCTAACAGTCTGGGAGAAGTGTGGAAGCTTGGCTTTTCTCCTCACATTCCCCCACAACCACAGCAGTGGAGGCACAGCCAGACATTCGCCTCAAACTCTCTGCAGGTGGTTTTAACCATCAAGGTGTGTGAATTAGACATGCCATGGGTTTTGAGACTTTGCATATTGTGGAAATGATTTCCAAGGAGAAAGATGATAACTATCTGGGCGGCATTTGTCTTTCATTCTGCAATACATTTCTTTGTTCTGCACTGTGGTTGAATGTCAATGTAATATAAGCATGAATATAAACATAAAGGGGGAATTTGTTGCTGAGCTTCCCCCTATCCATGCTCAAGGTCCCACCTTGCACATCAGGAGAGAGAGAGAGAGAGAGAGAGAGAGAGAGAGAGAGATATATATGCTTGGGTGAAGCAGTGGTAATCCCACCTGGATGTGGCATTTGTAATAAATAACATACAAGCATAGCTGTATGGCTGCCACCCTCCCCATCTCCCTGTGTTCCGACTGTGGTATAAAGAACTGGAGATTTCAAGGTAATCTACTCACGTTTGCATACTCCGATTCATGGATAGTACCAACATCACATGCACACTAGCAGTCAGTGCGCACAAGGAGCAGCGCGAGTCATTACGTCATCACGTCATCCAAAAACATGGCAGACATTGGATGAACATAAAATGTTCATATCTTCAGCTGTGAGTTAGGTAAAAAAATAAATAGGCCCCATTGACAAGTATTTGAACAATTCAATGGATGTTTTGTGGACAAAAGTGATGACTAAGGTGTCTTACTGTATGTGGCCATCTATGGAAAATGCCTTTCTGGGCCGGGCATCAGTTAAACTGCAGTACCGAAACAAGACTGTAGGAACGGTAGAAACCATGATTCTTAAGCAGAACCCTGGTCCCTTGTGTGTTCCCCTTAAAGCCCCTGCCCCCTATACATCTCTTTACAAGCTTACTGAACAGCCCCCTCATTTGTCCCCTGATTAGTGCCATATATGTTGTGGTTTCTGGTCTCACTCCATTGGTAACATGTGAGATGGGTGCTTTTATTGGAACACCTCACAGTGCTGCAGCCCTGCTTCATGGTCTCGATCTGTCCTCCCTCTCAGTCACTCAGAGCGCATGAGGAGATACAGTCATTCAGGGAATTAAACAGCTCATTGGTGCCATATCTCATCACATGTTTTAGGGCCAAATGGCTGTGTTTCCATGGCGCTGGGCTTTGTTTA
Source organism: Thymallus thymallus (assembly GCA_023634145.1). Classification (NCBI taxonomy): domain Eukaryota; kingdom Metazoa; phylum Chordata; class Actinopteri; order Salmoniformes; family Salmonidae; genus Thymallus; species Thymallus thymallus. The sequence continues at coordinate 19,226,887 of CM042414.1, forward strand.
CTGTGACGGCAGGGCCTCTCTGGTACAGAGGGACTTAGCGCGCAGCAGTGGAGGGTATTTCAGTCCCCATCTGGAGTTTTGGGGCTTATGTCTCTGTCTCTCCTGGTCTCTCCTCCCACCTGCTCTCCTTGCTGTTCCTTGGCTGGGATGGGTGCCTGCCTGTGCTCCGGTGCTCCTGGCCCTCCTCTCAGACAGATGAGGGCTAATTGAAAGGGAAGGCTGCTCTCCGATGATCTGCTCTGACAGCAGCGTCTTGCCAGAGGTGGGTGTGCCACCCCATGCTAGGAGTTTTCACAGTGAAATAACAGCTCTGTCGTGAAAAATACAGTCCGTGCTACGATTACCTGGGCAGTCAGCCAAAGGAGCCAGATGAGTTCTGTGGAGAGAGGAAAGGGAAAAACCCACTCTGTCTGCCTTATTGCTCTGGGAAGGAGTTCTCTTTTGGTGTTATGTGACACTCAAAGAGTCCCATATACGTAGGGTAGAGTGGGGTATGTTGAGCCATTTCTTACATTCAGCATCACTCTGTCAAGGGAAATAATAGTATTGTTTCTAACAAAGATATCTACATATATTTCAGGATTTTGTGTATCCGTAGAAATAATCAGAATTTGTGTAAACATAACTGTTTTGAAAACATCCCAATGGGCACAGATGTAAATTCAACGTCTATTCCACTTTGGTTCAACGTAATTTTATTGAAATGACGTGGAAACAAGCTTGATTCAACCAGTGTGTGCCTAGTGGGATAGCTTGTGGGGTAAATTGAGCATAGGGACAGGGTAAGTTGAGCCACCTTGAGGTAAGTGGGTGATGGTGTCCTGTGACAGTGGGTGATGGTGCTGGTACTGTAGGTCAAAGTTGAATTCATGGAAGGGGGGTGTGGTATATTGTATATTTTAAATGTATGCCTACATACAGAATACTGTAGATTTCAATATCACTTACCATTCCATTTCTTAACCAGTTGTCTGGGACAGGGATGTTGTTTCGATGTGCCAATTCATAGACAGGTTCTCTGCATTTGAGGCTACTAAGCCCATGAAACTGGTCTGCATGATTCTTGACATGTTTAGCAAGCTCAGACTCCATGTACTCATATAAGACCTTGTCAGGGACACCTACAGCACCCGATGTCACAGGAAGGCCAAAAAGATCATCAAGGACATCAACCACCCGAGCCACTGCCTGTTCACCCCGCTGTCATCCACAAGGTGAGGTCAGTCCAGGTACATCAAAGCTGGGACCAAGAGACTGAAAAACAGCTTCTATCTCAAGGTCATCAGACAGCTAAACATCCACCACTTGCACATAAGAGTCTGCTGCCTAAAGGCACAGACTAGAAATCACTGGTCACTTTAAGGTATGGAACACTAGTCCCTTTAATAATGTTATAATGCTTACATACACTACTGTTCAAAAGGTTGGGGTCACTTAGAAATGTCCTTGTTTTTGAATGAAAAGCACATTTTTTGTCAATTAAAATAACATCAAATTAATCAGAAATACAGTGTAGACATTGTTAATGTTGTAAACTGGAAATTGTAGCTGGAAACAGCTGAATATGGAATATGGAATACCTACATAGGCGTACAGAGGGCGATTATCAGCAACCATCACTCCTGTGTTCCAATGGCACGTTGTGTTAGCTAATCCAAGTTTATCATTTTAAAAGGCTAATTGATCATTAGAAAACCCTTTTGCAATTATGTTAGCACAGCTGAAACCTGTTGTGCTGATTAAAAAAGCAATAAAACTGGCCTTCTTTAGACTAGTTGAGAATCTGGAGCATCAGCATTTGTGGGTTTGATTACAGGCTCAAAATGGCCAGAAACAAAGAACTTTCTTCTGAAACACGTCAGTCTATTCTTGGTATTCCATATGAGAAATTGCCAAGAAACTGAAGATCTCGTACAACGCTGTGTACTACTCTGTGTTTTCTTCTTTGACAGACTCCATGAAATGATGACCTCTTCCTAAACAGTTGGTCACATGATTCATTTTGTGTATGGTTTCCTAGAAACAAGGGGTGGCTCAACGAACCCTTTGGCTAAACTTATTCTACTCTCCCCTAAAGGTTAGAGTTCAACAAAACAGCATATTGCTTTTTTTGGGTGCAAGGAACTTTAATCACATGTAACTCAGTCAGTCCAACATATTTCACATGCTGACCCGTTCCCAGTTCTGATGTAATAAGCTCTGGTTTTGTCATCCCGTGCTGAGCAGATAGGTAAATCAGTTTCCTTAACTCTGTCCTGGGAGAGGAGAGGCAGCATCTCTTTGGCGCTATGTTGGAGCTGTTGGCTTGGCCCACATGCAAGCCTGGCCCGGCCAGGCCCGCTCCCCATGTCAGTGGTGCCAGGAAAGTGTGAATGGATGCACCCGGACAGGCTGGGACCCTTCAGCGGTGCCCCAGTGGACAGCTGTGATTAATGCTGACAATAGTTTATGGTCCCCCCTGATTGAAACATGAGTGAGTGTAGGAGATAGGGTGGCTGGTGGAATAGGCACTACCTTAAGATATAAAAGCTGGGGCCGCAGCTGCTGTTGGAAGCAGGACTCCTGCCAAGCGCTGCATGCCTTCTGCCCCTCCAGTCAGAGAGAGGCTTTCACTCTATCCTCTCGCCTTCTGTTTCCACCACTATTTATCTCTTTCCTTTCCTTCCCTATGACTTATTTTCCATTGACCCCGTTATCTCTGATATTCTTCAGTGTGCTTCTGCATAGTCGCACCATCTACAGCCTCTCCTGATAGTTTCACGATCTACAGCCTCTTCTGATAGTTTCACCATCTACAGCCTCTTCTGATAGTTTCACCATCTACAGCCTAATTCTGATAGTTTCCCCAATAACCAGTCTCTTCTGATAGTTTCAACATCTAAAAGTCTCTTCTGATAGTTTCACCATCTACCAGTCTCTTCTGATAGTTCCACTTTCTACCAGTCTCTTCTGATAGTTTCACCATCTACCAGTCTCTTCTGATAGTTTCAACATCTACAAGTCTCTTCTAATAGTTTCACCATCTACCAGTCTCTTCTGATAGTTCCACTTTCTACCAGTCTCTTCTGATAGTTTCACCATCTACCAGTCTCTTCTGATAGTTTCACCATCTACCAGTCTCTTCTCATAGTTCCACTTTCTACCCGTCTCTTCTGATAGTCTCACCATCTATTAGTCTCTTCTGAAAGTTTCACATCTACCAGTCTCTTCTGATAGTTCCACTTTCTACCAGACTCTTCTGATAGTCTCACCATCTATAAGTCTCTTCTGATAGTTCCACTTTCTTCAAGTCTCTTCTAATAGTCTCACCATCTACCAGTCTCTTCTGATAGTTCCACTTTCTACACGTCTCTACTGATAGTTTGACCATCTACCAGTCTCTTCTGATAGTTTCACCATCTACCAGTCTCGTCTGATAGTTCCACTTTCTACCAGACTCTTCTGAGAGTCTCACCATCTATTAGTCTCTTCTGATAGTCTCACCATCTACCAGTCTCTTTTGATAGTCTCACCATCTACCAGTCTCTTCTGATAGTCTCACCATCTACCAGTCTCTTCTGATAGTCTCACCATCTATTAGTCTCTTCTGATAGTTGCACTTTCTACTAATCTCCTCTGATAGTCTCACCATCTATTAGTCTCTTCTGATAGTTTCACCATCTACAAGTCTCTTCTGATAGTTCCACTTTAAACCAGACTCTTCTGATAGTCTCACCATCTATTAGACTCTTCTGATAGTTCCACTTTCTACCAGTCTCTTCTGATAGTTCCACTTTCTACCAGACTCTTCTGATAGTTCCATATTCTACCAGAGTCTTCTGATAGTTTCACATTTACAAGTCTCTTCTGATTGTTCCACTTTCTACCAGACTCTTCTGATAGTCTCACCATGTATTAGTCTCTTCTGATAGTTCCACTTTCTACCAGTCTCTTCTGACAGTTTCACCATCTACCAGTCTCTTCTGATAGTTCCACTTTCTTCCAGTCTCTTCTGATAGTCTCACCATCTATTAGTCTCTTCTGATAGTTCCACTTTCTACCAGTCTCTTCTGATAGTTCCACTTTCTACCAGACTCTTATAGTTCCATATTCTACCAGACTCTTCTGATAGTTTCACATTTACAAGTCTCTTCTGATTGTTCCACTTTCTACCAGACTCTTCTGATAGTCTCACCATGTATTAGTCTCTTCTGATAGTTCCACTTTCTACCAGTCTCTTCTGACAGTTTCACCATCTACCAGTCTCTTCTGATAGTTCCACTTTCTTCCAGTCTCTTCTGATAGTCTCACCATCTATTAGTCTCTTCTGATAGTTCCACCTTCTACCGGTCACTTCTGATAGTTCCACTTTCTACCAGACTCTTCTGATAGTTTCACATTTACCAGTCTCTTCTGATTGTTCCACTTTCTACCAGAATCTTCTGATAGTTTCACCATCTACCAGTCTCTTCATATAGTTTCACCATCTACCAGTCTCTTCTCATGGTTCCACTTTCTACCAGACTCTTCTCATAGTCCCACCATCTATAAGTCTCTTCTGATAGTTCCACTTTCTACCAGTCTCTTCTAATAGTCTCACCATCCATTAGTCGCTTCTGAAAGTTTCACATCTACCAGTCTCTTCTGATAGTTCCACTTTCTACAAGTCTCTACTGATAGTTTGACCATCAACCAGTCTCTTCTGATAGTTTCACCATCTACCAGTCTCGCCTGATAGTTCCACTTTCTACCAGACTCTTCTGATAGTCTCACCATCTATTAGTCTCTTCTGATAGTCTCACCATCTACCAGTCTCTTCTGATAGTCTCACCATCTACCAGTCTCTTCTGATAGTCTCACCATCTACCAGTCTCTTCTGATAGTCTCACCATCTACCAGTCTCTTCTGAAAGTCTCACCATCTATTAGTCTCTTCTGATAGTTCCACTTTCTACTAGTCTCTTCTGATAGTTTCACCATCTACAAGTCTCTTCTGATAGTTCCACTTTAAACCAGACTCTTCTGATAGTCTCACCATCTATTAGTCTCTTCTGATAGTTTCACTTTCTACCAGTCTCTTCTGATAGTTCCACTTTCTACCAGACTCTTCTGATAGTTCCATATTCTACCAGACTCTTCTGATAGTTTCACATTTACAAGTCTCTTCTGATTGTTCCACTTTCTACCAGACTCTTCTGATAGTCTCACCATGTATTAGTCTCTTCTGATAGTTCCACTTTCTACCAGTCTCTTCTGACAGTTTCACCATCTACCAGTCTCTTCTGATAGTTCCACTTTCTTCCAGTCTCTTCTGATAGTCTCACCATCTATAAGTCTCTTCTGATAGTTCCACCTTCTACCGGTCACTTCTGATAGTTCCACTTTCTACCAGACTCTTCTGATAGTTTCACATTTACCAGTCTCTTCTGATTGTTCCACTTTCTACCAGAATCTTCTGATAGTTTCACCATCTACCAGTCTCTTCATATAGTTTCACCATCTACCAGTCTCTTCTCATGGTTCCACTTTCTACCAGACTCTTCTCATAGTCCCACCATCTATAAGTCTCTTCTGATAGTTCCACTTTCTACCAGTCTCTTCTAATAGTCTCACCATCCATTAGTCGCTTCTGAAAGTTTCACATCTACCAGTCTCTTCTGATAGTTCCACTTTCTACCAGACTCTTCTGATAGTCTTACCATCTATTAGTCTCTACTGATAGTCTCACCATCTACCAGTCTCTTCTGATAGTCTCACCATCGACCAGTCTCTTCTGATAGTCTCACCATCTACCAGTCTATTCTGATAGTCTCACCATCTATTAGTCTCTTCTGATAGTTCCACTTTCTACTAGTCTCTTCTGATAGACTCACCATCTATTAGTCTCTTCTGATAGTTTCACCATCTACCAGTCTCTTCTGATAGTTCCACTTTAAACAAGACTCTCCTGATAGTTACACTTTCTACCAGACTCTTCTGATAGTTCCACATTCTACCAGACTCTTCTGATAGTTTCACATTTACCAGTCTCTTCTGATTTTTCCACTTTCTACCAGACTCTTCTGATAGTCTCACCATCTATTAGTCTCTTCTGATAGTTCCACTTTCTACCAGTCTCTTCTGACAGTTTCACCATCTACCAGTCTCTTCTGATAGTTCCACATTCTTCCAGTCTCTTCTGATAGTCTCACCATCTATTAGTCTCTTCTGATAGTTCCACTTTCTACCGGTCTCTTCTGATAGTTCCACTTTAAACCAGACTCTTCTGATAGTTCCACTTTCTTCCAGTCTCTTCTGATATTTTCACCATCTGCCAGTCTCTTCTGATAGTTTCACCATCTACCAGTCTCTTCTGATAGTTACACTTTCTACAAGACTCTTCTGATAGTTTCACATTTACCAGTCTCTTCTGATAGTTCCACTTTCTACCAGACGCTTCTGATAGTCTCACCATCTATTAGTCTCTTCTGATAGTTACACTTTCTACCAGTCTCTTCTGATAGTTTCACCATCTACTAGTCTCGTCTGATCGTTCCACTTTCTACCAGACTCTTCTGATAGTCTCACCATCTATTAGTCTCTTCTGATAGTCTCACCATCTACCAGTCTCTTCTGATAGTCTCACCATCTACCAGTCTCTTCTGATAGTCTCACCATCTTCCAGTCTCTTCTGAAAGTCTCACCATCTATTAGTCTCTTCTGATAGTTCCACTTTCTACCAGTCTCTTCTAATAGTCTCACCATCCATTAGTCGCTTCTGAAAGTTTCACATCTACCAGTCTCTTCTGATAGTTCCACTTTCTACAAGTCTCTACTGATAGTTTGACCATCAACCAGTCTCTTCTGATAGTTTCACCATCTACCAGTCTCGCCTGATAGTTCCACTTTCTACCAGACTCTTCTGATAGTCTCACCATCTATTAGTCTCTTCTGATAGTCTCACCATCTACCAGTCTCTTCTGATAGTCTCACCATCTACCAGTCTCTTCTGATAGTCTCACCATCTACCAGTCTCTTCTGATAGTCTCACCATCTACCAGTCTCTTCTGAAAGTCTCACCATCTATTAGTCTCTTCTGATAGTTCCACTTTCTACTAGTCTCTTCTGATAGTTTCACCATCTACAAGTCTCTTCTGATAGTTCCACTTTAAACCAGACTCTTCTGATAGTCTCACCATCTATTAGTCTCTTCTGATAGTTTCACTTTCTACCAGTCTCTTCTGATAGTTCCACTTTCTACCAGACTCTTCTGATAGTTCCATATTCTACCAGACTCTTCTGATAGTTTCACATTTACAAGTCTCTTCTGATTGTTCCACTTTCTACCAGACTCTTCTGATAGTCTCACCATGTATTAGTCTCTTCTGATAGTTCCACTTTCTACCAGTCTCTTCTGACAGTTTCACCATCTACCAGTCTCTTCTGATAGTTCCACTTTCTTCCAGTCTCTTCTGATAGTCTCACCATCTATAAGTCTCTTCTGATAGTTCCACCTTCTACCGGTCACTTCTGATAGTTCCACTTTCTACCAGACTCTTCTGATAGTTTCACATTTACCAGTCTCTTCTGATTGTTCCACTTTCTACCAGAATCTTCTGATAGTTTCACCATCTACCAGTCTCTTCATATAGTTTCACCATCTACCAGTCTCTTCTCATGGTTCCACTTTCTACCAGACTCTTCTCATAGTCCCACCATCTATAAGTCTCTTCTGATAGTTCCACTTTCTACCAGTCTCTTCTAATAGTCTCACCATCCATTAGTCGCTTCTGAAAGTTTCACATCTACCAGTCTCTTCTGATAGTTCCACTTTCTACCAGACTCTTCTGATAGTCTTACCATCTATTAGTCTCTACTGATAGTCTCACCATCTACCAGTCTCTTCTGATAGTCTCACCATCGACCAGTCTCTTCTGATAGTCTCACCATCTACCAGTCTATTCTGATAGTCTCACCATCTATTAGTCTCTTCTGATAGTTCCACTTTCTACTAGTCTCTTCTGATAGACTCACCATCTATTAGTCTCTTCTGATAGTTTCACCATCTACCAGTCTCTTCTGATAGTTCCACTTTAAACAAGACTCTCCTGATAGTTACACTTTCTACCAGACTCTTCTGATAGTTCCACATTCTACCAGACTCTTCTGATAGTTTCACATTTACCAGTCTCTTCTGATTTTTCCACTTTCTACCAGACTCTTCTGATAGTCTCACCATCTATTAGTCTCTTCTGATAGTTCCACTTTCTACCAGTCTCTTCTGACAGTTTCACCATCTACCAGTCTCTTCTGATAGTTCCACATTCTTCCAGTCTCTTCTGATAGTCTCACCATCTATTAGTCTCTTCTGATAGTTCCACTTTCTACCGGTCTCTTCTGATAGTTCCACTTTAAACCAGACTCTTCTGATAGTTCCACTTTCTTCCAGTCTCTTCTGATATTTTCACCATCTGCCAGTCTCTTCTGATAGTTTCACCATCTACCAGTCTCTTCTGATAGTTACACTTTCTACAAGACTCTTCTGATAGTTTCACATTTACCAGTCTCTTCTGATAGTTCCACTTTCTACCAGACGCTTCTGATAGTCTCACCATCTATTAGTCTCTTCTGATAGTTACACTTTCTACCAGTCTCTTCTGATAGTTTCACCATCTACTAGTCTCGTCTGATCGTTCCACTTTCTACCAGACTCTTCTGATAGTCTCACCATCTATTAGTCTCTTCTGATAGTCTCACCATCTACCAGTCTCTTCTGATAGTCTCACCATCTACCAGTCTCTTCTGATAGTCTCACCATCTTCCAGTCTCTTCTGAAAGTCTCACCATCTATTAGTCTCTTCTGATAGTTCCACTTTCTAATAGTCTCCTCTGATAGTCTCACCATCTATTAGTCTCTTCTGATAGTTTCACCATCTACAAGTCTCTTCTGATAGTTCCACTTTAAACCAGACTCTTCTGATAGTCTCACCATCTATTAGTCTCTTCTGATAGTTCCACTTTCTACCAGTCTCTTCTGATAGTTCCACTTTCTACCAGACTCTTCTGATAGTTCCATATTCTACCAGACTCTTCTGATAGTTTCACATTTACAAGTCTCTTCTGATAGTTCCACTTTCTACCAGACTCTTCTGATAGTCTCACCATGTATTAGTCTCTTCTGATAGTTCCACTTTCTACCAGTCTCTTCTGACAGTTTCACCATCTACCAGTCTCTTCTGATAGTTCCACTTTCTTCCAGTCTCTTCTGATAGTCTCACCATCTATTAGTCTCTTCTGATAGTTCCACTTTCTACCGGTCACTTCTGATAGTTCCACTTTCTACCAGACTCTTCTGATAGTTTCACATTTACCAGTCTCTTCTGATTGTTCCACTTTCTACCAGAATCTTTTGATAGTTTCACCATCTACCAGTCTCTTCATATAGTTTCACCATCTACCAGTCTCTTCTCATGGTTCCACTTTCTACCAGACTCTTCTCATAGTCCCACCATCTATAAGTCTCTTCTGATAGTTCCACTTTCTACCAGTCTCTTCTGATACTCTCACCATCCATTAGTCGCTTCTGAAAGTTTCACATCTACCAGTCTCTTCTGATAGTTCCACTTTCTACCAGACTCTTCTGATAGTCTTACCATCTATTAGTCTCTACTGATAGTCTCACCATCTACCAGTCTCTTCTGATAGTCTCACCATCGACCAGTCTCTTCTGATAGTCTCACCATCTACCAGTCTCTTCTGATAGTCTCACCATCTATTAGTCTCTTCTGATAGTTCCACTTTCTACTAGTCTCTTCTGATAGTCTCACCATCTATTAGTCTCTTCTGATAGTTTCACCATCTACCAGTCTCTTCTGATAGTTCCACTTTAAACAAGACTCTCCTGATAGTTACACTTTCTACCAGACTCTTCTGATAGTTCCACATTCTACCAGACTCTTCTGATAGTTTCACATTTACCAGTCTCTTCTGATTTTTCCACTTTCTACCAGACTCTTCTGATAGTCTCACCATCTATTAGTCTCTTCTGATAGTTTCACCATCTACCAGTCTCTTCTGATAGTTCCACTTTAAACAAGACTCTCCTGATAGTTACACTTTCTACCAGACTCTTCTGATAGTTCCACATTCTACCAGACTCTTCTGATAGTTTCACATTTACCAGTCTCTTCTGATTTTTCCACTTTCTACCAGACTCTTCTGATAGTCTCACCATCTATTAGTCTCTTCTGATAGTTACACTTTCTACCAGTCTCTTCTGATAGTTTCACCATCTACTAGTCTCGTCTGATAGTTCCACTTTCTACCAGACTCTTCTGATAGTCTCACCATCTATTAGTCTCTTCTGATAGTCTCACCATCTACCAGTCTCTTCTGATAGTCTCACCATCTACCAGTCTCTTCTGATAGTCTCACCATCTACCAGTCTCTTCTGAAAGTCTCACCATCTATTAGTCTCTTCTGATAGTTCCACTTTCTACTAGTCTCCTCTGATAGTCTCACCATCTATTAGTCTCTTCTGATAGTTTCACCATCTACAAGTCTCTTCTGATAGTTCCACTTTAAACCAGACTCTTCTGATAGTCTCACCATCTATTAGTCTCTTCTGATAGTTCCACTTTCTACCAGCCTCTTCTGATAGTTCCACTTTCTACCAGACTCTTCTGATAGTTCCATATTCTACCAGACTCTTCTGATAGTTTCACATTTACAAGTCTCTTCTGATTGTTCCACTTTCTTCCAGACTCTTCTGATAGTCTCACCATGTATTAGTCTCTTCTGATAGTTCCACTTTCTACCAGTCTCTTCTGACAGTTTCACCATCTACCAGTCTCTTCTGATAGTTCCACTTTCTTCCAGTCTCTTCTGATAGTCTCATCATCTATTAGTCTCTTCTGATAGTTCCACTTTCTACCGGTCACTTCTGATAGTTCCACTTTCTACCAGACTCTTCTGATAGTTTCACATTTACCAGTCTCTTCTGATTGTTCCACTTTCTACCAGAATCTTTTGATAGTTTCACCATCTACCAGTCTCTTCATATAGTTTCACCATCTACCAGTCTCTTCTCATGGTTCCACTTTCTACCAGACTCTTCTCATAGTCCCACCATCTATAAGTCTCTTCTGATAGTTCCACTTTCTACCAGTCTTTTCTGATAGTCTCACCATCCATTAGTCGCTTCTGAAAGTTTCACATCTACCAGTCTCTTCTGATAGTTCCACTTTCTACCAGACTCTTCTGATAGTCTTACCATCTATTAGTCTCTACTGATAGTCTCACCATCTACCAGTCTCTTCTGATAGTCTCACCATCGACCAGTCTCTTCTGATAGTCTCACCATCTACCAGTCTCTTCTGATAGTCTCACCATCTATTAGTCTCTTCTGATAGTTCCACTTTCTACTAGTCTCCTCTGATAGTCTCACCATCTATTAGTCTCTTCTGATAGTTTCACCATCTACCAGTCTCTTCTGATAGTTCCACTTTAAACAAGACTCTCCTGATAGTTACACTTTCTACCAGACTCTTCTGATAGTTCCACATTCTACCAGACTCTTCTGATAGTTTCACATTTACCAGTCTCTTCTGATTTTTCCACTTTCTACCAGACTCTTCTGATAGTCTCACCATCTATTAGTCTCTTCTGATAGTTTCACCATCTACCAGTCTCTTCTGATAGTTCCACTTTAAACAAGACTCTCCTGATAGTTACACTTTCTACCAGACTCTTCTGATAGTTCCACATTCTACCAGACTCTTCTGATAGTTTCACATTTACCAGTCTCTTCTGATAGTTCCACTTTCTACCAGTCTCTTCTGATAGTCTCACCATCCATTAGTCGCTTCTGAAAGTTTCACATCTACCAGTCTCTTCTGATAGTTCCACTTTCTACCAGACTCTTCTGATAGTCTTACCATCTATTAGTCTCTACTGATAGTCTCACCATCTACCAGTCTCTTCTGATAGTCTCACCATCGACCAGTCTCTTCTGATAGTCTCACCATCTACCAGTCTCTTCTGATAGTCTCACCATCTATTAGTCTCTTCTGATAGTTCCACTTTCTACTAGTCTCCTCTGATAGTCTCACCATCTATTAGTCTCTTCTGATAGTTTCACCATCTACCAGTCTCTTCTGATAGTTCCACTTTAAACAAGACTCTCCTGATAGTTACACTTTCTACCAGACTCTTCTGATAGTTCCACATTCTACCAGACTCTTCTGATAGTTTCACATTTACCAGTCTCTTCTAATTTTTCCACTTTCTACCAGACTCTTCTGATAGTCTCACCATCTATTAGTCTCTTCTGATAGTTTCACCATCTACCAGTCTCTTCTGATAGTTCCACTTTAAACAAGACTCTCCTGATAGTTACACTTTCTACCAGACTCTTCTGATAGTTCCACATTCTACCAGACTCTTCTGATAGTTTCACATTTACCAGTCTCTTCTGACAGTTTCACCATCTACCAGTCTCTTCTGATAGTTCCACTTTCTTCCAGTCTCTTCTGATAGTCTCATCATCTATTAGTCTCTTCTGATAGTTCCACTTTCTACCGGTCACTTCTGATAGTTCCACTTTCTACCAGACTCTTCTGATAGTTTCACATTTACCAGTCTCTTCTGATTGTTCCACTTTCTACCAGAATCTTTTGATAGTTTCACCATCTACCAGTCTCTTCATATAGTTTCACCATCTACCAGTCTCTTCTCATGGTTCCACTTTCTACCAGACTCTTCTCATAGTCCCACCATCTATAAGTCTCTTCTGATAGTTCCACTTTCTACCAGTCTTTTCTGATAGTCTCACCATCCATTAGTCGCTTCTGAAAGTTTCACATCTACCAGTCTCTTCTGATAGTTCCACTTTCTACCAGACTCTTCTGATAGTCTTACCATCTATTAGTCTCTACTGATAGTCTCACCATCTACCAGTCTCTTCTGATAGTCTCACCATCGACCAGTCTCATCTGATAGTCTCACCATCTACCAGTCTCTTCTGATAGTCTCACCATCTATTAGTCTCTTCTGATAGTTCCACTTTCTACTAGTCTCCTCTGATAGTCTCACCATCTATTAGTCTCTTCTGATAGTTTCACCATCTACCAGTCTCTTCTGATAGTTCCACTTTAAACAAGACTCTCCTGATAGTTACACTTTCTACCAGACTCTTCTGATAGTTCCACATTCTACCAGACTCTTCTGATAGTTTCACATTTACCAGTCTCTTCTGATTTTTCCACTTTCTACCAGACTCTTCTGATAGTCTCACCATCTATTAGTCTCTTCTGATAGTTTCACCATCTACCAGTCTCTTCTGATAGTTCCACTTTAAACAAGACTCTCCTGATAGTTACACTTTCTACCAGACTCTTCTGATAGTTCCACATTCTACCAGACTCTTCTGATAGTTTCACATTTACCAGTCTCTTCTGATAGTTCCACTTTCTACCAGTCTCTTCTGATAGTCTCACCATCCATTAGTCGCTTCTGAAAGTTTCACATCTACCAGTCTCTTCTGATAGTTCCACTTTCTACCAGACTCTTCTGATAGTCTTACCATCTATTAGTCTCTACTGATAGTCTCACCATCTACCAGTCTCTTCTGATAGTCTCACCATCGACCAGTCTCTTCTGATAGTCTCACCATCTACCAGTCTCTTCTGATAGTCTCACCATCTATTAGTCTCTTCTGATAGTTCCACTTTCTACTAGTCTCCTCTGATAGTCTCACCATCTATTAGTCTCTTCTGATAGTTTCACCATCTACCAGTCTCTTCTGATAGTTCCACTTTAAACAAGACTCTCCTGATAGTTACACTTTCTACCAGACTCTTCTGATAGTTCCACATTCTACCAGACTCTTCTGATAGTTTCACATTTACCAGTCTCTTCTAATTTTTCCACTTTCTACCAGACTCTTCTGATAGTCTCACCATCTATTAGTCTCTTCTGATAGTTTCACCATCTACCAGTCTCTTCTGATAGTTCCACTTTAAACAAGACTCTCCTGATAGTTACACTTTCTACCAGACTCTTCTGATAGTTCCACATTCTACCAGACTCTTCTGATAGTTTCACATTTACCAGTCTTTTCTGACAGTTTCACCATCTACCAGTCTCTTCTGATAGTTCCACATTCTTCCAGTCTCTTCTGATAGTCTCACCATCTATTAGTCTCTTCTGATAGTTCCACTTTCTACCAGTCTCTTCTGACAGTTTCACCATCTACCAGTCTCTTCTGATAGTTCCACATTCTTCCAGTCTCTTCTGATAGTCTCACCATCTATTAGTCTCTTCTGATAGTTCCACTTTCTACCGGTCTCTTCTGATAGTTCCACTTTAAACCAGACTCTTCTGATAGTTCCACTTTCTTCCAGTCTCTTCTGATATTTTCACCATCTGCCAGTCTCTTCTGATAGTTTCACCATCTACCAGTCTCTTCTGATAGTTACACTTTCTACAAGACTCTTCTGATAGTTTCACATTTACCAGTCTCTTCTGATAGTTCCACTTTCTACCAGACGCTTCTGATAGTCTCACCATCTATTAGTCTCTTCTGATAGTTACACTTTCTACCAGTCTCTTCTGATAGTTTCACCATCTACTAGTCTCGTCTGATCGTTCCACTTTCTACCAGACTCTTCTGATAGTCTCACCATCTATTAGTCTCTTCTGATAGTCTCACCATCTACCAGTCTCTTCTGATAGTCTCACCATCTACCAGTCTCTTCTGATAGTCTCACCATCTTCCAGTCTCTTCTGAAAGTCTCACCATCTATTAGTCTCTTCTGATAGTTCCACTTTCTAATAGTCTCCTCTGATAGTCTCACCATCTATTAGTCTCTTCTGATAGTTTCACCATCTACAAGTCTCTTCTGATAGTTCCACTTTAAACCAGACTCTTCTGATAGTCTCACCATCTATTAGTCTCTTCTGATAGTTCCACTTTCTACCAGTCTCTTCTGATAGTTCCACTTTCTACCAGACTCTTCTGATAGTTCCATATTCTACCAGACTCTTCTGATAGTTTCACATTTACAAGTCTCTTCTGATAGTTCCACTTTCTACCAGACTCTTCTGATAGTCTCACCATGTATTAGTCTCTTCTGATAGTTCCACTTTCTACCAGTCTCTTCTGACAGTTTCACCATCTACCAGTCTCTTCTGATAGTTCCACTTTCTTCCAGTCTCTTCTGATAGTCTCACCATCTATTAGTCTCTTCTGATAGTTCCACTTTCTACCGGTCACTTCTGATAGTTCCACTTTCTACCAGACTCTTCTGATAGTTTCACATTTACCAGTCTCTTCTGATTGTTCCACTTTCTACCAGAATCTTTTGATAGTTTCACCATCTACCAGTCTCTTCATATAGTTTCACCATCTACCAGTCTCTTCTCATGGTTCCACTTTCTACCAGACTCTTCTCATAGTCCCACCATCTATAAGTCTCTTCTGATAGTTCCACTTTCTACCAGTCTCTTCTGATACTCTCACCATCCATTAGTCGCTTCTGAAAGTTTCACATCTACCAGTCTCTTCTGATAGTTCCACTTTCTACCAGACTCTTCTGATAGTCTTACCATCTATTAGTCTCTACTGATAGTCTCACCATCTACCAGTCTCTTCTGATAGTCTCACCATCGACCAGTCTCTTCTGATAGTCTCACCATCTACCAGTCTCTTCTGATAGTCTCACCATCTATTAGTCTCTTCTGATAGTTCCACTTTCTACTAGTCTCTTCTGATAGTCTCACCATCTATTAGTCTCTTCTGATAGTTTCACCATCTACCAGTCTCTTCTGATAGTTCCACTTTAAACAAGACTCTCCTGATAGTTACACTTTCTACCAGACTCTTCTGATAGTTCCACATTCTACCAGACTCTTCTGATAGTTTCACATTTACCAGTCTCTTCTGATTTTTCCACTTTCTACCAGACTCTTCTGATAGTCTCACCATCTATTAGTCTCTTCTGATAGTTTCACCATCTACCAGTCTCTTCTGATAGTTCCACTTTAAACAAGACTCTCCTGATAGTTACACTTTCTACCAGACTCTTCTGATAGTTCCACATTCTACCAGACTCTTCTGATAGTTTCACATTTACCAGTCTCTTCTGATTTTTCCACTTTCTACCAGACTCTTCTGATAGTCTCACCATCTATTAGTCTCTTCTGATAGTTACACTTTCTACCAGTCTCTTCTGATAGTTTCACCATCTACTAGTCTCGTCTGATAGTTCCACTTTCTACCAGACTCTTCTGATAGTCTCACCATCTATTAGTCTCTTCTGATAGTCTCACCATCTACCAGTCTCTTCTGATAGTCTCACCATCTACCAGTCTCTTCTGATAGTCTCACCATCTACCAGTCTCTTCTGAAAGTCTCACCATCTATTAGTCTCTTCTGATAGTTCCACTTTCTACTAGTCTCCTCTGATAGTCTCACCATCTATTAGTCTCTTCTGATAGTTTCACCATCTACAAGTCTCTTCTGATAGTTCCACTTTAAACCAGACTCTTCTGATAGTCTCACCATCTATTAGTCTCTTCTGATAGTTCCACTTTCTACCAGCCTCTTCTGATAGTTCCACTTTCTACCAGACTCTTCTGATAGTTCCATATTCTACCAGACTCTTCTGATAGTTTCACATTTACAAGTCTCTTCTGATTGTTCCACTTTCTTCCAGACTCTTCTGATAGTCTCACCATGTATTAGTCTCTTCTGATAGTTCCACTTTCTACCAGTCTCTTCTGACAGTTTCACCATCTACCAGTCTCTTCTGATAGTTCCACTTTCTTCCAGTCTCTTCTGATAGTCTCATCATCTATTAGTCTCTTCTGATAGTTCCACTTTCTACCGGTCACTTCTGATAGTTCCACTTTCTACCAGACTCTTCTGATAGTTTCACATTTACCAGTCTCTTCTGATTGTTCCACTTTCTACCAGAATCTTTTGATAGTTTCACCATCTACCAGTCTCTTCATATAGTTTCACCATCTACCAGTCTCTTCTCATGGTTCCACTTTCTACCAGACTCTTCTCATAGTCCCACCATCTATAAGTCTCTTCTGATAGTTCCACTTTCTACCAGTCTTTTCTGATAGTCTCACCATCCATTAGTCGCTTCTGAAAGTTTCACATCTACCAGTCTCTTCTGATAGTTCCACTTTCTACCAGACTCTTCTGATAGTCTTACCATCTATTAGTCTCTACTGATAGTCTCACCATCTACCAGTCTCTTCTGATAGTCTCACCATCGACCAGTCTCTTCTGATAGTCTCACCATCTACCAGTCTCTTCTGATAGTCTCACCATCTATTAGTCTCTTCTGATAGTTCCACTTTCTACTAGTCTCCTCTGATAGTCTCACCATCTATTAGTCTCTTCTGATAGTTTCACCATCTACTAGTCTCCTCTGATAGTCTCACCATCTATTAGTCTCTTCTGATAGTTTCACCATCTACCAGTCTCTTCTGATAGTTCCACTTTAAACAAGACTCTCCTGATAGTTACACTTTCTACCAGACTCTTCTGATAGTTCCACATTCTACCAGACTCTTCTGATAGTTTCACATTTACCAGTCTCTTCTGATTTTTCCACTTTCTACCAGACTCTTCTGATAGTCTCACCATCTATTAGTCTCTTCTGATAGTTTCACCATCTACCAGTCTCTTCTGATAGTTCCACTTTAAACAAGACTCTCCTGATAGTTACACTTTCTACCAGACTCTTCTGATAGTTCCACATTCTACCAGACTCTTCTGATAGTTTCACATTTACCAGTCTCTTCTGATAGTTCCACTTTCTACCAGTCTCTTCTGATAGTCTCACCATCCATTAGTCGCTTCTGAAAGTTTCACATCTACCAGTCTCTTCTGATAGTTCCACTTTCTACCAGACTCTTCTGATAGTCTTACCATCTATTAGTCTCTACTGATAGTCTCACCATCTACCAGTCTCTTCTGATAGTCTCACCATCGACCAGTCTCTTCTGATAGTCTCACCATCTACCAGTCTCTTCTGATAGTCTCACCATCTATTAGTCTCTTCTGATAGTTCCACTTTCTACTAGTCTCCTCTGATAGTCTCACCATCTATTAGTCTCTTCTGATAGTTTCACCATCTACCAGTCTCTTCTGATAGTTCCACTTTAAACAAGACTCTCCTGATAGTTACACTTTCTACCAGACTCTTCTGATAGTTCCACATTCTACCAGACTCTTCTGATAGTTTCACATTTACCAGTCTCTTCTAATTTTTCCACTTTCTACCAGACTCTTCTGATAGTCTCACCATCTATTAGTCTCTTCTGATAGTTTCACCATCTACCAGTCTCTTCTGATAGTTCCACTTTAAACAAGACTCTCCTGATAGTTACACTTTCTACCAGACTCTTCTGATAGTTCCACATTCTACCAGACTCTTCTGATAGTTTCACATTTACCAGTCTTTTCTGATTTTTCCACTTTCTACCAGACTCTTCTGATAGTCTCACCATCTATTAGTCTCTTCTGATATTTTCACCATCTGCCAGTCTCTTCTGATAGTTTCACCATCTACCAGTCTCTTCTGATAGTTCCACTTTCTACCAGACTCTTCTGATAGTTTCACATTTACCAGTCTCTTCTGATAGTTCCACTTTCTACCAGACTCTTCTGATAGTCTCACCATCTATTAGTCTCTTCTGATAGTTCCACTTTCTAGCAGTCTCTTCTGAGAGTCTCACCATCTACCAGTCTCTTCTGATAGTTCCACTTTCTTCCAGTCTCTTCTGATAGTACCACTTTCTACCAGTCTTTACTGATAGTTTGACCGTCTACCAGTCTCTTCTGAGAGTTTCACAATCTACCATTTTCTTCTGATAGTTACACTTTCTACCAGTCTCTTCTGATAGTCTCACCATCTATTAGTCTCTTCTGATAGTTCCACTTTCTACCAGTCTCTTCTGATAGTTCCACTTTCTACCAGACTCTTCTGATAGTTCCACATTCTACCAGACTCTTCTGATAGTTCCATATTCTACCAGTCTCTTCTGAAAGTTTCACATCTACCAGTCTCTTCTGATAGTTCCACTTTCTACCAGACTCTTCTGATAGTCTCACCATCTATAAGTCTCTTCTGATAGTTCCACTTTCTTCCAGTCTCTTCTGATAGTCTCACCATCTACCAGTCTCTTCTGATAGTTCCACTTTATACAAGTCTCTACTGATAGTTTGACCATCTACCAGTCTCTTCTGATAGTTTCACCATCTACCAGTCTCGTCTGATAGTTACACTTTCTACCAGACTCTTCTGATAGTCTCACCATCTATTAGTCTCTTCTGAAAGTCTCACCATCTACCAGTCTCTTCTGATAGTCTCACCATCTACCAGTCTCTTCTGATAGTCTCACCATCTACCAGTCTCTTCTGATAGTCTCACCATCTATTAGTCTCTTCTGATAGTTGCACTTTCTACTAATCTCCTCTGATAGTCTCACCATCTATTAGTCTCTTCTGATAGTTTCACCATCTACAAGTCTCTTCTGATAGTTCCACTTTAAACCAGACTCTTCTGATAGTCTCACCATCTATTAGTCTCTTCTGATAGTTCCACTTTCTACCAGTCTCTTCTGATAGTTCCACTTTCTACCAGACTCTTCTGAGAGTTCCATATTCTACCAGACTCTTCTGATAGTTTCACATTTACAAGTCTCTTCTGATTGTTCCACTTTCTACCAGACTCTTCTGATAGTCTCACCATGTATTAGTCTCTTCTGATAGTTCCACTTTCTACCAGTCTCTTCTGACAGTTTCACCATCTACCAGTCTCTTCTGATAGTTCCACTTTCTTCCAGTCTCTTCTGATAGTCTCACCATCTATTAGTCTCTTCTGATAGTTCCACTTTCTTCCAGTCTCTTCTGATAGTCTCACCATCTACCAGTCTCTTCTGATAGTCTCACCATCTACCAGTCTCTTCTGATAGTCTCACCATCTACCAGTCTCTTCTGAAAGTCTCACCATCTATTAGTCTCTTCTGATAGTTCCACTTTCTACTAGTCTCCTCTGATAGTCTCACCATCTATTAGTCTCTTCTGATAGTTTCACCATCTACAAGTCTCTTCTGATAGTTCCACTTTAAACCAGACTCTTCTGATAGTCTCACCATCTATTAGTCTCTTCTGATAGTTCCACTTTCTACCAGTCTCTTCTGATAGTTCCACTTTCTACCAGACTCTTCTGATAGTTCCATATTCTACCAGACTCTTCTGATAGTTTCACATTTACAAGTCTCTTCTGATTGTTCCACTTTCTACCAGACTCTTCTGACAGTTTCACCATCTACCAGTCTCTTCTGATAGTTCCACTTTCTTCCAGTCTCTTCTGATAGTCTCACCATCTATTAGTCTCTTCTGATAGTTCCACTTTCTACCGGTCTCTTCTGACAGTTTCACCATCTACCAGTCTCTTCTGATAGTTCCACTTTCTTCCAGTCTCTTCTGATAGTCTCACCATCTATTAGTCTCTTCTGATAGTTCCACTTTCTACCGGTCACTTCTGATAGTTCCACTTTCTACCAGACTCTTCTGATAGTTTCACATTTACCAGTCTCTTCTGATTGTTCCACTTTCTACCAGAATCTTCTGATAGTTTCACCATCTACCAGTCTCTTCATATAGTTTCACCATCTACCAGTCTCTTCTCATGGTTCCACTTTCTACCAGACTCTTCTCATAGTCCCACCATCTATAAGTCTCTTCTGATAGTTCCACTTTCTACCAGTCTCTTCTGATAGTCTCACCATCCATTAGTCGCTTCTGAAAGATTCACATCTACCAGTCTCTTCTGATAGTTCCACTTTCTACCAGACTCTTCTGATAGTCTTACCATCTATTAGTCTCTACTGATAGTCTCACCATTTACCAGTCTCTTCTGATAGTCTCACCATGGACCAGTCTCTTCTGATAGTCTCACCATCTACCAGTCTCTTCTGATAGTCTCACCATCTATTAGTCTCTTCTGATAGTTCCACTTTCTACTAGTCTCTTCTGATAGTCTCACCATCTATTAGTCTCTTCTGATAGTTTCACCATCTACCAGTCTCTTCTGATAGTTCCACTTTAAACAAGACTCTCCTGATAGTTACACTTTCTACCAGACTCTTCTGATAGTTCCACATTCTACCAGACTCTTCTGATAGTTTCACATTTACCAGTCTCTTCTGATTTTTCCACTTTCTACCAGACTCTTCTAATAGTCTCACCATCAATTAGTCTCTTCTGATAGTTCCACTTTCTACCAGTCTCTTCTGACAGTTTCACCATCTACCAGTCTCTTCTGATAGTTCCACATTCTTCCAGTCTCTTCTGATAGTCTCACCATCTATTAGTCTCTTCTGATAGTTCCACTTTCTACCGGTCTCTTCTGATAGTTCCACTTTAAACCAGACTCTTCTGATAGTTCCACTTTCTTCCAGTCTCTTCTGATATTTTCACCATCTGCCAGTCTCTTCTGATAGTTTCACCATCTACCAGTCTCTTCTGATAGTTCCACTTTCTACCAGACTCTTCTGATAGTTTCACATTTACCAGTCTCTTCTGATAGTTCCACTTTCTACCAGACTCTTCTGATAGTCTCACCATCTATTAGTCTCTTCTGATAGTTCCACTTTCTAGCAGTCTCTTCTGACAGTCTCACCATCTACCAGTCTCTTCTGATAGTTCCACTTTCTTCCAGTCTCTTCTGATAGTTCCACTTTCTACCAGTCTCTTCTGATAGTTCCACTTTCTACCAGACTCTTCTGATAGTTCCATATTCTACCAGACTCTTCTGATAGTTTCACATTTACAAGTCTCTTCTGATTGTTCCACTTTCTACCAGACTCTTCTGATAGTCTCACCATGTATTAGTCTCTTCTGATAGTTCCACTTTCTATCAGTCTCTTCTGACAGTTTCACCATCTACCAGTCTCTTCTGATAGTTCCACTTTCTTCCAGTCTCTTCTGATAGTCTCACCATCTATTAGTCTCTTCTGATAGTTCCACTTTCTACCGGTCACTTCTGATAGTTCCACTTTCTACCAGACTGTTCTGATAGTTTCACATTTACCAGTCTCTTCTGATTGTTCCACTTTCTACCAGAATCTTCTGATAGTTTCACCATCTACCAGTCTCTTCATATAGTTTCACCATCTACCAGTCTCTTCTCATGGTTCCACTTTCTACCAGACTCTTCTCATAGTCCCACCATCTATAAGTCTCTTCTGATAGTTCCACTTTCTACCAGTCTCTTCTGATAGTCTCACCATCCATTAGTCGCTTCTGAAAGTTTCACATCTACCAGTCTCTTCTGATAGTTCCACTTTCTACCAGACTCTTCTGATAGTCTTACCATCTATTAGTCTCTACTGATAGTCTCACAATCTACCAGTCTCTTCTGATAGTCTCACCATCGACCAGTCTCTTCTGATAGTCTCACCATCTACCAGTCTCTTCTGATAGTCTCACCATCTATTAGTCTCTTCTGATAGTTTCACCATCTACCAGTCTCTTCTGATAGTTCCACTTTAAACCAGACTCTCCTGATAGTTACACTTTCTACCAGACTCTTCTGATAGATTCACATTTACCAGTCTCTTCTGATTTTTCCACTTTCTACCAGACTCTTCTGATAGTCTCACCATCTATTAGTCTCTTCTGATAGTTCCACTTTCTACCAGTCTCTTCTGACAGTTTCACCATCTACCAGTCTCTTCTGATAGTTCCACATTCTTCCAGTCTCTTCTGATAGTCTCACCATCTATTAGTCTCTTCTGATAGTTCCACTTTAAACCAGACTCTTCTGAGAGTTACACTTTCTACGAGACTCTTCTGATAGTTCCACATTCTACCAGACTCTTCTGATAGTTTCACATTTACCAGTCTCTTCTGATTTTTCCACTTTCGACCAGACTCTTCTGATAGTCTCACCATCTATTAGTCTCTTCTGATAGTTCCACTTTCTACCAGTCTCTTCTGACATTTTCACCATCTACCAGTCTCTTCTGATAGTTCCACTTTCTTCCAGTCTCTTCTGATATTTTCACCATCTGCCAGTCTCTTCTGATAGTTTCACCATCTACCAGTCTCTTCTGATAGTTCCACTTTCTACCAGACTCTTCTGATAGTTTCACATTTACCAGTCTCTTCTGATAGTTCCACTTTCTACCAGTCTCTTCTGATAGTTCCACTTTCTACCAGACTCTTCTGATAGTTTCACATTTACCAGTCTCTTCTGATAGTTCCACTTTCTAGCAGTCTCTTCTGACAGTCTCACCATCTACCAGTCTCTTCTGATAGTTCCACTTTCTTCCAGTCTCTTCTGATAGTACCACTTTCTACCAGTCTTTACTGATAGTTTGACCATCTACCAGTCTCTTCTGAGAGTTTCACAATCTACCATTTTCTTCTGATAGTTACACTTTCTACCAGTCTCTTCTGATAGTCTCACCATCTATTAGTCTCTTCTGATAGTTCCACTTTCTACCAGTCTCTTCTGACAGTTTCACCATCTACCAGTCTCTTCTGATAGTTCCACTTTCTTCCAGTCTCTTCTGATAGTCTCACCATCTATTAGTCTCTTCTGATAGTTCCACTTTCTACCGGTCACTTCTGATAGTTCCACTTTCTACCAGACTCTTCTGATAGTTTCACATTTACCAGTCTCTTCTGATTGTTCCACTTTCTACCAGAATCTTCTGATAGTTTCACCATCTACCAGTCTCTTCATATAGTTTCACCATCTACCAGTCTCTTCTCATGGTTCCACTTTCTACCAGACTCTTCTCATAGTCCCACCATCTATAAGTCTCTTCTGATAGTTCCACTTTCTACCAGTCTCTTCTGATAGTCTCACCATCCATTAGTCGCTTCTGAAAGTTTCACATCTACCAGTCTCTTCTGATAGTTCCACTTTCTACCAGACTCTTCTGATAGTCTTACCATCTATTAGTCTCTACTGATAGTCTCACCATTTACCAGTCTCTTCTGATAGTCTCACCATGGACCAGTCTCTTCTGATAGTCTCACCATCTACCAGTCTCTTCTGATAGTCTCACCATCTATTAGTCTCTTCTGATAGTTCCACTTTCTACTAGTCTCTTCTGATAGTCTCACCATCTATTAGTCTCTTCTGATAGTTTCACCATCTACCAGTCTCTTCTGATAGTTCCACTTTAAACCAGACTCTCCTGATAGTTACACTTTCTACCAGACTCTTCTGATAGTTCCACATTCTACCAGACTCTTCTGATAGATTCACATTTACCAGTCTCTTCTGATTTTTCCACTTTCTACCAGACTCTTCTGATAGTCTCACCATCTATTAGTCTCTTCTGATAGTTCCACTTTCTACCAGTCTCTTCTGACAGTTTCACCATCTACCAGTCTCTTCTGATAGTTCCACATTCTTCCAGTCTCTTCTGATAGTCTCACCATCTATTAGTCTCTTCTGATAGTTCCACTTTCTACCGGTCTCTTCTGATAGTTCCACTTTAAACCAGACTCTTCTGAGAGTTACACTTTCTACGAGACTCTTCTGATAGTTCCACATTCTACCAGACTCTTCTGATAGTTTCACATTTACCAGTCTCTTCTGATTTTTCCACTTTCGACCAGACTCTTCTGATAGTCTCACCATCTATTAGTCTCTTCTGATAGTTCCACTTTCTACCAGTCTCTTCTGACATTTTCACCATCTACCAGTCTCTTCTGATAGTTCCACTTTCTTCCAGTCTCTTCTGATATTTTCACCATCTGCCAGTCTCTTCTGATAGTTTCACCATCTACCAGTCTCTTCTGATAGTTCCACTTTCTACCAGACTCTTCTGATAGTTTCACATTTACCAGTCTCTTCTGATAGTTCCACTTTCTACCAGTCTCTTCTGATAGTTCCACTTTCTACCAGACTCTTCTGATAGTTTCACATTTACCAGTCTCTTCTGATAGTTCCACTTTCTAGCAGTCTCTTCTGACAGTCTCACCATCTACCAGTCTCTTCTGATAGTTCCACTTTCTTCCAGTCTCTTCTGATAGTACCACTTTCTACCAGTCTTTACTGATAGTTTGACCATCTACCAGTCTCTTCTGAGAGTTTCACAATCTACCATTTTCTTCTGATAGTTACACTTTCTACCAGTCTCTTCTGATAGTCTCACCATCTATTAGTCTCTTCTGATAGTTACACTTTCTACCAGTCTCTTCTGATAGTTTCACCATCTACTAGTCTCGTCTGATAGTTCCACTTTCTACCAGACTCTTCTGATAGTCTCACCATCTATTAGTCTCTTCTGATAGTCTCACCATCTACCAGTCTCTTCTGATAGTCTCACCATCTACCAGTCTCTTCTGATAGTCTCACCATCTACCAGTCTCTTCTGAAAGTCTCACCATCTATTAGTCTCTTCTGATAGTTCCACTTTCTACTAGTCTCCTCTGATAGTCTCACCATCTATTAGTCTCTTCTGATAGTTTCACCATCTACAAGTCTCTTCTGATAGTTCCACTTTAAACCAGACTCTTCTGATAGTCTCACCATCTATTAGTCTCTTCTGATAGTTCCACTTTCTACCAGCCTCTTCTGATAGTTCCACTTTCTACCAGACTCTTCTGATAGTTCCATATTCTACCAGACTCTTCTGATAGTTTCACATTTACAAGTCTCTTCTGATTGTTCCACTTTCTTCCAGACTCTTCTGATAGTCTCACCATGTATTAGTCTCTTCTGATAGTTCCACTTTCTACCAGTCTCTTCTGACAGTTTCACCATCTACCAGTCTCTTCTGATAGTTCCACTTTCTTCCAGTCTCTTCTGATAGTCTCATCATCTATTAGTCTCTTCTGATAGTTCCACTTTCTACCGGTCACTTCTGATAGTTCCACTTTCTACCAGACTCTTCTGATAGTTTCACATTTACCAGTCTCTTCTGATTGTTCCACTTTCTACCAGAATCTTTTGATAGTTTCACCATCTACCAGTCTCTTCATATAGTTTCACCATCTACCAGTCTCTTCTCATGGTTCCACTTTCTACCAGACTCTTCTCATAGTCCCACCATCTATAAGTCTCTTCTGATAGTTCCACTTTCTACCAGTCTTTTCTGATAGTCTCACCATCCATTAGTCGCTTCTGAAAGTTTCACATCTACCAGTCTCTTCTGATAGTTCCACTTTCTACCAGACTCTTCTGATAGTCTTACCATCTATTAGTCTCTACTGATAGTCTCACCATCTACCAGTCTCTTCTGATAGTCTCACCATCGACCAGTCTCTTCTGATAGTCTCACCATCTACCAGTCTCTTCTGATAGTCTCACCATCTATTAGTCTCTTCTGATAGTTCCACTTTCTACTAGTCTCCTCTGATAGTCTCACCATCTATTAGTCTCTTCTGATAGTTTCACCATCTACCAGTCTCTTCTGATAGTTCCACTTTAAACAAGACTCTCCTGATAGTTACACTTTCTACCAGACTCTTCTGATAGTTCCACATTCTACCAGACTCTTCTGATAGTTTCACATTTACCAGTCTCTTCTGATTTTTCCACTTTCTACCAGACTCTTCTGATAGTCTCACCATCTATTAGTCTCTTCTGATAGTTTCACCATCTACCAGTCTCTTCTGATAGTTCCACTTTAAACAAGACTCTCCTGATAGTTACACTTTCTACCAGACTCTTCTGATAGTTCCACATTCTACCAGACTCTTCTGATAGTTTCACATTTACCAGTCTCTTCTGATAGTTCCACTTTCTACCAGTCTCTTCTGATAGTCTCACCATCCATTAGTCGCTTCTGAAAGTTTCACATCTACCAGTCTCTTCTGATAGTTCCACTTTCTACCAGACTCTTCTGATAGTCTTACCATCTATTAGTCTCTACTGATAGTCTCACCATCTACCAGTCTCTTCTGATAGTCTCACCATCGACCAGTCTCTTCTGATAGTCTCACCATCTACCAGTCTCTTCTGATAGTCTCACCATCTATTAGTCTCTTCTGATAGTTCCACTTTCTACTAGTCTCCTCTGATAGTCTCACCATCTATTAGTCTCTTCTGATAGTTTCACCATCTACCAGTCTCTTCTGATAGTTCCACTTTAAACAAGACTCTCCTGATAGTTACACTTTCTACCAGACTCTTCTGATAGTTCCACATTCTACCAGACTCTTCTGATAGTTTCACATTTACCAGTCTCTTCTGATTTTTCCACTTTCTACCAGACTCTTCTGATAGTCTCACCATCTATTAGTCTCTTCTGATAGTTTCACCATCTACCAGTCTCTTCTGATAGTTCCACTTTAAACAAGACTCTCCTGATAGTTACACTTTCTACCAGACTCTTCTGATAGTTCCACATTCTACCAGACTCTTCTGATAGTTTCACATTTACCAGTCTTTTCTGATTTTTCCACTTTCTACCAGACTCTTCTGATAGTCTCACCATCTATTAGTCTCTTCTGATATTTTCACCATCTGCCAGTCTCTTCTGATAGTTTCACCATCTACCAGTCTCTTCTGATAGTTCCACTTTCTACCAGACTCTTCTGATAGTTTCACATTTACCAGTCTCTTCTGATAGTTCCACTTTCTACCAGACTCTTCTGATAGTCTCACCATCTATTAGTCTCTTCTGATAGTTCCACTTTCTAGCAGTCTCTTCTGACAGTCTCACCATCTACCAGTCTCTTCTGATAGTTCCACTTTCTTCCAGTCTCTTCTGATAGTACCACTTTCTACCAGTCTTTACTGATAGTTTGACCGTCTACCAGTCTCTTCTGAGAGTTTCACAATCTACCATTTTCTTCTGATAGTTACACTTTCTACCAGTCTCTTCTGATAGTCTCACCATCTATTAGTCTCTTCTGATAGTTCCACTTTCTACCAGTCTCTTCTGATAGTTCCACTTTCTACCAGACTCTTCTGATAGTTCCACATTCTACCAGACTCTTCTGATAGTTCCATATTCTACCAGTCTCTTCTGAAAGTTTCACATCTACCAGTCTCTTCTGATAGTTCCACTTTCTACCAGACTCTTCTGATAGTCTCACCATCTATAAGTCTCTTCTGATAGTTCCACTTTCTTCCAGTCTCTTCTGATAGTCTCACCATCTACCAGTCTCTTCTGATAGTTCCACTTTATACAAGTCTCTACTGATAGTTTGACCATCTACCAGTCTCTTCTGATAGTTTCACCATCTACCAGTCTCGTCTGATAGTTACACTTTCTACCAGACTCTTCTGATAGTCTCACCATCTACCAGTCTCTTCTGATAGTCTCACCATCTATTAGTCTCTTCTGATAGTTCCACTTTCTACTAGTCTCCTCTGATAGTCTCACCATCTATTAGTCTCTTCTGATAGTTTCACCATCTACCAGTCTCTTCTGATAGTTCCACTTTAAACAAGACTCTCCTGATAGTTACACTTTCTACCAGACTCTTCTGATAGTTCCACATTCTACCAGACTCTTCTGATAGTTTCACATTTACCAGTCTCTTCTGATTTTTCCACTTTCTACCAGACTCTTCTGATAGTCTCACCATCTATTAGTCTCTTCTGATAGTTTCACCATCTACCAGTCTCTTCTGATAGTTCCACTTTAAACAAGACTCTCCTGATAGTTACACTTTCTACCAGACTCTTCTGATAGTTCCACATTCTACCAGACTCTTCTGATAGTTTCACATTTACCAGTCTTTTCTGATTTTTCCACTTTCTACCAGACTCTTCTGATAGTCTCACCATCTATTAGTCTCTTCTGATATTTTCACCATCTGCCAGTCTCTTCTGATAGTTTCACCATCTACCAGTCTCTTCTGATAGTTCCACTTTCTACCAGACTCTTCTGATAGTTTCACATTTACCAGTCTCTTCTGATAGTTCCACTTTCTACCAGACTCTTCTGATAGTCTCACCATCTATTAGTCTCTTCTGATAGTTCCACTTTCTAGCAGTCTCTTCTGACAGTCTCACCATCTACCAGTCTCTTCTGATAGTTCCACTTTCTTCCAGTCTCTTCTGATAGTACCACTTTCTACCAGTCTTTACTGATAGTTTGACCGTCTACCAGTCTCTTCTGAGAGTTTCACAATCTACCATTTTCTTCTGATAGTTACACTTTCTACCAGTCTCTTCTGATAGTCTCACCATCTATTAGTCTCTTCTGATAGTTCCACTTTCTACCAGTCTCTTCTGATAGTTCCACTTTCTACCAGACTCTTCTGATAGTTCCACATTCTACCAGACTCTTCTGATAGTTCCATATTCTACCAGTCTCTTCTGAAAGTTTCACATCTACCAGTCTCTTCTGATAGTTCCACTTTCTACCAGACTCTTCTGATAGTCTCACCATCTATAAGTCTCTTCTGATAGTTCCACTTTCTTCCAGTCTCTTCTGATAGTCTCACCATCTACCAGTCTCTTCTGATAGTTCCACTTTATACAAGTCTCTACTGATAGTTTGACCATCTACCAGTCTCTTCTGATAGTTTCACCATCTACCAGTCTCGTCTGATAGTTACACTTTCTACCAGACTCTTCTGATAGTCTCACCATCTATTAGTCTCTTCTGAAAGTCTCACCATCTACCAGTCTCTTCTGATAGTCTCACCATCTACCAGTCTCTTCTGATAGTCTCACCATCTACCAGTCTCTTCTGATAGTCTCACCATCTATTAGTCTCTTCTGATAGTTGCACTTTCTACTAATCTCCTCTGATAGTCTCACCATCTATTAGTCTCTTCTGATAGTTTCACCATCTACAAGTCTCTTCTGATAGTTCCACTTTAAACCAGACTCTTCTGATAGTCTCACCATCTATTAGTCTCTTCTGATAGTTCCACTTTCTACCAGTCTCTTCTGATAGTTCCACTTTCTACCAGACTCTTCTGAGAGTTCCATATTCTACCAGACTCTTCTGATAGTTTCACATTTACAAGTCTCTTCTGATTGTTCCACTTTCTACCAGACTCTTCTGATAGTCTCACCATGTATTAGTCTCTTCTGATAGTTCCACTTTCTACCAGTCTCTTCTGACAGTTTCACCATCTACCAGTCTCTTCTGATAGTTCCACTTTCTTCCAGTCTCTTCTGATAGTCTCACCATCTATTAGTCTCTTCTGATAGTTCCACTTTCTTCCAGTCTCTTCTGATAGTCTCACCATCTACCAGTCTCTTCTGATAGTCTCACCATCTACCAGTCTCTTCTGATAGTCTCACCATCTACCAGTCTCTTCTGAAAGTCTCACCATCTATTAGTCTCTTCTGATAGTTCCACTTTCTACTAGTCTCCTCTGATAGTCTCACCATCTATTAGTCTCTTCTGATAGTTTCACCATCTACAAGTCTCTTCTGATAGTTCCACTTTAAACCAGACTCTTCTGATAGTCTCACCATCTATTAGTCTCTTCTGATAGTTCCACTTTCTACCAGTCTCTTCTGATAGTTCCACTTTCTACCAGACTCTTCTGATAGTTCCATATTCTACCAGACTCTTCTGATAGTTTCACATTTACAAGTCTCTTCTGATTGTTCCACTTTCTACCAGACTCTTCTGACAGTTTCACCATCTACCAGTCTCTTCTGATAGTTCCACTTTCTTCCAGTCTCTTCTGATAGTCTCACCATCTATTAGTCTCTTCTGATAGTTCCACTTTCTACCGGTCTCTTCTGACAGTTTCACCATCTACCAGTCTCTTCTGATAGTTCCACTTTCTTCCAGTCTCTTCTGATAGTCTCACCATCTATTAGTCTCTTCTGATAGTTCCACTTTCTACCGGTCACTTCTGATAGTTCCACTTTCTACCAGACTCTTCTGATAGTTTCACATTTACCAGTCTCTTCTGATTGTCCCACTTTCTACCAGAATCTTCTGATAGTTTCACCATCTACCAGTCTCTTCATATAGTTTCACCATCTACCAGTCTCTTCTCATGGTTCCACTTTCTACCAGACTCTTCTCATAGTCCCACCATCTATAAGTCTCTTCTGATAGTTCCACTTTCTACCAGTCTCTTCTGATAGTCTCACCATCCATTAGTCGCTTCTGAAAGATTCACATCTACCAGTCTCTTCTGATAGTTCCACTTTCTACCAGACTCTTCTGATAGTCTTACCATCTATTAGTCTCTACTGATAGTCTCACCATTTACCAGTCTCTTCTGATAGTCTCACCATGGACCAGTCTCTTCTGATAGTCTCACCATCTACCAGTCTCTTCTGATAGTCTCACCATCTATTAGTCTCTTCTGATAGTTCCACTTTCTACTAGTCTCTTCTGATAGTCTCACCATCTATTAGTCTCTTCTGATAGTTTCACCATCTACCAGTCTCTTCTGATAGTTCCACTTTAAACAAGACTCTCCTGATAGTTACACTTTCTACCAGACTCTTCTGATAGTTCCACATTCTACCAGACTCTTCTGATAGTTTCACATTTACCAGTCTCTTCTGATTTTTCCACTTTCTACCAGACTCTTCTGATAGTCTCACCATCAATTAGTCTCTTCTGATAGTTCCACTTTCTACCAGTCTCTTCTGACAGTTTCACCATCTACCAGTCTCTTCTGATAGTTCCACATTCTTCCAGTCTCTTCTGATAGTCTCACCATCTATTAGTCTCTTCTGATAGTTCCACTTTCTACCGGTCTCTTCTGATAGTTCCACTTTAAACCAGACTCTTCTGATAGTTCCACTTTCTTCCAGTCTCTTCTGATATTTTCACCATCTGCCAGTCTCTTCTGATAGTTTCACCATCTACCAGTCTCTTCTGATAGTTCCACTTTCTACCAGACTCTTCTGATAGTTTCACATTTACCAGTCTCTTCTGATAGTTCCACTTTCTACCAGACTCTTCTGATAGTCTCACCATCTATTAGTCTCTTCTGATAGTTCCACTTTCTAGCAGTCTCTTCTGACAGTCTCACCATCTACCAGTCTCTTCTGATAGTTCCACTTTCTTCCAGTCTCTTCTGATAGTTCCACTTTCTACCAGTCTCTTCTGATAGTTCCACTTTCTACCAGACTCTTCTGATAGTTCCATATTCTACCAGACTCTTCTGATAGTTTCACATTTACAAGTCTCTTCTGATTGTTCCACTTTCTACCAGACTCTTCTGATAGTCTCACCATGTATTAGTCTCTTCTGATAGTTCCACTTTCTATCAGTCTCTTCTGACAGTTTCACCATCTACCAGTCTCTTCTGATAGTTCCACTTTCTTCCAGTCTCTTCTGATAGTCTCACCATCTATTAGTCTCTTCTGATAGTTCCACTTTCTACCGGTCACTTCTGATAGTTCCACTTTCTACCAGACTGTTCTGATAGTTTCACATTTACCAGTCTCTTCTGATTGTTCCACTTTCTACCAGAATCTTCTGATAGTTTCACCATCTACCAGTCTCTTCATATAGTTTCACCATCTACCAGTCTCTTCTCATGGTTCCACTTTCTACCAGACTCTTCTCATAGTCCCACCATCTATAAGTCTCTTCTGATAGTTCCACTTTCTACCAGTCTCTTCTGATAGTCTCACCATCCATTAGTCGCTTCTGAAAGTTTCACATCTACCAGTCTCTTCTGATAGTTCCACTTTCTACCAGACTCTTCTGATAGTCTTACCATCTATTAGTCTCTACTGATAGTCTCACAATCTACCAGTCTCTTCTGATAGTCTCACCATCGACCAGTCTCTTCTGATAGTCTCACCATCTACCAGTCTCTTCTGATAGTCTCACCATCTATTAGTCTCTTCTGATAGTTTCACCATCTACCAGTCTCTTCTGATAGTTCCACTTTAAACCAGACTCTCCTGATAGTTACACTTTCTACCAGACTCTTCTGATAGTTCCACATTCTACCAGACTCTTCTGATAGATTCACATTTACCAGTCTCTTCTGATTTTTCCACTTTCTACCAGACTCTTCTGATAGTCTCACCATCTATTAGTCTCTTCTGATAGTTCCACTTTCTACCAGTCTCTTCTGACAGTTTCACCATCTACCAGTCTCTTCTGATAGTTCCACATTCTTCCAGTCTCTTCTGATAGTCTCACCATCTATTAGTCTCTTCTGATAGTTCCACTTTCTACCGGTCTCTTCTGATAGTTCCACTTTAAACCAGACTCTTCTGAGAGTTACACTTTCTACGAGACTCTTCTGATAGTTCCACATTCTACCAGACTCTTCTGATAGTTTCACATTTACCAGTCTCTTCTGATTTTTCCACTTTCGACCAGACTCTTCTGATAGTCTCACCATTTATTAGTCTCTTCTGATAGTTCCACTTTCTACCAGTCTCTTCTGACATTTTCACCATCTACCAGTCTCTTCTGATAGTTCCACTTTCTTCCAGTCTCTTCTGATATTTTCACCATCTGCCAGTCTCTTCTGATAGTTTCACCATCTACCAGTCTCTTCTGATAGTTCCACTTTCTACCAGACTCTTCTGATAGTTTCACATTTACCAGTCTCTTCTGATAGTTCCACTTTCTACCAGTCTCTTCTGATAGTTCCACTTTCTACCAGACTCTTCTGATAGTTTCACATTTACCAGTCTCTTCTGATAGTTCCACTTTCTAGCAGTCTCTTCTGACAGTCTCACCATCTACCAGTCTCTTCTGATAGTTCCACTTTCTTCCAGTCTCTTCTGATAGTACCACTTTCTACCAGTCTTTACTGATAGTTTGACCATCTACCAGTCTCTTCTGAGAGTTTCACAATCTACCATTTTCTTCTGATAGTTACACTTTCTACCAGTCTCTTCTGATAGTCTCACCATCTATTAGTCTCTTCTGATAGTTCCACTTTCTACCAGTCTCTTCTGACAGTTTCACCATCTACCAGTCTCTTCTGATAGTTCCACTTTCTTCCAGTCTCTTCTGATAGTCTCACCATCTATTAGTCTCTTCTGATAGTTCCACTTTCTACCGGTCACTTCTGATAGTTCCACTTTCTACCAGACTCTTCTGATAGTTTCACATTTACCAGTCTCTTCTGATTGTTCCACTTTCTACCAGAATCTTCTGATAGTTTCACCATCTACCAGTCTCTTCATATAGTTTCACCATCTACCAGTCTCTTCTCATGGTTCCACTTTCTACCAGACTCTTCTCATAGTCCCACCATCTATAAGTCTCTTCTGATAGTTCCACTTTCTACCAGTCTCTTCTGATAGTCTCACCATCCATTAGTCGCTTCTGAAAGTTTCACATCTACCAGTCTCTTCTGATAGTTCCACTTTCTACCAGACTCTTCTGATAGTCTTACCATCTATTAGTCTCTACTGATAGTCTCACCATTTACCAGTCTCTTCTGATAGTCTCACCATGGACCAGTCTCTTCTGATAGTCTCACCATCTACCAGTCTCTTCTGATAGTCTCACCATCTATTAGTCTCTTCTGATAGTTCCACTTTCTACTAGTCTCTTCTGATAGTCTCACCATCTATTAGTCTCTTCTGATAGTTTCACCATCTACCAGTCTCTTCTGATAGTTCCACTTTAAACCAGACTCTCCTGATAGTTACACTTTCTACCAGACTCTTCTGATAGTTCCACATTCTACCAGACTCTTCTGATAGATTCACATTTACCAGTCTCTTCTGATTTTTCCACTTTCTACCAGACTCTTCTGATAGTCTCACCATCTATTAGTCTCTTCTGATAGTTCCACTTTCTACCAGTCTCTTCTGACAGTTTCACCATCTACCAGTCTCTTCTGATAGTTCCACATTCTTCCAGTCTCTTCTGATAGTCTCACCATCTATTAGTCTCTTCTGATAGTTCCACTTTCTACCGGTCTCTTCTGATAGTTCCACTTTAAACCAGACTCTTCTGAGAGTTACACTTTCTACGAGACTCTTCTGATAGTTCCACATTCTACCAGACTCTTCTGATAGTTTCACATTTACCAGTCTCTTCTGATTTTTCCACTTTCGACCAGACTCTTCTGATAGTCTCACCATCTATTAGTCTCTTCTGATAGTTCCACTTTCTACCAGTCTCTTCTGACATTTTCACCATCTACCAGTCTCTTCTGATAGTTCCACTTTCTTCCAGTCTCTTCTGATATTTTCACCATCTGCCAGTCTCTTCTGATAGTTTCACCATCTACCAGTCTCTTCTGATAGTTCCACTTTCTACCAGACTCTTCTGATAGTTTCACATTTACCAGTCTCTTCTGATAGTTCCACTTTCTACCAGTCTCTTCTGATAGTTCCACTTTCTACCAGACTCTTCTGATAGTTTCACATTTACCAGTCTCTTCTGATAGTTCCACTTTCTAGCAGTCTCTTCTGACAGTCTCACCATCTACCAGTCTCTTCTGATAGTTCCACTTTCTTCCAGTCTCTTCTTATAGTACCACTTTCTACCAGTCTTTACTGATAGTTTGACCATCTACCAGTCTCTTCTGAGAGTTTCACAATCTACCATTTTCTTCTGATAGTTACACTTTCTACCAGTCTCTTCTGATAGTCTCACCATCTATTAGTCTCTTCTGATAGTTCCACTTTCTACCAGTCTCTTCTGACAGTTTCACCATCTACCAGTCTCTTCTGATAGTTCCACTTTCTTCCAGTCTCTTCTGATAGTCTCACCATCTATTAGTCTCTTCTGATAGTTCCACTTTCTACCGGTCACTTCTGATAGTTCCACTTTCTACCAGACTCTTCTGATAGTTTCACATTTACCAGTCTCTTCTGATTGTTCCACTTTCTACCAGAATCTTCTGATAGTTTCACCATCTACCAGTCTCTTCATATAGTTTCACCATCTACCAGTCTCTTCTCATGGTTCCACTTTCTACCAGACTCTTCTCATAGTCCCACCATCTATAAGTCTCTTCTGATAGTTCCACTTTCTACCAGTCTCTTCTGATAGTCTCACCATCCATTAGTCGCTTCTGAAAGTTTCACATCTACCAGTCTCTTCTGATAGTTCCACTTTCTACCAGACTCTTCTGATAGTCTTACCATCTATTAGTCTCTACTGATAGTCTCACCATTTACCAGTCTCTTCTGATAGTCTCACCATGGACCAGTCTCTTCTGATAGTCTCACCATCTACCAGTCTCTTCTGATAGTCTCACCATCTATTAGTCTCTTCTGATAGTTCCACTTTCTACTAGTCTCTTCTGATAGTCTCACCATCTTTTAGTCTCTTCTGATAGTTTCACCATCTACCAGTCTCTTCTGATAGTTCCACTTTAAACAAGACTCTCCTGATAGTTACACTTTCTACCAGACTCTTCTGATAGTTCCACATTCTACCAGACTCTTCTGATAGTTTCACATTTACCAGTCTCTTCTGATTTTTCCACTTTCTACCAGACTCTTCTGATAGTCTCACCATCAATTAGTCTCTTCTGATAGTTCCACTTTCTACCAGTCTCTTCTGACAGTTTCACCATCTACCAGTCTCTTCTGATAGTTCCACATTCTTCCAGTCTCTTCTGATAGTCTCACCATCTATTAGTCTCTTCTGATAGTTCCACTTTCTACCGGTCTCTTCTGATAGTTCCACTTTAAACCAGACTCTTCTGATAGTTCCACTTTCTTCCAGTCTCTTCTGATATTTTCACCATCTGCCAGTCTCTTCTGATAGTTTCACCATCTACCAGTCTCTTCTGATAGTTCCACTTTCTACCAGACTCTTCTGATAGTTTCACATTTACCAGTCTCTTCTGATAGTTCCACTTTCTACCAGACTCTTCTGATAGTCTCACCATCTATTAGTCTCTTCTGATAGTTCCACTTTCTAGCAGTCTCTTCTGACAGTCTCACCATCTACCAGTCTCTTCTGATAGTTCCACTTTCTTCCAGTCTCTTCTGATAGTACCATTTTCTACCAGTCTTTACTGATTGTTTGACCATCTACCAGTCTCTTATGAGACTTTCACAATCTACCATTTTCTTCTGATAGTTACACTTTCTACCAGTCTCTTCTGATAGTCTCACCATCTATTAGTCTCTTCTGATAGTTCCACTTTCTACCAGTCTCTTCTGATAGTTCCACTTTCTACCAGACTCTTCTGATAGTTCCACATTCTACCAGACTCTTCTGATAGTTCCATATTCTACCAGACTCTTCTGATAGTTTCACATTTACAAGTTTCTTCTGATTGTTCCACTTTCTACCAGACTCTTCTGATAGTCTCACCATGTATTAGTCTCTTCTGATAGTTCCACTTTCTATCAGTCTCTTCTGACAGTTTCACCATCTACCAGTCTCTTTTGATAGTTCCACTTTCTTCCAGTCTCTTCTGATAGTCTCACCATCTATTAGTCTCTTCTGATAGTTCCACTTTCTACCGGTCACTTCTGATAGTTCCACTTTCTACCAGACTGTTCTGATAGTTTCACATTTACCAGTCTCTTCTGATTGTTCCACTTTCTACCAGAATCTTCTGATAGTTTCACCATCTACCAGTCTCTTCATATAGTTTCACCATCTACCAGTCTCTTCTCATGGTTCCACTTTCTACCAGACTCTTCTCATAGTCCCACCATCTATAAGTTTCTTCTGATAGTTCCACTTTCTACCAGTCTCTTCTGATAGTCTCACCATCCATTAGTCGCTTCTGAAAGTTTCACATCTACCAGTCTCTTCTGATAGTTCCACTTTCTACCAGACTCTTCTGATAGTCTTACCATCTATTAGTCTCTACTGATAGTCTCACAATCTACCAGTCTCTTCTGATAGTCTCACCATCGACCAGTCTCTTCTGATAGTCTCACCATCTACCAGTCTCTTCTGATAGTCTCACCATCTATTAGTCTCTTCTGATAGTTTCACCATCTACCAGTCTCTTCTGATAGTTCCACTTTAAACCAGACTCTCCTGATAGTTACACTTTCTACCAGACTCTTCTGATAGTTCCACATTCTACCAGACTCTTCTGATAGATTCACATTTACCAGTCTCTTCTGATTTTTCCACTTTCTACCAGACTCTTCTGATAGTCTCACCATCTATTAGTCTCTTCTGATAGTTCCACTTTCTACCAGTCTCTTCTGACAGTTTCACCATCTACCAGTCTCTTCTGATAGTTCCACATTCTTCCAGTCTCTTCTGATAGTCTCACCATCTATTAGTCTCTTCTGATAGTTCCACTTTCTACCGGTCTCTTCTGATAGTTCCACTTTAAACCAGACTCTTCTGAGAGTTACACTTTCTACGAGACTCTTCTGATAGTTCCACATTCTACCAGACTCTTCTGATAGTTTCACATTTACCAGTCTCTTCTGATTTTTCCACTTTCGACCAGACTCTTCTGATAGTCTCACCATCTATTAGTCTCTTCTGATAGTTCCACTTTCTACCAGTCTCTTCTGACATTTTCACCATCTACCAGTCTCTTCTGATAGTTCCACTTTCTTCCAGTCTCTTCTGATATTTTCACCATCTGCCAGTCTCTTCTGATAGTTTCACCATCTACCAGTCTCTTCTGATAGTTCCACTTTCTACCAGACTCTTCTGATAGTTTCACATTTACCAGTCTCTTCTGATAGTTCCACTTTCTACCAGTCTCTTCTGATAGTTCCACTTTCTACCAGACTCTTCTGATAGTTTCACATTTACCAGTCTCTTCTGATAGTTCCACTTTCTAGCAGTCTCTTCTGACAGTCTCACCATCTACCAGTCTCTTCTGATAGTTCCACTTTCTTCCAGTCTCTTCTGATAGTACCACTTTCTACCAGTCTTTACTGATAGTTTGACCATCTACCAGTCTCTTCTGAGAGTTTCACAATCTACCATTTTCTTCTGATAGTTACACTTTCTACCAGTCTCTTCTGATAGTCTCACCATCTATTAGTCTCTTCTGATAGTTCCACTTTCTACCAGTCTCTTCTGACAGTTTCACCATCTACCAGTCTCTTCTGATAGTTCCACTTTCTTCCAGTCTCTTCTGATAGTCTCACCATCTATTAGTCTCTTCTGATAGTTCCACTTTCTACCGGTCACTTCTGATAGTTCCACTTTCTACCAGACTCTTCTGATAGTTTCACATTTACCAGTCTCTTCTGATTGTTCCACTTTCTACCAGAATCTTCTGATAGTTTCACCATCTACCAGTCTCTTCATATAGTTTCACCATCTACCAGTCTCTTCTCATGGTTCCACTTTCTACCAGACTCTTCTCATAGTCCCACCATCTATAAGTCTCTTCTGATAGTTCCACTTTCTACCAGTCTCTTCTGATAGTCTCACCATCCATTAGTCGCTTCTGAAAGTTTCACATCTACCAGTCTCTTCTGATAGTTCCACTTTCTACCAGACTCTTCTGATAGTCTTACCATCTATTAGTCTCTACTGATAGTCTCACAATCTACCAGTCTCTTCTGATAGTCTCACCATCAACCAGTCTCTTCTGATAGTCTCACCATCTACCAGTCTCTTCTGATAGTCTCACCATCTATTAGTCTCTTCTGATAGTTTCACCATCTACCAGTCTCTTCTGATAGTTCCACTTTAAACCAGACTCTCCTGATAGTTACACTTTCTACCAGACTCTTCTGATAGTTCCACATTCTACCAGACTCTTCTGATAGTCTCACCATCCATTAGTCGCTTCTGAAAGTTTCACATCTACCAGTCTCTTCTGATAGTTCCACTTTCTACCAGACTCTTCTGATAGTCTTACCATCTATTAGTCTCTACTGATAGTCTCACCATTTACCAGTCTCTTCTGATAGTCTCACCATGGACCAGTCTCTTCTGATAGTCTCACCATCTACCAGTCTCTTCTGATAGTCTCACCATCTATTAGTCTCTTCTGATAGTTCCACTTTCTACTAGTCTCTTCTGATAGTCTCACCATCTATTAGTCTCTTCTGATAGTTTCACCATCTACCAGTCTCTTCTGATAGTTCCACTTTAAACCAGACTCTCCTGATAGTTACACTTTCTACCAGACTCTTCTGATAGTTCCACATTCTACCAGACTCTTCTGATAGATTCACATTTACCAGTCTCTTCTGATTTTTCCACTTTCTACCAGACTCTTCTGATAGTCTCACCATCTATTAGTCTCTTCTGATAGTTCCACTTTCTACCAGTCTCTTCTGACAGTTTCACCATCTACCAGTCTCTTCTGATAGTTCCACATTCTTCCAGTCTCTTCTGATAGTCTCACCATCTATTAGTCTCTTCTGATAGTTCCACTTTCTACCGGTCTCTTCTGATAGTTCCACTTTAAACCAGACTCTTCTGAGAGTTACACTTTCTACGAGACTCTTCTGATAGTTCCACATTCTACCAGACTCTTCTGATAGTTTCACATTTACCAGTCTCTTCTGATTTTTCCACTTTCGACCAGACTCTTCTGATAGTCTCACCATCTATTAGTCTCTTCTGATAGTTCCACTTTCTACCAGTCTCTTCTGACATTTTCACCATCTACCAGTCTCTTCTGATAGTTCCACTTTCTTCCAGTCTCTTCTGATATTTTCACCATCTGCCAGTCTCTTCTGATAGTTTCACCATCTACCAGTCTCTTCTGATAGTTCCACTTTCTACCAGACTCTTCTGATAGTTTCACATTTACCAGTCTCTTCTGATAGTTCCACTTTCTACCAGTCTCTTCTGATAGTTCCACTTTCTACCAGACTCTTCTGATAGTTTCACATTTACCAGTCTCTTCTGATAGTTCCACTTTCTAGCAGTCTCTTCTGACAGTCTCACCATCTACCAGTCTCTTCTGATAGTTCCACTTTCTTCCAGTCTCTTCTTATAGTACCACTTTCTACCAGTCTTTACTGATAGTTTGACCATCTACCAGTCTCTTCTGAGAGTTTCACAATCTACCATTTTCTTCTGATAGTTACACTTTCTACCAGTCTCTTCTGATAGTCTCACCATCTATTAGTCTCTTCTGATAGTTCCACTTTCTACCAGTCTCTTCTGACAGTTTCACCATCTACCAGTCTCTTCTGATAGTTCCACTTTCTTCCAGTCTCTTCTGATAGTCTCACCATCTATTAGTCTCTTCTGATAGTTCCACTTTCTACCGGTCACTTCTGATAGTTCCACTTTCTACCAGACTCTTCTGATAGTTTCACATTTACCAGTCTCTTCTGATTGTTCCACTTTCTACCAGAATCTTCTGATAGTTTCACCATCTACCAGTCTCTTCATATAGTTTCACCATCTACCAGTCTCTTCTCATGGTTCCACTTTCTACCAGACTCTTCTCATAGTCCCACCATCTATAAGTCTCTTCTGATAGTTCCACTTTCTACCAGTCTCTTCTGATAGTCTCACCATCCATTAGTCGCTTCTGAAAGTTTCACATCTACCAGTCTCTTCTGATAGTTCCACTTTCTACCAGACTCTTCTGATAGTCTTACCATCTATTAGTCTCTACTGATAGTCTCACCATTTACCAGTCTCTTCTGATAGTCTCACCATGGACCAGTCTCTTCTGATAGTCTCACCATCTACCAGTCTCTTCTGATAGTCTCACCATCTATTAGTCTCTTCTGATAGTTCCACTTTCTACTAGTCTCTTCTGATAGTCTCA
Source organism: Thymallus thymallus (assembly GCA_023634145.1). Classification (NCBI taxonomy): domain Eukaryota; kingdom Metazoa; phylum Chordata; class Actinopteri; order Salmoniformes; family Salmonidae; genus Thymallus; species Thymallus thymallus. The sequence continues at coordinate 19,268,407 of CM042414.1, forward strand.
CCATCTTTTAGTCTCTTCTGATAGTTTCACCATCTACCAGTCTCTTCTGATAGTTCCACTTTAAACAAGACTCTCCTGATAGTTACACTTTCTACCAGACTCTTCTGATAGTTCCACATTCTACCAGACTCTTCTGATAGTTTCACATTTACCAGTCTCTTCTGATTTTTCCACTTTCTACCAGACTCTTCTGATAGTCTCACCATCAATTAGTCTCTTCTGATAGTTCCACTTTCTACCAGTCTCTTCTGACAGTTTCACCATCTACCAGTCTCTTCTGATAGTTCCACATTCTTCCAGTCTCTTCTGATAGTCTCACCATCTATTAGTCTCTTCTGATAGTTCCACTTTCTACCGGTCTCTTCTGATAGTTCCACTTTAAACCAGACTCTTCTGATAGTTCCACTTTCTTCCAGTCTCTTCTGATATTTTCACCATCTGCCAGTCTCTTCTGATAGTTTCACCATCTACCAGTCTCTTCTGATAGTTCCACTTTCTACCAGACTCTTCTGATAGTTTCACATTTACCAGTCTCTTCTGATAGTTCCACTTTCTACCAGACTCTTCTGATAGTCTCACCATCTATTAGTCTCTTCTGATAGTTCCACTTTCTAGCAGTCTCTTCTGACAGTCTCACCATCTACCAGTCTCTTCTGATAGTTCCACTTTCTTCCAGTCTCTTCTGATAGTACCATTTTCTACCAGTCTTTACTGATTGTTTGACCATCTACCAGTCTCTTATGAGACTTTCACAATCTACCATTTTCTTCTGATAGTTACACTTTCTACCAGTCTCTTCTGATAGTCTCACCATCTATTAGTCTCTTCTGATAGTTCCACTTTCTACCAGTCTCTTCTGATAGTTCCACTTTCTACCAGACTCTTCTGATAGTTCCACATTCTACCAGACTCTTCTGATAGTTCCATATTCTACCAGACTCTTCTGATAGTTTCACATTTACAAGTTTCTTCTGATTGTTCCACTTTCTACCAGACTCTTCTGATAGTCTCACCATGTATTAGTCTCTTCTGATAGTTCCACTTTCTATCAGTCTCTTCTGACAGTTTCACCATCTACCAGTCTCTTTTGATAGTTCCACTTTCTTCCAGTCTCTTCTGATAGTCTCACCATCTATTAGTCTCTTCTGATAGTTCCACTTTCTACCGGTCACTTCTGATAGTTCCACTTTCTACCAGACTGTTCTGATAGTTTCACATTTACCAGTCTCTTCTGATTGTTCCACTTTCTACCAGAATCTTCTGATAGTTTCACCATCTACCAGTCTCTTCATATAGTTTCACCATCTACCAGTCTCTTCTCATGGTTCCACTTTCTACCAGACTCTTCTCATAGTCCCACCATCTATAAGTTTCTTCTGATAGTTCCACTTTCTACCAGTCTCTTCTGATAGTCTCACCATCCATTAGTCGCTTCTGAAAGTTTCACATCTACCAGTCTCTTCTGATAGTTCCACTTTCTACCAGACTCTTCTGATAGTCTTACCATCTATTAGTCTCTACTGATAGTCTCACAATCTACCAGTCTCTTCTGATAGTCTCACCATCGACCAGTCTCTTCTGATAGTCTCACCATCTACCAGTCTCTTCTGATAGTCTCACCATCTATTAGTCTCTTCTGATAGTTTCACCATCTACCAGTCTCTTCTGATAGTTCCACTTTAAACCAGACTCTCCTGATAGTTACACTTTCTACCAGACTCTTCTGATAGTTCCACATTCTACCAGACTCTTCTGATAGATTCACATTTACCAGTCTCTTCTGATTTTTCCACTTTCTACCAGACTCTTCTGATAGTCTCACCATCTATTAGTCTCTTCTGATAGTTCCACTTTCTACCAGTCTCTTCTGACAGTTTCACCATCTACCAGTCTCTTCTGATAGTTCCACATTCTTCCAGTCTCTTCTGATAGTCTCACCATCTATTAGTCTCTTCTGATAGTTCCACTTTCTACCGGTCTCTTCTGATAGTTCCACTTTAAACCAGACTCTTCTGAGAGTTACACTTTCTACGAGACTCTTCTGATAGTTCCACATTCTACCAGACTCTTCTGATAGTTTCACATTTACCAGTCTCTTCTGATTTTTCCACTTTCGACCAGACTCTTCTGATAGTCTCACCATCTATTAGTCTCTTCTGATAGTTCCACTTTCTACCAGTCTCTTCTGACATTTTCACCATCTACCAGTCTCTTCTGATAGTTCCACTTTCTTCCAGTCTCTTCTGATATTTTCACCATCTGCCAGTCTCTTCTGATAGTTTCACCATCTACCAGTCTCTTCTGATAGTTCCACTTTCTACCAGACTCTTCTGATAGTTTCACATTTACCAGTCTCTTCTGATAGTTCCACTTTCTACCAGTCTCTTCTGATAGTTCCACTTTCTACCAGACTCTTCTGATAGTTTCACATTTACCAGTCTCTTCTGATAGTTCCACTTTCTAGCAGTCTCTTCTGACAGTCTCACCATCTACCAGTCTCTTCTGATAGTTCCACTTTCTTCCAGTCTCTTCTGATAGTACCACTTTCTACCAGTCTTTACTGATAGTTTGACCATCTACCAGTCTCTTCTGAGAGTTTCACAATCTACCATTTTCTTCTGATAGTTACACTTTCTACCAGTCTCTTCTGATAGTCTCACCATCTATTAGTCTCTTCTGATAGTTCCACTTTCTACCAGTCTCTTCTGACAGTTTCACCATCTACCAGTCTCTTCTGATAGTTCCACTTTCTTCCAGTCTCTTCTGATAGTCTCACCATCTATTAGTCTCTTCTGATAGTTCCACTTTCTACCGGTCACTTCTGATAGTTCCACTTTCTACCAGACTCTTCTGATAGTTTCACATTTACCAGTCTCTTCTGATTGTTCCACTTTCTACCAGAATCTTCTGATAGTTTCACCATCTACCAGTCTCTTCATATAGTTTCACCATCTACCAGTCTCTTCTCATGGTTCCACTTTCTACCAGACTCTTCTCATAGTCCCACCATCTATAAGTCTCTTCTGATAGTTCCACTTTCTACCAGTCTCTTCTGATAGTCTCACCATCCATTAGTCGCTTCTGAAAGTTTCACATCTACCAGTCTCTTCTGATAGTTCCACTTTCTACCAGACTCTTCTGATAGTCTTACCATCTATTAGTCTCTACTGATAGTCTCACAATCTACCAGTCTCTTCTGATAGTCTCACCATCGACCAGTCTCTTCTGATAGTCTCACCATCTACCAGTCTCTTCTGATAGTCTCACCATCTATTAGTCTCTTCTGATAGTTTCACCATCTACCAGTCTCTTCTGATAGTTCCACTTTAAACCAGACTCTCCTGATAGTTACACTTTCTACCAGACTCTTCTGATAGTTCCACATTCTACCAGACTCTTCTGATAGTTTCACATTTACCAGTCTCTTCTGATTTTTCCACTTTCTACCAGACTCTTCTGATAGTCTCACCATCTATTAGTCTCTTCTGATAGTTCCACTTTCTACCAGTCTCTTCTGACAGTTTCACCATCTACCAGTCTCTTCTGATAGTTCCACATTCTTCCAGTCTCTTCTGATAGTCTCACCATCTATTAGTCTCTTCTGATAGTTCCACTTTCTACCGGTCTCTTCTGATAGTTCCACTTTAAACCAGACTCTTCTGAGAGTTTCACATTTACCAGTCTCTTCTGATAGTTCCACTTTCTACCAGACTCTTCTGATAGTCTCACCATCTATTAGTCTCCTCTGATAGTTCCACTTTCTAGCAGTCTCTTCTGACAGTCTCACCATCTACCAGTCTCTTCTGATAGTTCCACTTTCTTCCAGTCTCTTCTGATAGTTCCACTTTCTACCGGTCACTTCTGATAGTTCCACTTTCTACCAGACTCTTCTGATAGTTTCACATTTACCAGTCTCTTCTGATTGTTCCACTTTCTACCAGAATCTTCTGATAGTTTCACCATCTACCAGTCTCTTCATATAGTTTCACCATCTACCAGTCTCTTCTCATGGTTCCACTTTCTACCAGACTCTTCTCATAGTCCCACCATCTATAAGTCTCTTCTGATAGTTCCACTTTCTACCAGTCTCTTCTGATAGTCTCACCATCCATTAGTCGCTTCTGAAAGTTTCACATCTACCAGTCTCTTCTGATAGTTCCACTTTCTACCAGACTCTTCTGATAGTCTTACCATCTATTAGTCTCTACTGATAGTCTCACAATCTACCAGTCTCTTCTGATAGTCTCACCATCGACCAGTCTCTTCTGATAGTCTCACCATCTACCAGTCTCTTCTGATAGTCTCACCATCTATTAGTCTCTTCTGATAGTTTCACCATCTACCAGTCTCTTCTGATAGTTCCACTTTAAACCAGACTCTCCTGATAGTTACACTTTCTACCAGACTCTTCTGATAGTTCCACATTCTACCAGACTCTTCTGATAGTTTCACATTTACCAGTCTCTTCTGATTTTTCCACTTTCTACCAGACTCTTCTGATAGTCTCACCATCTATTAGTCTCTTCTGATAGTTCCACTTTCTACCAGTCTCTTCTGACAGTTTCACCATCTACCAGTCTCTTCTGATAGTTCCACATTCTTCCAGTCTCTTCTGATAGTCTCACCATCTATTAGTCTCTTCTGATAGTTCCACTTTCTACCGGTCTCTTCTGATAGTTCCACTTTAAACCAGACTCTTCTGAGAGTTTCACATTTACCAGTCTCTTCTGATAGTTCCACTTTCTACCAGACTCTTCTGATAGTCTCACCATCTATTAGTCTCCTCTGATAGTTCCACTTTCTAGCAGTCTCTTCTGACAGTCTCACCATCTACCAGTCTCTTCTGATAGTTCCACTTTCTTCCAGTCTCTTCTGATAGTACCACTTTCTACCAGTCTTTACTGATAGTTTGACCATCTACCAGTCTCTTCTGAGAGTTTCACAATCTACCATTTTCTTCTGATAGTTACACTTTCTACCAGTCTCTCCTGATAGTCTCACCATGTATTAGTCTCTTCTGATAGTTCCACTTTATACCAGTCTCTTCTGATAGTTCCACTTTCTACCAGACTCTTCTGATAGTTCCACATTCTACCAGACTCTTCTGATAGTTTCACATTTACAAGTCTCATCTGATTGTTCCACTTTCTACCATAGTCTTCTGATAGACTCACCATCTATTAGTCTCTTCTGATAGTTCCACTTTAAACCAGACTCTCCTGATATTTACACTTTCTACCAGACTCTTCTGATAGTTTCACATTCTACCAGACTCTTCTGATAGTTTCACATTTACCAGTCTCTTCTGATTTTTCCACTTTCTACCAGACTCTTCTGATAGTCTCACCATTTATTAGTCTCTTCTGATAGTTCCACTTTCTACCAGTCTCTTTTGACAGTTCCACTTTCTACCAGACTCTTCTGATAGTTCCACATTCTACCAGACTCTTCTGATAGTTTCACATTTACAAGTCTCATCTGATTGTTCCACTTTCTACCAGTCTCTTCTGACAGTTTCACCATCTACCAGTCTCTTCTGATAGTTCCACATTCTTCCAGTCTCTTCTGATAGTCTCACCATCTATTAGTCTCTTCTGATAGTTCCACTTTCTACCGGTCTCTTCTGATAGTTCCACTTTAAACCAGACTCTTCTGAGAGTTACACTTTCTACCAGACTCTTCTGATAGTTCCACATTCTACCAGACTCTTCTGATAGTTTCACATTTACCAGTCTCTTCTGATTTTTCCACTTTCTACCAGACTCTTCTGATAGTCTCACCATCTATTAGTCTCTTCTGATAGTTCCACTTTCTACCAGTCTCTTCTGACAGTTTCACCATCTACCAGTCTCTTCTGATAGTTCCACATTCTTCCAGTCTCTTCTGATAGTCTCACCATCTATTAGTCTCTTCTGATAGTTCCACTTTCTACCGGTCTCTTCTGATAGTTCCACTTTAAACCAGACTCTTCTGAGAGTTTCACATTTACCAGTCTCTTCTGATAGTTCCACTTTCTACCAGACTCTTCTGATAGTCTCACCATCTATTAGTCTCCTCTGATAGTTCCACTTTCTAGCAGTCTCTTCTGACAGTCTCACCATCTACCAGTCTCTTCTGATAGTTCCACTTTCTTCCAGTCTCTTCTGATAGTTCCACTTTCTACCGGTCACTTCTGATAGTTCCACTTTCTACCAGACTCTTCTGATAGTTTCACATTTACCAGTCTCTTCTGATTGTTCCACTTTCTACCAGAATCTTCTGATAGTTTCACCATCTACCAGTCTCTTCATATAGTTTCACCATCTACCAGTCTCTTCTCATGGTTCCACTTTCTACCAGACTCTTCTCATAGTCCCACCATCTATAAGTCTCTTCTGATAGTTCCACTTTCTACCAGTCTCTTCTGATAGTCTCACCATCCATTAGTCGCTTCTGAAAGTTTCACATCTACCAGTCTCTTCTGATAGTTCCACTTTCTACCAGACTCTTCTGATAGTCTTACCATCTATTAGTCTCTACTGATAGTCTCACAATCTACCAGTCTCTTCTGATAGTCTCACCATCGACCAGTCTCTTCTGATAGTCTCACCATCTACCAGTCTCTTCTGATAGTCTCACCATCTATTAGTCTCTTCTGATAGTTTCACCATCTACCAGTCTCTTCTGATAGTTCCACTTTAAACCAGACTCTCCTGATAGTTACACTTTCTACCAGACTCTTCTGATAGTTCCACATTCTACCAGACTCTTCTGATAGTTTCACATTTACCAGTCTCTTCTGATTTTTCCACTTTCTACCAGACTCTTCTGATAGTCTCACCATCTATTAGTCTCTTCTGATAGTTCCACTTTCTACCAGTCTCTTCTGACAGTTTCACCATCTACCAGTCTCTTCTGATAGTTCCACATTCTTCCAGTCTCTTCTGATAGTCTCACCATCTATTAGTCTCTTCTGATAGTTCCACTTTCTACCGGTCTCTTCTGATAGTTCCACTTTAAACCAGACTCTTCTGAGAGTTTCACATTTACCAGTCTCTTCTGATAGTTCCACTTTCTACCAGACTCTTCTGATAGTCTCACCATCTATTAGTCTCCTCTGATAGTTCCACTTTCTAGCAGTCTCTTCTGACAGTCTCACCATCTACCAGTCTCTTCTGATAGTTCCACTTTCTTCCAGTCTCTTCTGATAGTACCACTTTCTACCAGTCTTTACTGATAGTTTGACCATCTACCAGTCTCTTCTGAGAGTTTCACAATCTACCATTTTCTTCTGATAGTTACACTTTCTACCAGTCTCTCCTGATAGTCTCACCATGTATTAGTCTCTTCTGATAGTTCCACTTTATACCAGTCTCTTCTGATAGTTCCACTTTCTACCAGACTCTTCTGATAGTTCCACATTCTACCAGACTCTTCTGATAGTTTCACATTTACAAGTCTCATCTGATTGTTCCACTTTCTACCATAGTCTTCTGATAGACTCACCATCTATTAGTCTCTTCTGATAGTTCCACTTTAAACCAGACTCTCCTGATATTTACACTTTCTACCAGACTCTTCTGATAGTTTCACATTCTACCAGACTCTTCTGATAGTTTCACATTTACCAGTCTCTTCTGATTTTTCCACTTTCTACCAGACTCTTCTGATAGTCTCACCATTTATTAGTCTCTTCTGATAGTTCCACTTTCTACCAGTCTCTTTTGACAGTTCCACTTTCTACCAGACTCTTCTGATAGTTCCACATTCTACCAGACTCTTCTGATAGTTTCACATTTACAAGTCTCATCTGATTGTTCCACTTTCTACCAGTCTCTTCTGACAGTTTCACCATCTACCAGTCTCTTCTGATAGTTCCACATTCTTCCAGTCTCTTCTGATAGTCTCACCATCTATTAGTCTCTTCTGATAGTTCCACTTTCTACCGGTCTCTTCTGATAGTTCCACTTTAAACCAGACTCTTCTGAGAGTTACACTTTCTACGAGACTCTTCTGATAGTTCCACATTCTACCAGACTCTTCTGATAGTTTCACATTTACCAGTCTCTTCTGATTGTTCCACTTTCGACCAGACTCTTCTGATAGTCTCACCATCTATTAGTCTCTTCTGATAGTTCCACTTTCTACCAGTCTCTTCTGACATTTTCACCATCTACCAGTCTCTTCTGATAGTTCCACTTTCTTCCAGTCTCTTCTGATATTTTCACCATCTGCCAGTCTCTTCTGATAGTTTCACCATCTACCAGTCTCTTCTGATAGTTCCACTTTCTACCAGACTCTTCTGATAGTTTCACATTTACTAGTCTCTTCTGATAGTTCCACTTTCTACCAGACTCTTCTGATAGTCTCACCATCTATTAGTCTCTTCTGATAGTTCCACTTTCTAGCAGTCTCTTCTGACAGTCTCACCATCTACCAGTCTCTTCTGATAGTTCCACTTTCTTCCAGTCTCTTCTGATAGTACCACTTTCTACCAGTCTTTACTGATAGTTTGACCATCTACCAGTCTCTTCTGAGAGTTTCACAATCTACCATTTTCTTCTGATAGTTACACTTTCTACCAGTCTCTTCTGATAGTCTCACCATCTATTAGTCTCTTCTGATAGTTCCACTTTATACCAGTCTCTTCTGATAGTTCCACTTTCTACCAGACTCTTCTGATAGTTCCACATTCTACCAGACTCTTCTGATAGTTTCACATTTACAAGTCTCATCTGATTGTTCCACTTTCTACCATACTCTTCTGATAGTCTCACCATCTATTAGTCTCTTCTGATAGTTCCACTTTAAACCAGACTCTCCTGATAGTTACACTTTCTACCAGACTCTTCTGATAGTTTCACATTCTACCAGACTCTTCTGATAGTTTCACATTTACCAGTCTCTTCTGATTTTTCCACTTTCTACCAGACTCTTCTGATAGTCTCACCATCTATTAGTCTCTTCTGATAGTTCCACTTTCTACCAGTCTCTTCTGACAGTTTCACCATCTACCAGTCTCTTCTGATAGTTCCACATTCTTCCAGTCTCTTCTGATAGTCTCACCATCTATTAGTCTCTTCTGATAGTTCCACTTTCTACAGGTCTCTTCTGACAGTCTCACCATCTATTAGTCTCTTCTGATAGTTTCACCATCTACCAGTCTCTTCTGATAGTTCCACTTTCTACCAGACTCTTCTGATAGTTTCACATCTACCACTCTCTTCTGATAGTTCCACTTTCTACCAGTCTCTTCTGACAGTTTCACCATCTACCAGTCTCTTCTGATAGTTCCACTTTCTTCCAGTCTCTTCTGATAGTCTCACCATCTATTAGTCTCTTCTGATAGTTCCACTTTCTACCGGTCACTTCTGATAGTTATACTTTCTACCAGACTCTTCTGATAGTTTCACATTTACCAGTCTCTTCTGATTGTTCCACTTTCTAGCAGAATCTTCTGATAGTTTCACCATCTACCAGTCTCTTCATATAGTTTCACCATCTACCAGTCTCTTCTCATGGTTCCACTTTCTACCAGACTCTTCTCATAGTCCCACCATCTATAAGTCTCTTCTGATAGTTCCACTTTCTACCAGTCTCTTCTGATAGTCTCACCATCCATTAGTCGCTTCTGAAAGTTTCACATCTACCAGTCTCTTCTGATAGTTCCACTTTCTACCAGACTCTTCTGATAGTCTTACCATCTATTAGTCTCTACTGATAGTCTCACCATCTACCAGTCTCTTCTGATAGTCTCACCATCGACCAGTCTCTTCTGATAGTCTCACCATCTACCAGTCTCTTCTGATAGTCTCACCATCTATTAGTCTCTTCTGATAGTTCCACTTTCTACTAGTCTCTCCTGATAGTCTCACCATCTATTAGTCTCTTCTGATAGTTTCACCATCTACCAGTCTCTTCTGATAGTTCCACTTTAAACCTGCTTCTGATAGTCTCACCATCTATTAGTCTCTTCTGATAGTTCCACTTTCTACCAGTCTCTTCTGACAGTTTCACCATCTACCAGTCTCTTCTGATAGTTCCACATTCTTCCAGTCTCTTCTGATAGTCTCACCATCTATTAGTCTCTTCTGATAGTTCCACTTTCTACCAGTCTCTTCTGACAGTCTCACCATCTATTAGTCTCTTCTGATAGTTTCACCATCTACCAGTCTCTTCTGATAGTTCCACTTTCTTCCAGTCTCTTCTGATAGTCTCACCATCTACCAGTCTCTTCTGATAGTTCCACTTTCTACCGGTCACTTCTGATAGTTATACTTTCTACCAGACTCTTCTGATAGTTTCACATTTACCAGTCTCTTCTGATTGTTCCACTTTCTACCAGAATCTTCTGATAGTCTCACCATCAATTAGTCTCTTCTGATAGTTCCACTTTCTACCAGTCTCTTCTGACAGTTTCACCATCTACCAGTCTCTTCTGATTTTTCCACTTTCTACCAGACTCTTCTGATAGTCTCACCATCAATTAGTCTCTTCTGATAGTTCCACTTTCTACCAGTCTCTTCTGACAGTTTCACTTTCTACCAGTCTCTTCTGATAGTTCCACATTCTTCCAGTCTCTTCTGATAGTCTCACCATCTATTAGTCTCTTCTGATAGTTCCACTTTCTACCGGTCTCTTCTGATAGTTCCACTTTAAACCAGACTCTTCTGATAGTTCCACTTTCTTCCAGTCTCTTCTGATATTTTCACCATCTGCCAGTCTCTTCTGATAGTTTCACCATCTACCAGTCTCTTCTGATAGTTCCACTTTCTACCAGACTCTTCTGATAGTTTCACATTTACCAGTCTCTTCTGATAGTTCCACTTTCTACCAGACTCTTCTGATAGTTTCACATTTACCAGTCTCTTCTGATAGTTCCACTTTCTACCAGACTCTTCTGATAGTCTCACCATCTATTAGTCTCTTCTGATAGTTCCACTTTCTAGCAGTCTCTTCTGACAGTCTCACCATCTACCAGTCTCTTCTGATAGTTCCACTTTCTTCCAGTCTCTTCTGATAGTACCATTTTCTACCAGTCTTTACTGATTGTTTGACCATCTACCAGTCTCTTATGAGACTTTCACAATCTACCATTTTCTTCTGATAGTTACACTTTCTACCAGTCTCTTCTGATAGTCTCACCATCTATTAGTCTCTTCTGATAGTTCCACTTTCTACCAGTCTCTTCTGATAGTTCCACTTTCTACCAGACTCTTCTGATAGTTCCACATTCTACCAGACTCTTCTGATAGTTCCATATTCTACCAGACTCTTCTGATAGTTTCACATTTACAAGTCTCTTCTGATTGTTCCACTTTCTACCAGACTCTTCTGATAGTCTCACCATGTATTAGTCTCTTCTGATAGTTCCACTTTCTATCAGTCTCTTCTGACAGTTTCACCATCTACCAGTCTCTTCTGATAGTTCCACTTTCTTCCAGTCTCTTCTGATAGTCTCACCATCTATTAGTCTCTTCTGATAGTTCCACTTTCTACCGGTCACTTCTGATAGTTCCACTTTCTACCAGACTGTTCTGATAGTTTCACATTTACCAGTCTCTTCTGATTGTTCCACTTTCTACCAGAATCTTCTGATAGTTTCACCATCTACCAGTCTCTTCATATAGTTTCACCATCTACCAGTCTCTTCTCATGGTTCCACTTTCTACCAGACTCTTCTCATAGTCCCACCATCTATAAGTCTCTTCTGATAGTTCCACTTTCTACCAGTCTCTTCTGATAGTCTCACCATCCATTAGTCGCTTCTGAAAGTTTCACATCTACCAGTCTCTTCTGATAGTTCCACTTTCTACCAGACTCTTCTGATAGTCTTACCATCTATTAGTCTCTACTGATAGTCTCACAATCTACCAGTCTCTTCTGATAGTCTCACCATCGACCAGTCTCTTCTGATAGTCTCACCATCTACCAGTCTCTTCTGATAGTCTCACCATCTATTAGTCTCTTCTGATAGTTTCACCATCTACCAGTCTCTTCTGATAGTTCCACTTTAAACCAGACTCTCCTGATAGTTACACTTTCTACCAGACTCTTCTGATAGTTCCACATTCTACCAGACTCTTCTGATAGTTTCACATTTACCAGTCTCTTCTGATTTTTCCACTTTCTACCAGACTCTTCTGATAGTCTCACCATCTATTAGTCTCTTCTGATAGTTCCACTTTCTACCAGTCTCTTCTGACAGTTTCACCATCTACCAGTCTCTTCTGATAGTTCCACATTCTTCCAGTCTCTTCTGATAGTCTCACCATCTATTAGTCTCTTCTGATAGTTCCACTTTCTACCGGTCTCTTCTGATAGTTCCACTTTAAACCAGACTCTTCTGAGAGTTACACTTTCAACGAGACTCTTCTGATAGTTCCACATTCTACCAGACTCTTCTGATAGTTTCACATTTACCAGTCTCTTCTGATTTTTCCACTTTCGACCAGACTCTTCTGATAGTCTCACCATCTATTAGTCTCTTCTGATAGTTCCACTTTCTACCAGTCTCTTCTGACATTTTCACCATCTACCAGTCTCTTCTGATAGTTCCACTTTCTTCCAGTCTCTTCTGATATTTTCACCATCTGCCAGTCTCTTCTGATAGTTTCACCATCTACCAGTCTCTTCTGATAGTTCCACTTTCTACCAGACTCTTCTGATAGTTTCACATTTACCAGTCTCTTCTGATAGTTCCACTTTCTACCAGTCTCTTCTGATAGTTCCACTTTCTACCAGTCTCTTCTGATAGTTCCACTTTCTACCAGACTCTTCTGATAGTTTCACATTTACCAGTCTCTTCTGATAGTTCCACTTTCTAGCAGTCTCTTCTGACAGTCTCACCATCTACCAGTCTCTTCTGATAGTTCCACTTTCTTCCAGTCTCTTCTGATAGTACCACTTTCTACCAGTCTTTACTGATAGTTTGACCATCTACCAGTCTCTTCTGAGAGTTTCACAATCTACCATTTTCTTCTGATAGTTACACTTTCTACCAGTCTCTTCTGATAGTCTCACCATCTATTAGTCTCTTCTGATAGTTCCACTTTCTACCAGTCTCTTCTGACAGTTTCACCATCTACCAGTCTCTTCTGATAGTTCCACTTTCTTCCAGTCTCTTCTGATAGTCTCACCATCTATTAGTCTCTTCTGATAGTTCCACTTTCTACCGGTCACTTCTGATAGTTCCACTTTCTACCAGACTCTTCTGATAGTTTCACATTTACCAGTCTCTTCTGATTGTTCCACTTTCTACCAGAATCTTCTGATAGTTTCACCATCTACCAGTCTCTTCATGTAGTTTCACCATCTACCAGTCTCTTCTCATGGTTCCACTTTTTACCAGACTCTTCTCATAGTCCCACCATCTATAAGTCTCTTCTGATAGTTCCACTTTCTACCAGTCTCTTCTGATAGTCTCACCATCCATTAGTCGCTTCTGAAAGTTTCACATCTACCAGTCTCTTCTGATAGTTCCACTTTCTACCAGACTCTTCTGATAGTCTTACCATCTATTAGTCTCTACTGATAGTCTCACAATCTACCAGTCTCTTCTGATAGTCTCACCATCGACCAGTCTCTTCTGATAGTCTCACCATCTACCAGTCTCTTCTGATAGTCTCACCATCTATTAGTCTCTTCTGATAGTTTCACCATCTACCAGTCTCTTCTGATAGTTCCACTTTAAACCAGACTCTCCTGATAGTTACACTTTCTACCAGACTCTTCTGATAGTTCCACATTCTACCAGACTCTTCTGATAGTTTCACATTTACCAGTCTCTTCTGATTTTTCCACTTTCTACCAGACTCTTCTGATAGTCTCACCATCTATTAGTCTCTTCTGATAGTTCCACTTTCTACCAGTCTCTTCTGACAGTTTCACCATCTACCAGTCTCTTATGATAGTTCCACATTCTTCCAGTCTCTTCTGATAGTCTCACCATCTATTAGTCTCTTCTGATAGTTCCACTTTCTACCGGTCTCTTCTGATAGTTCCACTTTAAACCAGACTCTTCTGAGAGTTACACTTTCTACGAGACTCTTCTGATAGTTCCACATTCTACCAGACTCTTCTGATAGTTTCACATTTACCAGTCTCTTCTGATTGTTCCACTTTCGACCAGACTCTTCTGATAGTCTCACCATCTATTAGTCTCTTCTGATAGTTCCACTTTCTACCAGTCTCTTCTGACATTTTCACCATCTACCAGTCTCTTCTGATAGTTCCACTTTCTTCCAGTCTCTTCTGATATTTTCACCATCTGCCAGTCTCTTCTGATAGTTTCACCATCTACCAGTCTCTTCTGATAGTTCCACTTTCTACCAGACTCTTCTGATAGTTTCACATTTACCAGTCTCTTCTGATAGTTCCACTTTCTACCAGACTCTTCTGATAGTCTCACCATCTATTAGTCTCCTCTGATAGTTCCACTTTCTAGCAGTCTCTTCTGACAGTCTCACCATCTACCAGTCTCTTCTGATAGTTCCACTTTCTTCCAGTCTCTTCTGATAGTACCACTTTCTACCAGTCTTTACTGATAGTTTGACCATCTACCAGTCTCTTCTGAGAGTTTCACAATCTACCATTTTCTTCTGATAGTTACACTTTCTACCAGTCTCTCCTGATAGTCTCACCATGTATTAGTCTCTTCTGATAGTTCCACTTTATACCAGTCTCTTCTGATAGTTCCACTTTCTACCAGACTCTTCTGATAGTTCCACATTCTACCAGACTCTTCTGATAGTTTCACATTTACAAGTCTCATCTGATTGTTCCACTTTCTACCATAGTCTTCTGATAGTCTCACCATCTATTAGTCTCTTCTGATAGTTCCACTTTAAACCAGACTCTCCTGATATTTACACTTTCTACCAGACTCTTCTGATAGTTTCACATTCTACCAGACTCTTCTGATAGTTTCACATTTACCAGTCTCTTCTGATTTTTCCACTTTCTACCAGACTCTTCTGATAGTCTCACCATTTATTAGTCTCTTCTGATAGTTCCACTTTCTACCAGTCTCTTCAGACAGTTCCACTTTCTACCAGACTCTTCTGATAGTTCCACATTCTACCAGACTCTTCTGATAGTTTCACATTTACAAGTCTCATCTGATTGTTCCACTTTCTACCAGTCTCTTCTGACAGTTTCACCATCTACCAGTCTCTTCTGATAGTTCCACATTCTTCCAGTCTCTTCTGATAGTCTCACCATCTATTAGTCTCTTCTGATAGTTCCACTTTAAACCAGACTCTTCTGAGAGTTACACTTTCTACGAGACTCTTCTGATAGTTCCACATTCTACCAGACTCTTCTGATAGTTTCACATTTACCAGTCTCTTCTGATTGTTCCACTTTCGACCAGACTCTTCTGATAGTCTCACCATCTATTAGTCTCTTCTGATAGTTCCACTTTCTACCAGTCTCTTCTGACATTTTCACCATCTACCAGTCTCTTCTGATAGTTCCACTTTCTTCCAGTCTCTTCTGATATTTTCACCATCTGCCAGTCTCTTCTGATAGTTTCACCATCTACACCAGTCTCTTCTGATAGTTCCACTTTCTACCAGACTCTTCTGATAGTTTCACATTTACTAGTCTCTTCTGATAGTTCCACTTTCTACCAGACTCTTCTGATAGTCTCACCATCTATTAGTCTCTTCTGATAGTTCCACTTTCTAGCAGTCTCTTCTGACAGTCTCACCATCTACCAGTCTCTTCTGATAGTTCCACTTTCTTCCAGTCTCTTCTGATAGTACCACTTTCTACCAGTCTTTACTGATAGTTTGACCATCTACCAGTCTCTTCTGAGAGTTTCACAATCTACAATTTTCTTCTGATAGTTACACTTTCTACCAGTCTCTTCTGATAGTCTCACCATCTATTAGTCTCTTCTGATAGTTCCACTTTATACCAGTCTCTTCTGATAGTTCCACTTTCTACCAGACTCTTCTGATAGTTCCACATTCTACCAGACTCTTCTGATAGTTTCACATTTACAAGTCTCATCTGATTGTTCCACTTTCTACCATACTCTTCTGATAGTCTCACCATCTATTAGTCTCTTCTGATAGTTCCACTTTCTACCAGTCTCTTCTGACAGTTTCACCATCTACCAGTCTCTTCTGATAGTTCCACATTCTTCCAGTCTCTTCTGATAGTCTCACCATCTATTAGTCTCTTCTGATAGTTCCACTTTCTACAGGTCTCTTCTGACAGTCTCACCATCTATTAGTCTCTTCTGATAGTTTCACCATCTACCAGTCTCTTCTGATAGTTCCACTTTCTACCAGACTCTTCTGATAGTTTCACATCTACCACTCTCTTCTGATAGTTCCACTTTCTACCAGTCTCTTCTGACAGTTTCACCATCTACCAGTCTCTTCTGATAGTTCCACTTTCTTCCAGTCTCTTCTGATAGTCTCACCATCTATTAGTCTCTTCTGATAGTTCCACTTTCTACCGGTCACTTCTGATAGTTATACTTTCTACCAGACTCTTCTGATAGTTTCACATTTACCAGTCTCTTCTGATTGTTCCACTTTCTAGCAGAATCTTCTGATAGTTTCACCATCTACCAGTCTCTTCATATAGTTTCACCATCTACCAGTCTCTTCTCATGGTTCCACTTTCTACCAGACTCTTCTGATAGTCTCACCATCCATTAGTCGCTTCTGAAAGTTTCACATCTACCAGTCTCTTCTGATAGTTCCACTTTCTACCAGACTCTTCTGATAGTCTTACCATCTATTAGTCTCTACTGATAGTCTCACCATCTACCAGTCTCTTCTGATAGTCTCACCATCGACCAGTCTCTTCTGATAGTCTCACCATCTACCAGTCTCTTCTGATAGTCTCACCATCTATTAGTCTCTTCTGATAGTTCCACTTTCTACTAGTCTCTTCTGATAGTCTCACCATCTATTAGTCTCTTCTGATAGTTTCACCATCTACCAGTCTCTTCTGATAGTTCCACTTTAAACCAGACTCTTCTGATAGTCTCACCATCTATTAGTCTCTTCTGATAGTTCCACTTTCTACCAGTCTCTTCTGACAGTTTCACCATCTACCAGTCTCTTCTGATAGTTCCACATTCTTCCAGTCTCTTCTGATAGTCTCACCATCTATTAGTCTCTTCTGATAGTTCCACTTTCTACCAGTCTCTTCTGACAGTCTCACCATCTATTAGTCTCTTCTGATAGTTTCACCATCTACCAGTCTCTTCTGATAGTTCCACTTTCTTCCAGTCTCTTCTGATAGTCTCACCATCTACCAGTCTCTTCTGATAGTTCCACTTTCTACCGGTCACTTCTGATAGTTATACTTTCTACCAGACTCTTCTGATAGTTTCACATTTACCAGTCTCTTCTGATTGTTCCACTTTCTACCAGAATCTTCTGATAGTTTCACCATCTACCAGTCTCTTCATATAGTTTCACCATCTTCCAGTCTCTTCTCATGGTTCCACTTTCTACCAGACTCTTCTCATAGTCCCACCATCTATAAGTCTCTTCTGATAGTTCCACTTTCTACCAGTCTCTTCTGATAGTTCCACTTTCTACCAGACTCTTCTGATAGTCTCACCATTGACCAGTCTCTTCTGATAGTCTCACCATCTACCAGTCTCTTCTGATAGTCTCACCATCTATTAGTCTCTTCTGATAGTTCCACTTTCTACCGGTCTCTTCTGATAGTTCCACTTTCTACCAGTCTCTTCTGACAGTTCCACTTTCTACCAGACTCTTCTGATAGTTCCACATTCTACCAGACTCTTCTGATAGTTTCACATTTACAAGTCTCATCTGATTGTTCCACTTTCTACCAGTCTCTTCTGACAGTTTCACCATCTACCAGTCTCTTCTGATAGTTCCACATTCTTCCAGTCTCTTCTGATAGTCTCACCATCTATTAGTCTCATCTGATAGTTCCACTTTCTACCGGTCTCTTCTGATAGTTCCACTTTAAACCAGACTCTTCTGAGAGTTACACTTTCTACGAGACTCTTCTGATAGTTCCACATTCTACCAGACTCTTCTGATAGTTTCACATTTACCAGTCTCTTCTGATTGTTCCACTTTCGACCAGACTCTTCTGATAGTCTCACCATCTATTAGTCTCTTCTGATAGTTCCACTTTCTACCAGTCTCTTCTGACATTTTCACCATCTACCAGTCTCTTCTGATAGTTCCACTTTCTTCCAGTCTCTTCTGATATTTTCACCATCTGCCAGTCTCTTCTGATAGTTTCACCATCTACCAGTCTCTTCTGATAGTTCCACTTTCTACCAGACTCTTCTGATAGTTTCACATTTACTAGTCTCTTCTGATAGTTCCACTTTCTACCAGACTCTTCTGATAGTCTCACCATCTATTAGTCTCTTCTGATAGTTCCACTTTCTAGCAGTCTCTTCTGACAGTCTCACCATCTACCAGTCTCTTCTGATAGTTCCACTTTCTTCCAGTCTCTTCTGATAGTACCACTTTCTACCAGTCTTTACTGATAGTTTGACCATCTACCAGTCTCTTCTGAGAGTTTCACAATCTACCATTTTCTTCTGATAGTTACACTTTCTACCAGTCTCTTCTGATAGTCTCACCATCTATTAGTCTCTTCTGATAGTTCCACTTTATACCAGTCTCTTCTGATAGTTCCACTTTCTACCAGACTCTTCTGATAGTTCCACATTCTACCAGACTCTTCTGATAGTTTCACATTTACAAGTCTCATCTGATTGTTCCACTTTCTACCATACTCTTCTGATAGTCTCACCATCTATTAGTCTCTTCTGATAGTTCCACTTTAAACCAGACTCTCCTGATAGTTACACTTTCTACCAGACTCTTCTGATAGTTTCACATTCTACCAGACTCTTCTGATAGTTTCACATTTACCAGTCTCTTCTGATTTTTCCACTTTCTACCAGACTCTTCTGATAGTCTCACCATCTATTAGTCTCTTCTGATAGTTCCACTTTCTACCAGTCTCTTCTGACAGTTTCACCATCTACCAGTCTCTTCTGATAGTTCCACATTCTTCCAGTCTCTTCTGATAGTCTCACCATCTATTAGTCTCTTCTGATAGTTCCACTTTCTACAGGTCTCTTCTGACAGTCTCACCATCTATTAGTCTCTTATGATAGTTTCACCATCTACCAGTCTCTTCTGATAGTTCCACTTTCTACCAGACTCTTCTGATAGTTTCACATCTACCACTCTCTTCTGATAGTTCCACTTTCTACCAGTCTCTTCTGACAGTTTCACCATCTACCAGTCTCTTCTGATAGTTCCACTTTCTTCCAGTCTCTTCTGATAGTCTCACCATCTATTAGTCTCTTCTGATAGTTCCACTTTCTACCGGTCAATTCTGATAGTTATACTTTCTACCAGACTCTTCTGATAGTTTCACATTTACCAGTCTCTTCTGATTGTTCCACTTTCTAGCAGAATCTTCTGATAGTTTCACCATCTACCAGTCTCTTCATATAGTTTCACCATCTACCAGTCTCTTCTCATGGTTCCACTTTCTACCAGACTCTTCTCATAGTCCCACCATCTATAAGTCTCTTCTGATAGTTCCACTTTCTACCAGTCTCTTCTGATAGTCTCACCATCCATTAGTCGCTTCTGAAAGTTTCACATCTACCAGTCTCTTCTGATAGTTCCACTTTCTACCAGACTCTTCTGATAGTCTTACCATCTATTAGTCTCTACTGATAGTCTCACCATCTACCAGTCTCTTCTGATAGTCTCACCATCGACCAGTCTCTTCTGATAGTCTCACCATCTACCAGTCTCTTCTGATAGTCTCACCATCTATTAGTCTCTTCTGATAGTTCCACTTTCTACTAGTCTCTTCTGATAGTCTCACCATCTATTAGTCTCTTCTGATAGTTTCACCATCTACCAGTCTCTTCTGATAGTTCCACTTTAAACCAGACTCTTCTGATAGTCTCACCATCTATTAGTCTCTTCTGATAGTTCCACTTTCTACCAGTCTCTTCTGACAGTTTCACCATCTACCAGTCTCTTCTGATAGTTCCACATTCTTCCAGTCTCTTCTGATAGTCTCACCATCTATTAGTCTCTTCTGATAGTTCCACTTTCTACCAGTCTCTTCTGATAGTTCCACTTTCTACCAGACTCTTCTGATAGTCTCACCATCTACCAGTCTCTTCTGATAGTCTCACCATTGACCAGTCTCTTCTGATAGTCTCACCATCTACCAGTCTCTTCTGATAGTCTCACCATCTATTAGTCTCTTCTGATAGTTCCACTTTCTACCGGTCTCTTCTGATAGTTCCACTTTCTACCAGTCTCTTCTGACAGTTCCACTTTCTACCAGACTCTTCTGATAGTTCCACATTCTACCAGACTCTTCTGATAGTTTCACATTTACAAGTCTCATCTGATTGTTCCACTTTCTACCAGTCTCTTCTGACAGTTTCACCATCTACCAGTCTCTTCTGATAGTTCCACATTCTTCCAGTCTCTTCTGATAGTCTCACCATCTATTAGTCTCATCTGATAGTTCCACTTTCTACCGGTCTCTTCTGATAGTTCCACTTTAAACCAGACTCTTCTGAGAGTTACACTTTCTACGAGACTCTTCTGATAGTTCCACATTCTACCAGACTCTTCTGATAGTTTCACATTTACCAGTCTCTTCTGATTGTTCCACTTTCGACCAGACTCTTCTGATAGTCTCACCATCTATTAGTCTCTTCTGATAGTTCCACTTTCTACCAGTCTCTTCTGACATTTTCACCATCTACCAGTCTCTTCTGATAGTTCCACTTTCTTCCAGTCTCTTCTGATATTTTCACCATCTGCCAGTCTCTTCTGATAGTTTCACCATCTACCAGTCTCTTCTGATAGTTCCACTTTCTACCAGACTCTTCTGATAGTTTCACATTTACTAGTCTCTTCTGATAGTTCCACTTTCTACCAGACTCTTCTGATAGTCTCACCATCTATTAGTCTCTTCTGATAGTTCCACTTTCTAGCAGTCTCTTCTGACAGTCTCACCATCTACCAGTCTCTTCTGATAGTTCCACTTTCTTCCAGTCTCTTCTGATAGTACCACTTTCTACCAGTCTTTACTGATAGTTTGACCATCTACCAGTCTCTTCTGAGAGTTTCACAATCTACCATTTTCTTCTGATAGTTACACTTTCTACCAGTCTCTTCTGATAGTCTCACCATCTATTAGTCTCTTCTGATAGTTCCACTTTATACCAGTCTCTTCTGATAGTTCCACTTTCTACCAGACTCTTCTGATAGTTCCACATTCTACCAGACTCTTCTGATAGTTTCACATTTACAAGTCTCATCTGATTGTTCCACTTTCTACCATACTCTTCTGATAGTCTCACCATCTATTAGTCTCTTCTGATAGTTCCACTTTAAACCAGACTCTCCTGATAGTTACACTTTCTACCAGACTCTTCTGATAGTTTCACATTCTACCAGACTCTTCTGATAGTTTCACATTTACCAGTCTCTTCTGATTTTTCCACTTTCTACCAGACTCTTCTGATAGTCTCACCATCTATTAGTCTCTTCTGATAGTTCCACTTTCTACCAGTCTCTTCTGACAGTTTCACCATCTACCAGTCTCTTCTGATAGTTCCACATTCTTCCAGTCTCTTCTGATAGTCTCACCATCTATTAGTCTCTTCTGATAGTTCCACTTTCTACAGGTCTCTTCTGACAGTCTCACCATCTATTAGTCTCTTATGATAGTTTCACCATCTACCACTCTCTTCTGATAGTTCCACTTTCTACCAGTCTCTTCTGACAGTTTCACCATCTACCAGTCTCTTCTGATAGTTCCACTTTCTTCCAGTCTCTTCTGATAGTCTCACCATCTGTTAGTCTCTTCTGATAGTTCCACTTTCTACCGGTCACTTCTGATAGTTATACTTTCTACCAGACTCTTCTGATAGTTTCACATTTACCAGTCTCTTCTGATTGTTCCACTTTCTAGCAGAATCTTCTGATAGTTTCACCATCTACCAGTCTCTTCATATAGTTTCACCATCTACCAGTCTCTTCTCATGGTTCCACTTTCTACCAGACTCTTCTCATAGTCCCACCATCTATAAGTCTCTTCTGATAGTTCCACTTTCTACCAGTCTCTTCTGATAGTCTCACCATCCATTAGTCGCTTCTGAAAGTTTCACATCTACCAGTCTCTTCTGATAGTTCCACTTTCTACCAGACTCTTCTGATAGTCTTACCATCTATTAGTCTCTACTGATAGTCTCACCATCTACCAGTCTCTTCTGATAGTCTCACCATCGACCAGTCTCTTCTGATAGTCTCACCATCTACCAGTCTCTTCTGATAGTCTCACCATCTATTAGTCTCTTCTGATAGTTCCACTTTCTACTAGTCTCTTCTGATAGTCTCACCATCTATTAGTCTCTTCTGATAGTTTCACCATCTACCAGTCTCTTCTGATAGTTCCACTTTAAACCAGACTCTTCTGATAGTCTCACCATCTATTAGTCTCTTCTGATAGTTCCACTTTCTACCAGTCTCTTCTGACAGTTTCACCATCTACCAGTCTCTTCTGATAGTTCCACATTCTTCCAGTCTCTTCTGATAGTCTCACCATCTATTAGTCTCTTCTGATAGTTCCACTTTCTACCAGTCTCTTCTGACAGTCTCACCATCTATTAGTCTCTTCTGATAGTTTCACCATCTACCAGTCTCTTCTGATAGTTCCACTTTCTTCCAGTCTCTTCTGATATTCTCACCATCTACCAGTCTCTTCTGATAGTTCCACTTTCTACCGGTCACTTCTGATAGTTATACTTTCTACCAGACTCTTCTGATAGTTTCACATTTACCAGTCTCTTCTGATTGTTCCACTTTCTACCAGAATCTTCTGATAGTTTCACCATCTACCAGTCTCTTCATATAGTTTCACCATCTTCCAGTCTCTTCTCATGGTTCCACTTTCTACCAGACTCTTCTCATAGTCCCACCATCTATAAGTCTCTTCTGATAGTTCCACTTTCTACCAGTCTCTTCTGATAGTTCCACTTTCTACCAGACTCTTCTGATAGTCTTACCATCTATTAGTCTCTACTGATAGTCTCACCATCTACCAGTCTCTTCTGATAGTCTCACCATTGACCAGTCTCTTCTGATAGTCTCACCATCTACCAGTCTCTTCTGATAGTCTCACCATCTATTAGTCTCTTCTGATAGTTCCACATTCTTCCAGTCTCTTCTGATAGTCTCACCATCTATTAGTCTCTTCTGATAGTTCCACTTTCTACCGGTCTCTTCTGATAGTTCCACTTTAAACCAGACTCTTCTGAGAGTTACACTTTCTACGAGACTCTTCTGATAGTTCCACATTCTACCAGACTCTTCTGATAGTTTCACATTTACCAGTCTCTTCTGATTGTTCCACTTTCGACCAGACTCTTCTGATAGTCTCACCATCTATTAGTCTCTTCTGATAGTTCCACTTTCTACCAGTCTCTTCTGACATTTTCACCATCTACCAGTCTCTTCTGATAGTTCCACTTTCTTCCAGTCTCTTCTGATATTTTCACCATCTGCCAGTCTCTTCTGATAGTTTCACCATCTACCAGTCTCTTCTGATAGTTCCACTTTCTACCAGACTCTTCTGATAGTTTCACATTTACCAGTCTCTTCTGATAGTTCCACTTTCTACCAGACTCTTCTGATAGTCTCACCATCTATTAGTCTCTTCTGATAGTTCCACTTTCTAGCAGTCTCTTCTGACAGTCTCACCATCTACCAGTCTCTTCTGATAGTTCCACTTTCTTCCAGTCTCTTCTGATAGTACCACTTTCTACCAGTCTTTACTGATAGTTTGACCATCTACCAGTCTCTTCTGAGAGTTTCACAATCTACCATTTTCTTCTGATAGTTACACTTTCTACCAGTCTCTTCTGATAGTTACACTTTCTACCAGTCTCTTCTGATAGTTTCACATTCTAGCAGTCTCTTCTGACAGTCTCACCATCTATTAGTCTCTTCTGATAGTTCCACTTTATACCAGTCTCTTCTGATAGTTCCAATTTCTACCAGACTCTTCTGATAGTTCCACATTCTACCAGACTCTTCTGATAGTTTCACATTTACAAATCTCTTCTGATTGTTCCACTTTCTACCATACTCTTCTGATAGTCTCACCATCTATTAGTCTCTTCTGATAGTTCCACTTTAAACCAGACTCTTCTGAGAGTTACACTTTCTACGAGACTCTTCTGATAGTTCCACATTCTACCAGACTCTTCTGATAGTTTCACATTTACCAGTCTCTTCTGATTGTTCCACTTTCGACCAGACTCTTCTGATAGTCTCACCATCTATTAGTCTCTTCTGATAGTTCCACTTTCTACCAGTCTCTTCTGACATTTTCACCATCTACCAGTCTCTTCTGATAGTTCCACTTTCTTCCAGTCTCTTCTGATATTTTCACCATCTGCCAGTCTCTTCTGATAGTTTCACCATCTACCAGTCTCTTCTGATAGTTCCACTTTCTACCAGACTCTTCTGATAGTTTCACATTTACCAGTCTCTTCTGATAGTTCCACTTTCTACCAGACTCTTCTGATAGTCTCACCATCTATTAGTCTCTTCTGATAGTTCCACTTTCTACCAGTCTCTTCTGACAGTTTCACCATCTACCAGTCTCTTCTGATAGTTTCACCATCTACCAGTCTCTTCTGATAGTTCCACTTTCTACCAGACTCTTCTGATAGTTTAACATCTACCACTCTCTTCTGATAGTTCCACTTTCTACCAGTCTCTTCTGATATTTTCACCATCTGCCAGTCTCTTCTGATAGTTTCACCATCTACCAGTCTCTTCTGATAGTTCCACTTTCTACCAGACTCTTCTGATAGTTTCACATTTACCAGTCTCTTCTGATAGTTCCACCATCTACCAGTCTCTTCTGATAGTTCCACTTTCTACCAGACTCTTCTGATAGTTTCACATTTACCAGTCTCTTCTGATAGTTCCACTTTCTACCAGACTCTTCTGATAGTCTCACCATCTATTAGTCTCTTCTGATAGTTCCACTTTCTAGCAGTCTCTTCTGACAGTCTCACCATCTACAAGTCTCTTCTGATAGTTCCACTTTCTTCCAGTCTCTTCTGATAGTACCACTTTCTACCAGTCTTTACTGATAGTTTGACCATCTACCAGTCTCTTCTGAGAGTTTCACAATCTACCATTTTTTTCTGATAGTTACACTTTCTACCAGTCTCTTCTGATAGTCTCACCATCTATTAGTCTCTTCTGATAGTTCCACTTTCTACCAGTCTCTTCTGATAGTTCCACTTTCTACCAGACTCTTCTGATAGTTCCACATTCTACCAGACTCTTCTGATAGTTTCACATTTACAAGTCTCTTCTGATTGTTCCACTTTCTACCATACTCTTCTGATAGTCTCACCATCTATTAGTCTCTTCTGATAGTTCCACTTTAAACCAGACTCTCCTGATAGTTACACTTTCTACCAGATTTTTCTGATAGTTTCACATTCTACCAGACTCTTCTGATAGTTTCACATTTACCAGTCTCTTCTGATTTTTCCACTTTCTACCAGACTCTTCTGATAGTTTCACATCTACCACTCTCTTCTGATAGTTCCACTTTCTACCAGTCTCTTCTGACAGTTTCACCATCTACCAGTCTCTTCTGATAGTTCCACTTTCTTCCAGTCTCTTCTGATAGTCTCACCATCTATTAGTCTCTTCTGATAGTTCCACTTTCTACCGGTCACTTCTGATAGTTATACTTTCTACCAGACTCTTCTGATAGTTTCACATTTACCAGTCTCTTCTGATTGTTCCACTTTCTAGCAGAATCTTCTGATAGTTTCACCATCTACCAGTCTCTTCATATAGTTTCACCATCTACCAGTCTCTTCTCATGGTTCCACTTTCTACCAGACTCTTCTCATAGTCCCACCATCTATAAGTCTCTTCTGATAGTTCCACTTTCTACCAGTCTCTTCTGATAGTCTCACCATCCATTAGTCGCTTCTGAAAGTTTCACATCTACCAGTCTCTTCTGATAGTTCCACTTTCTACCAGACTCTTCTGATAGTCTTACCATCTATTAGTCTCTACTGATAGTCTCACCATCTACCAGTCTCTTCTGATAGTCTCACCATCGACCAGTCTCTTCTGATAGTCTCACCATCTACCAGTCTCTTCTGATAGTCTCACCATCTATTAGTCTCTTCTGATAGTTCCACTTTCTACTAGTCTCTCCTGATAGTCTCACCATCTATTAGTCTCTTCTGATAGTTTCACCATCTACCAGTCTCTTCTGATAGTTCCACTTTAAACCAGACTCTTCTGATAGTCTCACCATCTATTAGTCTCTTCTGATAGTTCCACTTTCTACCAGTCTCTTCTGACAGTTTCACCATCTACCAGTCTCTTCTGATAGTTCCACATTCTTCCAGTCTCTTCTGATAGTCTCACCATCTATTAGTCTCTTCTGATAGTTCCACTTTCTACCAGTCTCTTCTGACAGTCTCACCATCTATTAGTCTCTTCTGATAGTTTCACCATCTACCAGTCTCTTCTGATAGTTCCACTTTCTACCGGTCACTTCTGATAGTTATACTTTCTACCAGACTCTTCTGATAGTTTCACATTTACCAGTCTCTTCTGATTGTTCCACTTTCTACCAGAATCTTCTGATAGTTTCACCATCTACCAGTCTCTTCATATAGTTTCACCATCTTCCAGTCTCTTCTCATGGTTCCACTTTCTACCAGACTCTTCTCATAGTCCCACCATCTATAAGTCTCTTCTGATAGTTCCACTTTCTACCAGTCTCTTCTGATAGTTCCACTTTCTACCAGACTCTTCTGATAGTCTTACCATCTATTAGTCTCTACTGATAGTCTCACCATCTACCAGTCTCTTCTGATAGTCTCACCATTGACCAGTCTCTTCTGATAGTCTCACCATCTACCAGTCTCTTCTGATAGTCTCACCATCTATTAGTCTCTTCTGATAGTTCCACATTCTTCCAGTCTCTTCTGATAGTCTCACCATCTATTAGTCTCTTCTGATAGTTCCACTTTCTACCGGTCTCTTCTGATAGTTCCACTTTCTACCAGTCTCTTTTGACAGTTCCACTTTCTACCAGACTCTTCTGATAGTTCCACATTCTACCAGACTCTTCTGATAGTTTCACATTTACAAGTCTCATCTGATTGTTCCACTTTCTACCAGTCTCTTCTGACAGTTTCACCATCTACCAGTCTCTTCTGATAGTTCCACATTCTTCCAGTCTCTTCTGATAGTCTCACCATCTATTAGTCTCTTCTGATAGTTCCACTTTCTACCGGTCTCTTCTGATAGTTCCACTTTAAACCAGACTCTTCTGAGAGTTACACTTTCTACGAGACTCTTCTGATAGTTCCACATTCTACCAGACTCTTCTGATAGTTTCACATTTACCAGTCTCTTCTGATTGTTCCACTTTCGACCAGACTCTTCTGATAGTCTCACCATCTATTAGTCTCTTCTGATAGTTCCACTTTCTACCAGTCTCTTCTGACATTTTCACCATCTACCAGTCTCTTCTGATAGTTCCACTTTCTTCCAGTCTCTTCTGATATTTTCACCATCTGCCAGTCTCTTCTGATAGTTTCACCATCTACCAGTCTCTTCTGATAGTTCCACTTTCTACCAGACTCTTCTGATAGTTTCACATTTACTAGTCTCTTCTGATAGTTCCACTTTCTACCAGACTCTTCTGATAGTCTCACCATCTACCAGTCTCTTCTGATAGTTCCACTTTCTTCCAGTCTCTTCTGATAGTACCACTTTCTACCAGTCTTTACTGATAGTTTGACCATCTACCAGTCTCTTCTGAGAGTTTCACAATCTACCATTTTCTTCTGATAGTTACACTTTCTACCAGTCTCTTCTGATAGTCTCACCATCTATTAGTCTCTTCTGATAGTTCCACTTTATACCAGTCTCTTCTGATAGTTCCACTTTCTACCAGACTCTTCTGATAGTTCCACATTCTACCAGACTCTTCTGATAGTTTCACATTTACAAGTCTCATCTGATTGTTCCACTTTCTACCATACTCTTCTGATAGTCTCACCATCTATTAGTCTCTTCTGATAGTTCCACTTTAAACCAGACTCTCCTGATAGTTACACTTTCTACCAGACTCTTCTGATAGTTTCACATTCTACCAGACTCTTCTGATAGTTTCACATTTACCAGTCTCTTCTGATTTTTCCACTTTCTACCAGACTCTTCTGATAGTCTCACCATCTATTAGTCTCTTCTGATAGTTCCACTTTCTACCAGTCTCTTCTGACAGTTTCACCATCTACCAGTCTCTTCTGATAGTTCCACATTCTTCCAGTCTCTTCTGATAGTCTCACCATCTATTAGTCTCTTCTGATAGTTCCACTTTCTACAGGTCTCTTCTGACAGTCTCACCATCTATTAGTCTCTTCTGATAGTTTCACCATCTACCAGTCTCTTCTGATAGTTCCACTTTCTACCAGACTCTTCTGATAGTTTCACATCTACCACTCTCTTCTGATAGTTCCACTTTCTACCAGTCTCTTCTGACAGTTTCACCATCTACCAGTCTCTTCTGATAGTTCCACTTTCTTCCAGTCTCTTCTGATAGTCTCACCATCTATTAGTCTCTTCTGATAGTTCCACTTTCTACCGGTCACTTCTGATAGTTATACTTTCTACCAGACTCTTCTGATAGTTTCACATTTACCAGTCTCTTCTGATTGTTCCACTTTCTAGCAGAATCTTCTGATAGTTTCACCATCTACCAGTCTCTTCATATAGTTTCACCATCTACCAGTCTCTTCTCATGGTTCCACTTTCTACCAGACTCTTCTCATAGTCCCACCATCTATAAGTCTCTTCTGATAGTTCCACTTTCTACCAGTCTCTTCTGATAGTCTCACCATCCATTAGTCGCTTCTGAAAGTTTCACATCTACCAGTCTCTTCTGATAGTTCCACTTTCTACCAGACTCTTCTGATAGTCTTACCATCTATTAGTCTCTACTGATAGTCTCACCCTCTACCAGTCTCTTCTGATAGTCTCACCATCGACCAGTCTCTTCTGATAGTCTCACCATCTATTAGTCTCTTCTGATAGTTCCACTTTCTACTAGTCTCTTCTGATAGTCTCACCATCTATTAGTCTCTTCTGATAGTTTCACCATCTACCAGTCTCTTCTGATAGTTCCACTTTAAACCAGACTCTTCTGATAGTCTCACCATCTATTAGTCTCTTCTGATAGTTCCACTTTCTACCAGTCTCTTCTGACAGTTTCACCATCTACCAGTCTCTTCTGATAGTTCCACATTCTTCCAGTCTCTTCTGATAGTCTCACCATCTATTAGTCTCTTCTGATAGTTCCACTTTCTACCAGTCTCTTCTGATAGTTCCACTTTCTACCAGTCTCTTCTGACAGTCTCACCATCTATTAGTCTCTTCTGATAGTTTCACCATCTACCAGTCTCTTCTGATAGTTCCACTTTCTTCCAGTCTCTTCTGATAGTCTCACCATCTACCAGTCTCTTCTGATAGTTCCACTTTCTACCGGTCACTTCTGATAGTTATACTTTCTACCAGACTCTTCTGATAGTTTCACATTTACCAGTCTCTTCTGATAGTTCCACTTTCTACCAGACTCTTCTGATAGTCTCACCATCTATTAGTCTCTTCTGATAGTTCCACTTTCTACCAGTCTCTTCTGACAGTTTCACCATCTACCAGTCTCTTCTGATAGTTTCACCATCTACCAGTCTCTTCTGATAGTTCCACTTTCTACCAGACTCTTCTGATAGTTTCACATCTACCACTCTCTTCTGATAGTTCCACTTTCTACCAGTCTCTTCTGATATTTTCACCATCTGCCAGTCTCTTCTGATAGTTTCACCATCTACCAGTCTCTTCTGATAGTTCCACTTTCTACCAGACTCTTCTGATAGTTTCACATTTACCAGTCTCTTCTGATAGTTCCACCATCTACCAGTCTCTTCTGATAGTTCCACTTTCTACCAGACTCTTCTGATAGTTTCACATTTACCAGTCTCTTCTGATAGTTCCACTTTCTACCAGACTCTTCTGATAGTCTCACCATCTATTAGTCTCTTCTGATAGTTCCACTTTCTAGCAGTCTCTTCTGACAGTCTCACCATCTACAAGTCTCTTCTGATAGTTCCACTTTCTTCCAGTCTCTTCTGATAGTACCACTTTCTACCAGTCTTTACTGATAGTTTGACCATCTACCAGTCTCTTCTGAGAGTTTCACAATCTACCATTTTCTTCTGATAGTTACACTTTCTACCAGTCTCTTCTGATAGTCTCACCATCTATTAGTCTCTTCTGATAGTTCCACTTTCTACCAGTCTCTTCTGATAGTTCCACTTTCTACCAGACTCTTCTGATAGTTCCACATTCTACCAGACTCTTCTGATAGTTTCACATTTACAAGTCTCTTCTGATTGTTCCACTTTCTACCATACTCTTCTGATAGTCTCACCATCTATTAGTCTCTTCTGATAGTTCCACTTTAAACCAGACTCTCCTGATAGTTACACTTTCTACCAGATTTTTCTGATAGTTTCACATTCTACCAGACTCTTCTGATAGTTTCACATTTACCAGTCTCTTCTGATTTTTCCACTTTCTACCAGACTCTTCTGATAGTTTCACATCTACCACTCTCTTCTGATAGTTCCACTTTCTACCAGTCTCTTCTGACAGTTTCACCATCTACCAGTCTCTTCTGATAGTTCCACTTTCTTCCAGTCTCTTCTGATAGTCTCACCATCTATTAGTCTCTTCTGATAGTTCCACTTTCTACCGGTCACTTCTGATAGTTATACTTTCTACCAGACTCTTCTGATAGTTTCACATTTACCAGTCTCTTCTGATTGTTCCACTTTCTAGCAGAATCTTCTGATAGTTTCACCATCTACCAGTCTCTTCATATAGTTTCACCATCTACCAGTCTCTTCTCATGGTTCCACTTTCTACCAGACTCTTCTCATAGTCCCACCATCTATAAGTCTCTTCTGATAGTTCCACTTTCTACCAGTCTCTTCTGATAGTCTCACCATCCATTAGTCGCTTCTGAAAGTTTCACATCTACCAGTCTCTTCTGATAGTTCCACTTTCTACCAGACTCTTCTGATAGTCTTACCATCTATTAGTCTCTACTGATAGTCTCACCATCTACCAGTCTCTTCTGATAGTCTCACCATCGACCAGTCTCTTCTGATAGTCTCACCATCTACCAGTCTCTTCTGATAGTCTCACCATCTATTAGTCTCTTCTGATAGTTCCACTTTCTACTAGTCTCTCCTGATAGTCTCACCATCTATTAGTCTCTTCTGATAGTTTCACCATCTACCAGTCTCTTCTGATAGTTCCACTTTAAACCAGACTCTTCTGATAGTCTCACCATCTATTAGTCTCTTCTGATAGTTCCACTTTCTACCAGTCTCTTCTGACAGTTTCACCATCTACCAGTCTCTTCTGATAGTTCCACCATCTACCAGTCTCTTCTCATGGTTCCACTTTCTACCAGACTCTTCTCATAGTCCCACCATCTATAAGTCTCTTCTGATAGTTCCACTTTCTACCAGTCTCTTCTGATAGTCTCACCATCCATTAGTCGCTTCTGAAAGTTTCACATCTACCAGTCTCTTCTGATAGTTCCACTTTCTACCAGACTCTTCTGATAGTCTTACCATCTATTAGTCTCTACTGATAGTCTCACCATCTACCAGTCTCTTCTGATAGTCTCACCATCGACCAGTCTCTTCTGATAGTCTCACCATCTACCAGTCTCTTCTGATAGTCTCACCATCTATTAGTCTCTTCTGATAGTTCCACTTTCTACTAGTCTCTCCTGATAGTCTCACCATCTATTAGTCTCTTCTGATAGTTTCACCATCTACCAGTCTCTTCTGATAGTTCCACTTTAAACCAGACTCTTCTGATAGTCTCACCATCTATTAGTCTCTTCTGATAGTTCCACTTTCTACCAGTCTCTTCTGACAGTTTCACCATCTACCAGTCTCTTCTGATAGTTCCACATTCTTCCAGTCTCTTCTGATAGTCTCACCATCTATTAGTCTCTTCTGATAGTTCCACTTTCTACCAGTCTCTTCTGACAGTCTCACCATCTATTAGTCTCTTCTGATAGTTTCACCATCTACCAGTCTCTTCTGATAGTTCCACTTTCTACCGGTCACTTCTGATAGTTATACTTTCTACCAGACTCTTCTGATAGTTTCACATTTACCAGTCTCTTCTGATTGTTCCACTTTCTACCAGAATCTTCTGATAGTTTCACCATCTACCAGTCTCTTCATATAGTTTCACCATCTTCCAGTCTCTTCTCATGGTTCCACTTTCTACCAGACTCTTCTCATAGTCCCACCATCTATAAGTCTCTTCTGATAGGTCCACTTTCTACCAGTCTCTTCTGATAGTTCCACTTTCTACCAGACTCTTCTGATAGTCTTACCATCTATTAGTCTCTACTGATAGTCTCACCATCTACCAGTCTCTTCTGATAGTCTCACCATTGACCAGTCTCTTCTGATAGTTCCACTTTCTACCGGTCTCTTCTGATAGTTCCACTTTCTACCAGTCTCTTTTGACAGTTCCACTTTCTACCAGACTCTTCTGATAGTTCCACATTCTACCAGACTCTTCTGATAGTTTCACATTTACAAGTCTCATCTGATTGTTCCACTTTCTACCAGTCTCTTCTGACAGTTTCACCATCTACCAGTCTCTTCTGATAGTTCCACATTCTTCCAGTCTCTTCTGATAGTCTCACCATCTATTAGTCTCTTCTGATAGTTCCACTTTCTACCGGTCTCTTCTGATAGTTCCACTTTAAACCAGACTCTTCTGAGAGTTACACTTTCTACGAGACTCTTCTGATAGTTCCACATTCTACCAGACTCTTCTGATAGTTTCACATTTACCAGTCTCTTCTGATTGTTCCACTTTCGACCAGACTCTTCTGATAGTCTCACCATCTATTAGTCTCTTCTGATAGTTCCACTTTCTACCAGTCTCTTCTGACATTTTCACCATCTACCAGTCTCTTCTGATAGTTCCACTTTCTTCCAGTCTCTTCTGATATTTTCACCATCTGCCAGTCTCTTCTGATAGTTTCACCATCTACCAGTCTCTTCTGATAGTTCCACTTTCTACCAGACTCTTCTGATAGTTTCACATTTACTAGTCTCTTCTGATAGTTCCACTTTCTACCAGACTCTTCTGATAGTCTCACCATCTACCAGTCTCTTCTGATAGTTCCACTTTCTTCCAGTCTCTTCTGATAGTACCACTTTCTACCAGTCTTTACTGATAGTTTGACCATCTACCAGTCTCTTCTGAGAGTTTCACAATCTACCATTTTCTTCTGATAGTTACACTTTCTACCAGTCTCTTCTGATAGTCTCACCATCTATTAGTCTCTTCTGATAGTTCCACTTTATACCAGTCTCTTCTGATAGTTCCACTTTCTACCAGACTCTTCTGATAGTTCCACATTCTACCAGACTCTTCTGATAGTTTCACATTTACAAGTCTCATCTGATTGTTCCACTTTCTACCATACTCTTCTGATAGTCTCACCATCTATTAGTCTCTTCTGATAGTTCCACTTTAAACCAGACTCTCCTGATAGTTACACTTTCTACCAGACTCTTCTGATAGTTTCACATTCTACCAGACTCTTCTGATAGTTTCACATTTACCAGTCTCTTCTGATTTTTCCACTTTCTACCAGACTCTTCTGATAGTCTCACCATCTATTAGTCTCTTCTGATAGTTCCACTTTCTACAGGTCTCTTCTGACAGTCTCACCATCTATTAGTCTCTTCTGATAGTTTCACCATCTACCAGTCTCTTCTGATAGTTCCACTTTCTACCAGACTCTTCTGATAGTTTCACATCTACCACTCTCTTCTGATAGTTCCACTTTCTACCAGTCTCTTCTGACAGTTTCACCATCTACCAGTCTCTTCTGATAGTTCCACTTTCTTCCAGTCTCTTCTGATAGTCTCACCATCTATTAGTCTCTTCTGATAGTTCCACTTTCTACCGGTCACTTCTGATAGTTATACTTTCTACCAGACTCTTCTGATAGTTTCACATTTACCAGTCTCTTCTGATTGTTCCACTTTCTAGCAGAATCTTCTGATAGTTTCACCATCTACCAGTCTCTTCATATAGTTTCACCATCTACCAGTCTCTTCTCATGGTTCCACTTTCTACCAGACTCTTCTCATAGTCCCACCATCTATAAGTCTCTTCTGATAGTTCCACTTTCTACCAGTCTCTTCTTATAGTCTCACCATCCATTAGTCGCTTCTGAAAGTTTCACATCTACCAGTCTCTTCTGATAGTTCCACTTTCTACCAGACTCTTCTGATAGTCTTACCATCTATTAGTCTCTACTGATAGTCTCACCCTCTACCAGTCTCTTCTGATAGTCTCACCATCGACCAGTCTCTTCTGATAGTCTCACCATCTATTAGTCTCTTCTGATAGTTCCACTTTCTACTAGTCTCTTCTGATAGTCTCACCATCTATTAGTCTCTTCTGATAGTTTCACCATCTACCAGTCTCTTCTGATAGTTCCACTTTAAACCAGACTCTTCTGATAGTCTCACCATCTATTAGTCTCTTCTGATAGTTCCACTTTCTACCAGTCTCTTCTGACAGTTTCACCATCTACCAGTCTCTTCTGATAGTTCCACATTCTTCCAGTCTCTTCTGATAGTCTCACCATCTATTAGTCTCTTCTGATAGTTCCACTTTCTACCAGTCTCTTCTGACAGTCTCACCATCTATTAGTCTCTTCTGATAGTTTCACCATCTACCAGTCTCTTCTGATAGTTCCACTTTCTTCCAGTCTCTTCTGATAGTCTCACCATCTACCAGTCTCTTCTGATAGTTCCACTTTCTACCGGTCACTTCTGATAGTTATACTTTCTACCAGACTCTTCTGATAGTTTCACATTTACCAGTCTCTTCTGATTGTTCCACTTTCTACCAGAATCTTCTGATAGTTTCACCATCTACCAGTCTCTTCATATAGTTTCACCATCTTGCAGTCTCTTCTCATGGTTCCACTTTCTACCAGACTCTTCTCATAGTCCCACCATCTATAAGTCTCTTCTGATAGTTCCACTTTCTACCAGTCTCTTCTGATAGTTCCACTTTCTACCAGACTCTTCTGATAGTCTTACCATCTATTAGTCTCTACTGATAGTCTCACCATCTACCAGTCTCTTCTGATAGTCTCACCATTGACCAGTCTCTTCTGATAGTCTCACCATCTACCAGTCTCTTCTGATAGTCTCACCATCTATTAGTCTCTTCTGATAGTTCCACATTCTTCCAGTCTCTTCTGATAGTCTCACCATCTATTAGTCTCTTCTGATAGTTCCACTTTCTACCGGTCTCTTCTGATAGTTCCACTTTAAACCAGACTCTTCTGAGAGTTACACTTTCTACGAGACTCTTCTGATAGTTCCACATTCTACCAGACTGTTCTGATAGTTTCACATTTACCAGTCTCTTCTGATTGTTCCACTTTCGACCATACTCTTCTGATAGTCTCACCATCTATTAGTCTCTTCTGATAGTTCCACTTTCTACCAGTCTCTTCTGACATTTTCACCATCTACCAGTCTCTTCTGATAGTTCCACTTTCTTCCAGTCTCTTCTGATATTTTCACCATCTGCCAGTCTCTTCTGATAGTTTCACCATCTACCAGTCTCTTCTGATAGTTCCACTTTCTACCAGACTCTTCTGATAGTTTCACATTTACCAGTCTCTTCTGATAGTTCCACTTTCTACCAGACTCTTCTGATAGTCTCACCATCTATTAGTCTCTTCTGATAGTTCCACTTTCTAGCAGTCTCTTCTGACAGTCTCACCATCTACCAGTCTCTTCTGATAGTTCCACTTTCTTCCAGTCTCTTCTGATAGTACCACTTTCTACCAGTCTTTACTGATAGTTTGACCATCTACCAGTCTCTTCTGAGAGTTTCACAATCTACCATTTTCTTCTGATAGTTACACTTTCTACCAGTCTCTTCTGATAGTTACACTTTCTACCAGTCTCTTCTGATAGTTTCACATTCTAGCAGTCTCTTCTGACAGTCTCACCATCTATTAGTCTCTTCTGATAGTTCCACTTTATACCAGTCTCTTCTGATAGTTCCAATTTCTACCAGACTCTTCTGATAGTTCCACATTCTACCAGACTCTTCTGATAGTTTCACATTTACAAATCTCTTCTGATTGTTCCACTTTCTACCATACTCTTCTGATTGTTCCACTTTCTACCATACTCTTCTGATAGTCTCACCATCTATTAGTCTCTTCTGATAGTTCCACTTTAAACCAGACTCTTCTGAGAGTTACACTTTCTACGAGACTCTTCTGACAGTTCCACATTCTACCAGACTCTTCTGATAGTTTCACATTTACCAGTCTCTTCTGATTGTTCCACTTTCGACCAGACTCTTCTGATAGTCTCACCATCGATTAGTCTCTTCTGATAGTTCCACTTTCTACCAGTCTCTTCTGACATTTTCACCATCTACCAGTCTCTTCTGATAGTTCCACTTTCTTCCAGTCTCTTCTGATATTTTCACCATCTGCCAGTCTCTTCTGATAGTTTCACCATCTACCAGTCTCTTCTGATAGTTCCACTTTCTACCAGACTCTTCTGATAGTTTCACATTTACCAGTCTCTTCTGATAGTTCCACTTTCTACCAGACTCTTCTGATAGTCTCACCATCTATTAGTCTCTTCTGATAGTTCCACTTTCTACCAGTCTCTTCTGACAGTTTCACCATCTACCAGTCTCTTCTGATAGTTTCACCATCTACCAGTCTCTTCTGATAGTTCCACTTTCTACCAGACTCTTCTGATAGTTTCACATCTACCACTCTCTTCTGATAGTTCCACTTTCTACCAGTCTCTTCTGATATTTTCACCATCTGCCAGTCTCTTCTGATAGTTTCACCATCTACCAGTCTCTTCTGATAGTTCCACTTTCTACCAGACTCTTCTGATAGTTTCACATTTACCAGTCTCTTCTGATAGTTCCACCATCTACCAGTCTCTTCTGATAGTTCCACTTTCTACCAGACTCTTCTGATAGTTTCACATTTACCAGTCTCTTCTGATAGTTCCACTTTCTACCAGACTCTTCTGATAGTCTCACCATCTATTAGTCTCTTCTGATAGTTCCACTTTCTAGCAGTCTCTTCTGACAGTCTCACCATCTACAAGTCTCTTCTGATAGTTCCACTTTCTTCCAGTCTCTTCTGATAGTACCACTTTCTACCAGTCTTTACTGATAGTTTGACCATCTACCAGTCTCTTCTGAGAGTTTCACAATCTACCATTTTCTTCTGATAGTTACACTTTCTACCAGTCTCTTCTGATAGTCTCACCATCTATTAGTCTCTTCTGATAGTTCCACTTTCTACCAGTCTCTTCTGATAGTTCCACTTTCTACCAGACTCTTCTGATAGTTCCACATTCTACCAGACTCTTCTGATAGTTTCACATTTACAAGTCTCTTCTGATTGTTCCACTTTCTACCATACTCTTCTGATAGTCTCACCATCTATTAGTCTCTTCTGATAGTTCCACTTTAAACCAGACTCTCCTGATAGTTACACTTTCTACCAGATTTTTCTGATAGTTTCACATTCTACCAGACTCTTCTGATAGTTTCACATTTACCAGTCTCTTCTGATTTTTCCACTTTCTAGTCTCACCATCTATTAGTCTCTTCTGATAGTTCCACTTTCTACCAGTCTCTTCTGACAGTTTCACCATCTACCAGTCTCTTCTGATAGTTCCACATTCTTCCAGTCTCTTCTGATAGTCTCACCATCTATTAGTCTCTTCTGATAGTTCCACTTTCTACCAGTCTCTTCTGACAGTCTCACCATCTATTAGTCTCTTCTGATAGTTCCACTTTCTACCAGTCTCTTCTGATAGTTTCACATCTACCAGTCTCTTCAGATAGTTCCACTTTCTACCAGTCTCTTTTGATCGTTTCACCATCTACCAGACTCTTCTGATAGTTTCACCATCAACCAGTCTCTTCTCATAGTTCCACTTTCTACCAGACTCTTCTGATAGTCCCACCATCTATTAGTCTCTTCTGATAGTTTCACCATCTACCAGTCTCTTCTCATAGTTCCACTTTCTACCAGACTCTTCTGATAGTCCCACCATCTATTAGTCTCTTCTGAATGTTTCACATCTACCAGTCTCTTCTGATAGTCTCACCATATACCATTCTCTTCTAATAGTTCAACTTTCTACCAGTCTCTTCTGATAGTCTCACCATTTATTAGTCTCTTCTGAAAGTTTCACATCTACCTGTCTCTTCTGATAGTTCCACTTTAAACCGGAGTCTTCTGATAGTCTCACCATCAATTAGTCTCTTCTGATAGTTCCACTTTCTACCAGTCTCTTCTGATAGTTCCACTTTCTACCAGACTCTTCTGATAGTCTCACCATCTATTAGTCTCTTCTGATAGTTCCACTTTCTACCAGTCTCTTCTTACAGTCTCACCATTTACCAGTCTCTTCTGATAGTTCCACTTTCTACCAGTCTCTACTGATAGTTTGACCATCTACCAGTCTCTTCTGAGAGTTTCACAATCTACCATTTTCTTCTGATAGTTACACTTTCTACCAGTCTCTTCTGATAGTTTCACATTTACCAGTCTCTTCTGATAGTTCCACTTTCTACCAGACTCTTCTGATAGTCTCACCATCTATTAGTATCTTCTGATAGTTCCACTTTCTAGCAGTCTCTTCTGACAGTCTCACCATCTACCAGTCTCTTCTGATAGTTCCACTTTCTTCCAGTCTCTTCTGATAGTACCACTTTCTACCAGTCTTTACTGATAGTTTGACCATCTACCAGTCTCTTCTGAGAGTTTCACAATCTACCATTTTCTTCTGATATTTACACTTTCTACCAGTCTCTTCTGATAGTCTCACCATCTATTAGTCTCTTCTGATAGTTCCACTTTCTACCAGTCTCTTCTGATAGTTCCACTTTCTAACAGACTCTTCTGATAGTTCCACATTCTACCAGACTCTTCTGATAGTTTCACATTTACAAGTCTCTTCTGATTGTTCCACTTTCTACCATACTCTTCTGATAGTCTCACCATCTATTAGTCTCTTCTGATAGTTCGACTTTAAACCAGACTCTCCTGATAGTTACACTTTCTACCAGATTTTTCTGATAGTTTCACATTCTACCAGACTCTTCTGATAGTTTCACATTTACCAGTCTCTTCTGATTTTTCCATTTTCTACCAGACTCTTCTGATAGTCTCACCATCTATTAGTCTCTTCTGATAGTTCCACTTTCTACCAGTCTCTTCTGACAGTTTCACCATCTACCAGTCTCTTCTGATAGTTCCACATTCTTCCAGTCTCTTCTGATAGTCTCACCATCTATTAGTCTCTTCTGATAGTTCCACTTTCTACCAGTCTCTTCTGACAGTCTCACCATCTATTAGTCTCTTCTGATAGTTTCACCATCTACCAGTCTCTTCTGATAGTTCCACTTTCTACCAGACTCTTCTGATAGTCTCACCATATATTAGTCTCTTCTTATAGTTCCACTTTCTTCCAGTCTCTTCTGATAGTTCCACTTTCTTCCAGTCTCTTCTGATAGTTCCACTTTCTACCAGTCTCTTCTGATAGTTCCAATTTCTACCAGACTCTTCTGATAGTTCCACTTTCTACCAGACTCTTCTGATAGTTTCACATTTACCAGTCTCTTCTGTTAGTTCCACTTTCTACCAGACTCTTCTGATAGTCTCACCATCTATTAGTCTCTTCTGATAGTTCCACTTTCTACCAGACTCTTCTGATAGTCTCACCATCTATTAGTCTCTTCTGATAGTTCCACTTTCTACCAGTCTCTTCTGATAGTTTCACATCTACCAGTCTCTTCAGATAGTTCCACTTTCTACCAGTCTCTTTTGATCGTTTCACCATCTACCAGACTCTTCTGATAGTTTCACCATCAACCAGTCTCTTCTCATAGTTCCACTTTCTACCAGACTCTTCTGATAGTCCCACCATCTATTAGTCTCTTCTGATAGTTTCACCATCTACCAGTCTCTTCTCATAGTTCCACTTTCTACCAGTCTCTTCTGACAGTCTCACCATCTATTAGTCTCTTCTGAATGTTTCACATCTACCAGTCTCTTCTGATAGTTCCACTTTAAACCGGAGTCTTCTGATAGTCTCACCATCAATTAGTCTCTTCTGATAGTTCCACTTTCTACCAGTCTCTTCTGATAGTGTCACCATCTATAAGTCTCTTCTGAAAGTTTCACACCTACCAGTCTTTTCTGATAGTTCCACTTTCTTCCAGTCTCTTCTGATAGTCTCACCATCTACCATTTTCTTCTGATAGTTCCACTTTCTACCAGTCTCTACTGATAGTTTGACAATCTACACGTCTCTTCTGATAGTTTGACAATCTACCAGTCTCAAATGATTGTTCCACTTTCAAACAGACTCTTCTGATAGTTCCACTTTCTACCGGTCTCTTCTGATAGTTCCACTTTAAACCAGACTCTTCTGATAGTTCCACTTTCTTCCAGTCTCTTCTGATATTTTCACCATCTGCCAGTCTCTTCTGATAGTTTCACCATCTACCAGTCTCTTCTCATAGTTCCACTTTCTACCAGACTCTTCTGATAGTCCCACCATCTATTAGTCTCTTCTGATAGTTCCACTTTCTACCAGTCTCTTCTGACAGTCTCACCATCTATTAGTCTCTTCTGAATGTTTCACATCTACCAGTCTCTTCTGATAGTCTCACCATATACCAGTCTCTTCTAATAGTTCCACTTTCTACCAGTCTCTTCTGATAGTCTCACCATTTATTAGTCTCTTCTGAAAGTTTCACATCTACCTGTCTCTTCTGATAGTTCCACTTTAAACCGGAGTCTTCTGATAGTCTCACCATCAATTAGTCTCTTCTGATAGTTCCACTTTCTACCAGTCTCTTCTGATAGTTCCACTTTCTACCAGACTCTTCTGATAGTCTCACCATCTATTAGTCTCTTCTGATAGTTCCACTTTCTACCAGTCTCTTCTGACAGTCTCACCATTTACCAGTCTCTTCTGATAGTTCCACTTTCTTCAAGTCTCTTCTGACAGTCTCACCATCTACCAGTCTCTTCTGATAGTTCCACTTTCTACCAGTCTCTACTGATAGTTTGACCATCTACCAGTCTCTTCTGAGAGTTTCACAATCTACCATTTTCTTCTGATAGTTACTTTTTCTAACAGTCTCTTCTGATAGTTTCACATTTACCAGTCTCTTCTGATAGTTCCACTTTCTACCAGACTCTTCTGATAGTGTCACCATCTATTAGTCTCTTCTGATAGTTCCACTTTCTAGCAGTCTCTTCTGACAGTCTCACCATCTACCAGTCTCTTCTGATAGTTCCACTTTCTTCCAGTCTCTTCTGATAGTACCACTTTCTACCAGTCTTTACTGATAGTTTGACCATCTACCAGTCTCTTCTGAGAGTTTCACAATCTACCATTTTCTTCTGATAGTTACACTTTCT
Source organism: Thymallus thymallus (assembly GCA_023634145.1). NCBI lineage: Eukaryota > Metazoa > Chordata > Actinopteri > Salmoniformes > Salmonidae > Thymallus > Thymallus thymallus. The sequence goes on from CM042414.1 coordinate 19,310,101, forward strand.
ACCAGTCTCTTCTGATAGTTCCACTTTCTACCAGACTATTCTGATAGTTCCACATTCTACCAGACTCTTCTGATAGTTTCACATTTACAAGTCTCTTCTGATTGTTCCACTTTCTACCATACTCTTCTGATAGTCTCACCATCTATTAGTCTCTTCTGATAGTTCCACTTTAAACCAGACTCTCCTGATAGTTACACTTTCTACCAGATTTTTCTGATAGTTTCACATTCTACCAGACTCTTCTGATAGTTTCACATTTACCAGTCTCTTCTGATTTTTCCACTTTCTACCAGACTCTTCTGATAGTCTCACCATCTATTAGTCTCTTCTGATAGTTCCACTTTCTACCAGTCTCTTCTGACAGTTTCACCATCTACCAGTCTCTTCTGATAGTTCCACATTCTTCCAGTCTCTTCTGATAGTCTCACCATCTATTAGTCTCTTCTGATAGTTCCACTTTCTACCAGTCTCTTCTGATAGTCTCACCATCTATTAGTCTCTTCTGATAGTTTCACCATCTACCAGTCTCTTCTGATAGTTCCACTTTCTACCAGACTCTTCTGATAGTTTCACATCTACCACTCTCTTCTGATAGTTCCACTTTCTACCAGACTCTTCTGATAGTCCCACCATCTATTAGTCTCTTCTGAATGTTTCACATCTACCAGTCTCTTCTGATAGTCTCACCATATACCATTCTCTTCTAATAGTTCAACTTTCTACCAGTCTCTTCTGATAGTCTCACCATTTATTAGTCTCTTCTGAAAGTTTCACATCTACCTGTCTCTTCTGATAGTTCCACTTTAAACCGGAGTCTTCTGATAGTCTCACCATCAATTAGTCTCTTCTGATAGTTCCACTTTCTACCAGTCTCTTCTGATAGTTCCACTTTCTACCAGACTCTTCTGATAGTCTCACCATCTATTAGTCTCTTCTGATAGTTCCACTTTCTACCAGTCTCTTCTTACAGTCTCACCATTTACCAGTCTCTTCTGATAGTTCCACTTTCTACCAGTCTCTACTGATAGTTTGACCATCTACCAGTCTCTTCTGAGAGTTTCACAATCTACCATTTTCTTCTGATAGTTACACTTTCTACCAGTCTCTTCTGATAGTTTCACATTTACCAGTCTCTTCTGATAGTTCCACTTTCTACCAGACTCTTCTGATAGTCTCACCATCTATTAGTATCTTCTGATAGTTCCACTTTCTAGCAGTCTCTTCTGACAGTCTCACCATCTACCAGTCTCTTCTGATAGTTCCACTTTCTTCCAGTCTCTTCTGATAGTACCACTTTCTACCAGTCTTTACTGATAGTTTGACCATCTACCAGTCTCTTCTGAGAGTTTCACAATCTACCATTTTCTTCTGATATTTACACTTTCTACCAGTCTCTTCTGATAGTCTCACCATCTATTAGTCTCTTCTGATAGTTCCACTTTCTACCAGTCTCTTCTGATAGTTCCACTTTCTAACAGACTCTTCTGATAGTTCCACATTCTACCAGACTCTTCTGATAGTTTCACATTTACAAGTCTCTTCTGATTGTTCCACTTTCTACCATACTCTTCTGATAGTCTCACCATCTATTAGTCTCTTCTGATAGTTCGACTTTAAACCAGACTCTCCTGATAGTTACACTTTCTACCAGATTTTTCTGATAGTTTCACATTCTACCAGACTCTTCTGATAGTTTCACATTTACCAGTCTCTTCTGATTTTTCCATTTTCTACCAGACTCTTCTGATAGTCTCACCATCTATTAGTCTCTTCTGATAGTTCCACTTTCTACCAGTCTCTTCTGACAGTTTCACCATCTACCAGTCTCTTCTGATAGTTCCACATTCTTCCAGTCTCTTCTGATAGTCTCACCATCTATTAGTCTCTTCTGATAGTTCCACTTTCTACCAGTCTCTTCTGACAGTCTCACCATCTATTAGTCTCTTCTGATAGTTTCACCATCTACCAGTCTCTTCTGATAGTTCCACTTTCTACCAGACTCTTCTGATAGTCTCACCATATATTAGTCTCTTCTTATAGTTCCACTTTCTTCCAGTCTCTTCTGATAGTTCCACTTTCTTCCAGTCTCTTCTGATAGTTCCACTTTCTACCAGTCTCTTCTGATAGTTCCAATTTCTACCAGACTCTTCTGATAGTTCCACTTTCTACCAGACTCTTCTGATAGTTTCACATTTACCAGTCTCTTCTGTTAGTTCCACTTTCTACCAGACTCTTCTGATAGTCTCACCATCTATTAGTCTCTTCTGATAGTTCCACTTTCTACCAGACTCTTCTGATAGTCTCACCATCTATTAGTCTCTTCTGATAGTTCCACTTTCTACCAGTCTCTTCTGATAGTTTCACATCTACCAGTCTCTTCAGATAGTTCCACTTTCTACCAGTCTCTTTTGATCGTTTCACCATCTACCAGACTCTTCTGATAGTTTCACCATCAACCAGTCTCTTCTCATAGTTCCACTTTCTACCAGACTCTTCTGATAGTCCCACCATCTATTAGTCTCTTCTGATAGTTTCACCATCTACCAGTCTCTTCTCATAGTTCCACTTTCTACCAGTCTCTTCTGACAGTCTCACCATCTATTAGTCTCTTCTGAATGTTTCACATCTACCAGTCTCTTCTGATAGTTCCACTTTAAACCGGAGTCTTCTGATAGTCTCACCATCAATTAGTCTCTTCTGATAGTTCCACTTTCTACCAGTCTCTTCTGATAGTGTCACCATCTATAAGTCTCTTCTGAAAGTTTCACACCTACCAGTCTTTTCTGATAGTTCCACTTTCTTCCAGTCTCTTCTGATAGTCTCACCATCTACCATTTTCTTCTGATAGTTCCACTTTCTACCAGTCTCTACTGATAGTTTGACAATCTACACGTCTCTTCTGATAGTTTGACAATCTACCAGTCTCAAATGATTGTTCCACTTTCAAACAGACTCTTCTGATAGTTCCACTTTCTACCGGTCTCTTCTGATAGTTCCACTTTAAACCAGACTCTTCTGATAGTTCCACTTTCTTCCAGTCTCTTCTGATATTTTCACCATCTGCCAGTCTCTTCTGATAGTTTCACCATCTACCAGTCTCTTCTCATAGTTCCACTTTCTACCAGACTCTTCTGATAGTCCCACCATCTATTAGTCTCTTCTGATAGTTCCACTTTCTACCAGTCTCTTCTGACAGTCTCACCATCTATTAGTCTCTTCTGAATGTTTCACATCTACCAGTCTCTTCTGATAGTCTCACCATATACCAGTCTCTTCTAATAGTTCCACTTTCTACCAGTCTCTTCTGATAGTCTCACCATTTATTAGTCTCTTCTGAAAGTTTCACATCTACCTGTCTCTTCTGATAGTTCCACTTTAAACCGGAGTCTTCTGATAGTCTCACCATCAATTAGTCTCTTCTGATAGTTCCACTTTCTACCAGTCTCTTCTGATAGTTCCACTTTCTACCAGACTCTTCTGATAGTCTCACCATCTATTAGTCTCTTCTGATAGTTCCACTTTCTACCAGTCTCTTCTGACAGTCTCACCATTTACCAGTCTCTTCTGATAGTTCCACTTTCTTCAAGTCTCTTCTGACAGTCTCACCATCTACCAGTCTCTTCTGATAGTTCCACTTTCTACCAGTCTCTACTGATAGTTTGACCATCTACCAGTCTCTTCTGAGAGTTTCACAATCTACCATTTTCTTCTGATAGTTACTTTTTCTAACAGTCTCTTCTGATAGTTTCACATTTACCAGTCTCTTCTGATAGTTCCACTTTCTACCAGACTCTTCTGATAGTGTCACCATCTATTAGTCTCTTCTGATAGTTCCACTTTCTAGCAGTCTCTTCTGACAGTCTCACCATCTACCAGTCTCTTCTGATAGTTCCACTTTCTTCCAGTCTCTTCTGATAGTACCACTTTCTACCAGTCTTTACTGATAGTTTGACCATCTACCAGTCTCTTCTGAGAGTTTCACAATCTACCATTTTCTTCTGATAGTTACACTTTCTACCAGTCTCTTCTGATAGTTCCACTTTCTACCAGACTATTCTGATAGTTCCACATTCTACCAGACTCTTCTGATAGTTTCACATTTACAAGTCTCTTCTGATTGTTCCACTTTCTACCATACTCTTCTGATAGTCTCACCATCTATTAGTCTCTTCTGATAGTTCCACTTTAAACCAGACTCTCCTGATAGTTACACTTTCTACCAGATTTTTCTGATAGTTTCACATTCTACCAGACTCTTCTGATAGTTTCACATTTACCAGTCTCTTCTGATTTTTCCACTTTCTACCAGACTCTTCTGATAGTCTCACCATCTATTAGTCTCTTCTGATAGTTCCACTTTCTACCAGTCTCTTCTGACAGTTTCACCATCTACCAGTCTCTTCTGATAGTTCCACATTCTTCCAGTCTCTTCTGATAGTCTCACCATCTATTAGTCTCTTCTGATAGTTCCACTTTCTACCAGTCTCTTCTGATAGTCTCACCATCTATTAGTCTCTTCTGATAGTTTCACCATCTACCAGTCTCTTCTGATAGTTCCACTTTCTACCAGACTCTTCTGATAGTTTCACATCTACCACTCTCTTCTGATAGTTCCACTTTCTACCAGTCTCTTCTGATAGTCTCACCATATATTAGTCTCTTCTTATAGTTCCACTTTCTTCCAGTCTCTTCTGATAGTTCCACTTTCTTCCAGTCTCTTCTGATAGTTCCACTTTCTACCAGTCTCTTCTGATAGTTCCACTTTATACCAGACTCTTCTGATAGTTCCACTTTCTACCAGACTCTTCTGATAGTTTCACATTTACCAGTCTCTTCTGTTAGTTCCACTTTCTACCAGACTCTTCTGATAGTCTCACCATCTATTAGTCTCTTCTGATAGTTCAACTTTCTACCAGACTCTTCTGATAGTCTCACCATCTATTAGTCTCTTCTGATAGTTCCACTTTCTACCAGTCTCTTCTGATAGTTTCACATCTACCAGTCTCTTCAGATAGTTCCACTTTCTACCAGTCTCTTTTGATCGTTTCACCATCTACCAGACTCTTCTGATAGTTTCACCATCAACCAGTCTCTTCTCATAGTTCCACTTTCTACCAGACTCTTCTGATAGTCCCACCATCTATTAGTCTCTTCTGATAGTTTCACCATCTACCAGTCTCTTCTCATAGTTCCACTTTCTACCAGACTCTTCTGATAGTCCCACCATCTATTAGTCTCTTCTGATAGTTCCACTTTCTACCAGTCTCTTCTGACAGTCTCACCATCTATTAGTCTCTTCTGAATGTTTCACATCTACCAGTCTCTTCTGATAGTCTCACCATATACCAGTCTCTTCTGATAGTTCCACTTTCTACCAGTCTCTTCTGATAGTCTCACCATTTATTAGTCTCTTCTGAAAGTTTCACATCTACCTGTCTCTTCTGATAGTTCCACTTTAAACCGGAGTCTTCTGATAGTCTCACCATCAATTAGTCTCTTCTGATAGTTCCACTTTCTACCAGTCTCTTCTGATAGTTCCACTTTCTACCAGACTCTTCTGATAGTCTCACCATCTATTAGTCTCTTCTGATAGTTCCACTTTCTACCAGTCTCTTCTGATAGTCTCACCATTTACCAGTCTCTTCTGATAGTTCCACTTTCTTCAAGTCTCTTCTGACAGTCTCACCATCTACCAGTCTCTTCTGATAGTTCCACTTTCTACCAGTCTCTACTGATAGTTTGACCATCTACCAGTCTCTTCTGAGAGTTTCACAATCTACCATTTTCTTCTGATAGTTACACTTTCTACCAGTCTCTTCTGATAGTCTCACCATCTATTAGTCTCTTCTGATAGTTCCACTTTCTACCAGTCTCTTCTGATAGTTCCACTTTCTACCAGACTCTTCTGATAGTTCCACATTCTACCAGACTCTTCTGATAGTTTCACATTTACAAGTCTCTTCTGATTGTTCCACTTTCTACCATACTCTTCTGATAGTCTCACCATCTATTAGTCTCTTCTGATAGTTTCACGATCTACCAGTCTCTTCTGATAGTTCCACTTTCTACCAGACTCTTCTGATAGTCTCACCATCTATTAGTCTCTTCTGATAGTTCCACTTTCTACCAGTCTCTTCTGATAGTTTCACCATCTACCAGTCTCTTCTCATAGTTCCACTTTCTACCAGACTCTTCTGATAGTCCCACCATCTATTAGTCTCTTCTGATAGTTTCACCATCTACCAGTCTTTACTGATAGTCTCACCATCTACCAGTCTCTTCTGAGAGTTTCACAATCTACCATTTTCTTCTGATAGTTACACTTTCTACCATTCTCTTCTGATAGTTCCACTTTCTACCAGACTCTTCTGATAGTTCCACATTCTACCAGACTCTTCTGATAGTTTCACATTTACAAGTCTCTTCTGATTGTTCCACTTTCTACCATACTCTTCTGATAGTCTCACCATCTATTAGTCTCTTCTGATAGTTCCACTTTAAACCAGACTCTCCTGATAGTTACACTTTCTACCAGATTTTTCTGATAGTTTCACATTCTACCAGACTCTTCTGATAGTTTCACATTTACCAGTCTCTTCTGATTTTTCCACTTTCTACCAGACTCTTCTGATAGTCTCACCATCTATTAGTCTCTTCTGATAGTTCCACTTTCTACCAGTCTCTTCTGACAGTTTCACCATCTACCAGTCTCTTCTGATAGTTCCACATTCTTCCAGTCTCTTCTGATAGTCTCACCATCTATTAGTCTCTTCTGATAGTTCCACTTTCTACCAGTCTCTTCTGATAGTCTCACCATCTATTAGTCTCTTCTGATAGTTTCACCATCTACCAGTCTCTTCTGATAGTTCCACTTTCTACCAGACTCTTCTGATAGTTTCACATCTACCACTCTCTTCTGATAGTTCCACTTTCTACCAGTCTCTTCTGATAGTCTCACCATATATTAGTCTCTTCTTATAGTTCCACTTTCTTCCAGTCTCTTCTGATAGTTCCACTTTCTTCCAGTCTCTTCTGATAGTTCAACTTTCTACCAGTCTCTTCTGATAGTTCCACTTTCTACCAGACTCTTCTGATAGTTCCACTTTCTACCAGACTCTTCTGATAGTTTCACATTTACCAGTCTCTTCTGTTAGTTCCACTTTCTACCAGACTCTTCTGATAGTCTCACCATCTATTAGTCTCTTCTGATAGTTCAACTTTCTACCAGACTCTTCTGATAGTCTCACCATCTATTAGTCTCTTCTGATAGTTCCACTTTCTACCAGTCTCTTCTGATAGTTTCACATCTACCAGTCTCTTCAGATAGTTCCACTTTCTACCAGTCTCTTTTGATCGTTTCACCATCTACCAGACTCTTCTGATAGTTTCACCATCAACCAGTCTCTTCTCATAGTTCCACTTTCTACCAGACTCTTCTGATAGTCCCACCATCTATTAGTCTCTTCTGATAGTTTCACCATCTACCAGTCTCTTCTCATAGTTCCACTTTCTACCAGACTCTTCTGATAGTCCCACCATCTATTAGTCTCTTCTGATAGTTCCACTTTCTACCAGTCTCTTCTGACAGTCTCACCATCTATTAGTCTCTTCTGAATGTTTCACATCTACCAGTCTCTTCTGATAGTCTCACCATATACCAGTCTCTTCTGATAGTTCCACTTTCTACCAGTCTCTTCTGATAGTCTCACCATTTATTAGTCTCTTCTGAAAGTTTCACATCTACCTGTCTCTTCTGATAGTTCCACTTTAAACCGGAGTCTTCTGATAGTCTCACCATCAATTAGTCTCTTCTGATAGTTCCACTTTCTACCAGTCTCTTCTGATAGTTCCACTTTCTACCAGACTCTTCTGATAGTCTCACCATCTATTAGTCTCTTCTGATAGTTCCACTTTCTACCAGTCTCTTCTGATAGTCTCACCATTTACCAGTCTCTTCTGATAGTTCCACTTTCTTCAAGTCTCTTCTGACAGTCTCACCATCTACCAGTCTCTTCTGATAGTTCCACTTTCTACCAGTCTCTACTGATAGTTTGACCATCTACCAGTCTCTTCTGAGAGTTTCACAATCTACCATTTTCTTCTGATAGTTACACTTTCTACCAGTCTCTTCTGATAGTCTCACCATCTATTAGTCTCTTCTGATAGTTCCACTTTCTACCAGTCTCTTCTGATAGTTCCACTTTCTACCAGACTCTTCTGATAGTTTCACATTTACAAGTCTCTTCTGATTGTTCCACTTTCTACCATACTCTTCTGATAGTCTCACCAGCTATTAGTCTCTTCTGATAGTTTCACGATCTACCAGTCTCTTCTGATAGTTCCACTTTCTACCAGACTCTTCTGATAGTCTCACCATCTATTAGTCTCTTCTGATAGTTCCACTTTCTACCAGTCTCTTCTGATAGTTTCACCATCTACCAGTCTCTTCTCATAGTTCCACTTTCTACCAGACTCTTCTGATAGTCCACCATCTATTAGTCTCTTCTGATAGTTTCACCATCTACCAGTCTTTACTGATAGTCTCACCATCTACCAGTCTCTTCTGAGAGTTTCACAATCTACCATTTTCTTCTGATAGTTCCACTTTCTACCAGTCTCTTCTGATAGTTTCACCATCTAACAGTCTCTTCAGATAGTTTCACCATCTACCAGTCTCTTCTCATAGTTCCACTTTCTACCAGACTCTTCTGACAGTCCCACCATCTATTAGTCTCTTCTGATAGTTCCACTTTCTACCAGTCTCTTCTGATAGTGTCACCATCTATAAGTCTCTTCTGAAAGTTTCACACCTACCAGTCTTTTCTGATAGTTCCACTTTCTACCAGACTCTTCTGATAGTTTCACATCTACCACTCTCTTCTGATAGTTCCACTTTCTACCAGTCTCTTCTGATAGTCTCACCATATATTAGTCTCTTCTTATAGTTCCACTTTCTTCCAGTCTATTCTGATAGTTCCACTTTCTTCCAGTCTCTTCTGATAGTTCCACTTTCTACCAGTCTCTTCTGATAGTTCCACTTTATACCAGACTCTTCTGATAGTTCCACTTTCTACCAGACTCTTCTGATAGTTTCACATTTACCAGTCTCTTCTGTTAGTTCCACTTTCTACCAGACTCTTCTGATAGTCTCACCATCTATTAGTCTCTTCTGATAGTTCAACTTTCTACCAGACTCTTCTGATAGTCTCACCATCTATTAGTCTCTTCTGATAGTTCCACTTTCTACCAGTCTCTTCTGATAGTTTCACATCTACCAGTCTCTTCAGATAGTTCCACTTTCTACCAGTCTCTTTTGATCGTTTCACCATCTACCAGACTCTTCTGATAGTTTCACCATCAACCAGTCTCTTCTCATAGTTCCACTTTCTACCAGACTCTTCTGATAGTCCCACCATCTATTAGTCTCTTCTGATAGTTTCACCATCTACCAGTCTCTTCTCATAGTTCCACTTTCTACCAGACTCTTCTGATAGTCCCACCATCTATTAGTCTCTTCTGATAGTTCCACTTTCTACCAGTCTCTTCTGACAGTCTCACCATCTATTAGTCTCTTCTGAATGTTTCACATCTACCAGTCTCTTCTGATAGTCTCACCATATACCAGTCTCTTCTGATAGTTCCACTTTCTACCAGTCTCTTCTGATAGTCTCACCATTTATTAGTCTCTTCTGAAAGTTTCACATCTACCTGTCTCTTCTGATAGTTCCACTTTAAACCGGAGTCTTCTGATAGTCTCACCATCAATTAGTCTCTTCTGATAGTTCCACTTTCTACCAGTCTCTTCTGATAGTTCCACTTTCTACCAGACTCTTCTGATAGTCTCACCATCTATTAGTCTCTTCTGATAGTTCCACTTTCTACCAGTCTCTTCTGATAGTCTCACCATTTACCAGTCTCTTCTGATAGTTCCACTTTCTTCAAGTCTCTTCTGACAGTCTCACCATCTACCAGTCTCTTCTGATAGTTCCACTTTCTACCAGTCTCTACTGATAGTTTGACCATCTACCAGTCTCTTCTGAGAGTTTCACAATCTACCATTTTCTTCTGATAGTTACACTTTCTACCAGTCTCTTCTGATAGTCTCACCATCTATTAGTCTCTTCTGATAGTTCCACTTTCTACCAGTCTCTTCTGATAGTTCCACTTTCTACCAGACTCTTCTGATAGTTCCACATTCTACCAGACTCTTCTGATAGTTTCACATTTACAAGTCTCTTCTGATTGTTCCACTTTCTACCATACTCTTCTGATAGTCTCACCATCTATTAGTCTCTTCTGATAGTTTCACGATCTACCAGTCTCTTCTGATAGTTCCACTTTCTACCAGACTCTTCTGATAGTCTCACCATCTATTAGTCTCTTCTGATAGTTCCACTTTCTACCAGTCTCTTCTGATAGTTTCACCATCTACCAGTCTCTTCTCATAGTTCCACTTTCTACCAGACTCTTCTGATAGTCCCACCATCTATTAGTCTCTTCTGATAGTTTCACCATCTACCAGTCTTTACTGATAGTCTCACCATCTACCAGTCTCTTCTGAGAGTTTCACAATCTACCATTTTCTTCTGATAGTTACACTTTCTACCATTCTCTTCTGATAGTTCCACTTTCTACCAGACTCTTCTGATAGTTCCACATTCTACCAGACTCTTCTGATAGTTTCACATTTACAAGTCTCTTCTGATTGTTCCACTTTCTACCATACTCTTCTGATAGTCTCACCATCTATTAGTCTCTTCTGATAGTTCCACTTTAAACCAGACTCTCCTGATAGTTACACTTTCTACCAGATTTTTCTGATAGTTTCACATTCTACCAGACTCTTCTGATAGTTTCACATTTACCAGTCTCTTCTGATTTTTCCACTTTCTACCAGACTCTTCTGATAGTCTCACCATCTATTAGTCTCTTCTGATAGTTCCACTTTCTACCAGTCTCTTCTGACAGTTTCACCATCTACCAGTCTCTTCTGATAGTTCCACATTCTTCCAGTCTCTTCTGATAGTCTCACCATCTATTAGTCTCTTCTGATAGTTCCACTTTCTACCAGTCTCTTCTGATAGTCTCACCATCTATTAGTCTCTTCTGATAGTTTCACCATCTACCAGTCTCTTCTGATAGTTCCACTTTCTACCAGACTCTTCTGATAGTTTCACATCTACCACTCTCTTCTGATAGTTCCACTTTCTACCAGTCTCTTCTGATAGTCTCACCATATATTAGTCTCTTCTTATAGTTCCACTTTCTTCCAGTCTCTTCTGATAGTTCCACTTTCTTCCAGTCTCTTCTGATAGTTCAACTTTCTACCAGTCTCTTCTGATAGTTCCACTTTCTACCAGACTCTTCTGATAGTTTCACATTTACCAGTCTCTTCTGTTAGTTCCACTTTCTACCAGACTCTTCTGATAGTCTCACCATCTATTAGTCTCTTCTGATAGTTCAACTTTCTACCAGACTCTTCTGATAGTCTCACCATCTATTAGTCTCTTCTGATAGTTCCACTTTCTACCAGTCTCTTCTGATAGTTTCACATCTACCAGTCTCTTCAGATAGTTCCACTTTCTACCAGTCTCTTTTGATCGTTTCACCATCTACCAGACTCTTCTGATAGTTTCACCATCAACCAGTCTCTTCTCATAGTTCCACTTTCTACCAGACTCTTCTGATAGTCCCACCATCTATTAGTCTCTTCTGATAGTTTCACCATCTACCAGTCTCTTCTCATAGTTCCACTTTCTACCAGACTCTTCTGATAGTCCCACCATCTATTAGTCTCTTCTGATAGTTCCACTTTCTACCAGTCTCTTCTGACAGTCTCACCATCTATTAGTCTCTTCTGAATGTTTCACATCTACCAGTCTCTTCTGATAGTCTCACCATATACCAGTCTCTTCTGATAGTTCCACTTTCTACCAGTCTCTTCTGATAGTCTCACCATTTATTAGTCTCTTCTGAAAGTTTCACATCTACCTGTCTCTTCTGATAGTTCCACTTTAAACCGGAGTCTTCTGATAGTCTCACCATCAATTAGTCTCTTCTGATAGTTCCACTTTCTACCAGTCTCTTCTGATAGTTCCACTTTCTACCAGACTCTTCTGATAGTCTCACCATCTATTAGTCTCTTCTGATAGTTCCACTTTCTACCAGTCTCTTCTGATAGTCTCACCATTTACCAGTCTCTTCTGATAGTTCCACTTTCTTCAAGTCTCTTCTGACAGTCTCACCATCTACCAGTCTCTTCTGATAGTTCCACTTTCTACCAGTCTCTACTGATAGTTTGACCATCTACCAGTCTCTTCTGAGAGTTTCACAATCTACCATTTTCTTCTGATAGTTACACTTTCTACCAGTCTCTTCTGATAGTCTCACCATCTATTAGTCTCTTCTGATAGTTCCACTTTCTACCAGTCTCTTCTGATAGTTCCACTTTCTACCAGACTCTTCTGATAGTTCCACATTCTACCAGACTCTTCTGATAGTTTCACATTTACAAGTCTCTTCTGATTGTTCCACTTTCTACCATACTCTTCTGATAGTCTCACCATCTATTAGTCTCTTCTGATAGTTTCACGATCTACCAGTCTCTTCTGATAGTTCCACTTTCTACCAGACTCTTCTGATAGTCTCACCATCTATTAGTCTCTTCTGATAGTTCCACTTTCTACCAGTCTCTTCTGATAGTTTCACCATCTACCAGTCTCTTCTCATAGTTCCACTTTCTACCAGACTCTTCTGATAGTCCACCATCTATTAGTCTCTTCTGATAGTTTCACCATCTACCAGTCTTTACTGATAGTCTCACCATCTACCAGTCTCTTCTGAGAGTTTCACAATCTACCATTTTCTTCTGATAGTTCCACTTTCTACCAGTCTCTTCTGATAGTTTCACCATCTAACAGTCTCTTCAGATAGTTTCACCATCTACCAGTCTCTTCTCATAGTTCCACTTTCTACCAGACTCTTCTGACAGTCCCACCATCTATTAGTCTCTTCTGATAGTTCCACTTTCTACCAGTCTCTTCTGATAGTGTCACCATCTATAAGTCTCTTCTGAAAGTTTCACACCTACCAGTCTTTTCTGATAGTTCCACTTTCTTCCAGTCTCTTCTGATAGTCTCACCATCTACCATTTTCTTCTGATAGTTCCACTTTCTACCAGTCTCTACTGATAGTTTGACAATCTACACGTCTCTTCTGATAGTTTGACAATCTACCAGTCTCAACTGATTGTTCCACTTTCAAACAGACTCTTCTGATAGTTCCACTTTCTACCGGTCTCTTCTGATAGTTCCACTTTAAACCAGACTCTTCTGATAGTTCCACTTTCTTCCAGTCTCTTCTGATATTTTCACCATCTGCCAGTCTCTTCTGATAGTTTCACAATCTACCAGTCTCTTCTGATAGTTCAACTTTCTACCAGACTCTTCTGATAGTTTCACATTTACCAGTCTCTTCTGATAGTTCCACTTTCTACCAGACTCTTCTGATAGTCTCACCATCTATTAGTCTCTTCTGATAGTTCCACTTTCTAGCAGTCTCTTCTGACAGTCTCACCATCTACCAGTCTCTTCTGATAGTTCCACTTTCTTCCAGTCTCTTCTGATAGTACCACTTTCTACCAGTCTTTACTGATAGTTTGACCATCTACCAGTCTCTTCTGAGAGATTCACAATCTACCATGTTCTTCTGATAGTTACACTTTCTACCAGTCTCTTCTGATAGTCTCACCATCTATTAGTCTCTTCTGATAGTTCCACTTTCTACCAGTCTCTTCTGATAGTTCCACTTTCTACCAGACTCTTCTGATAGTTCCACATTCTACCAGACTCTTCTGATAGTTCCACTTTCTACCAGTCTCTTCTGACAGTTTCACCATCTACCAGTCTCTTCTGATAGTTCCACTTTCTTCCAGTCTCTTCTGATAGTCTCACCATCTATTAGTCTCTTCTGATAGTTCCACTTTCTACCGGTCACTTCTGATAGTTCCACTTTCTACCAGACTCTTCTGATAGTTTCACATTTACCAGTCTCTTCTGATTGTTCCACTTTCTACCAGAATCTTCTGATAGTTTCACCATCTACCAGTCTCTTCATATAGTTTCACCATCTACCAGTCTCTTCTCATGGTTCCACTTTCTACCAGACTCTTCTGATAGTCCCACCATCTATAAGTCTCTTCTGATAGTTCCACTTTCTACCAGTCTCTTCTGATAATCTCACCATCCATTAGTCGCTTCTGAAAGTTTCACATCTACCAGTCTCTTCTGATAGTTCCACTTTCTACCAGACTCTTCTGATAGTCTTACCATCTATTAGTCTCTACTGATAGTTTCACCATCTACCAGTCTCTTCTGATAGTTCCACTTTAAACCAGACTCTCCTGATAGTTACACTTTCTACCAGACTCTTCTGATAGTTCCACATTCTACCAGACTCTTCTGATAGTTTCACATTTACCAGTCTCTTCTGATTTTTCCACTTTCTACCAGACTCTTCTGATAGTCTCACCATCTATTAGTCTCTTCTGATAGTTCCACTTTCTACCAGTCTCTTCTGACAGTTTCACCATCTACCAGTCTCTTCTGATAGTTCCACATTCTTCCAGTCTCTTCTGATAGTCTCACCATCTATTAGTCTCTTCTGATAGTTCCACTTTCTACCGGTCTCTTCTGATAGTTCCACTTTAAACCAGACTCTTCTGAGAGTTACACTTTCTACGAGACTCTTCTGATAGTTCCACATTCTACCAGACTCTTCTGATAGTTTCACATTTACCAGTCTCTTCTGATTGTTCCACTTTCGACCAGACTCTTCTGATAGTCTCACCATCTATTAGTCTCTTCTGATAGTTCCACTTTCTACCAGTCTCTTCTGACATTTTCACCATCTACCAGTCTCTTCTGATAGTTCCACTTTCTTCCAGTCTCTTCTGATATTTTCACCATCTGCCAGTCTCTTCTGATAGTTTCACCATCTACCAGTCTCTTCTGATAGTTCCACTTTCTACCAGACTCTTCTGATAGTTTCACATTTACCAGTCTCTTCTGATAGTTCCACTTTCTACCAGACTCTTCTGATAGTCTCACCATCTATTAGTCTCTTCTGATAGTTCCACTTTCTAGCAGTCTCTTCTGACAGTCTCACCATCTACCAGTCTCTTCTGAAAGTTCCACAATCTACCATTTTCTTCTGATAGTTACACTTTCTACCAGTCTCTTCTGATAGTCTCACCATCTATTAGTCTCTTCTGATAGTTCCACTTTATAACAGTCTCTTCTGATAGTTCCACTTTCTACCAGACTCTTCTGATAGTTCCACATTCTACCAGACTCTTCTGATAGTTTCACATTTACAAGTCTCTTCTGATTGTTCCACTTTCTACCATACTCTTCTTATAGTCTCACCATCTATTAGTCTCTTCTGATAGTTCCACTTTAAACCAGACTCTCCTGATAGTTACACTTTCTACCAGACTCTTCTGATAGTTTCACATTCTACCAGACCCTTCTGATAGTTTCACATTTACCAGTCTCTTCTGATTTTTCCACTTTCTACCAGACTCTTCTGATAGCCTCACCATCTATTAGTCTCTTCTGATAGTTCCACTTTCTACCAGTCTCATCTGACAGTTTCACCATCTACCAGTCTCTTCTGATAGTTCCACATTCTTCCAGTCTCTTCTGATAGTCTCACCATCTATTAGTCTCTTCTGATAGTTCCACTTTCTACCAGTCTCTTCTGACAGTCTCACAATCTATTAGTCTCTTCTGATAGTTTCACCATCTACCAGTCTCTTCTGATAGTTCCACTTTCTACCAGACTCTTCTGATAGTTTCACATCTACCACTCTCTTCTGATAGTTCCACTTTCTACCAGTCTCTTCTGACAGTTTCACCATCTACCAGTCTCTTCTGATAGTTCCACTTTCTTCCAGTCTCATCTGATAGTCTCACCATCTATTAGTCTCTTCTGATAGTTCCACTTTCTACCGGTCACTTCTGATAGTTCCACTTTCTACCAGACTCTTCTGATAGTTTCACATTTACCAGTCTCTTCTGATTGTTCCACTTTCTACCAGAATCTTCTGATAGTTTCACCATCTACCAGTCTCTTCATATAGTTTCACCATCTACCAGTCTCTTCTCATGGTTCCACTTTCTACCAGACTCTTCTCATAGTCCCACCATCTATAAGTCTCTTCTGATAGTTCCACTTTCTACCAGTCTCTTCTGATAGTCTCACCATCCATTAGTCGCTTCTGAAAGTTTCACATCTACCAGTCTCTTCTGATAGTTCCACTTTCTACCAGACTCTTCTGATAGTCTTACCATCTATTAGTCTCTACTGATAGTCTCACCATCTACCAGTCTCTTCTGATAGTCTCACCATCGACCAGTCTCTTCTGATAGTCTCACCATCTACCAGTCTCTTCTGATAGTCTCACCATCAATTAGTCTCTTCTGATAGTTCCACTTTATACTAGTCTCTTCTGATAGTCTCACCATCTATTAGTCTCTTCTGATAGTTTCACCATCTACCAGTCTCTTCTGATAGTTCCACTTTAAACCAGACTCTCCTGATAGTTACACATTCTACCAGACTCTTCTGATAGTTCCACATTCTACCAGACTCTTCTGATAGTTTCACATTTACCAGTCTCTTCTGATTTTTCCACTTTCTACCAGACTCTTCTGATAGTCTCACCATCTATTAGTCTCTTCTGATAGTTCCACTTTCTACCAGTCTCTTCTGACAGTTTCACCATCTACCAGTCTCTTCTGATAGTTCCACATTCTTCCAGTCTCTTCTGATAGTCTCACCATCTATTAGTCTCTTCTGATAGTTCCACTTTCTACCGGTCTCTTCTGATAGTTCCACTTTAAACCAGACTCTTCTGAGAGTTACACTTTCTACGAGACTCTTCTGATAGTTCCACATTCTACCAGACTCTTCTGATAGTTTCACATTTACCAGTCTCTTCTGATTGTTCCACTTTCGACCAGACTCTTCTGATAGTCTCACCATCTATTAGTCTCTTCTGATAGTTCCACTTTCTACCAGTCTCTTCTGACATTTTCACCATCTACCAGTCTCTTCTGATAGTTCCACTTTCTTCCAGTCTCTTCTGATATTTTCACCATCTGCCAGTCTCTTCTGATAGTCTCACCATCTATTAGTCTCTTCTGATAGTTCCACTTTCTTGCAGTCTCTTCTGACAGTCTCACCATCTACCAGTCTCTTCTGAAAGTTCCACAATCTACCATTTTCTTCTGATAGTTACACTTTCTACCAGTCTCTTCTGATAGTCTCACCATCTATTAGTCTCTTCTGATAGTTCCACTTTATAACAGTCTCTTCTGATAGTTCCACTTTCTACCAGACTCTTCTGATAGTTCCACATTCTACCAGACTCTTCTGATAGTTTCACATTTACAAGTCTCTTCTGATTGTTCCACTTTCTACCATACTCTTCTTATAGTCTCACCATCTATTAGTCTCTTCTGATAGTTCCACTTTAAACCAGACTCTCCTGATAGTTACACTTTCTACCAGACTCTTCTGATAGTTTCACATTCTACCAGACTCTTCTGATAGTTTCACATTTACCAGTCTCTTCTGATTTTTCCACTTTCTACCAGACTCTTCTGATAGCCTCACCATCTATTAGTCTCTTCTGATAGTTCCACTTTCTACCAGTCTCATCTGACAGTTTCACCATCTACCAGTCTCTTCTGATAGTTCCACATTCTTCCAGTCTCTTCTGATAGTCTCACCATCTATTAGTCTCTTCTGATAGTTCCACTTTCTACCAGTCTCTTCTGACAGTCTCACAATCTATTAGTCTCTTCTGATAGTTTCACCATCTACCAGTCTCTTCTGATAGTTCCACTTTCTACCAGACTCTTCTGATAGTTTCACATCTACCACTCTCTTCTGATAGTTCCACTTTCTACCAGTCTCTTCTGACAGTTTCACCATCTACCAGTCTCTTCTGATAGTTCCACTTTCTTCCAGTCTCATCTGATAGTCTCACCATCTATTAGTCTCTTCTGATAGTTCCACTTTCTACCGGTCACTTCTGATAGTTCCACTTTCTACCAGACTCTTCTGATAGTTTCACATTTACCAGTCTCTTCTGATTGTTCCACTTTCTACCAGAATCTTCTGATAGTTTCACCATCTACCAGTCTCTTCATATAGTTTCACCATCTACCAGTCTCTTCTCATGGTTCCACTTTCTACCAGACTCTTCTCATAGTCCCACCATCTATAAGTCTCTTCTGATAGTTCCACTTTCTACCAGTCTCTTCTGATAGTCTCACCATCCATTAGTCGCTTCTGAAAGTTTCACATCTACCAGTCTCTTCTGATAGTTCCACTTTCTACCAGACTCTTCTGATAGTCTTACCATCTATTAGTCTCTACTGATAGTCTCACCATCTACCAGTCTCTTCTGATAGTCTCACCATCGACCAGTCTCTTCTGATAGTCTCACCATCTACCAGTCTCTTCTGATAGTCTCACCATCAATTAGTCTCTTCTGATAGTTCCACTTTCTACTAGTCTCTTCTGATAGTCTCACCATCTATTAGTCTCTTCTGATAGTTTCACCATCTACCAGTCTCTTCTGATAGTTCCACTTTAAACCAGACTCTCCTGATAGTTACACATTCTACCAGACTCTTCTGATAGTTCCACATTCTACCAGACTCTTCTGATAGTTTCACATTTACCAGTCTCTTCTGATTTTTCCACTTTCTACCAGACTCTTCTGATAGTCTCACCATCTATTAGTCTCTTCTGATAGTTCCACTTTCTACCAGTCTCTTCTGACATTTTCACCATCTACCAGTCTCTTCTGATAGTTCCACTTTCTTCCAGTCTCTTCTGATATTTTCACCATCTGCCAGTCTCTTCTGATAGTTTCACCATCTACCAGTCTCTTCTGATAGTTCCACTTTCTACCAGACTCTTCTGATAGTTTCACATTTACCAGTCTCTTCTGATAGTTCCACTTTCTACCAGACTCTTCTGATAGTCTCACCATCTATTAGTCTCTTCTGATAGTTCCACTTTCTAGCAGTCTCTTCTGACAGTCTCACCATCTACCAGTCTCTTCTGATAGTTCCACTTTCTTCCAGTCTCTTCTGATAGTACCACTTTCTACCAGTCTTTACTGATAGTTTGACCATCTACCAGTCTCTTCTGAGAGTTTCACAATCTACCATTTTCTTCTGATAGTTACACTTTCTACCAGTCTCTTCTGATAGTCTCACCATCTATTAGTCTCTTCTGATAGTTCCACTTTATACCAGTCTCTTCTGATAGTTCCACTTTCTACCAGACTCTTCTGATAGTTCCACATTCTACCAGACTCTTCTGATAGTTTCACATTTACAAGTCTCTTCTGATTGTTCCACTTTCTACCATACTCTTCTGATAGTCTCACCATCTATTAGTCTCTTCTGATAGTTCCACTTTAAACCAGACTCTCCTGATAGTTACACATTCTACCAGACTCTTCTGATAGTTCCACATTCTACCAGACTCTTCTGATAGTTTCACATTTACCAGTCTCTTCTGATTTTTCCACTTTCTACCAGACTCTTCTGATAGTCTCACCATCTATTAGTCTCTTCTGATAGTTCCACTTTCTACCAGTCTCTTCTGA
The DNA here is from genome assembly GCA_023634145.1 of Thymallus thymallus. Taxonomy (NCBI): domain Eukaryota; kingdom Metazoa; phylum Chordata; class Actinopteri; order Salmoniformes; family Salmonidae; genus Thymallus; species Thymallus thymallus. The sequence continues at coordinate 19,329,794 of CM042414.1, forward strand.
CAGTTTCACCATCTACCAGTCTCTTCTGATAGTTCCACATTCTTCCAGTCTCTTCTGATAGTCTCACCATCTATTAGTCTCTTCTGATAGTTCCACTTTCTACCGGTCTCTTCTGATAGTTCCACTTTAAACCAGACTCTTCTGAGAGTTACACTTTCTACGAGACTCTTCTGATAGTTCCACATTCTACCAGACTCTTCTGATAGTTTCACATTTACCAGTCTCTTCTGATTGTTCCACTTTCGACCAGACTCTTCTGATAGTCTCACCATCTATTAGTCTCTTCTGATAGTTCCACTTTCTACCAGTCTCTTCTGACATTTTCACCATCTACCAGTCTCTTCTGATAGTTCCACTTTCTTCCAGTCTCTTCTGATATTTTCACCATCTGCCAGTCTCTTCTGATAGTTTCACCATCTACCAGTCTCTTCTGATAGTTCCACTTTCTACCAGACTCTTCTGATAGTTTCACATTTACCAGTCTCTTCTGATAGTTCCACTTTCTACCAGACTCTTCTGATAGTCTCACCATCTATTAGTCTCTTCTGATAGTTCCACTTTCTAGCAGTCTCTTCTGACAGTCTCACCATCTACCAGTCTCTTCTGATAGTTCCACTTTCTTCCAGTCTCTTCTGATAGTACCACTTTCTACCAGTCTTTACTGATAGTTTGACCATCTACCAGTCTCTTCTGAGAGTTTCACAATCTACCATTTTCTTCTGATAGTTACACTTTCTACCAGTCTCTTCTGATAGTCTCACCATCTATTAGTCTCTTCTGATAGTTCCACTTTATACCAGTCTCTTCTGATAGTTCCACTTTCTACCAGACTCTTCTGATAGTTCCACATTCTACCAGACTCTTCTGATAGTTTCACATTTACAAGTCTCTTCTGATTGTTCCACTTTCTACCATACTCTTCTGATAGTCTCACCATCTATTAGTCTCTTCTGATAGTTCCACTTTAAACCAGACTCTCCTGATAGTTACACTTTCTACCAGACTCTTCTGATAGTTTCACATTCTACCAGACTCTTCTGATAGTTTCACATTTACCAGTCTCTTCTGATTTTTCCACTTTCTACCAGACTCTTCTGATAGTCTCACCATCTATTAGTCTCTTCTGATAGTTCCACTTTCTACCAGTCTCTTCTGACAGTTTCACCATCTACCAGTCTCTTCTGATAGTTCCACATTCTTCCAGTCTCTTCTGATAGTCTCACCATCTATTAGTCTCTTCTGATAGTTCCACTTTCTACCAGTCTCTTCTGACAGTCTCACCATCTACCAGTCTCTTCTGATAGTTCCACTTTCTTCCAGTCTCTTCTGATATTTTCACCATCTGCCAGTCTCTTCTGATAGTTTCACCATCTACCAGTCTCTTCTGATAGTTCCACTTTCTACCAGACTCTTCTGATAGTTTCACATTTACCAGTCTCTTCTGATTGTTCCACTTTCGACCAGACTCTTCTGATAGTCTCACCATATATTAGTCTCTTCTGATAGTTCCACTTTCTACCAGTCTCTTCTGACATTTTCACCATCTACCAGTCTCTTCTGATAGTTCCACTTTCTTCCAGTCTCTTCTGATATTTTCACCATCTGCCAGTCTCTTCTGATAGTTTCACCATCTACCAGTCTCTTCTGATAGTTCCACTTTCTACCAGACTCTTCTGATAGTTTCACATTTACCAGTCTCTTCTGATAGTTCCACTTTCTACCAGACTCTTCTGATAGTCTCACCATCTATTAGTCTCTTTTGATAGTTCCACTTTCTAGCAGTCTCTTCTGACAGTCTCACCATCTACCAGTCTCTTCTGATAGTTCCACTTTCTTCCAGTCTCTTCTGATAGTACCACTTTCTACCAGTCTTTACTGATAGTTTGACCATCTACCAGTCTCTTCTGAGAGTTTCACAATCTACCATTTTCTTCTGATAGTTACACTTTCTACCAGTCTCTTCTGATAGTCTCACCATCTATTAGTCTCTTCTGATAGTTCCACTTTATACCAGTCTCTTCTGATAGTTCCACTTTCTACCAGACTCTTCTGATAGTTCCACATTCTACCAGACTCTTCTGATAGTTTCACATTTACAAGTCTCTTCTAATTGTTCCACTTTCTACCATACTCTTCTGATAGTCTCACCATCTATTAGTCTCTTCTGATAGTTCCACTTTAAACCAGACTCTCCTGATAGTTACACTTTCTACCAGACTCTTCTGATAGTTTCACATTCTACCAGACTCTTCTGATAGTTTCACATTTACCAGTCTCTTCTGATTTTTCCACTTTCTACCAGACTCTTCTGATAGTCTCACTATCTGTTAGTCTCTTCTGATAGTTCCACTTTCTACCAGTCTCTTCTGACAGTTTCACCATCTACCAGTCTCTTCTGATAGTTCCACATTCTTCCAGTCTCTTCTGATAGTCTCACCATCTATTAGTCTCTTCTGATAGTTCCACTTTCTACCAGTCTCTTCTGACAGTCTCACCATCTATTAGTCTCTTCTGATAGTTTCACCATCTACCAGTCTCTTCTGATAGTTCCACTTTCTACCAGACTCTTCTGATAGTTTCACATCTACCACTCTCTTCTGATAGTTCCACTTTCTACCAGTCTCTTCTGATCATTTCACCATCTGCCAGTCTCTTCTGATAGTTTCACCATCTACCAGTCTCTTCTGATAGTTCCACTTTCTACCAGACTCTTCTGACAGTTTCACCATCTACCAGTCTCTTCTGATAGTTCCACATTCTTCCAGTCTCTTCTGATAGTCTCACCATCTATTAGTCTCTTCTGATAGTTCCACTTTCTACCGGTCTCTTCTGATAGTTCCACTTTAAACCAGACTCTTCTGAGAGTTACACTTTCTACGAGACTCTTCTGATAGTTCCACATTCTACCAGACTCTTCTGATAGTTTCACATTTACCAGTCTCTTCTGATTGTTCCACTTTCGACCAGACTCTTCTGATAGTCTCACCATATATTAGTCTCTTCTGATAGTTCCACTTTCTACCAGTCTCTTCTGACATTTTCACCATCTACCAGTCTCTTCTGATAGTTCCACTTTCTTCCAGTCTCTTCTGATATTTTCATCATCTGCCAGTCTCTTCTGATAGTTTCACCATCTACCAGTCTCTTCTGATAGTTTCACATTTACCAGTCTCTTCTGATAGTTCCACTTTCTACCAGACTCTTTTGATAGTCTCACCATCTATTAGTCTCTTCTGATAGTTCCACTTTCTAGCAGTCTCTTCTGACAGTCTCACCATCTACCAGTCTCTTCTGATAGTTCCACTTTCTTCCTGTCTCTTCTGATAGTACCACTTTCTACCAGTCTTTACTGATAGTTTGACCATCTACCAGTCTCTTCTGAGAGTTTCACAATCTACCATTTTCTTCTGATAGTTACACTTTCTACCAGTCTCTTCTGATAGTCTCACCATCTATTAGTCTCTTCTGATAGTTCCACTTTATACCAGTCTCTTCTGATAGTTCCACTTTCTACCAGACTCTTCTGATAGTTCCACATTCTACCAGACTCTTCTGATAGTTTCACATTTACAAGTCTCTTCTGATTGTTCCACTTTCTACCATACTCTTCTGATAGTCTCACCATCTATTAGTCTCTTCTGATAGTTCCACTTTAAACCAGACTCTCCTGATAGTTACACTTTCTACCAGACTCTTCTGATAGTTTCACATTCTACCAGACTCTTCTGATAGTTTCACATTTACCAGTCTCTTCTGATTTTTCCACTTTCTACCAGACTCTTCTGATAGTCTCACTATCTATTAGTCTCTTCTGATAGTTCCACTTTCTACCAGTCTCTTCTGACAGTTTCAACATCTACCAGTCTCTTCTGATAGTTCCACATTCTTCCAGTCTCTTCTGATAGTCTCACCATCTATTAGTCTCTTCTTATAGTTCCACTTTCTACCAGTCTCTTCTGACAGTCTCACCATCTATTAGTCTCTTCTGATAGTTTCACCATCTACCAGTCTCTTCTGATAGTTCCACTTTCTACCAGACTCTTCTGATAGTTTCACATCTACCACTCTCTTCTGATAGTTCCACTTTCTACCAGTCTCTTCTGATAGTCTCACCATATATTAGTCTCTTCTTATAGTTCCACTTTCTTCCAGTCTCTTCTGATAGTTCCACTTTCTACCAGTCTCTTCTGATAGTTCCACTTTCTACCAGACTCTTCTGATAGTTCCACTTTCTACCAGACTCTTCTGATAGTTTCACATTTACCAGTCTCTTCTGATAGTTCCACTTTCTACCAGACTCTTCTGATAGTCTCACCATCTATTAGTCTCTTCTGATAGTTCCACTTTCTACCAGACTCTTCTGATAGTCTCACCATCTATTAGTCTCTTCTGATAGTTCCACTTTCTACCAGTCTCTTCTGATAGTTTCACATCTACCAGTCTCTTCAGATAGTTCCACTTTCTACCAGTCTCTTTTGATCGTTTCACCATCTACCAGACTCTTCTGATAGTTTCACCATCTACCAGTCTCTTCTCATAGTTCCACTTTCTACCAGACTCTTCTGATAGTCCCACCATCTATTAGTCTCTTCTGATAGTTCCACTTTCTACCAGTCTCTTCTGACAGTCTCACCATCTATTAGTCTCTTCTGATAGTTCCACTTTCTACCAGTCTCTTCTGACAGTCTCACCGTCTATTAGTCTCTTCTGATAGTTTCACCATCTACCAGTCTCTTCTGATAGTTCCACTTTCTACCAGACTCTTCTGATAGTTTCACATCTACCACTCTCTTCTGATAGTTCCACTTTCTACCAGTCTCTTCTCATAGTTCCACTTTCTACCAGTCTCTTCTGATAGTCTCACCATCTATTAGTCTCTTCTGATAGTTCCACTTTCTACCAGTCTCTTCTGACAGTCTCACCATCTATTAGTCTCTTCTGATAGTTTCACCATCTACCAGTCTCTTCTGATAGTTCCACTTTCTACCAGACTCTTCTGATAGTTTCACATCTACCACTCTCTTCTGATAGTTCCACTTTCTACCAGTCTCTTCTGATCATTTCGCCATCTGCCAGTCTCTTCTGATAGTTTCACCATCTACCAGTCTCTTCTGATAGTTCCACTTTCTACCAGACTCTTCTGACAGTTTCACCATCTACCAGTCTCTTCTGATAGTTCCACATTCTTCCAGTCTCTTCTGATAGTCTCACCATCTATTAGTCTCTTCTGATAGTTCCACTTTAAACCAGACTCTTCTGAGAGTTACACTTTCTACGAGACTCTTCTGATAGTTCCACATTCTACCAGACTCTTCTGATAGTTTCACATTTACCAGTCTCTTCTGATTGTTCCACTTTCGACCAGACTCATCTGATAGTCTCACCATATATTAGTCTCTTCTGATAGTTCCACTTTCTTCCAGTCTCTTCTGATATTTTCACCATCTGCCAGTCTCTTCTGATAGTTTCACCATCTACCAGTCTCTTCTCATAGTTCCACTTTCTACCAGACTCTTCTGATAGTCCCACCATCTATTAGTCTCTTCTGATAGTTCCACTTTCTACCAGTCTCTTCTGACAGTCTCACCATCTATTAGTCTCTTCTGATAGTTCCACTTTCTACCAGTCTCTTCTGACAGTCTCACCGTCTATTAGTCTCTTCTGATAGTTTCACCATCTACCAGTCTCTTCTGATAGTTCCACTTTCTACCAGACTCTTCTGATAGTTTCACATCTACCACTCTCTTCTGATAGTTCCACTTTCTACCAGTCTCTTCTCATAGTTCCACTTTCTACCAGTCTCTTCTGATAGTCTCACCATCTATTAGTCTCTTCTGATAGTTCCACTTTCTACCAGTCTCTTCTGACAGTCTCACCAGTTATTAGTCTCTTCTGATAGTTTCACCATCTACCAGTCTCTTCTGATAGTTCCACTTTCTACCAGACTCTTCTGATAGTTTCACATCTACCACTCTCTTCTGATAGTTCCACTTTCTACCAGTCTCTTCTGATCATTTCGCCATCTGCCAGTCTCTTCTGATAGTTTCACCATCTACCAGTCTCTTCTGATAGTTCCACTTTCTACCAGACTCTTCTGACAGTTTCACCATCTACCAGTCTCTTCTGATAGTTCCACATTCTTCCAGTCTCTTCTGATAGTCTCACCATCTATTAGTCTCTTCTGATAGTTCCACTTTAAACCAGACTCTTCTGAGAGTTACACTTTCTACGAGACTCTTCTGATAGTTCCACATTCTACCAGACTCTTCTGATAGTTTCACATTTACCAGTCTCTTCTGATTGTTCCACTTTCGACCAGACTCATCTGATAGTCTCACCATATATTAGTCTCTTCTGATAGTTCCACTTTCTTCCAGTCTCTTCTGATATTTTCACCATCTGCCAGTCTCTTCTGATAGTTTCACCATCTACCAGTCTCTTCTGATAGTTCCACTTTCTACCAGACTCTTCTGATAGTTTCACATTTACCAGTCTCTTCTGATAGTTCCACTTTCTACCAGACTCTTCTGATAGTCTCACCATCTATTAGTCTCTTCTGATAGTTCCACTTTCTAGCAGTCTCTTCTGACAGTCTCACCATCTACCAGTCTCTTCTGATAGTTCCACTTTCTTCCAGTCTCTTCTGATAGTACCACTTTCTACCAGTCTTTACTGATAGTTTGACCATCTACCAGTCTCTTCTGAGAGTTTCACAATCTACCATTTTCTTCTGATAGTTACACTTTCTACCAGTCTCTTCTGATAGTCTCACCATCTATTAGTCTCTTCTGATAGTTCCACTTTATACCAGTCTCTTCTGATAGTTCCACTTTCTACCAGACTCTTCTGATAGTTTCACATTCTACCAGACTCTTCTGATAGTTTCACATTTACCAGTCTCTTCTGATTTTTCCACTTTCTACCAGACTCTTCTGATAGTCTCACTATCTATTAGTCTCTTCTGATAGTTCCACTTTCTACCAGTCTCTTCTGACAGTTTCACCATCTACCAGTCTCTTCTGATAGTTCCACATTCTTCCAGTCTCTTCTGATAGTCTCACCATCTATTAGTCTCTTCTGATAGTTCCACTTTCTACCAGTCTCTTCTGACAGTCTCACCATCTATTAGTCTCTTCTGATAGTTTCACCATCTACCAGTCTCTTCTGATAGTTCCACTTTCTACCAGACTCTTCTGAAAGTTTCACATCTACCACTCTCTTCTGATAGTTCCACTTTCTACCAGTCTCTTCTGATCATTTCACCATCTGCCAGTCTCTTCTGATAGTTTCACCATCTCCCAGTCTCTTCTGATAGTTCCACTTTCTATCAGACTCTTCTGACAGTTTCACCATCTACCAGTCTCTTCTGATAGTTCCACATTCTTTCAGTCTCTTCTGATAGTCTCACCATCTATTAGTCTCTTCTGATAGTTCCACTTTCTACCGGTCTCTTCTGATAGTTCCACTTTAAACCAGACTCTTCTGAGAGTTACACTTTCTACGAGACTCTTCTGATAGTTCCACATTCTACCAGACTCTTCTGATAGTTTCACATTTACCAGTCTCTTCTGATTGTTCCACTTTCGACCAGACTCTTCTGATAGTCTCACCATATATTAGTCTCTTCTGATAGTTCCACTTTCTACCAGTCTCTTCTGACATTTTCACCATCTACCAGTCTCTTCTGATAGTTCCACTTTCTTCCAGTCTCTTCTGATATTTTCACCATCTGCCAGTCTCTTCTGATAGTTTCACCATCTACCAGTCTCTTCTGATAGTTCCACTTTCTACCAGACTCTTCTGATAGTTTCACATTTACCAGTCTCTTCTAATAGTTCCACTTTCTACCAGTCTCTTCTGATAGTTCCACTTTCTACCAGACTCTTCTGATAGTTTCACATTTACCAGTCTCTTCTGATAGTTCCACTTTCTACCAGACTCTTCTGATAGTCTCACCATCTATTAGTCTCTTCTGATAGTTCCACTTTCTAGCAGTCTCTTCTGACAGTCTCACCATCTACCAGTCTCTTCTGATAGTTCCACTTTCTTCCTGTCTCTTCTGATAGTACCACTTTCTACCAGTCTTTACTGATAGTTTGACCATCTACCAGTCTCTTCTGAGAGTTTCACAATCTACCATTTTCTTCTGATAGTTACACTTTCTACCAGTCTCTTCTGATAGTCTCACCATCTATTAGTCTCTTCTGATAGTTCCACTTTATACCAGTCTCTTCTGATAGTTCCACTTTCTACCAGACTCTTCTGATAGTTCCACATTCTACCAGACTCTTCTGATAGTTTCACATTTACAAGTCTCTTCTGATTGTTCCACTTTCTACCATACTCTTCTGATAGTCTCACCATCTATTAGTCTCTTCTGATAGTTCCACTTTAAACCAGACTCTCCTGATAGTTACACTTTCTACCAGACTCTTCTGATAGTTTCACATTCTACCAGACTCTTCTGATAGTTTCACATTTACCAGTCTCTTCTGATTTTTCCACTTTCTACCAGACTCTTCTGATAGTCTCACTATCTATTAGTCTCTTCTGATAGTTCCACTTTCTACCAGTCTCTTCTGACAGTTTCACCATCTACCAGTCTCTTCTGATAGTTCCACATTCTTCCAGTCTCTTCTGATAGTCTCACCATCTATTAGTCTCTTCTGATAGTTCCACTTTCTACCAGTCTCTTCTGACAGTCTCACCATCTATTAGTCTCTTCTGATAGTTTCACCATCTACCAGTCTCTTCTGATAGTTCCACTTTCTACCAGACTCTTCTGATAGTTTCACATCTACCACTCTCTTCTGATAGTTCCACTTTCTACCAGTCTCTTCTGATAGTCTCACCATATATTAGTCTCTTCTTATAGTTCCACTTTCTTCCAGTCTCTTCTGATAGTTCCACTTTCTACCAGTCTCTTCTGATAGTTCCACTTTCTACCAGACTCTTCTGATAGTTCCACTTTCTACCAGACTCTTCTGATAGTTTCACATTTACCAGTCTCTTCTGATAGTTCCACGTTCTACCAGACTCTTCTGATAGTCTCACCATCTATTAGTCTCTTCTGATAGTTCCACTTTCTACCAGACTCTTCTGATAGTCTCACCATCTATTAGTCTCTTCTGATAGTTCCACTTTCTACCAGTCTCTTCTGATAGTTTCACATCTACCAGTCTCTTCAGATAGTTCCACTTTCTACCAGTCTCTTTTGATCGTTTCACCATCTACCAGACTCTTCTGATAGTTTCACCATCTACCAGTCTCTTCTCATAGTTCCACTTTCTACCAGACTCTTCTGATAGTCCCACCATCTATTAGTCTCTTCTGATAGTTTCACCATCTACCAGTCTCTTCTCATAGTTCCACTTTCTACCAGACTCTTCTGATAGTCCCACCATCTATTAGTCTCTTATGATAGTTCCACTTTCTACCAGTCTCTTCTGACAGTCTCACCATCTATTAGTCTCTTCTGAATGTTTCACATCTACCAGTCTCTTCTGATAGTCTCACCATATACCAGTCTCTTCTAATAGTTTCACATTCTACCAGACTCTTCTGATAGTTTCACATTTACCAGTCTCTTCTGATTTTTCCACTTTCTACCAGACTCTTCTGATAGTCTCACTATCTATTAGTCTCTTCTGATAGTTCCACTTTCTACCAGTCTCTTCTGACAGTTTCACCATCTACCAGTCTCTTCTGATAGTTCCACATTCTTCCAGTCTCTTCTGATAGTCTCACCATCTATTAGTCTCTTCTGATAGTTCCACTTTCTACCAGTCTCTTCTGACAGTCTCACCATCTATTAGTCTCTTCTGATAGTTTCACCATCTACAAGTCTCTTCTGATAGTTCCAATTTCTACCAGACTCTTCTGATAGTTTCACATCTACCACTCTCTTCTGATAGTTCCACTTTCTACCAGTCTCTTCTGATAGTCTCACCATATATTAGTCTCTTCTTATAGTTCCACTTTCTTCCAGTCTCTTCTGATAGTTCCACTTTCTACCAGTCTCTTCTGATAGTTCCACTTTCTACCAGACTCTTCTGATAGTTCCACTTTCTACCAGACTCTTCTGATAGTTTCACATTTACCAGTCTCTTCTGATAGTTCCACTTTCTACCAGACTCTTCTGATAGTCTCACCATCTATTAGTCTCTTCTGATAGTTCCACTTTCTACCAGACTCTTCTGATAGTCTCACCATCTATTAGTCTCTTCTGATAGTTTCACCATCTACCAGTCTCTTCTCATAGTTCCACTTTCTACCAGACTCTTCTGATAGTCCCACCATCTATTAGTCTCTTCTGATAGTTCCACTTTCTACCAGTCTCTTCTGACAGTCTCACCATCTATTAGTCTCTTCTGAATGTTTCACATCTACCAGTCTCTTCTGATAGTCTCACCATATACCAGTCTCTTCTAATAGTTCCACTTTCTACCAGTCTCTTCTGATAGTCTCACCATTTATTAGTCTCTTCTGAAAGTTTCACATCTACCTGTCTCTTCTGATAGTTCCACTTTAAACCGGTGTCTTCTGATAGTCTCACCATCAATTAGTCTCTTCTGATAGTTCCACTTACTACCAGTCTCTTCTGATAGTTCCATTTTCTACCAGACTCTTCTGATAGTCTCACCATCTATTAGTCTCTTCTGATAGTTCCACTTTCTACCAGTCTCTTCTGACAGTCTCACCATTTACCAGTCTCTTCTGATAGTTCCACTTTCTTCAAGTCTCTTCTGACAGTCTCACCATCTACCAGTCTCTTCTGATAGTTCCACTTTCTACCAGTCTCTACTGATAGTTTGACCATCTACCAGTCTCTTCTGAGAGTTTCACAATCTACCATTTTCTTCTGATAGTTACACTTTCTACCAGTCTCTTCTGATAGTCTCACCATCTATTAGTCTCTTCTGATAGTTCCACTTTATACCAGTCTCTTCTGATAGTTCCACTTTCTACCAGACTCTTCTGATAGTTCCACATTCTACCAGACTCTTCTGATAGTTTCACATTTACAAGTCTCTTCTGATTGTTCCACTTTCTACCATACTCTTCTGATAGTCTCACCATCTATTAGTCTCTTCTGATAGTTTCACGATCTACCAGTCTCTTCTGATAGTTCCACTTTCTACCAGACTCTTCTGATAGTTCCACATTCTACCAGACTCTTCTGATAGTTTCACATTTACAAGTCTCTTCTGATTGTTCCACTTTCTACCATACTCTTCTGATAGTCCCACCATCTATTAGTCTCTTCTGATAGTTTCACCATCTAACAGTCTCTTCTGATAGTTTCACCATCTACCAGTCTCTTCTCATAGTTCCACTTTCTACCAGACTCTTCTGACAGTCCCACCATCTATTAGTCTCTTCTGATAGTTCCACTTTCTACCAGTCTCTTCTGATAGTGTCACCATCTATAAGTCTCTTCTGAAAGTTTCACATCTACCAGTCTTTTCTGATAGTTCCACTTTCTTCCAGTCTCTTCTGATAGTCTCACCATCTACCATTTTCTTCTGATAGTTCCACTTTCTACCAGTCTCTACTGATAGTTTGACAATCTACCAGTCTCAACTGATTGTTCCACATTCAAACAGACTCTTCTGATAGTCTCACCATCTATTAGTCTCTTCTGATAGTCTCACCATCTACCAGTCTCATCTGATAGTCTCACCATCTATTAGTCTCTTCTGATAGTTTCACCATCTACCAGTCTCTTCTCATAGTTCCACTTTCTAACTGACTCTTCTGATAGTCCCACCATCTATTAGTCTCTTCTGATAGTTCCACTTTCTACCAGTCTCTTCTGACAGTCTCACCATCTATTAGTCTCTTCTGAATGTTTCACATCTACCAGTCTCTTCTGATAGTCTCACCATATACCAGTCTCTTCTAATAGTTCCACTTTCTACCAGTCTCTTCTGATAGTCTCACCATTTATTAGTCTCTTCTGAAAGTTTCACATCTACCAGTCTCTTCTGATAATTCCACTTTAAACCAGAGTCTTCTGATAGTCTCACCATCAATTAGTCTCTTCTGATAGTTCCACTTTCTACCAGTCTCTTCTGATAGTTCCACTTTCTACCAGACTCTTCTGATAGTCTCACCATCTATTAGTCTCTTCTGATAGTTCCACTTTCTACCAGTCTCTTCTGACAGTCTCACCATTTACCAGTCTCTTCTGATAGTTCCACTTTCTTCAAGTCTCTTCTGATAGTCTCACCATCTACCAGTCTCTTCTGATAGTTCCACTTTCTACCAGTCTCTACTGATAGTTTGACCATCTACCAGTCTCTTCTGATAGTTTCACGATCTACAGGTCTCTTATGATAGTTCCACTTTCTACCAGACTCTTCTGATAGTCTCACCATCTATTAGTCTCTTCTGATAGTTCCACTTTCTACCTGTCTCTTCTGATAGTTTCACCATCTACCAGTCTCTTCTCATAGTTCCACTTTCTACCAGACTCTTCTGATAGTCCCACCATCTATTAGTCTCTTCTGATAGTTTCACCATCTACCAGTCTTTACTGATAGTCTCACCATCTACCAGTCTCTTCTGAGAGTTTCACAATCTACCATTTTCTTCTGATAGTTCCACTTTCTACCAGTCTCTTCTGATAGTTTCACCATCTAACAGTCTCTTCTGATAGTTTCACCATCTACCAGTCTCTTCTCATAGTTCCACTTTCTACCAGACTCTTCTGACAGTCCCACCATCTATTAGTCTCTTCTGATAGTTCCACTTTCTACCAGTCTCTTCTGATAGTGTCACCATCTATAAGTCTCTTCTGAAAGTTTCACATCTACCAGTCTTTTCTGATAGTTCCACTTTCTTCCAGTCTCTTCTGATAGTCTCACCATCTACCATTTTCTTCTGATAGTTCCACTTTCTACCAGTCTCTACTGATAGTTTGACAATCTACACGTCTCTTCTGATAGTTTGACAATCTACCAGTCTCAACTGATTGTTCCACTTTCAAACAGACTCTTCTGATAGTCTCACCATCTATTAGTCTCTTCTGATAGTCTCACCATCTACCAGTCTCATCTGATAGTCTCACCATCTATTAGTCTCTTCTGATAGTTTCACCATCTACCAGTCTCTTCTGATAGTTCCACTTTCTACCAGACTCTTCTGATAGTTTCACATCTACCACTCTCTTCTGATAGTTCCACTTTCTACCAGTCTCTTCTGATATTTTCACCATCTGCCAGTCTGTTCTCATAGTTTCACCATCTACCAGTCTCTTCTGATTGTTCCACTTTCCACCAGACTCTTCTGATAGTTTCACATTTACCAGTTTCTTCTGATAGTTCCACTTTCTACCAGACTCTTCTGATAGTCTCACCACCTATTAGCCTCTTCTGATAGTTCCACTTTCTACCAGTCTCTTCTGATAGTTTCACCATCTACCAGTCTCATCTGATAGTCTCACCATCAATAAGTCTCTTCTGAAAGTTTCACATCTACTAGTCTTTTCTGATGGTTCCACTTTTTTCCAGTCTCTTCTGATAGTCTCACCATCTACCACTCTCTTCTGATAGTTCGACTTTCTACCAGTCTCTTCTGATAGTCTCACCATATATTAGTCTCTTCTTATAGTTCCACTTTCTTCCAGTCTCTTCTGATAGTTCCACTTTCTACCAGTCTCTTCTGATAGTTCCACTTTCTACCAGACTCTTCTGATAGTTCCACTTTCTACCAGACTCTTCTGATAGTCTCACCATCTATTAGTCTCTTCTGATAGTTCCACTTTCTACCAGACTCTTCTGATAGTCTCACCATCTATTAGTCTCTTCTGATAGTTCCACTTTCTACCAGTCTCTTCTGATAGTTTCACATCTACCAGTCTCTTCAGATAGTTCCACTTTCTACCAGTCTCTTTTGATCGTTTCACCATCTACCAGACTCTTCTGATAGTTTCACCATCTACCAGTCTCTTCTCATAGTTCCACTTTCTACAAGACTCTTCTGATAGTCCCACCATCTATTAGTCTCTTCTGATAGTTTCACCATCTACCAGTCTCTTCTCATAGTTCCACTTTCTACCAGACTCTTCTGATAGTCCCACCATCTATTAGTCTCTTCTGATAGTTCCACTTTCTACCAGTCTCTTCTGACAGTCTCACCATCTATTAGTCTCTTCTGAATGTTTCACATCTACCAGTCTCTTCAGATCGTTCCACTTTCTACCAGTCTCTTTTGATCGTTTCACCATCTACCAGACTCTTCTGATAGTTTCACCATCTACCAGTCTCTTCTCATAGTTCCACTTTCTACCAGACTCTTCTGATAGTCCCACCATCTATTAGTCTCTTCTGATAGTTTCACCATCTACCAGTCTCTTCTCATAGTTCCACTTTCTACCAGACTCTTCTGATAGTCCCACCATCTATTAGTCTCTTATGATAGTTCCACTTTCTACCAGTCTCTTCTGACAGTCTCACCATCTATTAGTCTCTTCTGAATGTTTCACATCTACCAGTCTCTTCTGATAGTCTCACCATATACCAGTCTCTTCTAATAGTTTCACATTCTACCAGACTCTTCTGATAGTTTCACATTTACCAGTCTCTTCTGATTTTTCCACTTTCTACCAGACTCTTCTGATAGTCTCACTATCTATTAGTCTCTTCTGATAGTTCCACTTTCTACCAGTCTCTTTTGACAGTTTCACCATCTACCAGTCTCTTCTGATAGTTCCACATTCTTCCAGTCTCTTCTGATAGTCTCACCATCTATTAGTCTCTTCTGATAGTTCCACTTTCTACCAGTCTCTTCTGACAGTCTCACCATCTATTAGTCTCTTCTGATAGTTTCACCATCTACCAGTCTCTTCTGATAGTTCCACTTTCTACCAGACTCTTCTGATAGTTTCACATCTACCACTCTCTTCTGATAGTTCCACTTTCTACCAGTCTCTTCTGATAGTCTCACCATATATTAGTCTCTTCTTATAGTTCCACTTTCTTCCAGTCTCTTCTGATAGTTCCACTTTCTACCAGTCTCTTCTGATAGTTCCACTTTCTACCAGACTCTTCTGATAGTTCCACTTTCTACCAGACTCTTCTGATAGTTTCACATTTACCAGTCTCTTCTGATAGTTCCACTTTCTACCAGACTCTTCTGATAGTCTCACCATCTATTAGTCTCTTCTGATAGTTCCACTTTCTACCAGACTCTTCTGATAGTCTCACCATCTATTAGTCTCTTCTGATAGTTCCACTTTCTACCAGTCTCTTCTGATAGTTTCACATCTACCAGTCTCTTCAGATAGTTCCACTTTCTACCAGTCTCTTTTGATCGTTTCACCATCTACCAGACTCTTCTGATAGTTTCACCATCTACCAGTCTCTTCTCATAGTTCCACTTTCTACCAGACTCTTCTGATAGTCCCACCATCTATTAGTCTCTTCTGATAGTTTCACCATCTACCAGTCTCTTCTCATAGTTCCACTTTCTACCAGACTCTTCTGATAGTCCCACCATCTATTAGTCTCTTCTGATAGTTCCACTTTCTACCAGTCTCTTCTGACAGTCTCACCATCTATTAGTCTCTTCTGAATGTTTCACATCTACCAGTCTCTTCTGATAGTCTCACCATATACCAGTCTCTTCTAATAGTTCCACTTTCTACCAGTCTCTTCTGATAGTCTCACCATTTATTAGTCTCTTCTGAAAGTTTCACATCTACCTGTCTCTTCTGATAGTTCCACTTTAAACCGGAGTCTTCTGATAGTCTCACCATCAATTAGTCTCTTCTGATATTGTAGTAGAAAAAACTCTTCCTCTTAAAAACGAAGGCACTTCTGGAGTTTGTAGAAGCAAGATAGACTTTATTGCAAAAAGACAACGAAGCCGAGTGTCCTGCAGGAACCACACACTCCCCGCAGGAACCACTCCCCCCTGCAGGAACCACTCCCGTACATCTCTAAGTTTTTGGCTTATGTACAAGTTGTTAAATGTTTATTCATTAGACACAGTTATCACAGCTCCACCCATTCTATTTTCCTCCAAAAAACTCCTGATGCTATTTCTTGTTTTCTCCTTATTTGGAGATACCATTGGCACAAAATACATGTCTAGTTCTAAGTCAGGAAAATGGGAGGTACACAGGAAGCCTTTACCCCTGGGGGAGTCTCCTGACTCTGGTAACATTCCCCTGGTCAAAGGTCAACCTGCTGAGTAGTAGGGGGTTGCCTACACCCTACTCTCATCTGCTGAGGACAAAGAGATCTTGTTTCTGCTTTAAAACATACCAAGCTGAGTATATTCAGGGAGCTATAAGGAATTGGAAATTATACAATAACTATAAAGAATTGGAATTTACACAATAGTCCCCCCTTTGGGACTAAACAAGTCCCACAAAAATAATGTTAATTTATACTAACATAATGGGTGCATTAATACACACAGGAGTACATTCTTCCTCTCAACTACAAACACAAAAGGATGAAGTTAAACACAGAAA
The DNA here is from genome assembly GCA_023634145.1 of Thymallus thymallus. Taxonomy (NCBI): domain Eukaryota; kingdom Metazoa; phylum Chordata; class Actinopteri; order Salmoniformes; family Salmonidae; genus Thymallus; species Thymallus thymallus. The sequence goes on from CM042414.1 coordinate 19,346,277, forward strand.
TATAGTGAGGAACATATACGGCATTTGAGTACAGTGTTGTTCACAGTAGAATACATTGTTTAAGCATTTCATTCCATGTTTATCTGTATAAAGCATCTTGCAGTGTCTATTTGCTTTAATTTTGCCTTTGTAAATAATCACTCCTTCCTGAACCAGGACTCCATCCTAGAATCCATGTCATATTGCATTTAACTGTGATATTCCCTCCTGAATTTAAGCCTGTTTAACTATAAAAGCATTCACACTCATATTTACTAACATCATCTCTTCCAATTGGTGGTTTTGTTAATTTTAGTGGATATTTCGAAAATGTTACACTCATTTTACTCATGTTCAATCTTATCCTATCAATAGAACTCTCCATACTTTCCCTACATTTTGCTTCTCACATTGGATATTCACATTTCTTTATGTAACAACTTGTATTCTGCTATATAGCACATCTATAGGTTGGTTCTGGTACAATTACCACTTTTTCTGTGAAAGATTTACTCTACTGTACACAATTGTCCATCTAATGTTTCATAGCTGTTTACTTTTTCCACATCCATTCCCTCACTTCTATTGACACCTCTGCAGATGCAGAGACTGATGTATTATTGTCAATCAAATCAACAGAACACATTATCCCTTCCTTCTTATAACTATTAGGAACTCTGCCAGTCGTTCGTTGTTTACAAGTCCATAGTACCCACTTGATCCTCTCATGCCTGTTAATGATCAGCGCTGAAACACCTTTAGTAGTACCAGTCATTGTCATTCTTCTAGCTTTGAATTGTCCCATTTGTAAGGTGGTTGCTTTGGGGCTCATCAATGTCTGGCCCTGTACTGTAGGCATCAACCAGAGCACGTAGCTCAGCAGCAACATTCACATTGCCAGTGTCCCCCATAGCTGGAGTACCAACAGAGAGTGATGATTCTGCCTGAGCATCCTCCCTCTCCCCTTCGTCTTCTGTCCTTGTGTCATCTCCTTCCCCGGATGGGGTTTCCCGCATCTTCTGCTCCCTCATCTTTGGATCGCTGTACCCGTCGTGGTACTCTGGTGCAGTGGTTGAGATGGCACCAAGTCGAACTTCCCTCTACTCGAACAGCTGTTGGTGTGGCCTGGGTGACCGTGTAAGGACCCTCTCATCTCGATTCATTCCACCTCCTCTGGAAGTCCCTGATGTAGACTCTGTCCCCTGGCTCGACTGCTCGAATTGGGTCCACCTCCTGCTCTGGAACCCTGTATTTCTCCTGTAGATAAACAACTTTATGCAGAGCAGTTAATAGTCTAATGTACTCATTCAATTCTCTCTCCATATTTTCTAAAAGGTGGACCATCACAAGATCTTCTAAAAACTGACACTGGCATGAGTCAAACTGTAAGCAGTTCAAGCAGAGTTAGATGTGTTATTTGATTAGGTTGCATGCTATAAGTCATTAGTGCCAGAGATAAAAACACCCACCTGATTCATCAGTGTACTCTCACAGATTTGATCATATCTACATAGTCCATTACCAGGTGTTTAAATGGTCCTTCTTGTACTGGAATATGTCCAATTGGTGCTGCTAACCCCTTCCTGATATTATTTAATGCACATATTGGACACGTTTCACACTCTGCTCGTCTTAAATCCACTGTTTCTTGCATGTATGGAGACCAAAAACCTTGTTTTTTTAATTCCTCATCACCTCCCCCCTTGCGCAATGGTCAAAACCATGCGCATTTGTAACAAGTAATTTCAACAGTACAAGTAGAGCTACTACCAGTCCTCCATGTGTTCTCCACAATCCATTTGTGTCTCGTCGCCCCCATTTCACCCGATATACTTGGCTCATATCTCTCTGCTCTCTCTTGCATTCTCAGTATGTCATCTATTGCAAGCTACTTCTTCATCTTTAAATTTTATATAATGCAAATATAATAAACTTATCCCATTAATATAACACTTCCTGCACTAGTTCTCCTATACCTCCTATCCAATACACAGTCTTCCTTTGCCTGTATATATTTGCTGCCTGTAATCTTCACCATTTATTGTCCTGTTTCTTCCCTGTCTATTCCTATCCCTTCTAATGTATACTTAATTTGAATACCCATTTGACATAGTGCATCCTTTCCTAATAAATTTACTGGAGTATGTTCTGATTACAATTCCGGTATGCAGGCGGTTGTCCTTCCTGTTTCTAAATTTAGTGGTGCTGTCATAGAAATTAGCAGCATTTGTCCCAAGAATCCTATTGTCTTGGTAAACTTACATGACATGGAGAGGTGAGGCAAAATTTGGATTTATACACAAATACATTGCTCCAGTATCTATCATCATGGGTGTGCCTCTATTATTCACCCAAACCTGTAGCATAGGTTCATCATCAGCTTGCTTGGTTATTGCTGTAAACTGACCCTCCCCTTTAGGACTCTCTGGGAATCCCTAGTCCCTTTAATTTGGTCTTCCCCAGTGGTTCACTGGTCCCTGTGGAGCCTGTGTTTGAGATTGCTGCCATGCATCTGGGTAGGACCATTTCCTTGCCAAGTGTCCTGTTGTGGATGCCGAGGCATCCAAGGATTGGTAGGACAATTCCTTCTGGTGTGCCCTGTCTGACTACACCCCCAGCAGGCACCCGGTGGTCCTTTTCGACCTCGATTCTGTTGTGCCCGATACTGCGGTTGATACCCCTGTGTTCGAGGTGCATTTCTGTTGATTTTATTTTGCCAGCCTCCCGGGGATTGCTGTGTATACACATTCACTACTGGCGGAGCAGGTGCCCTTGGACCCTGCTGTTGAGGCGGCGGTTGCGGGCCTCCATGAGTGACTGGCACAGGTAGAGGTGACAGGGTTAGAGGAGCCTGTGTTTTCTTTTTGTCCTTTTTTGTTAGTTCATCCAGCTGCATTTGTGTCAGCTTTCTCTGGATGTCTCTGACCTGGTCTGCCAGTCTTTGTTCATCTTTTCGATATTCTTCCACTGCATGGACAACATGGTCACAGAATTCCTCGTGGGTTTTTGATGTCAGTCCCACCACATTGTCCAGTCTGCTCTTGACCGCTGTCAGCATGGATTCCACCAGAGTTGTCCTGAACATTGTTGTTATCAGTGGGTCTGTCTCTGGAGCCCTTTCAGTCTCCTGCTGATTAATTCTTGTTGGATATTCGTTCCTTAGGGCCCTCCACACCCTAGTTCTGTATTGATCGAACAGTTCTCCATCCATCACCCGTTCCTCTGTCAGGTCCCCCATGCCACCTGCTGCCAATACCTCATCCATTTTGGCCTTTCCCACCACCCTGGCCAACACTGCCTTCAGGTCCCCCACCGCCAGCAGTTTCCCCATCGTCTGCTCTTCAAAAGCCCCAATCCAATTTCTGGCCCCATCATGGATGCTTGGCAGTTTGCTCACCAGGCCCTCCAGGTCCTGACAACCACAGGGTTCAAATTGCATCTGAGTTCCTTTTAACATCTCCAAAAGACAGTTATATACCGTTTAGGTTGTTTTAAAATCTGTTCTAGGCCTTAGCTAACTTCCTACACATTAATCTGCTTTCCTCCACAAGAAATTATACTATCTTCTCTGAACACATCCACTCTCTCCTCTACCTCCTCATTACCTTCTTTATCTCGTTGAGATATAACACATCTATTCTGACCTACTTCCTCCTGAAGCCCCTCAGTTTTACTCAGTCTCCGATCAGGACAGGGATTTCGTCTCTGTCCTCTCTGGCTGAGACCTCCTGGGTTTTCCTAGAAATGAGAATACAAAAACCTAACAATAAAAGTTAGTTTCCTCATATAATGTTAACAGATCATCTTCCAGTCTAGTCAGGTCAGTCTGTTCGTCAATCATCGGCCTATAATATGGAACATTCATGGGACGGCCTGTTAACATCTCATGAGGGCTAAACCCAGTACCCCTATAGGGGCTGCTTCACATTCTCCTCAGCACCAGATGTATACATTCTATTCAGGTTCAACCTGTTAATCTAGGCTTTAGCCATAACTTTTTGGATCATAGAGACACATTTCTGATCTATTCCCATCATCAGGACAATTTGGGTCACGGCATCTCTTGTAACATGGGTGCCGTGTGTCTACAGACAAGGTTTCTGGGATTCCGAATCCAGGTAATATTTCCCTTACCAGACTGTTAGCTACTATGTTGGCATCACAGCAGGTATAACCCTTGTATGACTCTGTCACTTATCACTAGACAAGAGCACTTTATCTCCTTTCTCTCAATCATATCAATAAAGTCTAATGCAATGTGTGTAAATACACCACTAAGTAAAATTACCTAGTTTAAGAGGCGTCTACTTGGCAATGTTATATTAAATACACATAACGCATATTAAAAAATAGTCTCATATTCTATAACTATGTTGTTTCCTATGTTCTTTTAACTTCTGCTAAGTTTAGGCCAAACCAATCTCGTAAAAAACCTAAAACCTTATGTACCCTACTCCCTCTTGATGAATGACTCACCAACCATGAGCCTATTCGGCAAACCTACGGAATGAGCTACTCTAGCAACACAAATTTACCTGAAAGGTGTTGTCTACAAAGGCCATCAGGGCCCTGGGAGCAACCTCTGGTCTCCCTTAGGGAGTGAGACATATGGTCAGTCCCCTGTTGTTGTTGCAACTCAACAACAGGCGAGGCCATAGCAAAAACCAGACACACAACATGGGTGTGAAACCTTTCAGCAGCAACTTTATTACCTAAGCTAATATTGTCTTGATTGCCTTGCAGGCACAAACCCTCAAAATGCCAACCTAGCTGGGAGCAACATAGCTTCCAGCAGGGCCTCAATCTGTAACGTATTATTTTCCTAATATTTCCATATGCATTCATAAAATCACTGCTTTTCCAAACCCCTACTCATAGTAGGCAAACACCAATCATATATGCTAAATCAGAATATCTATTAACATGTACACCACTACCTAGTTTACATGCCTCAGTGAGGGCCATCATAGTAAATTAGAACCTATAATTATCCTGTCTAGTCAAAAGTGAAATAAACCACAAATAAAAGTTGATCAATATTGTCCTATTAAGTAAGACTGTCAACTAAAACACAAAATAAAACTAACCCATGTTCTATCAATACTGTCCTATCAATTGAGACAATCTCATATTTTAACCTATTTTACTGACACCTTTCTAGTTTCTATATTGTCTAGTTCCTCCTTATTGTCTCTGCCTGTTCCCTATGTTGCTATTCTGTGTCTTCGTAATACACTACCTCCACTTAGTAAACTACTTCAAAACTATTCCCTTATAAATTATAATTGGTCAGCAACACATCTGTTACTCCATCGTCCCAATACAGCCAGAGGCTTTCCTATTACCATCACAGCTCATCCCCCACATTTGTTTCAAATCAAGCCCAAACGTTAAAACCACACAGCCCCAAACGCCCTTCATTGGAATGTATTTAAGATACACCAACATTATAACTCCATCATCTACTAGGGTCATCATACATGTATTGTAACTTAAAATGCCAATTAATTTATCATGTCAGTCTATATATAATACCATCTATTACACACAACCTCGGTTAATGAGGAGTAAAGTTTATATTATGGGGAAAGAAACCCCAAACAAGAGTAGTAATTTACTTTAAACTCGATAGTTAGTTCAACAGTTTTACATGCGCTAGCTAGCCAGGCTACTGTGAAAGGCACAATAACACAGGACCTAGGGAAGTGATTTGTGAACGTCGAAGTTTATTATTCTAACTTCCCTAAGCAAAGTTCCATTGGGAAATGGCCCTAAATTAGTTTAAAAAAAGGTTTCACTCAATATAGCCAACGACAACCTGAACTCTTTAATTACTATAACCATTTTATCATTCTACCAATGTTTATCGCAACACAGCCACTAATCAACGTTTATACACAATCGGTTATTCCTACACAAAGACAAACTTTTTACTTACATCACACGACATCCAACAATCAACAAATCAGAGACAAACGATGCCACATGTTGGTTATTACCGTTCCACACACAATCACGACAAAACTCGTCAGTTTATCGTCTCATTCCAACATACAACCATAGGCCTTAATCTTTCATACCTTCTCCGAGTACTCTTTTAAACTTCCCCCATGTAACACCTTAAAATACCTCATTACGTGTGTCCTCTAAATTTGCACAATACCAGCTCAAATACCACTCCTTTGATACAAGCCTCTAAACGCAGCCCATCGCTTAGATTCACACTTCCTGTTCCATACCATACAATATACATGATTACAATTCTACAGCTTAGATTTACAATATAAGTAACTTGGGTAAACGCGCACACAGCAGGGTTTCAAGATTAACTTTTCAAACGCACCTCCTTCACAGTCTCACTTCCACATACCTTATCTTTTCCCTGGGCCGCAGTGATCGAATGCAACCTTTCTACCGGGCAACTTCCCGGAAAGACGCACATCTCCTCTTCCATTAAATCCATAGGATATGTTCCTCTAAATATTATTCATACAATGTAGGTTCCTACTATTTATTTTACAATATATGTTATGCGCATTTATAATACCGGTTTCTCATATATTTAACCTGTTTTTTCAGAACCCTAGCATAAGCCAAGTCTGTTTTCTACAGGTTCCCTGTCCATCCAGTCCCTTCAGGTTGTACTTAAAGGCGGTATTCACAGGATTTACACTCATATGGGGCTATACGCTCTTCGATAGATTCCCATCATTCAACTTATATATTAAACCTGTTCTTTCAGAACCCTAGCATGTGCCAAGGCTTGTTTTCTACAGGTTGCCTGTCCATTCAGTCCCTCTAGGATGTACTAAAGGCGGTATTTGCAGGATTTACACTCATATGGGGCTATACGCTCTTCGATAGATTCCCATCACACACACACAACACACTATACGCTCTTCGATAGGTGTTTCCATATGGGGCTATACGCTCTTCGATAGATTCCCATAACTCAACACAACACACTATACGCTCTTCGATAGGTGTTTCAATATGGGGCTGTACGCACTTCGACAGATTCCAATAACCCAACTAACTACCCTGCTCATTGTAACCCCATAGTATACCTATACGCACTTCGATATGTATCTATAAAGTACTCACAGGGCCTCTACCTGCCTATGCACTCCTACAATACGTTCCTCGCACTTCGGGTAACTTCGTGTATTAGTACAGACAGGGATTCACACACATTCATCACACTTCAATCATACTATATTTCTTTCTTCTACAAACTCTGTGCCTTTTACTTTAAACAATTAAATTTAGCCCGTATTCTGGAGAGACCAGAATTTAGTACCTGACCCCCGGTGGCAACCGATCGAATCACGCAAACTTATAGTAAGAACTTTGCTTACCTCTTACACCATGGCCATTGGTGTTTTATAGTTTGCGTATTTCGTCCAGATGCCCCCGATGGTCAACCAGTCTCTTTTCCCAGTCCCATCTGGGGTGCCAATTGTAGTAGAAAAAACTCTTCCTCTTAAAAACGAAGGCACTTCTGGAGTTTGTAGAAGCAAGATAGACTTTATTGCAAAAAGACAACGAAGCCGAGTGTCCTGCAGGAACCACACACTCCCCGCAGGAACCACTCCCCCCTGCAGGAACCACTCCCGTACATCTCTAAGTTTTTGGCTTATGTACAAGTTGTTAAATGTTTATTCATTAGACACAGTTATCACAGCTCCACCCATTCTATTTTCCTCCAAAAAACTCCTGATGCTATTTCTTGTTTTCTCCTTATTTGGAGATACCATTGGCACAAAATACATGTCTAGTTCTAAGTCAGGAAAATGGGAGGTACACAGGAAGCCTTTACCCCTGGGGGAGTCTCCTGACTCTGGTAACATTCCCCTGGTCAAAGGTCAACCTGCTGAGTAGTAGGGGGTTACCTACACCCTACTCTCATCTGCTGAGGACAAAGAGATCTTGTTTCTGCTTTAAAACATACCAAGCTGAGTATATTCAGGGAGCTATAAGGAATTGGAAATTATACAATAACTATAAAGAATTGGAATTTACACAATAATAGTTCCACTTTCTACCAGTCTCTTCTGATAGTTCCATTTTCTACCAGACTCTTCTGATAGTCTCACCATCTATTAGTCTCTTCTGATAGTTCCACTTTCTACCAGTCTCTTCTGACAGTCTCACCATTTACCAGTCTCTTCTGATAGTTCCACTTTCTTCAAGTCTCTTCTGACAGTCTCACCATCTACCAGTCTCTTCTGATAGTTCCACTTTCTACCAGTCTCTACTGATAGTTTGACCATCTACCAGTCTCTTCTGAGAGTTTCACAATCTACCATTTTCTTCTGATAGTTACACTTTCTACCAGTCTCTTCTGATAGTCTCACCATCTATTAGTCTCTTCTGATAGTTCCACTTTCTACCAGTCTCTTCTGATAGTTCCACTTTCTACCAGACTCTTCTGATAGTTCCACATTCTACCAGACTCTTCTGATAGTTTCACATTTACAAGTCTCTTCTGATTGTTCCACTTTCTACCATACTCTTCTGATAGTCTCACCATCTACTAGTCTCTTCTGATAGTTTCACGATCTACCAGTCTCTTCTGATAGTTCCACTTTCTACCAGACTCTTCTGATAGTTCCACATTCTACCAGACTCTTCTGATAGTTTCACCATCTACCAGTCTCTTCTCATAGTTCCACTTTCTACCAGACTCTTCTGACAGTCCCACCATCTATTAGTCTCTTCTGATAGTTCCACTTTCTACCAGTCTCTTCTGATAGTGTCACCATCTATAAGTCTCTTCTGAAAGTTTCACATCTACCAGTCTTTTCTGATAGTTCCACTTTCTTCCAGTCTCTTCTGATAGTCTCACCATCTACCATTTTCTTCTGATAGTTCCACTTTCTACCAGTCTCTACTGATAGTTTGACAATCTACCAGTCTCAACTGATTGTTCCACATTCAAACAGACTCTTCTGATAGTCTCACCATCTATTAGTCTCTTCTGATAGTCTCACCATCTACCAGTCTCATCTGATAGTCTCACTATCTATTAGTCTCTTCTGATAGTTTCACCATCTACCAGTCTCTTCTCATAGTTCCACTTTCTAACTGACTCTTCTGATAGTCCCACCATCTATTAGTCTCTTCTGATAGTTCCACTTTCTACCAGTCTCTTCTGACAGTCTCACCATCTATTAGTCTCTTCTGAATGTTTCACATCTACCAGTCTCTTCTGATAGTCTCACCATATACCAGTCTCTTCTAATAGTTCCACTTTCTACCAGTCTCTTCTGATAGTCTCACCATTTATTAGTCTCTTCTGAAAGTTTCACATCTACCAGTCTCTTCTGATAATTCCACTTTAAACCAGAGTCTTCTGATAGTCTCACCATCAATTAGTCTCTTCTGATAGTTCCACTTTCTACCAGTCTCTTCTGATAGTTCCACTTTCTACCAGACTCTTCTGATAGTCTCACCATCTATTAGTCTCTTCTGATAGTTCCACTTTCTACCAGTCTCTTCTGACAGTCTCACCATTTACCAGTCTCTTCTGATAGTTCCACTTTCTTCAAGTCTCTTCTGATAGTCTCACCATCTACCAGTCTCTTCTGATAGTTCCACTTTCTACCAGTCTCTACTGATAGTTTGACCATCTACCAGTCTCTTCTGATAGTTTCACGATCTACCAGTCTCTTATGATAGTTCCACTTTCTACCAGACTCTTCTGATAGTCTCACCATCTATTAGTCTCTTCTGATAGTTCCACTTTCTACATGTCTCTTCTGATAGTTTCACCATCTACCAGTCTCTTCTCATAGTTCCACTTTCTACCAGACTCTTCTGATAGTCCCACCATCTATTAGTCTCTTCTGATAGTTTCACCATCTACCAGTCTTTACTGATAGTCTCACCATCTACCAGTCTCTTCTGAGAGTTTCACAATCTACCATTTTCTTCTGATAGTTCCACTTTCTACCAGTCTCTTCTGATAGTTTCACCATCTAACAGTCTCTTCTGATAGTTTCACCATCTACCAGTCTCTTCTCATAGTTCCACTTTCTACCAGACTCTTCTGACAGTCCCACCATCTATTAGTCTCTTCTGATAGTTCCACTTTCTACCAGTCTCTTCTGATAGTGTCACCATCTATAAGTCTCTTCTGAAAGTTTCACATCTACCAGTCTTTTCTGATAGTTCCACTTTCTTCCAGTCTCTTCTGATAGTCTCACCATCTACCATTTTCTTCTGATAGTTCCACTTTCTACCAGTCTCTACTGATAGTTTGACAATCTACACGTCTCTTCTGATAGTTTGACAATCTACCAGTCTCAACTGATTGTTCCACTTTCAAACAGACTCTTCTGATAGTCTCACCATCTATTAGTCTCTTCTGATAGTCTCACAATCTACCAGTCTCATCTGATAGTCTCACCATCTATTAGTCTCTTCTGATAGTTTCACCATCTACCAGTCTCTTCTGATAGTTCCACTTTCTACCAGACTCTTCTGATAGTTTCACATCTACCACTCTCTTCTGATAGTTCCACTTTCTACCAGTCTCTTCTGATATTTTCACCATCTGCCAGTCTGTTCTCATAGTTTCACCATCTACCAGTCTCTTCTGATTGTTCCACTTTCCACCAGACTCTTCTGATAGTTTCACATTTACCAGTTTCTTCTGATAGTTCCACTTTCTACCAGACTCTTCTGATAGTCTCACCACCTATTAGTCTCTTCTGATAGTTCCACTTTCTACCAGTCTCTTCTGATAGTTTCACCATCTACCAGTCTCATCTGATAGTCTCACCATCAATAAGTCTCTTCTGAAAGTTTCACATCTACTAGTCTTTTCTGATGGTTCCACTTTTTTCCAGTCTCTTCTGATAGTCTCACCATCTACCACTCTCTTCTGATAGTTCGACTTTCTACCAGTCTCTTCTGATAGTCTCACCATATATTAGTCTCTTCTTATAGTTCCACTTTCTTCCAGTCTCTTCTGATAGTTCCACTTTCTACCAGTCTCTTCTGATAGTTCCACTTTCTACCAGACTCTTCTGATAGTTCCACTTTCTACCAGACTCTTCTGATAGTCTCACCATCTATTAGTCTCTTCTGATAGTTCCACTTTCTACCAGACTCTTCTGATAGTCTCACCATCTATTAGTCTCTTCTGATAGTTCCACTTTCTACCAGTCTCTTCTGATAGTTTCACATCTACCAGTCTCTTCAGATAGTTCCACTTTCTACCAGTCTCTTTTGATCGTTTCACCATCTACCAGACTCTTCTGATAGTTTCACCATCTACCAGTCTCTTCTCATAGTTCCACTTTCTACAAGACTCTTCTGATAGTCCCACCATCTATTAGTCTCTTCTGATAGTTTCACCATCTACCAGTCTCTTCTCATAGTTCCACTTTCTACCAGACTCTTCTGATAGTCCCACCATCTATTAGTCTCTTCTGATAGTTCCACTTTCTACCAGTCTCTTCTGACAGTCTCACCATCTATTAGTCTCTTCTGAATGTTTCACATCTACCAGTCTCTTCTGATAGTCTCACCATATACCAGTCTCTTCTGATAGTTCCACTTTCTACCAGTCTCTTCTGATAGTCTCACCATTTATTAGTCTCTTCTGAAAGTTTCACATCTACCAGTCTCTTCTGATAGTTCCACTTTAAACCAGAGTCTTCTCATAGTCTCACCATCTATTAGTCTCTTCTGATAGTTCCACTTTCTACCAGTCTCTTCTGATAGTTCCACTTTCTACCAGACTCTTTTGATAGTCTCACCATCTATTAGTCTCTTCTGATAGTTCCACTTTCTACCAGTCTATTCTGACAGTCTCACCATTTACCAGTCTCTTCTGATAGTTCCACTTTCTTCCAGTCTCTTCTGATAGTCTCACCATCTACCAGTCTCTTCTGATAGTTCCACTTTCTACCAGTCTCTACTGATAGTTTGACCATCTACCAGTCTCTTCTGAGAGTTTCACAATCTACCATTTTCTTCTGATAGTTCCACTTTCTACCAGTCTCTTCTGATAGTTTCACCATCAAACAGTCTCTTCTGATAGTTTCACCATCTACCAGTCTCTTCTCATAGTTCCACTTTCTACCAGACTCTTCTGACAGTCCCACCATCTATTAGTCTCTTCTGATAGTTCCACTTTCTACCAGTCTCTTCTGATAGTTCCACTTTCTACCAGTCTCTTCTGACAGTCTCACCATTTACCAGTCTCTTCTGATAGTTCCACTTTCTTCCAGTCTCTTCTGATAGTCTCACCATCTACCAGTCTCTTCTGATAGTTCCACTTTCTACCAGTCTCTACTGATAGTTTGACCATCTACCAGTCTCTTCTGAGAGTTTCACAATCTACCATTTTCTTCTGATAGTTCCACTTTCTACCAGTCTCTTCTGATAGTTTCACCATCTAACAGTCTCTTCTGATAGTTTCACCATCTACCAGTCTCTTCTCATAGTTCCACTTTCTTCCAGTCTCTTCTGATAGTCTCACCATCTACCATTTTCTTCTGATAGTTCCACTTTCTACCAGTCTCTACTGATAGTTTGACAATCTACACGTCTCTTCTGATAGTTTGACAATCTACCAGTCTCAACTGATTGTTCCACTTTCAAACAGACTCTTCTGATAGTCTCACCATCTATTAGTCTCTTCTGATAGTCTCACCATCTACCAGTCTCATCTGATAGTCTCACCATCTATTAGTCTCTTCTGATAGTTTCACCATCTACAAGTCTCTTCTGATAGTTCCACTTTCTACCAGACTCTTCTGATAGTTTCACATCTACCACTCTCTTCTGATAGTTCCACTTTCTACCAGTCTCTTCTGATAGTCTCACCATATATTAGTCTCTTCTTATAGTTCCACTTTCTTCCAGTCTCTTCTGATAGTTCCACTTTCTACCAGTCTCTTCTGATAGTTCCACTTTCTACCAGACTCTTCTGATAGTCCCACCATCTATTAGTCTCTTCTGATAGTTTCACCATCTACCAGTCTCTTCTCATAGTTCCACTTTCTACCAGACTCTTCTGATAGTCCCACCATCTATTAGTCTCTTCTGATAGTTCCACTTTCTACCAGTCTCTTCTGACAGTCTCACCATCTATTAGTCTCTTCTGAATGTTTCACATCTACCAGTCTCTTCTGATAGTCTCACCATATACCAGTCTCTTCTGATAGTTCCACTTTCTACCAGTCTCTTCTGATAGTCTCACCATTTATTAGTCTCTTCTGAAAGTTTCACATCTACCAGTCTCTTCTGATAGTTCCACTTTAAACCAGAGTCTTCTCATAGTCTCACCATCTATTAGTCTCTTCTGATAGTTCCACTTTCTACCAGTCTCTTCTGATAGTTCCACTTTCTACCAGACTCTTTTGATAGTCTCACCATCTATTAGTCTCTTCTGATAGTTCCACTTTCTACCAGTCTATTCTGACAGTCTCACCATTTACCAGTCTCTTCTGATAGTTCCACTTTCTTCCAGTCTCTTCTGATAGTCTCACCATCTACCAGTCTCTTCTGATAGTTCCACTTTCTACCAGTCTCTACTGATAGTTTGACCATCTACCAGTCTCTTCTGAGAGTTTCACAATCTACCATTTTCTTCTGATAGTTCCACTTTCTACCAGTCTCTTCTGATAGTTTCACCATCAAACAGTCTCTTCTGATAGTTTCACCATCTACCAGTCTCTTCTCATAGTTCCACTTTCTACCAGACTCTTCTGACAGTCCCACCATCTATTAGTCTCTTCTGATAGTTCCACTTTCTACCAGTCTCTTCTGATAGTTCCACTTTCTACCAGTCTCTTCTGACAGTCTCACCATTTACCAGTCTCTTCTGATAGTTCCACTTTCTTCCAGTCTCTTCTGATAGTCTCACCATCTACCAGTCTCTTCTGATAGTTCCACTTTCTACCAGTCTCTACTGATAGTTTGACCATCTACCAGTCTCTTCTGAGAGTTTCACAATCTACCATTTTCTTCTGATAGTTCCACTTTCTACCAGTCTCTTCTGATAGTTTCACCATCTAACAGTCTCTTCTGATAGTTTCACCATCTACCAGTCTCTTCTCATAGTTCCACTTTCTTCCAGTCTCTTCTGATAGTCTCACCATCTACCATTTTCTTCTGATAGTTCCACTTTCTACCAGTCTCTACTGATAGTTTGACAATCTACACGTCTCTTCTGATAGTTTGACAATCTACCAGTCTCAACTGATTGTTCCACTTTCAAACAGACTCTTCTGATAGTCTCACCATCTATTAGTCTCTTCTGATAGTCTCACCATCTACCAGTCTCATCTGATAGTCTCACCATCTATTAGTCTCTTCTGATAGTTTCACCATCTACAAGTCTCTTCTGATAGTTCCACTTTCTACCAGACTCTTCTGATAGTTTCACATCTACCACTCTCTTCTGATAGTTCCACTTTCTACCAGTCTCTTCTGATAGTCTCACCATATATTAGTCTCTTCTTATAGTTCCACTTTCTTCCAGTCTCTTCTGATAGTTCCACTTTCTACCAGTCTCTTCTGATAGTTCCACTTTCTACCAGACTCTTCTGATAGTCCCACCATCTATTAGTCTCTTCTGATAGTTTCACCATCTACCAGTCTCTTCTCATAGTTCCACTTTCTACCAGACTCTTCTGATAGTCCCACCATCTATTAGTCTCTTCTGATAGTTCCACTTTCTACCAGTCTCTTCTGACAGTCTCACCATCTATTAGTCTCTTCTGAATGTTTCACATCTACCAGTCTCTTCTGATAGTCTCACCATATACCAGTCTCTTCTGATAGTTCCACTTTCTACCAGTCTCTTCTGATAGTCTCACCATTTATTAGTCTCTTCTGAAAGTTTCACATCTACCAGTCTCTTCTGATAGTTCCACTTTAAACCAGAGTCTTCTCATAGTCTCACCATCTATTAGTCTCTTCTGATAGTTCCACTTTCTACCAGTCTCTTCTGATAGTTCCACTTTCTACCAGACTCTTTTGATAGTCTCACCATCTATTAGTCTCTTCTGATAGTTCCACTTTCTACCAGTCTATTCTGACAGTCTCACCATTTACCAGTCTCTTCTGATAGTTCCACTTTCTTCCAGTCTCTTCTGATAGTCTCACCATCTACCAGTCTCTTCTGATAGTTCCACTTTCTACCAGTCTCTACTGATAGTTTGACCATCTACCAGTCTCTTCTGAGAGTTTCACAATCTACCATTTTCTTCTGATAGTTCCACTTTCTACCAGTCTCTTCTGATAGTTTCACCATCAAACAGTCTCTTCTGATAGTTTCACCATCTACCAGTCTCTTCTCATAGTTCCACTTTCTACCAGACTCTTCTGACAGTCCCACCATCTATTAGTCTCTTCTGATAGTTCCACTTTCTACCAGTCTCTTCTGATAGTTCCACTTTCTACCAGTCTCTTCTGACAGTCTCACCATTTACCAGTCTCTTCTGATAGTTCCACTTTCTTCCAGTCTCTTCTGATAGTCTCACCATCTACCAGTCTCTTCTGATAGTTCCACTTTCTACCAGTCTCTACTGATAGTTTGACCATCTACCAGTCTCTTCTGAGAGTTTCACAATCTACCATTTTCTTCTGATAGTTCCACTTTCTACCAGTCTCTTCTGATAGTTTCACCATCTAACAGTCTCTTCTGATAGTTTCACCATCTACCAGTCTCTTCTCATAGTTCCACTTTCTTCCAGTCTCTTCTGATAGTCTCACCATCTACCATTTTCTTCTGATAGTTCCACTTTCTACCAGTCTCTACTGATAGTTTGACAATCTACACGTCTCTTCTGATAGTTTGACAATCTACCAGTCTCAACTGATTGTTCCACTTTCAAACAGACTCTTCTGATAGTCTCACCATCTATTAGTCTCTTCTGATAGTCTCACCATCTACCAGTCTCATCTGATAGTCTCACCATCTATTAGTCTCTTCTGATAGTTTCACCATCTACAAGTCTCTTCTGATAGTTCCACTTTCTACCAGACTCTTCTGATAGTTTCACATCTACCACTCTCTTCTGATAGTTCCACTTTCTACCAGTCTCTTCTGATAGTCTCACCATATATTAGTCTCTTCTTATAGTTCCACTTTCTTCCAGTCTCTTCTGATAGTTCCACTTTCTACCAGTCTCTTCTGATAGTTCCACTTTCTTCCAGACTCTTCTGATAGTTCCACTTTCTACCAGACTCTTCTGATAGTCCCACCATCTATTAGTCTCTTCTGATAGTTCCACTTTCTACCAGTCTCTTCTGACAGTCTCACCATCTATTAGTCTCTTCTGAATGTTTCACATCTACCAGTCTTTTCTGATAGTCTCACCATATACCAGTCTCTTCTGATAGTTCCACTTTCTACCAGTCTCTTCTGATAGTCTCACCATTTATTAGTCTCTTCTGAAAGTTTCACATCTACCAGTCTCTTCTGATAGTTCCACTTTAAACCAGAGTCTTCTCATAGTCTCACCATCTATTAGTCTCTTCTGATAGTTCCACTTTCTACCAGTCTCTTCTGATAGTTCCACTTTCTACCAGACTCTTTTGATAGTCTCACCATCTATTAGTCTCTTCTGATAGTTCCACTTTCTACCAGTCTATTCTGACAGTCTCACCATTTACCAGTCTCTTCTGATAGTTCCACTTTCTTCCAGTCTCTTCTGATAGTCTCACCATCTACCAGTCTCTTCTGATAGTTCCACTTTCTACCAGTCTCTACTGATAGTTTGACCATCTACCAGTCTCTTCTGAGAGTTTCACAATCTACCATTTTCTTCTGATAGTTCCACTTTCTACCAGTCTCTTCTGATAGTTTCACCATCTACCAGTCTCTTCTCATAGTTCCACTTTCTACCAGACTCTTCTGACAGTCCCAACATCTATTAGTCTCTTCTGATAGTTCCACTTTCTACCAGTCTCTTCTGATAGTTCCACTTTCTACCAGTCTCTTCTGACAGTCTCACCATTTACCAGTCTCTTCTGATAGTTCCACTTTCTTCCAGTCTCTTCTGATAGTCTCACCATCTACCAGTCTCTTCTGATAGTTCCACTTTCTACCAGTCTCTACTGATAGTTTGACCATCTACCAGTCTCTTCTGAGAGTTTCACAATCTACCATTTTCTTCTGATAGTTCCACTTTCTACCAGTCTCTTCTGATAGTTTCACCATCTAACAGTCTCTTCTGATAGTTTCACCATCTACCAGTCTCTTCTCATAGTTCCACTTTCTTCCAGTCTCTTCTGATAGTCTCACCATCTACCATTTTCTTCTGATAGTTCCACTTTCTACCAGTCTCTACTGATAGTTTGACAATCTACACGTCTCTTCTGATAGTTTGACAATCTACCAGTATCAACTGATTGTTCCACTTTCAAACAGACTCTTCTGATAGTCTCACCATCTATTAGTCTCTTCTGATAGTCTCACCATCTACCAGTCTCATCTGATAGTCTCACCATCTATTGGTCTCTTCTGATAGTTTCACCATCTACAAGTCTCTTCTGATAGTTCCACTTTCTACCAGACTCTTCTGATAGTTTCACATCTACCACTCTCTTCTGATAGTTCCACTTTCTACCAGTCTCTTCTGATAGTCTCACCATTTATTAGTCTCTTCTGAAAGTTTCACATCTACCAGTCTCTTCTGATAGTTCCACTTTAAACCAGAGTCTTCTCATAGTCTCACCATATATTAGTCTCTTCTGATAGTTCCACTTTCTACCAGTCTCTTCTGATAGTTCCACTTTCTACCAGACTCTTCTGATAGTTTCACATCTACCACTCTCTTCTGATAGTTCCACTTTCTACCAGTCTCTTCTGATAGTCTCACCATATATTAGTCTCTTCTTATAGTTCCACTTTCTTCCAGTCTCTTCTGATAGTTCCACTTTCTACCAGTCTCTTCTGATAGTTCCACTTTCTACCAGACTCTTCTGATAGTCCCACCATCTATTAGTCTCTTCTGATAGTTTCACCATCTACCAGTCTCTTCTCATAGTTCCACTTTCTACCAGACTCTTCTGATAGTCCCACCATCTATTAGTCTCTTCTGATAGTTCCACTTTCTACCAGTCTCTTCTGACAGTCTCACCATCTATTAGTCTCTTCTGAATGTTTCACATCTACCAGTCTCTTCTGATAGTCTCACCATATACCAGTCTCTTCTGATAGTTCCACTTTCTACCAGTCTCTTCTGATAGTCTCACCATTTATTAGTCTCTTCTGAAAGTTTCACATCTACCAGTCTCTTCTGATAGTTCCACTTTAAACCAGAGTCTTCTCATAGTCTCACCATCTATTAGTCTCTTCTGATAGTTCCACTTTCTACCAGTCTCTTCTGATAGTTCCACTTTCTACCAGACTCTTTTGATAGTCTCACCATCTATTAGTCTCTTCTGATAGTTCCACTTTCTACCAGTCTATTCTGACAGTCTCACCATTTACCAGTCTCTTCTGATAGTTCCACTTTCTTCCAGTCTCTTCTGATAGTCTCACCATCTACCAGTCTCTTCTGATAGTTCCACTTTCTACCAGTCTCTACTGATAGTTTGACCATCTACCAGTCTCTTCTGAGAGTTTCACAATCTACCATTTTCTTCTGATAGTTCCACTTTCTACCAGTCTCTTCTGATAGTTTCACCATCAAACAGTCTCTTCTGATAGTTTCACCATCTACCAGTCTCTTCTCATAGTTCCACTTTCTACCAGACTCTTCTGACAGTCCCACCATCTATTAGTCTCTTCTGATAGTTCCACTTTCTACCAGTCTCTTCTGATAGTTCCACTTTCTACCAGTCTCTTCTGACAGTCTCACCATTTACCAGTCTCTTCTGATAGTTCCACTTTCTTCCAGTCTCTTCTGATAGTCTCACCATCTACCAGTCTCTTCTGATAGTTCCACTTTCTACCAGTCTCTACTGATAGTTTGACCATCTACCAGTCTCTTCTGAGAGTTTCACAATCTACCATTTTCTTCTGATAGTTCCACTTTCTACCAGTCTCTTCTGATAGTTTCACCATCTAACAGTCTCTTCTGATAGTTTCACCATCTACCAGTCTCTTCTCATAGTTCCACTTTCTTCCAGTCTCTTCTGATAGTCTCACCATCTACCATTTTCTTCTGATAGTTCCACTTTCTACCAGTCTCTACTGATAGTTTGACAATCTACACGTCTCTTCTGATAGTTTGACAATCTACCAGTCTCAACTGATTGTTCCACTTTCAAACAGACTCTTCTGATAGTCTCACCATCTATTAGTCTCTTCTGATAGTCTCACCATCTACCAGTCTCATCTGATAGTCTCACCATCTATTAGTCTCTTCTGATAGTTTCACCATCTACAAGTCTCTTCTGATAGTTCCACTTTCTACCAGACTCTTCTGATAGTTTCACATCTACCACTCTCTTCTGATAGTTCCACTTTCTACCAGTCTCTTCTGATAGTCTCACCATATATTAGTCTCTTCTTATAGTTCCACTTTCTTCCAGTCTCTTCTGATAGTTCCACTTTCTACCAGTCTCTTCTGATAGTTCCACTTTCTTCCAGACTCTTCTGATAGTTCCACTTTCTACCAGACTCTTCTGATAGTCCCACCATCTATTAGTCTCTTCTGATAGTTCCACTTTCTACCAGTCTCTTCTGACAGTCTCACCATCTATTAGTCTCTTCTGAATGTTTCACATCTACCAGTCTTTTCTGATAGTCTCACCATATACCAGTCTCTTCTGATAGTTCCACTTTCTACCAGTCTCTTCTGATAGTCTCACCATTTATTAGTCTCTTCTGAAAGTTTCACATCTACCAGTCTCTTCTGATAGTTCCACTTTAAACCAGAGTCTTCTCATAGTCTCACCATCTATTAGTCTCTTCTGATAGTTCCACTTTCTACCAGTCTCTTCTGATAGTTCCACTTTCTACCAGACTCTTTTGATAGTCTCACCATCTATTAGTCTCTTCTGATAGTTCCACTTTCTACCAGTCTATTCTGACAGTCTCACCATTTACCAGTCTCTTCTGATAGTTCCACTTTCTTCCAGTCTCTTCTGATAGTCTCACCATCTACCAGTCTCTTCTGATAGTTCCACTTTCTACCAGTCTCTACTGATAGTTTGACCATCTACCAGTCTCTTCTGAGAGTTTCACAATCTACCATTTTCTTCTGATAGTTCCACTTTCTACCAGTCTCTTCTGATAGTTTCACCATCTACCAGTCTCTTCTCATAGTTCCACTTTCTACCAGACTCTTCTGACAGTCCCAACATCTATTAGTCTCTTCTGATAGTTCCACTTTCTACCAGTCTCTTCTGATAGTTCCACTTTCTACCAGTCTCTTCTGACAGTCTCACCATTTACCAGTCTCTTCTGATAGTTCCACTTTCTTCCAGTCTCTTCTGATAGTCTCACCATCTACCAGTCTCTTCTGATAGTTCCACTTTCTACCAGTCTCTACTGATAGTTTGACCATCTACCAGTCTCTTCTGAGAGTTTCACAATCTACCATTTTCTTCTGATAGTTCCACTTTCTACCAGTCTCTTCTGATAGTTTCACCATCTAACAGTCTCTTCTGATAGTTTCACCATCTACCAGTCTCTTCTCATAGTTCCACTTTCTTCCAGTCTCTTCTGATAGTCTCACCATCTACCATTTTCTTCTGATAGTTCCACTTTCTACCAGTCTCTACTGATAGTTTGACAATCTACACGTCTCTTCTGATAGTTTGACAATCTACCAGTATCAACTGATTGTTCCACTTTCAAACAGACTCTTCTGATAGTCTCACCATCTATTAGTCTCTTCTGATAGTCTCACCATCTACCAGTCTCATCTGATAGTCTCACCATCTATTGGTCTCTTCTGATAGTTTCACCATCTACAAGTCTCTTCTGATAGTTCCACTTTCTACCAGACTCTTCTGATAGTTTCACATCTACCACTCTCTTCTGATAGTTCCACTTTCTACCAGTCTCTTCTGATAGTCTCACCATTTATTAGTCTCTTCTGAAAGTTTCACATCTACCAGTCTCTTCTGATAGTTCCACTTTAAACCAGAGTCTTCTCATAGTCTCACCATATATTAGTCTCTTCTGATAGTTCCACTTTCTACCAGTCTCTTCTGATAGTTCCACTTTCTACCAGACTCTTTTGATAGTCTCACCATCTATTAGTCTCTTCTGATAGTTCCACTTTCTACCAGTCTATTCTGACAGTCTCACCATTTACCAGTCTCTTCTGATAGTTCCACTTTCTACCAGTCTCTACTGATAGTTTGACCATCTACCAGTCTCTTCTGAGAGTTTCACAATCTACCATTTTCTTCTGATAGTTCCACTTTCTACCAGTCTCTTCTGATAGTTTCACCATCAAACAGTCTCTTCTGATAGTTTCACCATCTACCAGTCTCTTCTCATAGTTCCACTTTCTACCAGACTCTTCTGACAGTCCCACCATCTATTAGTCTCTTCTGATAGTTCCACTTTCTACCAGTCTCTTCTGATAGTTCCACTTTCTACCAGTCTCTTCTGACAGTCTCACCATTTACCAGTCTCTTCTGATAGTTCCACTTTCTTCCAGTCTCTTCTGATAGTCTCACCATCTACCAGTCTCTTCTGATAGTTCCACTTTCTACCAGTCTCTACTGATAGTTTGACCATCTACCAGTCTCTTCTGAG
Source organism: Thymallus thymallus (assembly GCA_023634145.1). Taxonomy (NCBI): domain Eukaryota; kingdom Metazoa; phylum Chordata; class Actinopteri; order Salmoniformes; family Salmonidae; genus Thymallus; species Thymallus thymallus. The sequence goes on from CM042414.1 coordinate 19,367,944, forward strand.
AGTTTCACAATCTACCATTTTCTTCTGATAGTTCCACTTTCTACCAGTCTCTTCTGATAGTTTCACCATCTAACAGTCTCTTCTGATAGTTTCACCATCTACCAGTCTCTTCTCATAGTTCCACTTTCTTCCAGTCTCTTCTGATAGTCTCACCATCTACCATTTTCTTCTGATAGTTCCACTTTCTACCAGTCTCTACTGATAGTTTGACAATCTACACGTCTCTTCTGATAGTTTGACAATCTACCAGTCTCAACTGATTGTTCCACTTTCAAACAGACTCTTCTGATAGTCTCACCATCTATTAGTCTCTTCTGATAGTCTCACCATCTACCAGTCTCATCTGATAGTCTCACCATCTATTAGTCTCTTCTGATAGTTTCACCATCTACAAGTCTCTTCTGATAGTTCCACTTTCTACCAGACTCTTCTGATAGTTTCACATCTACCACTCTCTTCTGATAGTTCCACTTTCTACCAGTCTCTTCTGATAGTCTCACCATATATTAGTCTCTTCTTATAGTTCCACTTTCTTCCAGTCTCTTCTGATAGTTCCACTTTCTACCAGTCTCTTCTGATAGTTCCACTTTCTTCCAGACTCTTCTGATAGTTCCACTTTCTACCAGACTCTTCTGATAGTCCCACCATCTATTAGTCTCTTCTGATAGTTCCACTTTCTACCAGTCTCTTCTGACAGTCTCACCATCTATTAGTCTCTTCTGAATGTTTCACATCTACCAGTCTTTTCTGATAGTCTCACCATATACCAGTCTCTTCTGATAGTTCCACTTTCTACCAGTCTCTTCTGATAGTCTCACCATTTATTAGTCTCTTCTGAAAGTTTCACATCTACCAGTCTCTTCTGATAGTTCCACTTTAAACCAGAGTCTTCTCATAGTCTCACCATCTATTAGTCTCTTCTGATAGTTCCACTTTCTACCAGTCTATTCTGACAGTCTCACCATTTACCAGTCTCTTCTGATAGTTCCACTTTCTTCCAGTCTCTTCTGATAGTCTCACCATCTACCAGTCTCTTCTGATAGTTCCACTTTCTACCAGTCTCTACTGATAGTTTGACCATCTACCAGTCTCTTCTGAGAGTTTCACAATCTACCATTTTCTTCTGATAGTTCCACTTTCTACCAGTCTCTTCTGATAGTTTCACCATCTACCAGTCTCTTCTCATAGTTCCACTTTCTACCAGACTCTTCTGACAGTCCCACCATCTATTAGTCTCTTCTGATAGTTCCACTTTCTACCAGTCTCTTCTGATAGTTCCACTTTCTACCAGTCTCTTCTGACAGTCTCACCATTTACCAGTCTCTTCTGATAGTTCCACTTTCTTCCAGTCTCTTCTGATAGTCTCACCATCTACCAGTCTCTTCTGATAGTTCCACTTTCTACCAGTCTCTACTGATAGTTTGACCATCTACCAGTCTCTTCTGAGAGTTTCACAATCTACCATTTTCTTCTGATAGTTCCACTTTCTACCAGTCTCTTCTGATAGTTTCACCATCTAACAGTCTCTTCTGATAGTTTCACCATCTACCAGTCTCTTCTCATAGTTCCACTTTCTTCCAGTCTCTTCTGATAGTCTCACCATCTACCATTTTCTTCTGATAGTTCCACTTTCTACCAGTCTCTACTGATAGTTTGACAATCTACACGTCTCTTCTGATAGTTTGACAATCTACCAGTATCAACTGATTGTTCCACTTTCAAACAGACTCTTCTGATAGTCTCACCATCTATTAGTCTCTTCTGATAGTCTCACCATCTACCAGTCTCATCTGATAGTCTCACCATCTATTGGTCTCTTCTGATAGTTTCACCATCTACAAGTCTCTTCTGATAGTTCCACTTTCTACCAGACTCTTCTGATAGTTTCACATCTACCACTCTCTTCTGATAGTTCCACTTTCTACCAGTCTCTTCTGATAGTCTCACCATATATTAGTCTCTTCTTATAGTTCCACTTTCTTCCAGTCTCTTCTGATAGTTCCACTTTCTACCAGTCTCTTCTGATAGTTCCACTTTCTTCCAGACTCTTCTGATAGTTCCACTTTCTACCAGACTCTTCTGATAGTCTCACCATCTATTAGTCTCTTCTGATAGTTCCACTTTCTACCAGACTCTTCTGATAGTCTCACCATCTATTAGTCTCTTCTGATAGTTCCACTTTCTACCAGTCTCTTCTGATAGTTTCACATCTACCAGTCTCTTCAGATAGTTCCACTTTCTACCAGTCTCTTTTGATCGTTTCACCATCTACCAGTCTCTTCTCATAGTTCCACTTTCTACCAGACTCTTCTGATAGTCCCACCATCTATTAGTCTCTTCTGATAGTTTCACCATCTACCAGTCTCTTCTCATAGTTCCACTTTCTACCAGTCTCTTCTGATAGTCTCACCATTTATTAACCTCTTCTGAAAGTTTCACATCTACCAGTCTCTTCTGATAGTTCCACTTTAAACCAGAGTCTTCTAATAGTCTCACCATCTATTAGTCTCTTCTGATAGTTCCACTTTCTACCAGTCTCTTCTGACAGTTCCACTTTCTACCAGACTCTTCTGATAGTCTCACCATCTATTAGTCTCTTCTGATAGTTCCACTTTCTACCAGTCTCTTCTGACAGTCTCACCGTTTACGAGTGTCTTCTGATAGTTCCACTTTCTTCCAGTCTCTTCTGATAGTCTCATCATATACCAGTCTCTTCTGATAGTTCAACTTTCTACCAGTCTCTACTGATAGTTTGACCATCTACCAGTCTCTTCTGATAGTTTCACGATCTACCAGTCTCTTCTGATAGTTCCACTTTCTACCAGACTCTTCTGATAGTCTCACCATCTATTAGTCTCTTCTGATAGTTCCACTTTCTACCAATCTCTTCTGATAGTTTCACCATCTACCAGTCTCTTCTGATAGTTCCACTTTCTACCAGACTCTTCTGATAGTCTCACCATCTATTAGTCTCTTCTGATAGTTCCACTTTCTACCAGTCTCTTCTGATAGTTTCACCATCTACCAGTCTCTTTCGATAGTTCCACTTTCTACCAGTCTCTTCTGATAGTTTCACCATCTACCAGTCTCTTCTGATAGTTACACCATCTACCAGTCTCTTCTGATAATTCCACTTTCTACCAGACTCTTCTGATAGTCTCACCATCTATTAGTCTCTTCTGATAGTTCCACATTCTACTAGTCTCTTCTGACAGTCTCACCATCTATTAGTCTCTTCTGATAGTTCCACTTTCTACCAGACTCTTCTGATAGTCTCACCATCTATTAGTCTCTTCTGATAGTTCCACTTTCTACCAGTCTCTACTGATAGTTTGACAATCTACACGTCTCTTCTGATAGTTTGACAATCTACCAGTCTCAACTGATTGTTCCACTTTCAAACAGACTCTTCTGATAGTCTCACCATCTATTAGTCTCTTCTGATAGTCTCACCATCTACCAGTCTCATCTGATAGTCTCACCATCTACTAGTCTCTTCTGATAGTTTCACCATCTACCAGTCTCTTCTGATAGTTCCACTTTCTACCAGACTCTTCTGATAGTTTCACATCTACCACTCTCTTCTGATAGTTCCACTTTCTACCAGTCTCTTCTGATAGTCTCACCATATATTAGTCTCTTCTTATAGTTCCACTTTCTTCCAGTCTCTTCTGATAGTTCCACTTTCTACCAGTCTCTTCTGATAGTTCCACTTTCTTCCAGACTCTTCTGATAGTTCCACTTTCTACCAGACTCTTCTGATAGTTTCACATTTACCAGTCTCTTCTGATAGTTCCACTTTCTACCAGACTCTTCTGATAGTCTCACCATCTATTAGTCTCTTCTGATAGTTCCACTTTCTACCAGACTGTTCTGATAGTCTCACCATCTATTAGTCTCTTCTGATAGTTCCACTTTCTACCAGTCTCTTCTGATAGTTTCACATCTACCAGTCTCTTCAGATAGTTCCACTTTCTACCAGTCTCTTTTGATCGTTTCACCATCTACCAGACTCTTCTGATAGTTTCACCATCTACCAGTCTCTTCTCATAGTTCCACTTTCTACCAGACTCTTCTGATAGTCCCACCATCTATTAGTCTCTTCTGATAGTTTCACCATCTACCAGTCTCTTCTCATAGTTCCACTTTCTACCAGACTCTTCTGATAGTCCCACCATCTATTAGTCTCTTCTGATAGTTCCACTTTCTACCAGTCTCTTCTGACAGTCTCACCATCTATTAGTCTCTTCTGAATGTTTCACATCTACCAGTCTCTTCTGATAGTCTCACCATATACCAGTCTCTTCTGATAGTTCCACTTTCTACCAGTCTCTACTGATAGTCTCACCATTTATTAGTCTCTTCAGAAAGTTTCACATCTACCAGTCTCTTCTGATAGTTCCACTTTAAACCAGAGTCTTCTGATAGTCTCACCATCTATTAGTCTCTTCTGATAGTTCCACTTTCTACCAGTCTCTTCTGACAGTTCCACTTTCTACCAGACTCTTCTGATAGTCTCACCATCTATTAGTCTCTTCTGATAGTTCCACTTTCTACCAGACTCTTCTGATAGTCTCACCATCTATTAGTCTCTTCTGATAGTTCCACTTTCTACCAGTCTCTTCTGATAGTTTCACATCTACCAGTCTCTTCAGATAGTTCCACTTTCTACCAGTCTCTTTTGATCGTTTCACCATCTACCAGACTCTTCTGATAGTTTCACCATCTACCAGTCTCTTCTCATAGTTCCACTTTCTACCAGACTCTTCTGATAGTCCCACCATCTATTAGTCTCTTCTGATAGTTCCACTTTCTACCAGTCTCTTCTGACAGTCTCACCATCTATTAGTCTCTTCTGAATGTTTCACATCTACCAGTCTCTTCTGATAGTCTCACCATATACCAGTCTCTTCTGATAGTTCCACTTTCTACCAGTCTCTTCTGACAGTTCCACTTTCTACCAGACTCTTCTGATAGTCTCACCATCTATTAGTCTCTTCTGATAGTCCACTTTCTACCAGTCTCTTCTGACAGTTCCACTTTCTACCAGACTCTTCTGATAGTCTCACCATCTATTAGTCTCTTCTGATAGTTCCACTTTCTACCAGTCTCTACTGATAGTTTGACCATCTACCAGTCTCTTCTGATAGTTTCACGATCTACCAGTCTCTTCTGATAGTTCCACTTTCTACCAGACTCTTCTGATAGTCTCACCATCTATTAGTCTCTTCTGATAGTTCCACTTTCTACCAATCTCTTCTGATAGTTTCACCATCTACCAGTCTCTTCTGATAGTTCCACTTTCTACCAGACTCTTCTGATAGTCTCACCATCTATTAGTCTCTTCTGATAGTTCCACTTTCTACCAGTCTCTTCTGATAGTTTCACAATCTACCAGTCTCTTCTGATAGTTCCACTTTCTACCAGTCTCTTCTGATAGTTTCACCATCTACCAGTCTCTTCTGATAGTTACACCATCTACCAGTCTCTTCTGATAATTCCACTTTCTACCAGACTCTTCTGATAGTCTCACCATCTATTAGTCTCTTCTGATAGTTCCACATTCTACTAGTCTCTTCTGACAGTCTCACCATCTATTAGTCTCTTCTGATAGTTCCACTTTCTACCAGACTCTTCTGATAGTCTCACCATCTATTAGTCTCTTCTGATAGTTCCACTTTCTACCAGTCTCTACTGATAGTTTGACAATCTACCAGTCTCTTCTGATAGTTTGACAATCTACCAGTCTCAACTGATTGTTCCACTTTCAAACAGACTCTTCTGATAGTCTCACCATCTATTAGTCTCTTCTGATAGTCTCACCATCTACCAGTCTCATCTGATAGTCTCACCATCTATTAGTCTCTTCTGATAGTTTCACCATCTACCAGTCTCTTCTGATAGTTCCACTTTCTACCAGACTCTTCTGATAGTTTCACATCTACCACTCTCTTCTGATAGTTCCACTTTCTACCAGTCTCTTCTGATAGTCTCACCATATATTAGTCTCTTCTTATAGTTCCACTTTCTTCCAGTCTCTTCTGATAGTTCCACTTTCTACCAGTCTCTTCTGATAGTTCCACTTTCTTCCAGACTCTTCTGATAGTTCCACTTTCTACCAGACTCTTCTGATAGTTTCACATTTACCAGTCTCTTCTGATAGTTCCACTTTCTACCAGACTCTTCTGATAGTCTCACCATCTATTAGTCTCTTCTGATAGTTCCACTTTCTACCAGACTCTTCTGATAGTCTCACCATCTATTAGTCTCTTCTGATAGTTCCACTTTCTACCAGTCTCTTCTGATAGTTTCACATCTACCAGTCTCTTCAGATAGTTCCACTTTCTACCAGTCTCTTTTGATCGTTTCACCATCTACCAGACTCTTCTGATAGTTTCACCATCTACCAGTCTCTTCTCATAGTTCCACTTTCTACCAGACTCTTCTGATAGTCCCACCATCTATTAGTCTCTTCTGATAGTTTCACCACCTACCAGTCTCTTCTCATAGTTCCACTTTCTACCAGACTCTTCTGATAGCCCCACCATCTATTAGTCTCTTCTGATAGTTCCACTTTCTACCAGTCTCTTCTGACAGTCTCACCATCTATTAGTCTCTTCTGAATGTTTCACATCTACCAGTCTCTTCTGATAGTCTCACCATATACCAGTCTCTTCTGATAGTTCCACTTTCTACCAGTCTCTACTGATAGTCTCACCATTTATTAGTCTCTTCAGAAAGTTTCACATCTACCAGTCTCTTCTGATAGTTCCACTTTAAACCAGAGTCTTCTGATAGTCTCACCATCTATTAGTCTCTTCTGATAGTTCCACTTTCTACCAGTCTCTTCTGACAGTTCCACTTTCTACCAGACTCTTCTGATAGTCTCACCATCTATTAGTCTCTTCTGATAGTTCCACTTTCTACCAGACTCTTCTGATAGTCTCACCATCTATTAGTCTCTTCTGATAGTTCCACTTTCTACCAGTCTCTTCTGATAGTTTCACATCTACCAGTCTCTTCAGATAGTTCCACTTTCTACCAGTCTCTTTTGATCGTTTCACCATCTACCAGACTCTTCTGATAGTTTCACCATCTACCAGTCTCTTCTCATAGTTCCACTTTCTACCAGACTCTTCTGATAGTCCCACCATCTATTAGTCTCTTCTGATAGTTCCACTTTCTACCAGTCTCTTCTGACAGTCTCACCATCTATTAGTCTCTTCTGAATGTTTCACATCTACCAGTCTCTTCTGATAGTCTCACCATATACCAGTCTCTTCTGATAGTTCCACTTTCTACCAGTCTCTTCTGACAGTTCCACTTTCTACCAGACTCTTCTGATAGTCTCACCATCTATTAGTCTCTTCTGATAGTTCCACTTTCTACCAGTCTCTTCTGACAGTTCCACTTTCTACCAGACTCTTCTGATAGTCTCACCATCTATTAGTCTCTTCTGATAGTTCCACTTTCTACCAGTCTCTACTGATAGTTTGACCATCTACCAGTCTCTTCTGATAGTTTCACGATCTACCAGTCTCTTCTGATAGTTCCACTTTCTACCAGACTCTTCTGATAGTCTCACCATCTATTAGTCTCTTCTGATAGTTCCACTTTCTACCAATCTCTTCTGATAGTTTCACCATCTACCAGTCTCTTCTGATAGTTTCACCATCTACCAGTCTCTTCTGATAGTTCCACTTTCTACCAGACTCTTCTGATAGTCTCACCATCTATTAGTCTCTTCTGATAGTTCCACTTTCTACCAGTCTCTTCTGATAGTTTCACCATCTACCAGTCTCTTCTGATAGTTCCACTTTCTACCAGTCTCTTCTGATAGTTTCACCATCTACCAGTCTCTTCTGATAGTTACACCATCTACCAGTCTCTTCTGATAATTCCACTTTCTACCAGACTCTTCTGATAGTCTCACCATCTATTAGTCTCTTCTGATAGTTCCACATTCTACTAGTCTCTTCTGACAGTCTCACCATCTATTAGTCTCTTCTGATAGTTCCACTTTCTACCAGACTCTTCTGATAGTCTCACCATCTATTAGTCTCTTCTGATAGTTCCACTTTCTACCAGTCTCTACTGATAGTTTGACAATCTACACGTCTCTTCTGATAGTTTGACAATCTACCAGTCTCAACTGATTGTTCCACTTTCAAACAGACTCTTCTGATAGTCTCACCATCTATTAGTCTCTTCTGATAGTCTCACCATCTACCAGTCTCATCTGATAGTCTCACCATCTATTAGTCTCTTCTGATAGTTTCACCATCTACCAGTCTCTTCTGATAGTTCCACTTTCTACCAGACTCTTCTGATAGTTTCACATCTACCACTCTCTTCTGATAGTTCCACTTTCTACCAGTCTCTTCTGATAGTCTCACCATATATTAGTCTCTTCTTATAGTTCCACTTTCTTCCAGTCTCTTCTGATAGTTCCACTTTCTACCAGTCTCTTCTGATAGTTCCACTTTCTTCCAGACTCTTCTGATAGTTCCACTTTCTACCAGACTCTTCTGATAGTTTCACATTTACCAGTCTCTTCTGATAGTTCCACTTTCTACCAGACTCTTCTGATAGTCTCACCATCTATTAGTCTCTTCTGATAGTTCCACTTTCTACCAGACTCTTCTGATAGTCTCACCATCTATTAGTCTCTTCTGATAGTTCCACTTTCTACCAGACTCTTCTGATAGTCTCACCATCTATTAGTCTCTTCTGATAGTTCCACTTTCTACCAGTCTCTTCTGATAGTTTCACATCTACCAGTCTCTTCAGATAGTTCCACTTTCTACCAGTCTCTTTTGATCGTTTCACCATCTACCAGACTCTTCTGATAGTTTCACCATCTACCAGTCTCTTCTCATAGTTCCACTTTCTACCAGACTCTTCTGATAGTCCCACCATCTATTAGTCTCTTCTGATAGTTTCACCACCTACCAGTCTCTTCTCATAGTTCCACTTTCTACCAGACTCTTCTGATAGCCCCACCATCTATTAGTCTCTTCTGATAGTTCCACTTTCTACCAGTCTCTTCTGACAGTCTCACCATCTATTAGTCTCTTCTGAATGTTTCACATCTACCAGTCTCTTCTGATAGTCTCACCATATACCAGTCTCTTCTGATAGTTCCACTTTCTACCAGTCTCTACTGATAGTCTCACCATTTATTAGTCTCTTCAGAAAGTTTCACATCTACCAGTCTCTTCTGATAGTTCCACTTTAAACCAGAGTCTTCTGATAGTCTCACCATCTATTAGTCTCTTCTGATAGTTCCACTTTCTACCAGTCTCTTCTGACAGTTCCACTTTCTACCAGACTCTTCTGATAGTCTCACCATCTATTAGTCTCTTCTGATAGTTCCACTTTCTACCAGACTCTTCTGATAGTCTCACCATCTATTAGTCTCTTCTGATAGTTCCACTTTCTACCAGTCTCTTCTGATAGTTTCACATCTACCAGTCTCTTCAGATAGTTCCACTTTCTACCAGTCTCTTTTGATCGTTTCACCATCTACCAGACTCTTCTGATAGTTTCACCATCTACCAGTCTCTTCTCATAGTTCCACTTTCTACCAGACTCTTCTGATAGTCCCACCATCTATTAGTCTCTTCTGATAGTTCCACTTTCTACCAGTCTCTTCTGACAGTCTCACCATCTATTAGTCTCTTCTGAATGTTTCACATCTACCAGTCTCTTCTGATAGTCTCACCATATACCAGTCTCTTCTGATAGTTCCACTTTCTACCAGTCTCTTCTGACAGTTCCACTTTCTACCAGACTCTTCTGATAGTCTCACCATCTATTAGTCTCTTCTGATAGTTCCACTTTCTACCAGTCTCTTCTGACAGTTCCACTTTCTACCAGACTCTTCTGATAGTCTCACCATCTATTAGTCTCTTCTGATAGTTCCACTTTCTACCAGACTCTTCTGATAGTCTCACCATCTATTAGTCTCTTCTGATAGTTCCACTTTCTACCAGTCTCTTCTGATAGTTTCACATCTACCAGTCTCTTCAGATAGTTCCACTTTCTACCAGTCTCTTTTGATCGTTTCACCATCTACCAGACTCTTCTGATAGTTTCACCATCTACCAGTCTCTTCTCATAGTTCCACTTTCTACCAGACTCTTCTGATAGTCCCACCATCTATTAGTCTCTTCTGATAGTTACACTTTCTACCAGTCTCTTCTGACAGTCTCACCATCTATTAGTCTCTTCTGAATGTTTCACATCTACCAGTCTCTTCTGATAGTCTCACCATATACCAGTCTCTTCTGATAGTTCCACTTTCTACCAGTCTCTTCTGACAGTTCCACTTTCTACCAGACTCTTCTGATAGTCTCACCATCTATTAGTCTCTTCTGATAGTTCCACTTTCTACCAGTCTCTTCTGACAGTCTCACCGTTTACCAGTCTCTTCTGATAGTTCCACTTTCTTCCAGTCTCTTCTGATAGTCTCATCATCTACCAGTCTCTTCTGATAGTTCCACTTTCTACCAGTCTCTACTGATAGTTTGACCATCTACCAGTCTCTTCTGATAGTTTCACAATCTATTAGTCTCTTCTGATAGTTCCACTTTCTACCAGTCTCTTCTGATAGTTTCACCATCTACCAGTCTCTTCTGATAGTTCCACTTTCTACCAGTCTCTTCTGATAGTTTCACCATCTACCAGTCTCTTCTGATAGTTACACCATCTACCAGTCTCTTCTGATAATTCCACTTTCTACCAGACTCTTCTGATAGTCTCACCATCTATTAGTCTCTTCTGATAGTTCCACATTCTACTAGTCTCTTCTGACAGTCTCACCATCTATTAGTCTCTTCTGATAGTTCCACTTTCTACCAGACTCTTCTGATAGTCTCACCATCTATTAGTCTCTTCTGATAGTTCCACTTTCTACCAGTCTCTTCTGATAGTTCCATTTTCTACCAGACTCTTCTGATAGTCTCAGCATCTATTAGTCTTTTCTGATAGTCTCACCATCTACCAGTCTCTTCTGATAGTCTCACCATCTATTAGTTTCTTCTGATAGTTCCACTTTCTACCAGTCTCTTCTGATAGTTCCATTTTCTACCAGACTCTTCTGATAGTCTCAGCATCTATTAGTCTTTTCTGATAGTCTCACCATCTACCAGTCTCTTCTGATAGTCTCACCATCTACCAGTCTCCTCGTAGTGCTGATTGTTTTGTGTTTGGTCCGGTTAAATGTGTGGTTTGAACAACATCGTTGGTTGCAGCACATAGCAGCCCAGCTATCTGGTGTGAGGGTACATTTATGACACTTGGATCAATGTCTAAGTTGGTAGAAATGTGCAGCTCAGGTTTTTGCTGACTGCAACAGAGGCAGAATTAGAGGAACAATGACTTATCCACCTAGGCTAATCATGCGTCTTCATGGCGATCACTTCCAGCGTTTCTTTGTCCTTAGCTGCTCATCCTAATCCCAAGTGGTGAACATCGTGCTGCTGATTCTACACCAAAGTATCTACACCATTGTTTACATTGTCATACTCTGGGTCTCGCTCACAGGGAAATACATTTTAGTGGATTTGTACATACAATACCATGCAATGGCATAACCAGGAATGAAAACATATCTTTGAAACAAGTATTATTTTTTAGCCCACATTGTAACCCTCAGCCTGGAGATGATTTGTTCTGCACTTGATTATCGTTTTACTACAAAAGGGGGCAGCAAAGCGCTAAAGATCTATTCAACTTTTATTAGATTAATATACAGTATATACATTCAGTATATTACATAATATTAAGAGAGATTTTATATGAGAACAATTCATACAATTTGTTATTCATACCACCATCTCAGTGTATCCATGTGGTAATATTACCTGGAAGCTTCAGTCCTCCCCTCTCATGGGTAATATTTAGTCCTTACAAACCAGAGACACTGTTACAGTCTTTTGTCTGTAGGATTTCTTTCTTCTTAATCTACTGTGATTACCCTTTGCCACTGGGTTGTGGTCATTAATCCCATCCCCTACAGTGACTGACAATAATCCCTGCACTTTGTGCAAGGGACACCATAGCCATTTGTCACTCTGTCACCTGTCTCTCACATGGGACTGTGCACTGTCCATTTATCTGTGTGATTAGGGCATACAAACTGTAATCACAGTCTTCATGACTACAAGAAATTCTACAGTATATAAATCACAATCAAAAGTTGTTATATTTAGAAAGCTGACATTACTGCCTGATTGTTCAGGCAATGTGTTTTTGCCCTCTAATGCCCTGTTTTCTCCTGGCCTCTCTTCTCTCTCTATCTCTCTCTCTCTCTCTCCCTCTCTGCCATCTGCAGACACAACCAGGAATGCTGCTTTTTGTTGAATACTTTTTGTTTTCTCCTGGCCTCTCTCTCTCTCTCTCTCCACTCTTCTCTCTCCTCTCTCTGCCATCTGCAGACACAACCAGGAACGCTGCTTTTTGATTAATACATATTTGTATAAGTGTATCCCTATTTCAGCTAGTATTCTCCAGGGGCCCTCTCTACTTGTACAGTCCTCTCTCCTACATTTCCCTCCAACCCAGTGGAGTCATTAGTCCCCTAGCCATGTTGAACTCTTTAATCATCTGTGTGTGTTAGATAAAAAGAGGACTATTCCTATGTGAAACACACATGGAACCACCCTCAGTTATGGATTTGCTTTGATGTACTGTACACAGGCTGTCTTACCACAGCTCTTTTTGGATAGTCAGGGTAAGATAACTATTCCTGCCCCCAGAGTAGCACAGTTGTCACATAAAGGGTATTGTCAGTTTTCCCAGATGTGGCCAGTGGGCTTGCACCTTATCACAGAGCACTGCAGGGCTGGTCCCACACGACCCTGGTGACAGTGGGTTGTCTACACATCAATCCCTCCTAATGTATGCTGATATGAGATTGTATTTCTATACATTGTATCTAACACCACCACAGCTCTCTGATTTAGAGGGGTTGGGTTACATTTTTTATTTAACCTTTATTTAACTAGGCAAGTCAGTTAAGAACAAATTCTTATTTACAATGACAGCCTAACTACAGGGTCAGCCCCTGGAGCAAATTAGGGCCTTACTCAAGGACACATCGACAGGTTTTTCACCTTGTCGCCTCTGGTATTCGACCCAGCGACCTTTCGGTTACAGCCTAACGCTCTAACCCCTAGGCTACCTGCCGCCCTAAATGCGGAAGACACATTTCGGAGGAATGCATTCAGTTTTGCAACTGACTAGGTATCCCCTTTTGCTTTCCCTCTTCCCACATTAGTATTCTTGATATCAAGGCCTATCCCCACCTGTTGCACATTCACCCTTGTTCTGGCTCTTCTGCTCAATGACACACACACACACACACACACACACACACACACACACACACACACACACACACACACACACACACACACACACACACACACACACACACACACACACACACACACACTCTGCATCACTAGTCAGCTGGGATGGAAGCAGGCGCCTACTGCCATGGTATCAGGTTGCAGGTCTGTCAGACACAATGGTGAGGTGTTCCCTGTAGCAGGGCTTGAGCAGGCAGAACAATGGGTCCGCAGTGCAGATGGAGGGCATGGAAGGCATATCCGTCAGCCTGCCAGGGGCACTGGGCTGACTCCTCTGGCTCCTCTGGTCTCAAACCCCTTTCTCTCTCTCTCATACAATGGGAGGGCGGTCCAGCGCATGGGAAATGGTGGGGAATTCCCAGCATTATGTCATAAAACTCTGCCTTCTATTTTAGTAATTGAAGTAATGGCATTAGGCTACACCCATTAAATACATCACTGCAGGAAATGTGCAGAATGCAACCATTTCCAATGGGTTAGTCAGTAGGCATTGATAATGAATGTATGGGCCAGTGGTTCAACCACTAATCGTCAAATTACATATTTTAGTCTTGATCTGTAATCTTTGACTGCTAAATAATTTTGTCACTGCCATGAATTAATTAATATCCTCTATGTTCCCTTCATGGTGATCAAAATAGAGCTTGTCATTGACTGCATGTTCTACTACATTAAGGAAAATTTGAAGTTTCAGGTAGAACAAATTATGTCTGTTGGTTTGCACTCTCTGAATTCTACAAGTAGCATTGGTAGTAAATATTAATATCTTCGGCTCTATAAATGCCTGAAACAGCATTGGTCAAAATCATCAATGACCTGCTCCGTGCCGCTGACTCAGGTCTATCCATCTTCATCTTACTTGACCTGAGCGCAGCTTTTGATACCATCTCACATCAACTCCTCATAGAATGTCTGGCCGGTATTGGTATCACAGGTATGGCACTCTCCTGGTTTTCTTCCTACCTCACTGACCATCAACAGTTTGTCCAACTTAAACATCACAGATCAGGTTGAGCGACTGTCACACAGGGTGTCCCCCAGGGGTCAGTGCTTGGCCCTCTCCTCTTCATCATATACCTCCTACCCCTGGGTAAGATTATGCGACACCACAACATTCAATTTCACTGTTATGCTGATGACACCCAGCTCTACTTCTCCACCAAACCTGCAGCTGCCCAAACTCCTACCTGCCTCACCAACTGCCTCCAAGACTTTCACAATTGGATGAGCACAAACTTCTTAAAACTAAATAGTAATTAGACAGAGGTCATGCTCATTGGCTCCAAATCCATCCTCTCCATACACCACAGCATCAACATCACTATAGACAGTTTCCCAGTCCCTCTGTCAACTCAAGTCAAAAGCCTCGGTGTCACTCAGGATAGTTCCCTTTCATTTGAACCACACATAAAAACAGTTACCCGGACCTCATTTTTCCACCTCCGCAACATCTCCAGGCTCAGACTCTCTCTGTCACATGCCAGTACTGAAACACTCATTAATGCTCTCGCCACTACTGCTACACTCTACTCACCGCTATTCCCCAAAAACTCACCAACAGAATACAACTGGTTCAGAACTCTGCAGCCAGAATCCTCACTGGTACAAAATCATCTGAACACATTACACCCATCCTCATTAGTCTTCATTGGCTTCCTGTATCTTACCGAATTGATTTCAAGACCCTCCTCCTCACCTACAAAGCCCTCCATAATCTTGCACCTACTTACCTTTCCGACCTTTTGTCTGACTATGTCCCCTCCCGCTCCCTACGCTATGCCTCTGCTGGCCTACTTGTCATCCCCCCTTTCCGCCTATCAACTATTGGTGCGAGGGCTTTTTCCTGCTCAGCACCTAGGCTCTGGAACATGCTTCCCCCACATATTCAATATGCAGACACAGTTATTATTATTTTTTAATTACTGAATACTCACCTTTTCCAGAAAGCTTTTAACTTCTAGTTTCATTAGTTTATTATTTTGATGTTACCCCACTGTACTATAACTGATTTCCTATGTCTGTGTAAGATGCCCTTGAGTTTCTAGAAAGGCGTCCGCCAAATAAAATGTATTATTATTATTATTTGTGAAGTAAAATGTTATCACGTCAAAGCATAACATTCCCTAAAGCCAGTGGCGCAGCGTAGTTTCGCAGGGCCTTCCCACAATGTCTGCCTGGCCTGCCAGTTGAGGTCCATGCAAGGCCAACCACCCCAACCACATTTTATTTCTCCAGAAAATGCAACTGGATTTATGTTAACTCTGTCATTTTTACAATTATTGGCCAACAATTGTTGAAAAGCCTTGATTGTTTAATTGTAACATTAGATTATTCAAATATGTAATGCAAATCTCCAAACTTATTTTTGTTTTGTTTTATATCACTATTATATGCTCCAGGGCTAGATTTAGAAGATAAAACATCACTTATGAAGCAAACATTATCCCTTAGGTCTAGCACAGCAAATAATTCAAATGTTTAAGCATATGTTGCTGAACAGCGATTCAAATATTTTTTCTGAATATTGACAAAAAAATATTGACTCCATCAGTCACTGACTTGACAACAGATACTCAAAACAGACCTATTTTTCCAACTAAAAAAAATAGTTCAATACAAACATTTGTAAAATAGGGAACATTATTCATTTGAAAATCCACAATAAAGACATAACCATTCTATCAGATCTTTCAGATTCTAAAAAAAAATTGGATGGAGTTTATGTTTTACAGAGTTGACATGAATTGCATTTTTCTTCTTCATTCAATTGGTATACACAGTAGAAATTTAGTTTTTTCTCAGTTGCTTTATGACTCTAAAACCTAATTAAATGTAACATATTTGAACCAAAATTCATATTTAAAAAAATGTATATCTTAATCTATCAGGCAGATGGAGTTGACAGTTTATGGTTATTACCATGGTGATTCTAATATTGTTTGTTTAAATCTATCAAAAGTACAGAACTTTACAGACCATGAGTGATCTTGTTGCGCTACTTGTAATGAGGACATGAATAAGGGTTCCTTATTGTATAACTGACCCTGCTCATTCATGATAAATGTAGGATTTTAGACAAATCCCCTTAATGCACATTTTAAGATCAAATAATGCAACCAAATTATAAAATAAATGTGTTCCCCGGCCAAACAAGGATTGTCTCGACTTTCAATAATCTCTGAGCAAATTTCCTGCTATTCTACACATTTAGCCATAAGGTTTAGAGAAAATTTTGCAGTTTTAAAGCTAATTTTTAACATTTATTTCTTGGCTTATGACGCGTTCATATGCTATCTGGGGGGCCTGACCTCCCGGGGGATTAAACACTCATGATGCATGATAAATGAAAAATCTAGTATTTCAACTTGATGGCTGAATTCTGAATACACACTGAAAGCCTGGATCTGTTTCATATAGAATTGAAAGCTAATGCTATTACAGTATCTAGGCTAGCTGTTAACTGCTAGCTCTATGAGCTTCCTGTCATTGTCTGAGACATCCTTCCTGCACACTCATTTCTTTCTTCCTCTTCATCAATCCTGCTTTCCACAGTCCTCCTTTTTTGGAGCCTTTCTATGCTGCCTCACGTCTATGTCTGCCGACACTGTTCTGAAGCTGGGAACAGGAACAATAACACTTTCCAAATGCCCTTACCCTGACTGGATCATCAGGATGTGATGAAAGAAGAATCCTGTGTACAATGATCTAGGTCTTGGGTAACCATCGCAATCTATTTTTGCCAGTATTGTTACATTATTTCCTTTTAAAACTACTGTATACAATGACATTGTTGCATATAACTATAATAGGCCTATATTAATATACACTACATAACCAAAAGTATATGGACACCTGCTCAACAAATATCGCATTCCAAAATCATGGGCATTAATGTGGAGTTGGTCCACCTGTGACGTGTGTGAATATAGGAGAGAGCCAGGCGAAGGAGATGGTGTGGAACAAAGGTATAAATTTAATACCGAGCAAGTATATTCCAAAATAGAACAGAAAAAGGCACAACTGTTCCAGTAAACTACGAATGGTGCTACAATAACTAGGCAACCTCCTAGAGCACAAAACCACGAGTAATAAATATGTCTACTTGGATATGATAACACCAGGTACATACACAGCCACAATAAACAATATCCGACAAGGACATGAGGGAACAGAGGGAACATATAAACATGAAGTAATTGGGGGAAATGAGAACCAGGTGTGCGTAATGACAAGACAAGACGATCGCCGAAGCATGCCAGAACAAGGGGATGAGGCAACTTCGGATGGAGTCGTGACAGTACCCACCCCCTTGACGCGCAGCTCCAGCTGCATTCTGACACCGACCTCGGGGACGACCCGGACGGCGAGGCGCCGGGCGATCTTGGTGGTGATGATGGAAGTCTCGTAATAGGGAGTGGTTGAGAACATCCCCCCTCGGCACCCAGCACCTCTCCTCCGGACTGTACCCCTCCCACTCCACGAGGTACTGAAGGCCCCCCGCCCGACGTCTCGAATCCAAGATGGAACGGACGGAGTACGCCGGGACCCCCTCGATGTCCAAAGGGGGCGGAGGGACCTCCCGCACCTCAGACTCCTGGAGTGGGCCAGCCACCACCGGCCTGAGGAGAGACACATGAAACGAGGGGTTAATACGGTAATCGGGAGGGAGTTGTAACCTGTAGGTAACCTTGTTGATTCTCCTCAGGACTTTAAATGGCCCAAAAACCGTGGGCCCAGTTTCCGGCATGGCAGGCGGAGGGGCAGGTTCCGGATCGAGAGCCAGACCCGATCACCCGGTGTGAACACCGGGGCATTACTGTGGTGACGGTCGCGCCGGCCTTCTGCCAACCTACTGCTCGCTGGAGACGAACATGCGCAGCCTCCCATGTCGCCTCCACGTGCCGGAACCACTCGTCCACCGCAGGAGCTTCGGTCTGGCTCTGATGCCACAGTGCCAGAACAGGCTGGTAACCCAACACACACTGGAAGGCGGTTAGGTTAGTGGAGGAGTGACGGAGGGAATTTTGAGCCATCTCAGCCCATGGCAGGAACACCGACCACTCCCCCGGCCGGTCCTGGCAGTAGGACCTTAGGAACCTATAGTGGGGAGAACAAGTATTTGATACACTGCCGATTTTGCAGGTTTTCCCACTTACAGAGCATGTAGAAGTCTGTAAGAAAATCACGTTGTATGATTTTTAAATAATTAATTAGCATTTTCTTGCATGACATAAGTATTTGATACTTCAGAAAAGCAGAACTTAATATTTGGTACAGAAACCTTTGTTTGCAATTACAGAGATCATACGTTTCCTGTAGTTCTTGACCAGGTTTGCACACACTGCAGCAGGGATTTTGGCCCACTCCTCCAGATCCTTCAGGTTTCGGGGCTGTCGCTGGGCAATACGGACTTTCAGCTCCCTCCAAAGATTTTCTATTGGGTTTAGGTCTGGAGACTGGCTAGGCCACTCCAGGACCTTGAGATGCTTCTTACGGAGCCACTCCTTAGTTGCCCTGGCTGTGTGTTTCAGGTCGTTGTCATGCTGGAAGACCCAGCCACGACCCATCTTCAATGCTCTTACTGAGTGAAGGAGGTTGTTGGCCAAGATCTCGCGATACATGGCCCCATCCATCCTCCCCTCAATACGGTGCAGTCGTCCTGTCCCCTTTGCAGAAAAGCATCCCCAAAGAATGATGTTTCCACCTCCATGCTTCACGGTTGGGATGGTGTTCTTGGGGTTATACTCATCCTTCTTCTTCCTCCAAACACGGCGAGTGGAGTTTAGACCAAAAAGCTCTATTTTTGTCTCATCAGACCACATGACCTTCTCCCATTCCTCCTCTGGATCATCCAGATGGTCATTGGCAAACTTCAGACGGGCCTGGACATGCGTGGGCTTGAGCAGGGGGACCTTGCGTGCGCTGCAGGATTTTAATCCATGACTGCGTAGTGTGTTACTAATGGTTTTCTTTGAGACTGTGGTCCCAACTCTCTTCAGGTCATTGACCAGGTCCTGCCGTGTAGTCATGGCCTGATCCCCCACCTTCCTCATGATCATTGATGCCCCACGAGGTGAGATCTTGCATGGTGCCCCAGACCGAGGGAGATTGACCGTCATCTTGAACTTCTTCCATTTTCTAATAATTGTGCCAACAGTTGTTGCCTTCTCACCAAGCTGCTTGCCTATTGTCCTGTAGCCCATCCCAGCCTTGTGCAGGTCTACAATTTTATCCCTGATGTCCTTAGACAGCTCTCTGGTCTTGGCCATTGTGGAGAGGTTGGAGTCTGTTTGATTGAGTGTGTGGACAGGTGTCTTTTATACAGGTAAGGAGTTCAAACAGGTGCAGTTAATACAGGTAATGAGTGGAGAACAGAACGGCTTCTTAAAGAAAAACTAACAGGTCTGTGAGAGCCGGAATTCTTACTGGTTGGTAGGTGATCAAATACTTCTGTCATGCAATAAAATGCTAATTAATTATTAAAAAATTATACAATGTGATTTTTGTTTTAGATTCCGTCTCTCACAGTTGAAGTGTACCTATGATAAAAATTACAGACCTCTACATGCTTTGTAAGTAGGAAAACCTGCAAAATCGGCAGTGTATCAAATACTTGTTCTCCCCAATGTACCTACATCCTGATTAACCCTCTCCACCTGCCCGTTACACTCGGGGTGAAACCCAGAGTTAAGGCTTACGGGGACCCCCAGATGTTCCATGAACGCTTTCCACACTCTTGATGTGAATTGGGGAACCCGATCAGACACTATATCCTCTGGTACCCCGTAGTGCAGGAAAACAGAGCCTCCGCAGTCTGTAGGGCCGTGGGGAGACCGGGCAGGGGCAAGAGGCGGCAGGACTTGGAGAACCGGTCCACAACGACCAGGATCGTTGTGTTCCCCTGGTAAGGAGGAAGGTCAGTCAGGAAATCTATCGATAAATGTGACCATGGCCATTGTGGAATGGGTAAAGGGAGTAACTTTCCCCTGGGAAAGGTGTCTAGGTGCCTTACACTGGGCACACACCGAGCAGGAGGAGACATACATCCTTACATCCTTAGCCAAGGTGGGTCACCAATATGTCTCAGTAAGACAGCGCACTGTCCGACCGATACCGGGGTGACCAGAGGAGGGTGATGTGTGGGCCCAATAGATGAGCCGGTCGCGGACAGCAGATGGCACGTACAGACGTCAAGCGAGACAGGACTGGGGAGCTGGCTCTGTGCGCAACGGCTGCTCAATGTCCGTGTCCAGCGCCCATACCACCGGCGCTATAATGCAGGAGGCCGGTAGTATGGGGGAGTCATCTACGGACCTCTCCTCTGTGTCGTACAGCCGAGACAGTGTGTCTGCCTTCACGTTTTTTGTCCCTGGAATATATGACAGTGTGAAATGAAAACGTGTGAAAAACATTGCCCACCTGGCCTGACGAGGATTCAGCCTCCTCGCTGCCCGGATGTACTCCAGGTTGCGGTGGTCAGTCAAGATGAGGAAAGGGTGTTTAGCCCCCTCAAGCCAATGTCTCCAGTCAAAGCCCTGACAATCAACCACATCATAGTTTTGCTCCGCCGGGCTGAGCCTCTTTGAGAAAAAGGCACAGAGGCGGAGCTTAGGTGGCGTGCCCGATCGTTGGGATAGGACTGCTCCTACCCCCACTTCGGACGAGTCCACCTCTACTATGAACTGCAAAGAGGGATCCGGATGGGCCAGCACCGGGGCCGTGGTGAACAGAGCCTTCAGCTGACTGAATGCCCTGTCCGCCGCAGCGCAAAAGCGGAGACGTGACGGACCCCCCTTTAACAGTGAGGTAATGGGAGTTGCCACCTTGCCAAAGCCCCGGATAAACCTCCGGTAGAAATGAGCAAACCCTAAAAACCGCTGCACCTCCTTTACCGTGGTGGGAGTCGGCCAATTGCGTACGGCTGAAATGCGGTCACTCTCCATCTCCACCCCAGAGATGGTGATGTGGTATCCAAGAAAGGAGACGGACTGTTGGAAAAACAGACATTTTTCCGCCTTGACATACAGGCTATGCTCCAGCAGTCGCCCAAGCACTCTGCGGACTAGGGAAACATGCTCGGGGCGTGTAGCGGAATACACCAGAATATCATCGATATTACCACCACACCGTAACCGAACATGTCCCTAAAAACATTGTCCACAAAAGATTGGAAGACCGATGGAGCATTCATCAACCAACATGGCATGGCTAGATATTCATAGTGGCCTGAACTGGTACTAAATGCTTCCACTCATCTCCCTCCCGGATACGAACCAGATTGTACGCACTCCTGAGATCTAATTTAGTGAAGAAGCACGCCCCATGCATTGATTCAATCACAGATGAAATGAGAGGTAGAGGATAACTATACCTCTCTGTGATCTGGTTGAGAATGCGGTAATCAATGCATGTGCGCAGACCTCCATCCATCTTCTTCACAAAAAAGAAACTTGAAGAGGCGGGTGAAGTGGAGGACCGTATGAACCCCTGTCGTAGGGACTCAGAGACATATGTTTCCATAGCCTCCGTCTCCACCTGCGACAGGGGATACACATGACTCCTGGGAAGTACAGCGTCTACCTTGAGGTTTATCGCACAATCCCCAGGGCGATGAGGTGGTAATTTATTAGCTTTTTTCTTAGAGAAAGCTTGAGCCAAATCTAGGTATTCGGGGGGAATGCGCACCAACGGAAACACCTATACACCTACTTGGACACTCTGATGACCACCCCGTGAGAGCCCTCTGTTGCCACAAAAAGGTGGGATTGTGATTACTTAACCAGGGCAGACCTAGTACCACCGGAAATGCAGGAGAATCAATAATGAAAAAACTAATTTTCTCCTTATGATTCTCCTGTGTGATCATAAAAATGTCTCTGGCGGTTTCTCTGACATACCCAGACCCTAATGGTCGACTATCTAAAGCGTGAATGGGAATGGGGATGGACATGGGCGTAAGCGGAATCCCTAATCTAATGGCTAAAGTACTATCCATAAAATTTCCAGCTGCGCCTGAATCTACTAGCACCTTACGAAATTTGACAAACTGTTGGAAAGGTGACATCCTATGACGTCGCCACGTTGAACGTCACTGAGATCTTCAGTAAGGCCATTCTACTGCCAATGTTTGTCTATGGAGATTGCATGGCTATTTATTTATTTATTCAATTTTTTTTACCCCTTTTTCTCCACAATTTCATGATATCCAATTGGTAGTCATTGTCCTGTCCCATCGCTGCATCTCCCGTACGGACTCTGGAGAGGCGAAGGTCGAGAGCCATGCGTCACCCGAAACACTACCCCGCCAAGCCGCACTGCTTCTTGACACAATGCACGCTTAACCCGGAAGCCAGCCACACAAATGTGTCGGAGGAAACACCATACACCTGGCGACCGTGTCAGCGTGCATGCGCCCGGCCCGCCACAGGAGTCGCTAGAGCGCGACGGGACAAAGACATCCCGGCCTGCCAAACCCTCCCCTAACCCGGACAAAGCTGGGCCAATTGTGCGTCGCCTCATGGGTCTCCCGGTCATTTCCAGCTGCAACACAGCCCAGTATCGAACCAGGATCTGTAGTGACACAGCTAGCACTGCGATGCAGTGCCTTAGACCGCTGTGGCACACGGGAGGCCCCGTGCTCAATTTTATACACCTGTCAGCAACGTGTGTGGCTGAAATAGCCAAATCCACTAATTTGAAGGGGTGTCCACATACTTCTGTATATATAGTATATCTCAGATTGTAGGGAGGAAGCTATAACAAGTTGTATGGCTATGTAAACTATGACCAGCCCACCTCCACTCAACATGCCTGGACATTTTATCTGATATACATATTAACTTGCTTTTAAACCAACACTACTTCAGTGCTACTACTTGGAAAAGAGTCACCTGATTGCGCAAATGCAGTGCATGCCTATCACTACTGCAGGTATCTGGATTTCAATGGTCCCCTGAACTTGGCTGGGAAGTGGTTATTAAACAGAACTGCCTATCATGTAAAAACAAACCTAAGCCTATCAAAGTCAAACACTGGCTGCCTCCTTTATGTACAATGTCAGCTTCAAGGACATCCTTCCAACCACAGATAAAACTGAATAGATCTGGGGGCAGTTTAACCCTGTGAGTTCTGCCAGGACACAGCACTGTAAAGGCAGTTCTGGATGCCGGGACCAGCGTGCCTGCAAATTACCAAAATAGTATCGGCGGCCAATCATATTTGGTTTATAATTCGAGTCCCTTTAAGCTGTAAATCCCGCTGACTCCGCTCTTTCTTTGCAAGGATAGTGAATTATCTTAATCTTGTGTATCTAGGAGACCTTTTCTGAAGGAGGATGGATATGAGGTAGAGAGAATCAATGCTTTGTCACAGCAAAACAGTGAGGAAGCCCCTCTGTACCATACATTAAAATGGAAATAGCCCAGCATTGATTGCATTGAATTACGGATGAGTAACTTCTCAGGGTTCATTTACTCTCATTCTTTTTTCAGGGTCCATAGAATGAGAGCTGCAATAGAGGGGGTACAAATAGTTAGGGGCTCTCCTTTTTGTGTTAAATAAACCCCAGCCACCTAAAAAAGTCTGCTTTTACATTGGTAGTACAGTACAGTGTACTCTGTAAGCCCCAGAGGCCTCTGAGCCTAAGGAGGCCCATTCAAAGTCTTTTGATGCCCTGGAGCTGCTGTGAAGGGCTTGGTGAGACCCCCAGTCTCCTGGCAGCATGCAGCACAGAGGAAAGGAGAAAACAAAGCACACAGCACTCTGAGGCTTTGTGTGATTAATGGCAGAGGTGTGTGTTGTAGTGGGCATCCTCAGAGCAGGTACAGATCAGTCTTCCTGTAAGACAAATCTGACACTGCTGCCCCCCCCCCCCAACCCCTCCAGCCAAGTGTACCCAGGTATCAGAGCTATAAATCATTCCTAAACAAAGCATGTTTAATCTGTGATGCACAGGCCTGACACGCACATTTATTACCTGTTGTAGGAAAACTGCATGAGTCCCCTGTGTCTGTCTCCTGTTTACCTTTGAGAAAATAGTCAAATAAAGGGAAAAACTAAATCCATTAAACAAAACATAGGAAAGCTTATATAATGGCGGCGCCTTTCTGTAGAATTCCAGAGACACAGCCTGCTGGATCATTTCACTGGCATTTTATGGCGGAGGACGTGCTTGTGATTTGTTCGATTGCTCTTGCCAAAGAGATTTAGCTAAGGATTTTACTCATGCATTTGTAAGACATGAATACCAAATTATCTTTCATGGATTAGAGTTGGATAGTCAATGCCTGCTATGAGTCATAAGGCTTAGTTGAAATTGGGTACCTTAAATTTTATGGCAACTTTTTATGTTAGAGTCGGTTAATGGGGAGGTGAATGAAATGCACACCTGCTTAGGTGATGTGCTGGCTAGCGGAGTGGAACACTTAAGGAGAGCCGCACACTCTAGGAGCTCAGATGCATTAATTTAATAACCTAATACTAACGTTTCGACAGACAAGCTGTCTTCAACAGGTTGGAACAAATGTTATCTAGTGTATACTATGAACAAATGTAAACTTGATATTCTGGTCATTATTCAAATTAAATACAAAATGCAGTAAGTAATGTACTGCAGTTGTTAGAATATTACAGCTATTTCCCTCTACAATCACAATACCAGTAATTAGAAAACATATGCACCTGTTTTGTGGACAATTCTCTATTCTATTATTCATTTAAATTAAAATATGTGAGAAAACAGGTTGTTTAATCTGGGTGCCACCCAATCAGTGGGAGGTGAAGAGATTGTGTGAGAGAATTTCAAGTGTAAATTGGTCTTAGATGTTAGATGTGAAAGGATGGGAACAGATGCATTTTGTTAAATGATTCACAACAAAAGCAACACTAATGTTTGGGTAGACAGCAACGCCTGTGTTTTATGAACACAGCACAATAGATAAGATTCATTAGATGTTTTTCTTTAAAACAGACATATCTCGTATGTGCATAATTATAAGTTTAGACGTTAAACTTAACTCTTTATCAAATCAATACTATCAGATATTTTATACAGTATCACATCTCAGGTGTATTGTCCTGGTCAGTGTGGCAGTCTTAGTACAGGGGTATGACAGGGGTATAACAAGGGTATGGCAGGGGTATGACAGGGGTATGACAGGGGCCCCAACATCTGGAGAAGATGCGGTCTGAAAGTAAGAAATAAAAATACATCTCGCTCACATCCTATTAGGCAGATATTTGGTCCTGCTCCTCGTCAACATTTCCTTACATTGAAAGTGGTGGGAAAGTGAAGTGATGGCAACTGCTGATTTGTTAAAGCAATGGCAGACACAGAGACATTGGACATGACAAGCAACAACTGCTTCCAATTTGGAATTTTAAGCCCAGTCGGTTCAACGCAAAGTCTAAAATGTTGTATGGTACAATATAAACTGTGATGTGCATCTCACTCTCACTTTCATCATTAATGACTATATTCATGCAGAAAAATATTCCCTTTCAGCTCTTAAGCTTTCAACACCTTTCCGCTCTTAAGCATTTTTCTTTTTACTTTCAATAAATGTAACTCGCAACTGATTCCTTGTATGATTCCTGGAAATGACTTGAAATTTAGTAAACAATACCAAGACGAGTCTGAAAATGAACGCTCTTTTACTAACCAGTTTTTCATCCAACCTTTTTTTGTGCGTAAAGTACGGATAACGACAGGCCTGATGAAAAAAGCTAATTTGTCGGTAAACTTTTCAAATGTCGACAAAACAAAATACTCTAGGTGGGATCTTTTTGTGTCTGTAAAATTAATTATATTAAAGACACGGCCGTGGAAATATTGCTATAATAACCATAGGCAGGTAGCCTAGCGGTTAGAGCATTGGGCCAGTAACTGGACGGTTGCTGGTTTGAATCCCCAAGCAAAACTTGGAGTCACACGATGACAAGCATGCAGTTTATTAGGCTACACATGAAATAAATTATGATGAACTTCACAGGGTGGTGAAAGTGCAAGGTGATGAGATTTATGCTCCTTTCCAATACATATTGAGGGTCTTATTCTGGTGACATGATCGTTGCTTAGCTGGGGTACGTGCCAATACCAGAGTGGACACATTCGCTATATAACACGTTTTTGTGACAAAACCATCAGTAGAGTTGAAAATGCTCAGGAAACCCATTTAACTTGTATTTTTTATTCGGTACATGGGAATTTAACCACAAAAGTAATTTTTATGTGCACTTCGTCATCACACACAGACCGCAACAAGTCAATTTGATGGAAACACATCTTGGGTGAGAAAATGCACATATTTTATTTATGCAGATTTTAGAATATTAAAATCTGTCGCCAATTGGATGGAAACCTAGCTAGTGACATCTTAATGAGTTAACACAAATATAAAGTTACTTTTTATTCATCAATCTATCCTGTCTTTCTCTTCTCTTAAAATACATAATGGGAATAACCGACAACAAGAATCTTGTGTTACAAGACCAGCTTTTTATATCTGTTATTTACCTTCAGTTTTGGATGATTGATCAGGTTGTGTGAATGGGCTCTCTGCATAAGTGTTTTTAAACTAAACCAAGGTGAAACGCGAGAGAATATGGACTCTCACAGCATGTTCACAGATGATGTTCAATATTATTGGGTGTGTGATTCAGAAATGTCTCCTGTCCTCAAGAATTCCTCAAGAGCTTCAAACAATCTGCTCCTACAGCCACTCCTCAGCTGAGAAAGATCCTGAGCAAAGAAGGGGTGCAACGGAAGTTAATCAGAAAAAGGGGAGGTAAGAACATCTTGTGCAAGAATAGGACTGTTGTTGGCAGAAGATTTGACCTCACTAGACCCCAACCTTCATCTAGGAGTTCTGATGACAAATCACAATCAAACTACTGAACAACAGACCATCCAACCATGCTATGTTACCAACTTTCCTGATGTCGAGCCCCAGATCTCTTGTAAATAAGATTGATGAGTTTTAGGCCATTGTGACAAAATACCATGTAGATGTTGCTGCAATCTCAGAGACTTGGTTTGCCCTCCACATCCCAGAAGAGTTACTGGGCACCGATGGCTACACCCTTTTTTCAAAATGGCGGACCACTTGCCGTGGTGGAGGTGTTGCACTGTCAATCAGAGACTGTGTTCCTCGATACACACAGTAATGGGTTATAGAATATGGTTCTAACACAATGAAACTTAATATGATAACAGGTCACTAGCGGACCAACAATAGGGACCCTGCCGACTCTCTCCATTGACCAGAACACCCTTGAAGTCTGTGACACAGTCAGAGTCCTGGGGGTAACCATCCAGAATAACTTACCATGGGATAGTCACGTGGACCACATGCTGACATCTGCCAACAGGAAGCTGTTCGCTCTGCGGCATCTGAAGAAATGTGGCATCCTAGACCCAGAACTGCTTTCCATCTACACAGGCTTCATGTGTCCTGTTCTGGAATGCGCAGCCCCGGTCTGGCTCTGACTACAGACCATGCTGAAAGTCTGGAACGCACACATAATCGGGCCTGTAAGATCATCCTTGGCCAGAGATACTCAGGGTACCCAGAGGCAGTCTGTACCCTCAGCTTGTGTACCCTATCTGACACACGCACTAAACTGTGCCTCGACTTTGCCAGAAAGATGCTAAAGATCGACTTCAGAGCTGGTTACCCCACTGCGGGAGGAGCTCATAGGTAGTCATACAAGGAACTCAAACCAACTTGTCATGCCAAAATGTAAAACGGAGAGACACAGGAGATCGCCAATACATTATCTGAGCAGGCTCCTAAATGAAAACGAATTTTAGATTTTAGCGTAGACATTTTTAGCACTTTAAATTAGTTGTATTTATTGAGCATTTATGTTTTTTATTGAAACGGCAAAATAATTTAGTGTTTTTAATGACAACTGTTTTTAAGAACCTGTAATAATGGTGAAAGACCAAATTAAATAAACTAAACTAAATAATAATGCTTACTGAATATCAATATCCCATGTTCCCACAGTACCTAATCCATGACAAATATAATAGCACTGCTACCACAATATCAGTCAAAACCCCATAAATGTACTCAGGAAACCATCACATAATAATGTATTTTGATTGATCTTAAGTATTTTTTCAAAGATTATAGGTGCTTTCTTTCAATTGTCATTCATAAATTAAAGTCAACAATGCTTTAGTGAATCATACTTCCGAAAGATAAAATATTATTTTAAAAAATAAATGTTTCCAATAATAGGTAGAACCTCTTGTTTGCTCAGAGTACAATATCACACTATTCAGATTTTTCAATCTGTGTTTATTGCATAGTTACTGCTAATGTTACCTGACAACAAAACGTCAGAGTGAATTATTCGGTAGTCATTTTAAGTGATAAATGAAATGATACTTGAAATTAAGGCCAACATGAATAATGGAAAGAGGAGTTTCATTTCTGACCTTGTTCAATGTTTAATGAGCTCAGTACGATGGATGGCACATTTTGGAAATGAAGCCATAGTCTGAATATTTTAGATAATTAAGGAGTCATATTGTTGTTGGGAACTATCAGAGAAAGGGCCTAGCCAAAACAAACAGATAATAAGTTGTTTTGGGCTCCTCCACCCTTTGAAGTTCATAAGCATCGAGCAGTGTGAAGAACAGAGCAGTATAGATAGATAGACAGACAGACAGACAGACAGACAGACACAGACAGACAGACAGACAGACAGACAGACAGACAGACAGACAGACAGACAGACAGACAGACAGACAGACAGACAGACAGACAGACAGTCTGGTTAAATGAACAGGTAAGTGAATATTTTGCATGGTTAAATTAGCTGTACAGGTAAGTGAATATTTGCATGGTTACATTAAATGTACAGGTAAATGACAGGAAGAGATACTTAAATAGCTAAATGTGTGTATTATATAATTTAGGGTAATAATAGTAATTCCCTTAAAATACAGTCCTTTGTGCACAGGGTTTAATTACAGATAAATGCACGTATTGCACATTCGAAATACTAAAAGCAATGAAAAAATATACAACTGACAGGATACTAATATGCATTCCTGAGTGAATGACTATGTAAGTTCAGTCCAAGAATAACTTACAATATTGCACGAGATATGATATATCAACTGTATATGAATATGTATATACAGACCTGAATTAATAAATACGTCCTGAGTGAATGAGTAATTACAGACCAGAGTTACTCACGGATGGATGCATAATTGTTAAACTAGGTCCTAACACCCCAACAGTTCCAGGTCTATATTGCTGACGGCACGGCACCCCGGTGAGGCATTAAATAGTCATCCGCCAGCAGGAAGGACCTCCTATAGCGCTCTCTGACACACCGTGGTGGGATCAGTCTGTGACTGAAGGTGCTCCTCTGCGTCATAACCATGGCGCGGGTGGGTGACGTTGTCCATGATGGCCAGCAGTTTGGCCAGGATCCGTCTCTCCGCCACTTCCTCTAGTGTCAAGGTTAATCCCCAGAACAGAGCTAGCCTTCCTGATCAGCTTATTTACCCAAGAAGCATTACCGGCCTTTATGTTGGCGCCCCAGCAAACCAGTGCAAAAACGATGGCACTGGCCACCACAGACTGGTAGAAGGTATGCAGTAGTTTACTGGACACGTTGAAGGACCTGAGCCTCCTCAGAAAGTAGAGTCGGCTCTGGCCCTTTTTGTACAGAGCCCCGGTGTTACCAGCCCATTCCAGCCTGTTGTCCATATGGACTCCCAGGAACTTGTATGACCCAACCATTTCCACATCCATCCCCTGTATAGGGACTGCAGTCAATTGGGCCTTGGTTCTCCTGAAGTCCACCACCATCTCCTTTGTTTTGTTGATGTTGAGCTGAAGGTGGTTCTGCTCACACCACAACACAAAGTCATTGATTGTGCTCCTGTACTCCTCCTCCTGCCCACCCCTGATGCACCCTGCAATTGTGAAAACCACAGCCCAAGGGGTTTACTCATTAAAACAACATGCTTTACATGCCACCTCAGTCACTCCTGAGAAGAGCACAGCTGCAGGTACTAATTACAATAACCTCTATGTATGCTGTCAAAGTTATTTCACTAGAAAAAACATGCATGATACACTCATGTACATACATCAACAGAGGCACAGAAATACCTGTGCTTTGTCTTCGAAAGTGGATTGTACAAATGTATTGTGCTCCCTTTTGTTTCTCCCCTGCCCCTCACCAATTGTGCAGAGGTAGTGAGGGCTTATGGCTCCTTAACTATAGTACATGGCCCTAACCCTCACCCCTAAACATTTTAAATGGATCTGAAAGAATTGTATGGGTGTAAGCAATATGGTGGAACCTGTCTAGCCTACCAGAGGATAGGTGTTTATTTTGGACTGGGTATTTGGAAGGCAGGACTTTTGCTTACATGAGTTACATGTCTCTTGGCCTACCCACATGATTATAGATCTTGATCTTGATCAGTGAGTCATGGTTATGTATTCTCCTGTCTTCAGGGAACTAAGACGACATATTGTAATCAGTCGTTCTCATTACACATGTCATACCTCCACATAACAGTTGTGTGCTGCTCTACACTACTCTGAGTTGGCTGGGCTTGGTTAGTGTTAATTACAGCTGGTAATGAGAGAACTGATCCAGACTGAGACATTGGGTATTTTTAGATCTTCGACAGGGTTATCTAACACATAGCTGGAGTCTTCACAGAGACAACTTACTATTTCTTTATTCAACTTACTGCTTTTTTCCTTTAGAAATAAACAGTGCTTTCACCTGAAGACTTTCATCCTGTGTTTTGTTGTATAATCTTGTTGCCGCAAATGATATGCTGTAATAGTGTCAGTGATTATTTCTAGCTTTAATAAAAAATATTAGTGTACTGTTACATTCAGACATTACTATATATACAAGTTCTTAAAGTTGCTTTCGGTTAAAATATTGCTATAATATATCTATATATAAAATATGAAATATATAAAAAAAATTCAACTAAAGACAATGCATTCTAAAAGTATTCAGACTCTGACTTTTTCCACATTTTGTTACATTACAGCCTTATTCTAAAATATATAAAATTATTTATATTTTTCTCATCAATCTACACACAATACCCCAAAATGACAAAGCGAAAACAGGTTTTTAGAAATGTTTGCTAATTTATTAAAAAGAAAAATAGAAATACCTTTGCAGACCCTTTGCAAAGAGACTCGAAATTGAGCTCAGGTGCATCTTGTTTCCATTTATCATCCTTGAGATGTTTCTACAACTTGATTGGAGTCCACCTGTGGTACATTGGAAAGGCACACACCTGTCTATATAAGGTCCCACAGTTGACAGTGCATGTCAAAGCAAAAAACAAGCCTTGAGGTCAAAGGAATTGTCCGTAGAGCTCCGAGACAGGATTGTGTCGAGTCACAGATCTGGGGAAGGGTACCAAAACATTTCTGCAGCATTAAAGTCCCCAAGAACACAGTGGCCTCTATTATTCTTAAATTTAAGAAGTTTGGAACCACCAACACTCTTCCTAGAGCTGGCCGCCCAGCCAAACTGAGCAATCGGGGGAGACTTAGTCAGGGAGGTGACCAAGAACCCGATGGTCACTCTGACAGAGCTCCGGAGTTCCTCAGCCCGCTTCGAGTTTGCCAAAAGGCACCTAAAGATTCAGACCATGAGAAAACAAGATTGAACTCTTTGGTCTGAATGCCAAGCGTCACGTCTGGAGGAAACCTGGCACCATCTCTACGGTGAAGCATGGTGGTGGCAGCATCATACTGTGGGGATGTTTTCAGGGACTGGGAGACTAGTCAGAATTGAGGGAAAGATTAATGGAGCAAAGTACTGAGAGATCCTTGATTAAAACCTGCTCCAGAGCGCTCAGGACCTCAGACTGGGGCGAAGGTTCACCTTCCAACAGGACAACGACCCTAAGCGCACAGCCAACACAGAAGGGGTTTCGGGACAAGTCTCTGAATGTCCTTGAGTGGCCCAGCCAGAGCCTGGACTTGAACCCGATAGAGCATCTCTAGAGAGACCTGAACATAGCTGTGCAGCAAAGCTCCCCATCCAACCTGACAAAGCTTGAGAGGATCTGCAGAGAAGAATGGGAGAAAGACCCCAAGTACAGGTGTGCCAAGCTTGTAGCGTCAAACCCAAGAAGACTCAAGGCTGTAATCGCTGCCAAAGGTGCTTGAACAAAGTACTGAGTAAAGGGTCTGAATACTTATGTAAATGTGATATTGTTTTTAACAAAGGATAGTCATTTTTTACTTGATAAGTCATGATGTTTACCCTCCATCTTCACACTTACATTAATCACAATAACATCAGGAGAAAAAACCTAACACCTTCTATGCCCATGACTGACAGCTGTGGCTCGTCCAGAGAGCCCCAGAGCCAAGCCCTGTCACACAACGCATGCCCAGCATGTCTACGTCCATCTGGGGTACTACCCTTCAAACTGCTGTCGCCCCACTCCCTCCCGGCAGAAAGACCAAGGGACAAGAGGAGGCAGAGGGTGTGAAGTCAGGCCTGTCAGGGGCAAGAAGGAAAGCATCCAAAGCCAGCTGGTCTGGCTTTGAAGTACAAGAGAGAACGTGTGACACAAAGAAGAGAGAGAGACAGATAAAGAGAGGAAACGAGATACAGAAAGTGAATCCTTGCATGAAAAAACCTGAAGACCCTTTACAGCAGGTTCTGTGAAGGCATTTGTGCAGCAACTCAAACAGGTAAGACACACAGCGACATACGCCTTGGTGTTACACAAAGGGTAGGGGGTGTCATGAGTAGTGTCTCGGTCTTGAACCATGGAAGAGGGGGGTTGGGTATGAGGAGCGTTACCCAGGCAAGGAGCATTCATGTGGCCACAACGGTCCAACGTAGTACATGTTGAAAGCAATGATGGGTGAGCAACGGCTCATTCTACTGAGAGGTCAAAGTATTATGCATTATTATCAAGGTGGTGATGTATAGGAATATAACTATTTCCCATTTGTATCACAGGTGACTGTGTATATGCTGAGGTCTTCAGTGGTATATGGTGAGGTTTTTCAGGGGTATATAAAGAGGGTTTCAGGGGTATAATCCTATTAGGCTGAGGTTTTGAGCGTTATGTGGTGAGGTTTCAGGGGTATAATACTATTAGGCAGAGGTTTTGAGTGGTAAGTGGTGAGGTTTCAGGGGTATAATACTATTAGGCTGAGGTTTTGAGCAGTATGTGGTGAGTTTCCAGGGGTATAATACTATTAGGCTGAGGTTTTGAGCGGTATGTGGTGAGGTTTCAAGGGTCTAGAGCTTACAAGTGTTTGTGGAATGGACCTACAGAATCTGCCTCGCCCTGGCAGGACTATTTTTGTAGACGGCATGGGCTTTGCTAGGACTGAAATGTAGCTACGGTAGAGAGAGGGATAAATAAACTCACTAAAATCAATGATAGTCGAGCCGTAGGAACAATCTAATGAGGGCTTTTTAGAGATCTGGGATACAACTCTGTGTTTGTATACACCCTGTTTCCATCCAAGGGTGCTACTCCTGTGTACGCAAGCTCTGACATAAATGCCATGTACATTAGTATGAAAAGGGTAATTTATACCTTTTTCCCTGATCTAGGATGGGGGTATAGAATCAACTTATACAATAGCTAGAATGTGATACTCCATGGGTAACTTTCATGAGTAATCATTAATAAATTATGTATATTTTTGAATAAGTATTATTGTAGCTAATAGTGATGGGGGAAAAATGTACACAGTTACATATTACAAGATTATTTTGGACTATATTATATTGACCCCAAGTATCGATTTGTAGGTAGCATTACCTAGCGCTAGTCGGCTGTACCTGCGGCAAATCTCTGGTATTTTTAATTCTATAGCTTGTTCTCCATCTTCTTTTTAAATAGTGAGCCAACATGTTTTCAGCACTTTTATTTCCATGACTGATCAAAACTAATTTGCTCATGCACCCTCCTGTCTTTCTGCAGCAGATATATAGTGAGCATTATGTCTGGAACATCAAATCACAATGAAATGGCAGTTTCTAATCGTAATACATATAGAATCATGAGAATCGCAATACATATCACCTCAACACCTAAGTATTGTGATAATTTCGTATCGTGAGGTCCCTGGCAATTCCCAGCTCTAATATCTAACTTAATTCTTAAATGTACTACAAAAGCTAAAAAGCATTAGATTGGTGTAAACATGGGCGAGAGAGTTTCCTTGGCTCCTAGCCTCCCACATATAATTTTTGTCCCTAAAACTAAAACTAAAACTAAATAGAAGAAAAAATGAAATATAAGTATTTGTATACAACTAGGCCTACAGCTAAATAAACACTAGCAAATCCGGCATGAAAACTAACTGAAACTAAACTGAATTTCAAATACAAGTCGAAAAACGAATAGAAGAAAAATGAATATAAAAACACAACCATAATAACGTCGCTGTGTACATTGATGGAAATATGGTGCCAGAACATTTACTTGTTTTCTAGATGTTTCCAAAACCCATTCTAGTAAGGTGCCTATGCATACTATTTTTTTTTTATTTTTTAAAGAGGAGTTGAAACTTGAATTGACCTACGTTTTCTTTCACATGCACATGTTCCTTTAAATCCCGGTAAAAACAATCCGAGATCAGGATCTGCACCACACCTCTTCCTCAGATCCTGCACTTACACGTGACTTTGCCAAATGCAAGTTATACAGGTCCCACCTCCCTTCTGTAATTGGTTCTGACCAGTCACTGAGGATTTCAATTGGATCAGAAGCATGTCCTTTCAAAATCAATGGTCCTATGTTGTTGTTGTCGTTTAGAGATATGACGTCATTCGTATCCAAGGGGAGTAAGGTGAATGGGGCCAACAATCAACATTAACACCAGAAAAAAAACTTGTTGCTGAGATTTAAACTCATACTATAGTTTCAATTAATTTGACTATAGTTGCTGCCACAAGTACATTCTGTCAATCACTTACAATGTAAGATATATCTTTTTTTACCCATGTGTCAAACACTTGACTGTAGCTGCCTACATAACAGTAACAACGAGTTTGAGCTTTAACATTTAAAGGAGTGCTATTTTGACACTAAGATTTCTAAGAATGATGTAGTAAGACTGAAATTACATTGTTACTATCATTGAACATTTGGTACAAACCATAGCAAGACAGTCTGAGAATCCATGCAGCAGAAATAATTGTCATAATGCAGAGTGAGAGAAGTCATGGGATATGCTATATCCCACTCGCGAAGTGCCCTTTCCACATACTATTTCACTTTTTAGATATGTTCACCTATTCGATCTCTAGATAATGTAGCCTACAATGTAGGATTAAATTACAAACCTAAATTTGGATATCGTTTTTTGTAGTGACGATGAGACATGAGTGGGAGGAGGTTGATTTCTACCTCGTCTGGTATTAGTCAGATAAGGGGAGGAGTCTCACTGACAAGAGACTGGCTCTTCTGACTTTGTCTGCTCCCTAAAATAGCAGTTCGTGTGTAAATGTGACTGAAATTACGTGTATGTCCATTGGAACCTCTGATATAGAGTGTCTATATACAGCGAGGAACTTGGGAGACAAGGTGAGTAACAAAAATAGCAACAATATTGGACAGAGGGGCACTAGTGAGAGAGAGAGAAAGAGCAAGAGGAAGACGTAGAGTGAAATTGGTATCGAAAAGCCATCCCATACTGTAGCCTACATGTAGCGCTATGTAATTATGCCATGTCAGTTTCTGTGTCTATATGCTACATTAAAATAGTATTAACTATTGTTTATTAGTATGCCTAATAATAGGCTACACTTATTTGAGATATATATTGATTTTACCCTAGATGCCCGTGCATCTCTGCTGTTATTGCTCCAATAAGTAACGTTAAACAGTTCAGCACTCTTTATCTTATTTGGTAGGCTACAGTAACTTGATCAACTTTATCGTAGTCTGTCAATGTCAGGATCTTTTTTAGAATAATATATTATATCAATCGTCTCGAATTACTAATTTCTAGCTATAACTACTATAACTTGATTACTGATTATGTTTGTGAGCGCGCAATATAGTAGAGTTAACAGTGTATTGGACTTCTCAGACAACGGGAGGCATGGGTTTGCTCGGTGTTTTACTTGGTTGTGTATTACCTACGTTGAAATATATATTTTTTACGTCACATAAATGCCATCACATCACAATACGCTACATGCCATCAGATGACTTTTCGGCTTTTTACTTAGGTTGCTCTGAAATCCTTTATAATTATATGTGTGTAGACATTAGGCTAATTAATTTAACCGGCAGTGTGCACTATGGCTAAAGCAAATTTAAAGATGTATGAACAACTAAAACTTGACTTTATCAATTCCATTCCATACTGATGTCACTGTAAAATCGAATGCATTTTCTTGGTTATGGACTACTTTTTGTTTTTTTTGCCTGGGGCATATCTCCAGTAAGGATTCATTCCTCAGTCAGGAGCTGAATCAAATTTATTCTCAGTAAAGGATTAACGCAAATACACCAATGCTTCAATCTTTTGAATGGAATAATCATTGCAGCTGTTTTGTCCGGTTTTATTTCTAATTACAAGTCTGATGAGCGGCAGTCTGGTCATAGTGAATAGTTAGGAGAATGACCTCAACACCAGTGTTTTTCTGCACCAATGACTGGATGGATTGAACAGATTTACAGCTACAGTAGTATGAAGGAGCCATGGTGGCATTGACTGTAATGATTTGTTTTGATCATTTATCTGCTATTTAAAATGAACATACATAATTAAATGAAAATTATAACAAATTAAACTGTTCTGATTCAGCATATTTGTTTTGGAAGTCCACAAGCCATATTGTACTTGTCAGTGCAAAGAGTAATGCAAAATCACTCAAGAGCTTTTTCCTTAGACAACTATGTTGTTTTGTAAACTCACACAAGATAGTAAAATAATAAACCTCAGGACCTTAGTTTGTTGTAAATGATTTACTGGCACAGTGAACTTCAATATGAGGACAAAAGTTTATGGCATCTTCACTTGACTTGAACCCATTGTTTATAATTCCAGACAGATGACGGTAGAAAGTTGTTTGGTAGATACTGACTGATAAATGTCTAACTTTCCCCCTGGTTTCCCCAACCATGAGGTATTCCTAGCTTGTTGATCATGAAAATAGCAACATTTTTTAAGGGACAGCCGTCTTGGCAGCAATATAAAGGTATATCTGTGTGTATTTTTATTGAGTGTCTATTTTGGTCCCGTCTGGATATTTCTTTTTCCCCCAGCCGATTAATGCCCCAGCTAATGGAAAGATGTTTTGTATGTATATATGTATGTGTGGCCTTCTTAACGAAAGAGCAATGCAATATTTTGTTTGTGTCTCTAGTGTTATGTCAGGGTGCAGTAGATGAAGTTATTCATTGAATATTGTCTTTGTCAGTACCATATTACATAATGTTTGTGTGTTAAGGCCTAAATGTCTCTCTGTAAATTGATAGATGTGTAAATACAGCCTTTGTGAGTGGAGAAAGTTGACCCATATAAAAGGGAGAAGTTTTGAGGTGGTGATTGGTGTGAGGAGTGGAGGTCTGGAGTGCCTCCCCCCCTCGTTTCTCTTCATAGCACCAGAATATCACAGCCTGGTCTCAGCTCCTTCCAGGAGACACACTGGAGAAATGTGGAGTGTGTGGGCGAGTCGGATCTGCAATTAACGCTGGTTGTCAGTAAGAGAATGCTGGCGTTTACACCATGCCTCTGAATTAATGAGCGAAACACTTTCTCAACTCCCCTCTCCCCCTTCCAGGACATTTTTTCCAAGGAGGAGAAAGCAGCAGGAAGCTTAACACAAGCGAGGGAAGCATTGAAGGGAAAGGAAGAGACAGACAGACAGACAGGAGCTGGATATTCCCATAAAGAGGATATCACTGCTTTGATAGTTGGGGTAAGCTACTTCTTCTTAAAAATATTGCTATTGTTGTTTTTTAAATGTTTATTTACTCCCCTGTTTTTTAAAGAAAGTCACTTAACATCAATATTTGATATACTTTGTTTTGATTGTATATGCCATCGATCTCCATAAAACATTGTTATATACGATGGCATCGCCCCCTATTGGCCATCCCCAAAAACATTTTTTGTGAAAAAATAAATGAAATAAAAACTCAGTTAAAACCACTGTTGGCTAAAGGGCAAAATCGCATGCTACAACTTGATGAAAGATACGTTTGTTGAAAGACTGGGCAAAGGCTAAGTGGAGGACAATCTTTTATAATATTTTAGGTGGAGCTTCAGCATGGCTAGGTCAGTTGTGTGTGTGTGTGTCTTTGTGGCACGCAAATGATGGAGTGACAGTCAACTGATGAGGAATGGGTTGTTTTACCGTAGTGAGTTAGGTTATAAATCATGGGCTTGATAGAAGCAAAGCGTACTGTCTTCAGAACTGGTTCATAATTGCTTTATTTGCATTTCTTAATAGGCCTGTTTGTTATATTTCTCATAAAGCTGTGATTGAGAATAGCATGTGCCTAGGAACTCCTTCTTAAGCTATTTGAATATTTGGCAAATAATTAACTATTCATAACTTTAATTTGTCTTGAAACTTTTATGGTAGACCTAGTAGGTTATTGGCCATTTGGTTTTCAACCTCGCATGGAGGGATCTTTTCCGGCCTGCACGGAAAATGTATTTCTTAATAAGATTTATCTTGATTAAACTTGTCATTTTGTTTTTCTATAGTCTATTTATATTGTTTGTGTTCTCTCATTATTAGTCCCCTGGCTAACTCACGTTTTTAGGTTATTCAAATAACTTTTTGAGATGTGCACTGTTCCGACTCCATTCACATAGGGTAAACCATTGTCTATCACATTGCGATGTCGTCACCATTGACGATGGCTGTCAAACATCGTCGATAGATGATGCTATTATAATAACGCCCAACCCTAGATCTCCAGTAATGCTTTATGCTTTATGCTTTCTTTGGTCCTTTTGGTTATTCTCTTGATCTGAAGTGGGAAACATCATTAAGACCATATGGTTTCATGAGAGTGTCAGCTGTACATGGATTTTGTAGTGTTCACCATGTTACACCATTGTACTGTGGCACAGCACTTCCCCTCTTGTACACTTGAGAGCTGAACTGGTGTCAACTGCAGCTGACTCACCAGGCACAGTTTTATAGAAAATTACATTGCTCTTTTTGAGAGTTCTACAAGACGACTTCTTTCGAGAGAACCAGTCGCTAACACGATTAACCTTTAAACTTCTCTAGATAGATACAATAACAAAGAAGAAAAGCAAAGACAGGTTGTGTATCACACAACCTCCCCACAAAAAACAAGTGTCAGCAAAGAAATGACATATTCATCAAAGTACTGAATGTGTTTATACATTCAGGTGTAAATTAGTTGTTGTTTCACTGTTTCGTTCTCTTTATTCACTAGTGTGACTGTGACCCTATGTAGCAAGTCCTCTCTTATTCTCAAAGTTAGGTGTGAGGGCACTTTGGCAATTATGTTCAAGATATTTCTCAGATCAACAACGGTGAAAACACAATGCTTCTCCTCTATGTCCACTTTGCTTAGTTTTTTTGTTACAATGCCCTCTGCGCATGCTCTGAGCAACATGATTCATTGTTTAGCGGGGCTCCATCATCGAACTGGAGATTCCAGCATTCTCCCGTGAGACCTGGAGGCAGGATGCAGAATCTTGAGCCCAGCAGATAATGATAATTGTGTACACTCTAGACTATTTATTCTAAAGGAAAGCTTCCTGAGTAACTTTAACAACTAAAATGGATATAAATTAAGTTATTCTAGCCCATAAAGGGCAAACCATGAATATGGATGTTCTTTTTTATTTATTTGTATTTATTAGGCAAGTCCGTTAAGAACAAATTCTTATTTACAATGACGGCCTACACCGGCCAAACCCGGACAACGCTGGGCCAATTATGTGCCGCACTATGGGACTCCCAATCACGGCTGGTTGTGACACAGTCTGGATTCGAACGAGGGTGTCTGAAGCACTGAGATGCAGTGCCTTAGACCACTGTGCCACTTGGGTTCCTTTTCTTATGTTTATTCACTGCATTAATTCAGCTCTGACTTCCCCTTCTATCGTGTGTGGCTACTGCAATGGCTGTGTAACACAGAGGAATGCACAGTGTCCTAGTGGGGTCACCCAACCCCACAATCCAACCCAACAGAGAGCTGAGTTCCAAACCCAGAAAACCCTGGCTGCCTCCTGTCTGACCACCAGGCCACAGAGCCTCACCTTTGATGCTAAATGGGTTAGTTACCCCAGGATACCAGCCAGTGACATGTTTGATAAACATACAAAATCATCATTTAAAATGTGTATAAAAATATTTGCTCCTTGTTCGTTTTTTCTCTCTCCTCCAATCTCACAAAACGGAGTCGAATTTTGTGCAAATACGTTGTGGAGTGTGCCAAATCATGTTGTGAGGCTGCACAGTTGTGGTGTGATGATGACTTCCAAACCATTAGCCTGGGGATCAGGGACCAGCCCTGGCACAGGCTAAAATACCACATATACACTTTATAAATACGGCTTAATATCCTACATGGCGGTGCGGTTTCAAAGTTAATATTATACAAATATTTATAAAATCATATTCAAACACTTATTAATATGCAAAGTTTTTAAATTTAAAAAAATAAGAAAAGCCATACTCAAATGTATGATTTGACGTTAACAAGAAAGTTTTATACTAATAACGTACAGTGACAGAGGGTAAATGTATACTTGGAAAAGCAAATGTAAAAAGCACCATTATTTACTATAGGCCTATTTATAATTCTCCTCACATCTGCCTGCTGTATCACTGTAGTATATCAACAAAGCAGCTAATTTGACAATTAGCCCCCTATCATTCTGACCTAAATATAAATATCCTAAACTACAGTGGCTTATAAACATCTGATAGCCTAAAACACTGTTTCTAACAGAAGCATGAGTGAACCACTCACTAATGCACTGTTGTCTAAGGGAACAGCTAACAGTGACCTTTCAACTGTCCTGCCCTTGGCTGTGACCTCGGCTAGTAAGCCACCCCATACGGCCCACTCAGCACATGTGCTGCTGAGCAGGGCAGAGCAGCTTAAAGATAGACAGCTTCTTCCTGTCTTCTTTGCCTTTCCCCTGCGAGCCCTCAGTCAGACAGAGTTGTCCTTACCCCCTCAGCTCTCTCTGGCCATACTGAAGAATCAGCTGAACCAAAGCGGCAGCCTCAATCTGCAGTTAATCCTCTTTCACCACTATCATCCCTGTCTCTCTCTCCCCCTCCACTTTGTAAGTGGCCCAACACAGGGTTAAGACTGCAAGTCAACTTTGAATGTATATATTTTTTTCACATTTTGAAGTTAACACTCTTGAGGAAGTTCATAGTGTAAGTTGAGTTATCAATGGTTTATGCTAACTTTTCCCTTTTAAAGCTATTAATCATCACACGAATATCTAACATTTTCATAAGGACATTCTGAACCATTTGTTACCAGGTATTATATGATCACAGCTGTCTCTCTATACGGCATCCCACCCCGTGCTTCTGCATTGCTTGCTGTTTGGGGTTTTAGGCTGGATTTCTGTATAGCACTTTGTGACATTGGCTGAAGTTAAAAAGGCTTTATAAATACATTTGATTGATTGATTGATAAGAGCTCTCATATTTGTTTCATGTAGTCCTTTTCCATCAGATTGCCCTTTAAAAGGCTCAGCAGTAACAGAAAATAACGTATTCTATGAAGCCCAATTGACACAGGTAGGGTTGCGAGAGGAGGGTATATTACTGGAAACTTGAAGTTTACCAGTAAACTAACAGAATTTTGGTAGCTTTCAAGTTTTGGGGGGAATTTTATAAGATGACATCTATTGTCCTTTTTGGATACTTCAGATTATCACATATATAAAATAATACAAAATAACATGATATTAAAACATTTTATGTCAAAGCTGTAAAACATTATCCTAAATATTAACCATTTGGGTTTAATATGAGCGTTTCAGCATGAAATATCCTTTTACAAAGTGTTGTGTTGGAAAGGCCTATGGGCAATTCCATGGCCCAGAAATATTTTTGGTGTCTCAGGCAATTCTCACACTGAAACTTAATTGTGAGGAAGGATGTTTGATATGCTTTCTAAATATGTATCACAAACCATTTGTTAAAAGAAAAACATAGTTAAAAGTGGCAATTTTAGGTCCTTTTTAGACCTACAGTGCCTTCAGAAAGTATTCACACCCAGTGACTTTTTTCACGTTTTGTTGTGTTACAGCCTGAATTTGATTACATTACATTTAGATTTTTTTGTCACACACAATATGAATTGGTTGGTGTATCAATACACCCAGTCATTAGATACAGGCATCCTTTCTAACTCCTTGCCGGAGCGGAAGGAAATCGCTCAGGGATTTTCACCATGAGGCCAATGGCGACTTTAAAACAGTTACATAGTTTAATGGCTGTGATAGAAAACTGAGGATGGATCAACAACATTGTAGTTACTCCACAATGCTAACGTAATTGACAGAGTGAAAAAAGGAAGCCTATAGAGAATAGAAAATATTCTAAAACGTTCATCCTGTTTACAACAAGGCACTAAAGTAATACTGCAAAAAATGTGGCGAAGCAATTCACTTTTTGTCCTGAATACAAAGTGTTATGTTTGGGGCAAATCCAATACAACACATTACTGAGTACATTACTGAGTACCACTCTCCATATTATCAAGCATAGTTGTGGCTGCATCTTTTTATGGGTATGCTTGTAATCGTTAAGGAATGGGGAGTTTTTTAGGATAAAAAAGAAACTAAATGGAGCTAAGCACGGGCAAAATCCTAGAGGAAAACCTGGTTCAGTCTACTTTCCAAAAGACACTGGGAGATGAATTCACCTTTCAGCAGAACAATAACCTAAAACACAAGGCCAAATCTATACTGGAGGTGCTTACCAAGAAGACAGGGAATGTTCCTAAGTGGCCGAGTTACATCAAGGGTTGTGAATACTTTCTGAAAACACTGTACATGCCTCCTGTAAAAAATAAAATTCACTAATTGCTCTAAAAAAGATCTGATGTGAATAGATCTGATGTTTGGTCAAAAGACCAATTATTGGAAAAAATGAGAATTTGTCTGCCTGTCTAAACGCAACCTATGATATGTGAACTGTACAGGATACAGACATCAAAAGGGCACTTTTGAGATATTGATATTACTATTTTCAATGTTAAATAAGAATCTAGACTTACTTCATATTTTAGAGCACACTATAAGGAGTATAATGACAAGATGTTGTCTGTATCATGTACGGTTCACAGATCAAAGGTTCTGACAGGAGGCATGTATAGGTCTTAAAAAATACAAATGTTAAAAGTTCATTCCTCCCAATGAAGTTTTTATGTGAGAATTGAGTGAAAAATCGGAGAAACCCAAAATATTTTTGGGCCATGATGTCGTGGAATTAACTAGAGCAGTTTTCATGTTGAGTCATGTTGGATCAACAGTGCACTCCAATCTTTAGATTTCTTTCTGAGTGTATGAAGCCAATGCAGTGCCACTATGGCATTCCTAGAAATGGTACACATGATAAAAAAAACATGGGGCTAAACTGACATGGTGTCATAACAAATGTGACACACTTGTATTACATGTGGATATACTGAGGACTGACAGAAGATATAAACTGAGAAAAAATAAGAAGTAGATGCATGCTAGCTGCAGTGTGGCTTCTGAGGTTAGTGTGTAAAGGTTTCTGCTATGTGGTGGAGCAGAGGTTACAAACAAAGTCACCATATACCTGATGGACCTCTGGTCTCTCATTCTACAATTTTAGTGTCGCTATTGCGCTATTAAACACAGAAACATGTTGTGCGTCATTAAAAAAAAGAGCATTATGCTACCATGTACATAGTCAAGGATGTCCATCCTGCAGTTGATTTGTTGGTTCTTTGTTGTTT
The DNA here is from genome assembly GCA_023634145.1 of Thymallus thymallus. Lineage (NCBI taxonomy): Eukaryota > Metazoa > Chordata > Actinopteri > Salmoniformes > Salmonidae > Thymallus > Thymallus thymallus. Next base: position 19,412,284 of record CM042414.1, read on the forward strand.
GCATGATACTATTGGTGTTAGAAATGGATCTCATTTTGTTGTTGAAGACTTGTTGCATAGTAAGAGCAGATAAAAAAAAAAAAAAAAAAAAAAGCAGTAGCCTAACGGTTAACACTGAAATACCTACAGTATCATAGATCAGAATTGTTGTATGAATTTTCCCTTGAATTTAAGGAAGACACCACTTTGCTTAGTTGCACTTTGACTGCATTTCAATGAGACTTTGAAAAAACATAAAGGAATACATTATCATCTAATTTGCCAGATCAAAAGATTTCTTGCGACTGCTAATATGCTCCACTGTGTCACATTTAAGACACATCCGCTTTATCTTAACATAAAAAGGCTGGAGTCCCGATGGCAGACCTTTAGTTTTCTTGCAGGGTGTATGAATTGTGAGAATTACTAGATATTTACAGCATGCGTAGATGATGGCCTTGAGATAGAAGTTTAAAACGCTTCAAGCCTCTCTCTCCATCTGAATAGTATCCTGTCTTGCACTGTAAGCGCCAAGCATTTTGTACAGGCAATACAAAGTCAGGGCTGCATGCTCTGGGTGTGTCTTTTTTGTTTCTTATCACTGTCACTGATAAATGTATGCTGCTACTGTTGAGAAGGCAATCTGATAAGGATGTTAGAGTATCAGCAGGATCGTACAGTGGGATCTGTGGGCCATTCGTATAGGCACTAGCCACGGTTACGAGGTCGCGGAACATATCCCAAAACATTTGGTAGAAAACAATGGTATTTGCTCAGACATACACATACAAAAGTATAGAATTGAATCCCACCAGGTGTCTCCTGAATAATAAACAGAGTTGCTTGTGTTTGGGGATCTGGAGGTCAAAGTCCCCAGTGGGACCCCATGCAGTCAGTAAGTACAGCAGCGAGGGGTGGGAAGAGTCAGGCCTCCTGCAGCTGGAGGGAGAGCGGCAATGTGGGCTGGAGGAAGAGCCAGGGGCCTGACTGTATCCTCGTTTTTCTGCCTGTCTGTGAAGCCTTCTGAACCTGGACAGCTGGAGGGATGTCATAATTCCCATTATCCTCCAGCACACACCATATGTATTGCCAGTGAAGGGAAGTGACCTAACACCCTCTTCTGGTTTGAAAGCTGGCCGGGTCCAACTCATGACTCTGACTCGAGTTCAAAGTCCCACCATCTCTCTGCTGTGAGGGCAGTGTTTGAGCAGGATGACCAGTGTTTTGTTTTGAAGCTGAGCAGGAAACATGCATTATATCTGTCCATTTTAAGTCATTAGGGACGCTACGGGTAGGGGGTTTAAGTCCACTAGGTTTTGTATTCAGCAGAACAAGCTTTCGATCTTGTCTTCACTCACCTTTGCTTTGACACTGTAAAATGTTCTCAGAAGTAGGTACAGCCCAAAAAACATTTCTCCGTACTATGCTACTACTAGGCCAGTGTAAGGGAAGAGACTTGACCCCTGCCATATAAGGAGAAGTGGAAGGCGGGGCAGGGACGTGTCACAAATACTTGGCTGGGCATGACATCATCCCTTGGCCATTACAGCCCTGGCAGCATCCAACCATGGAAAACATGACACCACTCCTGTAGTAAAACATGTAGTCTCACAATCACAACTTAGTTAGTTCTGGGAGCAGTAATACATTACAGGTTATCACCTGGAATGGAAAAAACATTTGTAGATGTTTGAAAGTGAGCTGTTTTGGTATGGTGATCGATATTAGGGCATTTTTCTGTCTTTAATCCCTGTCCTGGCGGCAGTAGTTGTACCCTACTCTCCGTCTCTGTCTCCAGAGCCTAGATCTCTGAAGCCTCTGTGTGAGAGTGTGTTGAGTCTGCCAGCTGTCTGTGCCCTCCCTCCCTGCCCCTGTCCTTCTCTTTACCAGTCCAGTCCCTCTCTGCCTGGCAGCAGACTGTGTGTTGCTGATCCAGGTGAAATGGTAGACTAGACCCACTGGTCTATCAGCTGTTCTCTAGCTGTACTCGGCCAGTGTCACACTCAGTGCTCTCCAGCTTGTTCCTAATCCCCCCCCCTGTCACTGACCCAGCTGCCAACAGAGTTCAGACCATGCATGGGGGGAGAGGCATCCGTCACCAGCAACTGGGCCTCAGTCAGGGCCACAGGCTATCACAGAACAGTTGGGATTCCTGGAGAGGCAGGCAGCAGGGCCAGTGGGTTTATCTCAATGTTCTGGGGTGGTGTGTGTGAGGGTATGTATGGATGTGAGGGTATGTTTGTTTGATGACCTGTCAAACTGCCTTATTTCTTGGTGTGGTGATCACAATCCGTCTGTCCTATTGACTTTTAAAAGGAATGGGTTTGATTTGGTATAATATCGACTCAGAGGAAATTTAGGAGATTCCAAAAGGCTGAGCTGTGCACGTACAAAACAAAACAATTGAATCAGCTGTACATTCTCATCCATACACAATTCCTATTGTTCTCCAGCACCGGTACATTATGGAGGTACTGAATCATTATGCAAAGTCAATTCTTCCTGGAATACCTAAAAATATTCATAATATTGTTTATTTGATGTCGAGCCCCTTGCTTAAACAATACATTCTTGCATAATTTTGAGACAGGTTTTCATCTTTTGTTCAGATTTAGTGTTCTGAGCAACGAACAACAAGTAGTGATAATACTTTAATATGACTCATTTTCTGTTCCCTTTGTCCTGTAAGAGCGTAGAGTTTCCAAGGATATGCCCCCGTTCAAACGCTGATTGCATAAACACCAGGCAGACAATGTTTATATAAGAGCACATTTTTTATTTCAGAGTGAAAATTGTTACTCAGCTTTGGCTTGGTGTTGAAGTAAAATGACCTTGCATCCCATGAACGTTGTGGTTGTGTTTAACGTTATCTCTACTGCTCATCTTTCCTCTTCTCCCTGTATTTTTTTTTAACAAAAGCCCATTTACAGTAAACGGAAGATGTTTTATCATGCCAAAAACACTAAACATCAAATTGAAACCAGAGAACATAAAAATAAATGGTCGAAAATTAGGGCTTACGTTGTAATGGAAACAAGTGGTTTCGCCTTGCCAACGTGACATGGATTTATTGGCTGTATGTTGAAATCAGTCTATTCCACAAATTACAATTGCAGTTGTTTAGCATTAGAAAATCTTCAAACCGTTGTGCTTTTTCCTCAAGGGATTAGTGTTACATTTTGTCATTTCCACGATCATCCATGTAGGCCTAGGTCTGTGTGGAGTCATATTATTAAAAAAAAAATCTAATCAGTGTTGAACCTTTTACAGTTATTATGAGTCATAACGGTCCATGCTGCTTGGGTTGCATAAACATTTTATGTAATGGAACACTGAGCAACAGAGGGATGGAGAGCATGAGAAAAATGGAAAAGAAAATCAAATATTTATTCCAAGCCATTTTTAAACTTCCATTAAAAGAAGCACCAGTGCTCTGTTGACCAGGACAGGAATAAACACACTAACTATACAGGATGTGTACAACACAACATGGTAAACTCAGAGCAGTTACATTTTTTTTGTGTAGTTAAATTTACCCGCTGTTGATCAAACAACATATTTGAAGGAGAATGAAATATCTAAACTGAATCGGAATGTCTCATCTGGATATTCAGTGAATTCAGAGAGGGGATGAGAGCGGGGAACTGTAGTGCTGCCGAGACACATTAATGCATGACGTCCCTAACATCCTTACACAGCGTATTCCCCCAGGACGAAGATCTTGATTCATCTGTGCTGTTTACCATTTCAGTGTTGCGTTCTGTGGAACATCAAAAGGCTGCCATGCCACTTAACACTACTTGCAGGGTGCCTGGGGGGCTGGGGGTAGGGGGCTGTCGCACCCTTCTGCGTTGGCGTGATTATCTCTCCCTGGTGAGAAGTCCCTGTGATGATGGACAACCATGCAAATGAACACATACCACCACATCACACAGACAACAGGTCCACAGTCCACACATGGCCTGCCATGCTAACATTTAGGATGCATGAATTTGGGTGTGGGTGCATGCATGTTTACAGGAAACTCTGAAAATGGGCTTTTCCTGATATCTCTGAAAAGTTGAAGTTATGAATGATGAAGTAAATCGACATAACTGTACAGAAAACGGAATGTGCAGTCTGGGAATTTCTTTTAGACCTGTGACATCTGTGACTCCATCAGAATAATTTAGAAAAGGAGAACTTGGTGCGCTGTGACACTTGAAGTGCTCATCCTGAGAGAATGTCAGATTCTGACGCTGACTCGACTGTAAATTCACAGGTAAAATTGACATACTGTCATAAGAGATGTTGGTGATAAAATGTTTTTGGAGAGAGGTTTTGGCCCCGAGACAGAGATGTTAAGTGACTGTGTTTGTCCGTTACTGTTAATTTGATGTGTGTAGTTAGACACTTTTGTCAGTTTCATTCTTGCAGTAGAATATTACATTTTGATTGATTTTAGAAGTGATTTGTGATTATCACATAACAAGGTATTAAGGTTAATGGAGCAGTAATACATTTGGGGCTTCATCCAAGAACAGCAACAGTATCATTTAGGATAGCATTAATGTATATCATGGATTTCTCAATTGCCAAAACCAGATCTTTTAATTAAGAATAATTAAATACTCCAAGCTTGCATCCATTTCTTCTTGCTAAAACTTCTACAACAATTATCATAACGAGATTAACCTTGAGAGCAGCTTCTATCTCAAGGCCATCAGACTGTTAAATAGCCATCACTAGCCGGCTTCCTCCTGGTTACGCAACCCTGCATCTTAGAGGCTGCTTCCCTATATACATAGACTTGGAATCACTGGCTACTTTAATAATGGAACACTAGTCACTTCAATAATGTTTACATACGGCTTTACTCATCTCATATGTATATACTGTATTCTATTCTACTGTATTTTAGTCAATGCCACTCCGACATTGCACGTCCTAATATTGATATATTTCTTAATTCCATTCTTCTACTTTTAGATGTGTGTGTATTGTTGTGAATTGTTAGATACTACTGCAATGTTGAAGCTAGAAACACAAGCATTTCGCTACACCCTCAATAACATCTGCTAAATATGTGTATGTGACCAGTAACATTTGATTTGATTTGATTTGAGAATGAGAGTGGCCTCTTCACATGAAATGGATACAACAGTTAGGAGAGGGTCATCTCTTTATCCTTGAGAAACTGAGAACCCATTCATCGGCTCGGCTCGAAAACCTGACTGACGCAAATGGATCATTGGGAATAGAATTGTCCCTGCAGTAATTATGTTACAACGCTGCTGCTACTGCACACAACCAGAGAGACGGGGCTGGGGCTGGGGGGGGCGAACTCTTCCTCAAATCCATCTCAAGGTTTTATCCCCGTTTCCTCTATATTTCATTTAAGTTTGCACAGAAACGCATGTGCGCTCACATACTGACACTCGCACACAAACTCCAGCACAACAACATCTCTTTAGACTGTGAAATTTACAAAGCTCTGTTGTCTGAACTTCCCTGCACTGTTCCATGTCTGTAGAAGTTATCTGAACAGTTCAGTGTAACTGGCTCTGTCTGCTAGGTTGTACATGTTGGCAGTGATTACAGTACACGGTATCTCCAGCTTGTTGCAGTTGTCTTACTGGCCTCAGATTCTTCTCACTGTGCCTTCAATCCAGAGGAAAATGTGTATTGGTTTTGTTCTTCCTGCTGGAGAAACATATGAAACATATGCCATATTCAAGTCACTTCAATGGATTTCTCTCATGGACCCCAAGGCATTTAGTCAAAGTCACCTTGCACAGTCCTCTCATCCCCTGACATTACATGACTGACTGAGGGTGTCTGTCTCCTAGCACTCAAGTTCAGTGTCAGTATCTCATGTCCTTTATGTTTCTGGATATGTAGCCTATTATGGGATGTCAGGTAGCCGAGTGGTTAGAGCGTTGGGCCCGCAACCGAAAGGTTGCTGGATCGAATCCCAGAGCTGACAAGGTAAACCCATTGTTCTTAGGCCGTCATTGTAAATAAGAATTTCTTCTTAACTGACTTGCCTAGTTAAATAAAGGTGAAATTAAACAATTTAAAATAATTATCCTTACCATACCTTTGAAACCTGCTCAATTCAGCTGCAATAGAGGAAGACATTCAAACGTAACTATAGGATACCTGTCTTGATTGGCAAGGGTGTGTGTTCTGTTATTGTGCTCTCTCCTAAAGAGATTAGTTTTTTTGCATGTGTCTCCCAGCTTATTGATGGATGTTGTATGATGTGGTGGTCTATAGCTATCTTCCCCCAAGAGAATTGCCAGTTGATCCAGTGGGGTTTTCCTGATGACGTCGTTGTGGAGGTGATAAGTAGCTTTGTCTCTGCGTGCCCCTGTCTGCAGCTCCATCTTCCCAGCCAGAGTTGGACGCTAGCAGGTTGGATGATGGTTTGAACTTGCATTGATCCAATGTGGGATTACAGCTGGGTCAGTGGAGAGTTGAAGTGAGGTAGCAGTCATCATTGTGAGAGATTAACCACTCGCTGCCTGGCCTGCATTGGTCTGACTCCTCAACACAAACACTCTGTAGGCTGTGAATACTGAATACAGAGCTGCCTCCAGAACAAGATTCATGACAAAAAAACGCTAACCTATGCATCATTGTCCCCTACCAGTCACACTCTCATTTGATTAACTTGATCAAGGCAGGCCTTAAATGCATGCTAAAATAGTCATAAAAGTGGAGAAGCGTTTTCATGTCCCAGTAGCCATAAGCTCAATAAACCATTATTCTTTACTATGCAAGCTATACAGAACATGCTCTGGAATATTTGTGTGAGTCACTGTCCAACCCTTGTTGTACTCTAACTTTAATGACCAATGTACAGTATGTCAAGGCTGGATCTACTCACATCATAACAAGGCCTACTTGAATATAACTATTAATTGAAATAAACAAAGGAAAATACTTACTGTCTGTTGGTATCTCAAGGTCATCTTAAAAACACATTTACAATCCATTCCGTCAGTAACATAAAGCCGTTCAAGTTCCTGGGAGTCCATATGGACAACAGGCTGGTAATGGGCTGTCAAAGCTGCTTATTGATCACTGCACCTGTATATAGTCCTTCTGTAAATAGCCCACCCTACTACCTCATCCCCATATTTATTTTATTATTTTCGCTAATCTTGCACTCCAGTATCTCTATTTGCACATCATAATTTGCACATCCTTCATTCCAGTGTTAATGCTAATCTGTAATTTATCTCACCACTATGGTCTATTTATTGTCCTACCTTCCTAACCTTACTGCATTTTGCACTACATTTGCACTCTGTATATAGATTTTCTATTGTGTTATTCACTGTACGTTTGTTTACTGTGTAACTCTGTGTTGTTGTTTTTGTCTCACTGCTTTGCTTTGTCTTGGCCAGGTCGCAGTTGCAAATGAGAACTTGATCTCAACTGACCTACCTGGTTAAATAAAGGTGAAATAAAATAAATAAAAAACACCGGGGCTCTGTACAAAAAGGGCCAGAGCCGACTCTACTTTCTGAGGAGGCTCAGGTCCTTCAACGTGTGCAGTAAACTACTGCATACCTTTTTGCAGTGGTGTGCTGGGGTGCCAACATAAAAGCCGGTGATGCTTCTCGTGTAAATAAGCTGATCAGGAAGGCTAGCTCTGTTCTTGGGATTAGCCTTGACACTCTAGAGGAGGTGGCGGAGGGACGGATCCTGGCCAAACTGCTGGGCATCATGGACAACGTCACCCACCCTCTGCACGCCATGGTTATGACGCAGAGGAGCACTTTCAGTCACAGACTGATCCCACCACGGTGTGCCAGAGAGCGCTACAGGAGGCCCTTCCTGCCGGCGGCTATTAGACTATTTAATGCCTCACCGGGGTGCCGTGCCGTCGGCAACATAGACCTGGAACTGTTGGGATGTTAGGACCTAGTTTAACAATTATGCATCCATCCGTGAGTAACTCTGGTCTGTAATCACTCATTCACTCAGGACCTATTCATTCATTCAGGACTGTATATACATATTCATGTACAGTTGTTATATCATATCACGTGCAATATTGCAAGTAATTCTTGGACTTAACTTACGTAGTCATTCACTCAGGAATGCAAATTAGTATCCTTTCAGTTGTATCTTTTTTCATTAGTTTTAGTATGTCGAATGTGCAATACGTGCATTTATCTGTAATTAATACGTGCATTTATCTGTAATTAAACCCTGCGTACTAAGGACTGTATTTTAAGGGAATTACTATTATTACCCTAAATTATATCATACACACATTTAGCTATTTAAGTATCTCTTCCTGTCATTTACCTGTATAGTTAATGTCACCATGCAATATTCACTTACCTGTAAATGTAACTGTATATTTACCTGTACAGTTAATTTAACCATGCAAAAATATTCACTTACCTGTTCATTTAACCAGTCTGTATATTAAGTAAACTATTATTACCCTCACTCATATCATAGTATTTATATACCATGTATAGTATAGTTAACCATTCACCTTCCACCAATGTATAGTGTACATATTCAGCCATCCACCCATACTATGCAATGTCTTTTTATAGCTTTTTTGCACTCCAGACTTCCATACTTCCGCTCTATGTATCGTGTATCTGTCTTTTGTGTACTTTTGTTCTGGCATTTTGCACCTGCCCTGTGTTTTTGTTGTAGCTGATTGACAAAGAAATGTCCCCTCGGGGATCAATAAAGTATCTATCTATCCATCTATCCATCTATCTATTACTCAATGTAACATTTTCATTATGAGTATTCTCACATAGCTTTTAGTGGTTCATAGTACCACAGCTTTTTACAATGATTCCTAGAAGTTGGTGAGATTTGCAAGTCAAATGTTTTTTTCTTCACAACTGTAATAACAGTATATGGCAAACCTCTTCAGAGTACAGTCTTCACTCGTATTTCACATTCATGCTTTAACATTTTTTTTTTGCCAAGCAATTAATTTTAAACTTTTCATGTCCCAGTAGCAATAAGCTCAATAAACCATTATTCTTTACTATGCAAGCTATACAGAACATGCTCTGGAATATTTGTGTGAGTCACTGTCCAACCCTTGTTGTACTCTAACTTTAATTACCAATGTACAGTATGTCAAGGCTGGATCTACTCACATCATAACAAGGCCTACTTGAATATAACTATTAATTGAAATAAACAAAGGAAAATACTAACTGTCTGTTGGTATCTCAAGGTCATCTAAAAAAACACATTTACCATCCATTCCGTCAGTAACATAAAGCCATTACTCAATGTAACATTTTCATTATGAGTATTCTCACATAGCTTTTAGTGGTTTAAAGTACCACAGCTTTTTATAATGGTGTGGTTTTAACTCAATGTTCACACAATGGTTCCTAGAAGTTGGTGAGATTTGCAAGTCAATTGTTTTTTTCTTCACAACTGTAATAACAGTATATGGCAAACCTCTTCAGAGTACAGTCTTCACTCGTGTTTCACTTTCATGCTTTAAAAAGCAATTCATTTTAAACTTACTGATCATATTGAAAAATATCTACATATTTCAGTTTACCCCATAGGTTTATGTTTTGTGGACATTACATATGTGCAATTTATTTATAACAGTGTCATAGTCCTCATATAGTAATCGTCTTAGCTTCTCATAGCTTCTTAGCTTCTTTTTTTCGAGTCATTGTCTAGCAAGATAATATCACCCCAATACATGTTTTATAGGTAAAGTTAACAGGCTGTAGAAAGTCCAACACGGGCACATATTTAAACATTTTATTTAGCTCACTAGGCAAGCAGCTCTCCCTCTCTTTCTCAAAGCCCATTTCTCACTAATTTTTGTTCACACAGCCCTTTGGTAGATCTTATTAATATCTCATTAGTTGCCTTGGAAACAGGTGAGGGAATGTACAGAGTGAGAGAGAGAGAGGGAAAGAGATCGAGAGGGAGTGAGAGAAAGGGAGATAGATGAGAGGGAGACAGAGATAGAGAGGGAGTGAGAGAAAGGGAGATAGATAGAGGGAGAGGGAGAAAGAAGGAGAAGGAGAAAGAGGAATGGAAAAAGTGGTTTGTGAAGGATCAGCCGTGTGTCAGATTAGCATCAGGAGACATTAACACTAGTGATGCTGCTTCTGGGTACACAATCCTTCGTCTCCCTGCTGGAGTGGGAGATAAGCGTGCAATCACAAAGGGAAGTGTGGGAGTGGGAGAGAGAGAGAGGCTGGCTCGCCCCCACTCGCCCCCAGGCCAACAGCCCCATTTACAGGTACAGCACAGCCTCATGATAGGAAGAACAAAGAGTTGGGGTGTTCATTTCTTATGTCAGGGTCTCATTGAAATTAAGCAGCAGAACCGTGAGGGTTTTCTTTGCTACGTGTTCCACTCCGCTTAAAGCCTTGCAAACTGGAACTGAGCCATTTCCATACTCAAGTTTTGGAGTTGAAATTAATATTGCTACTGTTTTACATGGTTGTTTTCTTGTTAAGTATGAAATTGCATAACTCATCATTATGTAACTCAGGATATGTTTCAAGGCATTATCAGTATTGGCCAAAACAAGGAAAGGCCTGACGTCTAACTGAATAGAAAGTGGTTGAGTGTGTGGTGTGGCAGCATGTGCCTGTCCAGCCTGTCTAATGACCCTGTACTGTAAACATAATAAACACACAGAGAGAATCAACAGGAGATGGAGTAGTGTTGTTGTTTAGTCTCAGACTTAAAGTCAGGAAAGGATCAGAGAGGAAGGTTGTCCCCAAGGCACACTCCTTCCCTTTTTTCCCTCCCTCCCTTCTTCCCTCCCTCCCTCCCCTGCAGTGGCCATTTAGAGGGGTCCTGAAAAACAGGAAGTGGAGAGGCAGGAGGTTGATTCTTGTCTGCCCACACAGTGGCCTGGCCCTGTGGTAGGATAGTCAAATGAGGTCGTCACACACAGGAAGCACAACTGTCATGGCTTTGGCTGCTGTCCATCACAGTCAGAGGAATAATGGAAATGGGGAAGGTTGTCTTCATATTAAACACTCAATAAGTCAGACAGTACAGTACACATGTTTGAAAGTGCAGAGTCTTTGAAGCAAGGAAGAGCTGAACATTCAAAGCATTAGATGCTTTTCTTGGGTTTAAGTTAAGATATATCATTGTAACCACATCATGCTCTGGATATAGTATTAGTCTCTTGTTGTAGTCGATAACAGAATAATAACATGGTCAATAACAGGGTCAATAATAGCTCATTTGTTCTCATCCTTTTTATGAAATAAACCATGTAGGATGTCATTTTTTTGTGTTGGTCAGCAGTGTGAGATGTAATGTAAGGTTAAGTAACGCTAGGCCTACAGCTTTGTATCTACGTGCAGAGCTTATTCAGGCTTACTGACTGAGACGAAAGAGTGAGCGAGGCGGATGTGCTGTGTTCAGTAATTACAGTGGTAGTGGAGTATGTTTTATTGAGTGTGAAAGGGCCGACCCCGTCACCAACCCTCACAGTCTCCCAGAGGCCTGTCTCGGGGGAGGGAGGAGGGGACAGAGAGATGGAGAGTGGCTGCTACTGGGCTTCTCTCTCTGGGCCTGTCTCTCACACACACAGAAACACACAACAAAAGTGGTCAAACATCACTCCAACTTAGATGAAGACCAATGATCTACAGGGGCTTTTTAAACTGAACAACACTGCACAACATCGTTCCACTATTTTAACAGCTTCACTACACTCAGTTCGTAGTCGTGAGTTAGGCTTGGTTTCGTCTGGACATTCTGTGGGACATGTAGTTGCTATTGATTTTGATGTCAGCCTGATAGAGACATATTCACTCTGATCTCTGTGGTGCAAATGTTTGGTAAGCAACCTTTCAGATTTGCTGGACCGGTCTAAAGACAAAGTGGTCCAGGTGTATATTATCGAGGTCTTCTATGGTGAGATGTATATGTTTTCATTCTTACAAGCAAGGTTAAATGGACAGAATCATCCTATCAAGCACCATTAGCATTGAGTAATGCTTTAAAGGGATAGTTCAGTTTACCTCACCTTATGGATCCAATTGTTGTATGGGCCTGGAGAGCAAGGTTATTATAGTTTTGTGATTTTATATTAGTTTTTACATTTTAGTTTCAGTTAGTTTTCAGACCTGATTTACTAGTGTTATTTAATTGTAGTTAGGATTGCAAAGCTACAGGTAATTTACCAAAGTTACCGGAATCTTTAGTAATTTTTGTAATTGACATAAAATCTATGGCAATCTATCATAACTTTGGTAATTTTTACTTGAATAAAAAAAGTATTCATATATAATATATATTTTATATATCTGTGTCCATATTGTCCATGAGTTTCTAGTAGATAGACCATATGGTTCAAGAGAAAATAGCCTAAATAATTATAAAAGCATTGAATCAATGGCATAATTTTCAATTATAAACTAGGTGGTTCGAACCCTGAATGCTGATTGGCTGAAATCTGTGGTATATCAGACCGTATACCAGATAGATAGATAGATAGATAGGTACCATGGGTATGACAAAAAAATACTTTTTACTCTTTGTTATTACTTTAGCTAGCAGTTTGTAATAGCAATAAGGCCCGAGGGTGTGTTTTATATGGACAATATACCACAGTGAAGGGCTGTACTCCGTGTTGCGTGATTGTGTTAGCTGTGTAGTTGTCTAGCTAGCCAGGTAAAATACATAGCCTCCATAGCAACCTTTTTTGTTTGCCATAGCAACCTGCAAAGTTATTGAACTACCTGGTGCAAAAAATATGTTCGAAGGAAACTCTCTTGCCCATGTTTACAGCAATCCAATGATTTTAACTTAATCATCTAGTAGTACATGTAAGAATTAACTTAGATATTAGGGCTGGGAATTGCCAGGGACCTCACAATACGATATTATCACAATACGTAGGTGCAAGACGATATGTATGTCTCACGATTCTATATGTATTGCGATTCGAGACTGCGATTTGATGTTCCAAACATATTGCTCACTATACAGTCTTCTGCAGAGAGACAAAAGAGAGCATGATAAAATGAGTTTTGATCAGTGATGGAAATAAAAGTGCTGAAAACATGTATTTAAAAAGAAGATGGAGAACAAGCTTTAGAATGGAAAAATACAGGAGTTCTGGCGCTAGCCAGTGGTGTAGTGGTGCCTGGAGAAGTGAGCGCTCTAATTTTGGCAAACTTTTTCCAAATGGCCCGCCCGGCAGAAAAACATGTTCTAAGTCCATAACAATGCTTAAACCACATTTGAGAGTAGTTACCCTTTAGTTCAAGTGTGCAGGCCGCTAGTACTATTGTTTGAGTAGGGTACTTCTGCACATGGTACTTCTGTAGCACATGAGATGGATTGATGCAAATAATCAGGGTATCATTCTGACAGGTAGGCATAGGATACTTTGTAGCTGGTTAACATTTAATAGAGAAGGTTTTGGGGAAAGTATTTCCATCTACCAGAAGACGGTTAGGCCTAGCATTAGCATCTCTATATTTTTCCTGTTCCTTAACTGTTTAAAACCTGGATGTTTTACTTCATATTATGAAGCATGTCTTACCTTGCTTCAAAGTAGCCCATAGACAAAATCCCACCATAAAACATTGAGGCAATAATGTTTCTAAAGACTTACTCATATGTGTTCTCCTATTCTATTGGTTTTCTTTCAACTTTCTTTCATTGTCTAGCAGCCAAAGGCATTATATCCTAATCATATTGGCAACCCATGATGGTTGTTGCATCCACTTTCTAACGGATATTTCCATCTCTATCCATGAAAACACTTGCATGTGCGGTGTGCATTTTAGAACAGTGTTTTCCTGCAAATTGCATTTTGGAACATTCACGCGTAGGCCTACTGCCGTGTGTACATTTCTGCGCCTAAAATGTGAAGAAATAGTAGTTTATCAACATTCTTAGCTAAACATTCCGATCTGTTCCATCAGCCCTATTAATTGATACGCCATATACCTCCACTACACTACTCTCATCCACTCTTCTGGCCCGGCCCTGCCCCTCTCTGCTCTGTCACCCAACAAGGTTAGGACAGGTCGCACAGCCGAGACTACAACTCTCCTCTCTACCTACCTAACTCTTACACCTGTGAACAATGCCTCACTTCACATCCATCAAGCAGTTAACCCAAAAGCATTATGAATTATGGATGAAATGTAACTTTTTGTGTAGGCAGTTATGTGAAAATAATTGATTTTGATTAAGTAATCAACACATGCTACAGATGTGCTGATACATATAATCCATCAGTAAAGAAACAGTAAAGGTATTGATTGTCTGTCTCCCATCTGGTTTCTCTTTTGAGAAGTATGCTTTAACATTCACCAGTTATTATCAATTATGCTAAAACTGGTCTGTATTTTTGTAATGGCAAACAACTTTTACTGTGTTAATTATTACCCTTATCCAAGTGAAATTCTTCAAGTAAATCTAGGTTTACAAATAGAATAAGAAAACATATTTAGACATATTTTCTTCAGAGAGTAGCTGTACTAAGCAGAGTGCCGCACACCTGGTGTCTGAGGGACCTCAGCTTGTCATCTTATATTTATGTAACAGAAATGTCACGACACAAGGCATTACTCCACAAGAAGCTGTACTGTCCTGCACTGCTATGACAGATCCTCTCACAGTTTAGAGACATGGTGGAATGTGTGTTATTTTACTGGTATTAGATATAGGCCTACTGTACAATAGTGTCAAGACAAGCAAGATAACTGCTTTTCAAAGTATGAGACAGACGGACAAAAACACTCATATAGACACACCAGTAGAAATAGTGTCAGTATGAGTATTTGGCAACGGTGAATAAAAAAAGAACACTGTCGTTCTCACTGGTGTGTTGTGATGTGGTTTAGGGAAATTCCTCATGGGGTTTTACATGGTTACTTTCCTTACTGTGGACAGCCATGCGTGGGTTAGTTTGCCTAACAGTGGAGGTTAGATTCAGACAGCCAGACACTATAATGCTAGTGTGCCAAACCCCCAAATTACTTTGTGCCACTGGAACTGGCCTTTTCTGGTCCCATGATGTTAGTCAGCTCTCAAGTGTAACCACACTGTAGTCTGTAATGCTGAATGTATCTCTGGACGTGGGCTAAATACGTTCACTTCATTCAGAGGTTCTGCTCTATGGTGAAATGTAGTTGTATATGCTTGTACATTATGTTCATGTGTCAGTGATGAATGCTACTCCAGGGAGAGGTATATATCTCTCTTAGAGCAGAGGAGCAGTTAGAGGGCAGAGTTCATAAGGCAGGCTGAAATCTGAACCAGTGGCCAGGCTGGCAGGTTACAGAGCACCTCACGTGGGAACTACCTCATCCACCTCAGAGGATTTAAACCTGAGGATGTCAACCTGAGACTAGGTGCACTCTTAATCATCTTAAGAGCAAAGCTGGCAGCATACCTGGGTCAGATGAGGAAGAGTGAAGCTCTGTACTCTCTGAGAGAGAGAGAGAGAGAGAGAGAGAGAGAGAGAGAGAGAGAGAGAGAGAGAGAGAGAGAGAGAGAGAGAGAGAGAGAGAGAGAGAGAGAGAGAGAGAGAGAGAGAGAGAGAGAGAGAGAGAGAGAGAGAGAGAGAGAGAGAGAGAGAGAGAGAGAGAGAGAGAGAGAGAGAGAGAGAGAGAGAGAGAGAGAGAGAGAGAGAGAGAGAGAGAGAGAGAGAGAGAGAGAGAGAGAGAGAGAGAGACTTGGTTGGGAGTCATCACCAGCTCTACATGGCAAGGTGCACTTCAATAACAGCTCAATGCAGTAATTTCTGCTCTTAGTTTGAAATGCTCTTAAAAGTCTTATCATTGGTTTTGAATCGGGCCTATTCAACACTAAGGACATATCAATTGCATTTAGCTTTTTCCAAACAGTTTCCCCTTTAAGTCTGTGTTCTGCCAGTGGCTCCAGCTGCTGTGGAAGTGCATGTGGGGACATAAGGAGACGTCATGTTCTCCGGTCGGTCTAAGATCCTCTCTTTATGTGTCAGGGAATGGAATACAGAGTCCTTGGCTGCTTTGATGTGCCTGAGAAGAGATCACTGAGTGTTATGCTGTTCCTTCCTCCCTCTCTCTCTCTCTCTTTCTCTCCCTGCAGATTGTGGTGTGGTCACGAGAAGGACAGAGCGAAACCGAGAAGAGAGAGTAGAGTGTTGTACAATGTGCTAGGAGTGAAGGAAAGAAGACGAGCTCTGTTGTTTTTCTGATATTCTTGAGGTGTCAGAGAGACCCAACAGGACGCAGAGATGGGACGGAAGAAGATACAGATCACGAGGATCATGGATGAGAGGAACAGGCAGGTCAGTGTCACCCCCTCATGCCCCCTACCCTGCACTCAACATTAAGAACCCTTGCTCTCGCTCGCTCTCTCTCTCTCGCTCGCTCGCTCTCTCTCTCTCGCTCGACACACAGGCTAATGGCAGTAGACTACTGTTGACCTGTATGGAGTTGAAAACAGGAGTTAACTTCTCACAATTTACCACCTGTTTTGAATTCTTGACAGGGACTCAGAGTGCCCACTGACTACACAGGACCAGGCATGTGCCCTTTTGGGTGGTGGTATATAATTTCGCACGCCTTGTATCTAAACATGCGTGGCTTGAGATGTGGTCACCGGTCGAGTGTCTGTAGCTAGATACCTAGTTTAAATATCAACAGTACTGCCACAGCAGCATAACATTTGAGTAGCACTTGAAAACACTTGATTTAAAGATGTTAAAGATGGTGCCGTACTGTATGTTCTCAGTTTTTCAAGCTTTATTTTTACTTTATTTTCCCGAAATGTATCCACTATAATTTCTTATAACTGACAATAACTTTTGAACATCAGATTGGCAGTTACAGTGCCTGATAGATATAAGAAAGGTCAGGAAACATTTTTTTTTTTTTTACATGTATTTTTGTCACTAAACAGTCCAAGCCGGGGAGGGGGGTTCTACTAAGCTATATGGAATTGTTTTAAGAAGGTCATACCAAAGATAATTTTGCTATTTGAATTTGAGAGAAATACGGAGGATTAGAAATGATTATATATTTTTTAATGTATTTAACTCCTTAATTTTGGCACTAAACAGTCTCCATATACTGATTTTGGCTTTTACTACTAAAGCCCATAGAAACATGTTGAATAACACATTCATAAATGGCAAAAAGGACAATCAAAACAATTTATAATAAGAAAGGTTTTGGAGTGTCTGTTCTAAATCTAGTACCAGTCATAAGTTTGGACACACCTACTCATTCAAGGGTTTTTCTTTATTTTCTACTATTTTCTACAGTAGAATAATAGTGAAGACATCAAAACTATCACATTTTTCTATGTAGCCACCCTTTGTCTTGATGACAGCTTTGCACACTCAATCGACTCAAGGGGGTTAAACTGACGGATATTTTATATTATGCTAATTAGATTTCCGCCTGGTCGCGGACATCGACCTTAAAGGGTTAACATAATTTTTTTAAATGACTACCACATCTCTGTATCAAACACATACAATTATCTGTAAGGTCAATCAGTTGGGCAGTGCATTTCAAAGGCCAGGGAGGTTTTCCAATGCCTCGCAAAGATGGGCAGCTATTGGTAGATGGGTAAAAAAACATTGAATATCCCTTTGCACATGGTGAAGTTATTAGTTACACTTAGGATGATGTATCAATACCCTGCCATTCTTCATTCACGGGCGATAATGCCGGCGAGGATGAGCGCTGGAGAGGAGGAGGGACCGCCGCTCTGCGTGGGGCATTCGTTACAAATACACCCAGTCACTACAAAGATACAGGCGTCCTTCCTAACTCAGTTGCCGGAGAGGAAGGAAAACACTCATGGATTTCACCATGAGGCAAATGGCAACTTTAAACAGTTACAGAGTTTATGGCTGTGATAGGAGAAAACTGAGGATGGATCAACAACATTGTAGTTACTCCACATTACTAACCTAAGTGACAGAGTGAAAATAAGGAAGACAATAAATTAATTCAGCAAAAAATGTGTCAAAGCAATTCACTTTTTGTCCTAAATACAAAGTTTTATGTTTGGGGGAAATCCATAACAACACATTACTGAGTACCATTCTTCAGCATGTGTTATGAGTATGCTTGTAGTCATTAAGGACTGGGGAGTTTTTCAGGATAAAAAATAAATGGAATGGAGCTAAATACAGGCAAACTTCTAGAGGATAACCTGTTTTAGTCAGCTTTCCACCAGACACTGGGAGATGAATTCACCTTTCAGCAGGACAAGTACAGTTTTGACTTAAATCTACTTGAAAAACTATGGAAAGACCTGAAAATGGTTGTCTAGCAATGATCAACAACCATTTTGACAAACCTTGAAGAATTTAGAAAATAAAAATGGGCAAATGTTATACAATCCAGGTGTTGAAAGCTCATAGAGACTTACCCAGAAAGGTTCACAGCTGTAATCGCTGCCAAAGGTGATCCTACAAAGAGGTGTGAATACTTAGGAGAACGGCAAAATTACATCAATTTGTAGGTCATTGAGAGAGGACATCAGTTTTGTATGTGAATCCATGATAACAAATCAGATTATCTTGAGGGACAATCAAGGCGGACAACATGGTTGTGGACTGAATTGCAGAATCTCCACGAAACCTGGATGGGGACAAAGTGAGGGAAATGATCTTGGAGAAACTGAAGATGGACCAAAGGAAGTTTTGAGGTGGAGCGCGCCCACAGGACTGGAAAACCTACAACTGGCCCAGGAGACAGGCCCAGGCCGATAGTGGTCAAGTTCATGGACAAGGTAGCTGTTCTGGAAAGAGCCAAGAACTTGAGAGGAACGTGTAGTACCCTGAAGCTATGTGCCAGAAGAGGAAATAACTTATCCCAGCCATGAAAGCTGCCAGAGCGCGTGGGGACCTTGCTTACATCCGCTATGACAGAATCATTGTCCACCCTCCCTCCCAAAAGCCTGGAAGGGATGAGAGAGCCAAGCCTATGAATTCTTGAAATTGCTTATTCCAATTATGTTAAGAAACGTACTGTTAGAACTGTTTAGGCTCAATGGATTGAGGAGGAATTGAAAAACTGTATGGCTGAAAGAGATGGGGCAAAAGGAGTGGCTAATAAGTCTGGCTGCACATCTGACTGAGCAACTGTGAATAAACTCAACAAAAACAAGAATAAATTGTATTATGAAGCCAAGATCAATTATATAAAGTTATGGGCAGGAAGACTAATTCAACTCCTTTTGTAATCGAATGTTTAGTCTGAGCCTAGAGGAAAGTCTTTGTTATTCCGCTACCCAAGAGTGGTTAAGTGGCCTTTACTGGCTCTATCAGCAGACCTATCAGCTTGCTGCCAGCTCTTAGAAAAACAATAAATGGTGTTTGACCAAATACAATGCTACTTCTCTGTAAAGTAGCATTTTAAACAAATTAACAACATTATTTCAGCATGCTTATAGATAAGGCCACTCAAGATGTACTGCACTGACACAAATAACTGATAATTGGTTGAAAGAAATTGAGATGATGATTGTCGGAGCTGTGCTGTTAGATTTCTGTGCAGCCTTTGATATTATTGACCATAACCTGTTGTTGAGAACTTCTGAGTTATGGCTTTTCAACCTCTGCCATATCATGGATTCAGAGCTATCTAATAGAACTCAGAGGGTTTACTTTAATGGAAGCTTCTCTAATGTCAAACATGTAAAGTGTGGTGTACCACAGGGCAGCTTTTTAGGCCCTCTAGTCTTTTCTATTTTTACCAGCCACTGGCAAATAAACAAAGCATGAGTGTCCATGTATGCTGAGGTTTCAACCATATACGCATCAGCAACCAGTCACTGAATGGGTGGCCAGTGATAAACTGGTCCTGAACATCTCTAAATCCAAGAATATTGTATTTGGTACAAATCATTCCTTAAGTTCTAGTCCTCAGCTGAATCTGGTCATGAATGGTGTGGCTTTAGATGTTAAACTGTCAAAACATATAGATTCAATGGTTGTAAAGATGGGGAAAGGTCTCTCCGTAGTAAAAATGCTCTGCTTTTTTGACACCTCACTCCACAAAGCAAGTCCTGCAGGTTTTAGTTTAATCATATCTTGATTATTGTCCAGTCATATGGTCAAGTGCTGCAAAGAAAGATCTAGTTAAGCGGCAGTTGGTCCAGAACAAAGTGGCACATCTTGCTCGTCATTGTAATCAAAGGGCTAATACTAGGCATGCCAGTCTCTCTTGACTAAGAGTTGAGGAAAGATTGACTGCGTCAAAATTGTTTGCATAGTCAACGTACACACAGCACTGATCCACACACTTACCCCACCAGACATTCCACCAGGGGTCTTTTCATAGTCCCTAGGTCCAGAACAAATTCTAGGAAATGTACAGTTTTATACAGATCCATGAGTGCATGGAACTCCCTTCCATCTTATATAGCGCAAGTGAACAGCAAACCTGGTTTAAAAAAACAAGTAAAGCAACACCTCATGGCACAACGCCTCTTCCCCCATGGGACCTACTTGCTGCGTGTATGTACTGACATGTATGTGTAACTGATAGATGCGCACACACTACATGTTTTTAAATGTAATGTATTTTTCGTTATATGTCGATGGCGTCGGCTAATGGGGATCCTAATAAATATAATAAAATACTTATGTCAATTAGATTGTTTTTGTATTTCATTTTCAATAAATTTGCAACATTTTCTAAAATATGTTTTCACTTGGTCATACAAATTGTGGAATAAGTCAAGGGGTATGAATCATTTCTGAAGGCACTGTACATATCTCAATTCCGGCTTCGACTTCGTCTCGTCTGCCCTGGGCTCTTTATTGAAATTCAACATGATTTTCAAGGTATTCAATAGGAAACGCCAGCGTTAGAGGCAAGAGAGGGGTAAGTCCTGGCGAGATTAAGGCGACGGGAAAACTGGCCCCCATTTCTATCTATTCTATTGGCCAATGTCACTTGATAATAAGATGGATGACTTCTGATCACAGATTTACTATAAACGGGACTCTCGAAACGGCAATATTCTCTGCTTCTCTGAAACATGGCTTTTGGACAAGATACCCCAGCACAGTGGATCTAGGGAAATAGAGAGGTGGAGGGATTTGCCACTCATCAACAATAAATGGAAGTCTCAACCCATTGTTCACCCGTCTTGGTATACTTGAAGGTCAAATGCCGACCCTTCTACCTCCTGAGGGAGTTTTCAGCTGTTGTATACATTCTACCCTTGGACAAGAAACATATGAAGCTGGCACTTAACTAACTGTACAAGGCTATAAATAAATCAGGAAAACTTGCACCTGTAGGCTGCTTTTTATGTTGCTTATGATTTTAATTCTGCATCATTAAGACACGTGATGCTCAACTTCCATCAACACGTCTCCTTCCCCACTAGTGGCGATAAAGTCCTATACCACTGTTACGCTACCCACAAGCAAGCATACAAGGCCCTCCCTCATCCACAATTCGGCAAATCAGATCATGCCTTCGTACTCCTGCTTTATGTTTACAAGCAGAAGCTCAAATAGGAAGTACCCGTGACTCGCTCTGGTGAGAAATGGTCATCAGATTCAGAGACTATGCTACAGGACTGCTTTGCTAGCGCTGATTGGAGTATGTTCTGAGACTCCGCCAATAACATTGAAGCGCTAACCACCTCCGTCACTGGCTTAATTAGGAAATGCATCTGCGACGTTGTCCCCGCAGTGAAGGTTTGCAGCTTCCCCAATCAAAAGCCCTGGATTAACACTGAGGTTGTCGCTAAAATAAAGGTTAGGGCTACCACACACAGGGCTATCGCAGACAACCCTGAGGCTACAGCTGAGGACAGGAACAAGTACATCATAAAACGAGCAAAAGGACAATATTGCAAATAAGGTGGAATCTTATTACACATGCCGGCATGTGGCAGGGGCTACAGTCCATTACGGATTACAAAGGAAAACCCTGATCTGCCCAACGATGCCTCTCTACCAGACAAATTCAATGCATTTTATGCACGCTTCAACAATAACAACACTGCCGAGCGTAAGGGCCCCCACTGACCCAGAGGACTGGGTGATCTCACTCTCCGAGGCCGACGTGAGTAAGGTCTTTAATCAGGTCAACACTCGCAAGGCCGCGGGGCCGGAAGGTATTCCAGGGCGTATTCTCAGAGCATGCGTAGAACAGCTGGCAGGCATATTCACAGCCATCACTCCTTGTCCTAGTGTAATCCCCACGTCTTAAGCGGACCACCATTATTCCTGTTCCTACAAATGCCACAATGACTACCGCCCTGTAGCACTCACATCTGTAATCATGAAGTGCTTTGAAAGGCTTGTTATGGCACACATCAACTTCATTATCCCAGACAGCCTAGACCAGGATTTTATTTGCCCCCCTCCCCCTCCAGAAGTTTTCTGAGCAAGAAATAATAATAATAATTATTTCATTTTTTATTGTTGGACATAAAAGACCATCAAATCAGCTCTAAATGATTTTAACTCAGGAGATCTGTTTCAAACTATTCCCACGCATAATAGAAATAGCTATGTGATCGTGTACAAATGTTAGCAAGGTTTGAAATTATTATGTTTTTGTGAAATATTATATCTGTTTGGGCTTCTTGCGGTCAATTTGCAGTCTACAAATTATTTGTAATTATGTTCCGGCCCCCTGACCATCCACTAAAGAAAAATCGGTCCGCAACTGAATTTAGTTGATGATCCCTGCTCTAGACTCACTCCAATTTGCATACCGCCCCAACAGATCCATAAACGACGCTTGACCCCATCCACATTGATGGGTCTGTAGTGGAGTGGGTCGAGAGCTTCAAGTTCCTTTGTGTCTAAATCACTAATGACTTAAAATGGTCCACACACACTCGCATGATCGTGAAGAAGTCGCGACAGCACCTCGTCCCCCTGACCCCCCCACCTCGCCCTTGATCGCATAGTACAGAGGGTGGTGCGTGCAGCCCAGTACATCACTTGGGCTGAGCTCCCTGCCATCCAGGACATCTACAGTATATCAGGCAGTGTGAAAGGAAGGTCCGGAAAATTGCTAAACACTCTGGCTACCCAAGCCATAGACTGTTCTCTCTACTTCCGCACGGCTAGCAGTACCGGTGAATCAAGTCTGACACCAACAGGCTTCTATCCCCAAGCCATAATACTGCTAAATAGCTAACAAAATGGCTTCACTGACTATTTGAGTTGACCCTTGTATTTACATGTTTTTTTTTTGCACTGGGGAGTTTTTAATACATTTTAAAATTCAGGCTGTATTACAACAAAATGTGGAAAAAGTAAAGGCGTGTGAATACTTTCTGAAGGCACTGTAGCTTATTTACATTCTCATGTTCTTACTTCGTATTTCATTTATTGTGTTTTCTACCTAATGTTCTTTTTTAGTACTACGCTGATATTGATTACCACGCTGTTGGGTTTAGAGCTTGCAAGAAAGGCATTTCACTTTACTTGTGCACATGACATTAAAACTTGAAATCTTGAACGTTGATTTACATCATCATCAATATTCTGTCTGGTTGGCTGATACGCGCATCAGAGTGAGGCAGAAAGACAGAGTGGAGCGGCTGCATCAACGACCCTCCGACTCAACGCCATCCCTTCTTCAGTCGGGAGTTGTACAGTTAACCACCCTGTACTAAAATCTCCACACAATTCCGCTAGCCAGCCATATGTCATGAGTTAGATTAATATTAATATTATATTATGACATTGTTTAAGAGCATTGACGATAAATCACAATCAGTATAGAAGAAAATCAAGCCAGCTAACTAGCAGATTTACATCAAACATCAACAGCAATGATCAGCTGAGAGCCCACCTTTATTTCCTTGATGTCAGTCATATCTTTAGGAGGCACTGTAAATAATAGCTTGCTTACAATTTGTCTTTTGAAGCAGAAATAAATAGGCTTATGTAAAAAAACTTTCACTATAGAGGCAGTTGGTATGTTATGAATTCCTGGATGTTCGTTATGAATACCTGGATGTTCGTTATGAAAGGGGTGTGTCCTTTTTTCATTTTTAGCACCTGCCCCCTGAAAGGTCTGTTGCACAGGACTGTATGTTTTCATGTTAGCAACCATTTCTATTAGAAGTAGCTATGTTCTCTGGAATGAATTGGTGCTTCAAGTACTTTCAATCCAAAAAATGTAATTTATTGTTTGTAATACATTGCCATTATCCAGTCCTGAAAGAGAAAGATTGCATGAGCTGGCTTTAAAGATTCTGTTTATATTCCATATAAAGATTGATTTTCTAAGTATAAACTGGTGTTATGAAATAGATGATAAAGTAAACAAAGTATTGTAATCATGTAATTTAAACTGAGTGTATAAGTTAAGCCTCATCTCAATAGCATTTATTATCAGAAAAGATTAGATGCAAAACATTATATTATATTGACTGTCAACTGAAATACTGTTCACACAATTCAGAAGAGAGGCCATTTCTATATTGGGTAGTGTTTTGGATAGGATACCTGTTTTATGGAACTGCATCCCGGCTGCTGTTACTGACAATATGAATCTGAACAGAAAGAACGTCTGTCTCCAAAGTCCCAGCCGGATAAACAAGCACCATGACACATTTTTCGTCAGAGCAGTCGTATTTACAGACACAATTCCCCCGCCACCCTGCAATTTCAGCCAGAGAAGTTGATGAGGCAGCAGCAGTAGTATAGCAGGCTGCAGCAGGGGCTGCTTGGCGTGGGAGTGAACCCAGAGCACTGAGCAGTGAGTGAGCGGGGCGAAGTGGGGTGACTGCGGCCTCTCTATACTGGAGGACTTGTCCCTTGGCCTGGCAGGGCCCCTCGCTGGGCTCCGCGCAGCTCCATGCGGTTGCAGCTACTTGGTAGTAATTAGGAGCAGCCAATGCACCACATCACCCTCTCATTAGCAGGGTGGGTCAGTTAGCCGGACACACAGCACCCTTCTCTCCCTCAACTCTTAACTGCCGTGGCTCTGGTACTGGCCAGCCACAGAGTGGAGAGGCCTGCCCTGGAATTCACTCTGTCTGCTTGCTCACGCTAAATATAAACCCCTAAACAGCACAACACATCCCAGTCCTGTCTGCTCAACCACTGTCTCTGAGGCCTTTAGTTTTTCATTTCACTGCACTACATCTATATCAGGTAGTACTGTAAGTGTTCCTGTGAACACTTTTGATCAAGTATGTAGAAGTGGTCTTTTGATCCCGATCCAATAGGATGCATCCTTTTTTTGGGTAAGATATATATATATATATATATATATATATATATATTGTATTGTATTTGAACAATACAAAACATACACATACAAATGACAGCATACAATCACACATCAATGACATCAGACCAACCCAGACACACCTGCTTACACACCCATCTGCACCGCCCGCATGACTCTCTGCCACATGACCTCAAACTGCACCATTTTGTTTCTCTCTGTTGCCCACATACTTTCAACATTTAGATAATAAAGCATTTGACCTATCCATTATGTTATCAAGGGAGGATTGGTTGATGTCCAGTTTTTAAGTATACGTTTTTTTCAAGATGATTGACGAGAAAAGTATTGTCCAACCCATCGGGTATCTCACTGCACCATCATGATGAGTCTTACACCGCCCATAACTTTTGGACTTTATTTTATTTATTGCACTTAACACATGACTCTGCCATTGTGCTTAGAATTTGTGAATTTTGTCTCTTGCATAATACATTTTATACATACATTTATATTGGATTAAGCGTACATGTTTGTTAAATGTAAATTAGTTATAT
Source organism: Thymallus thymallus (assembly GCA_023634145.1). Classification (NCBI taxonomy): domain Eukaryota; kingdom Metazoa; phylum Chordata; class Actinopteri; order Salmoniformes; family Salmonidae; genus Thymallus; species Thymallus thymallus. The sequence goes on from CM042414.1 coordinate 19,437,986, forward strand.
TCCTCCATATTGTGCCAATATCAGTTATTTTTAAGTCTTGGTTCCAATAGTTTATATTTTTTTTCCAAGAGATTGTCAGTTGGATAGGCTCTCTGCAAGATTGTGTGTATCTTACCTATGATATGAATATCCTTTTCTGACTCAAATAGGATTCCCTCAAAGTTGCTCTGATGTCCAAACGATTTCAAATTGACATTTCGTGATATGAAACTTTTAAGTTACATCTATTTGAAAAGATCTACATTGGTCAGTCCTAAACTGCTTTTTAATTCTGTCATGGAAATAAATGTATTTCCTGTTACCAGTTTTTAGTTTTCCATGTGGACCAATTTATCGGGGAATTCTGAAAAGCTATCCAAGGATTATTCCATAGGGTTGAGTTTTTAGAAGTGGATATTGGTTCTTGTAAAATACGTTTCATTTTCTTCCATATTGTGTTCTTAACTATAAACCACATATAGTTTTAGGACAGAGTATAGTTTTTTAAAGAATGTCTTCAGTGGGGTCATTGGTATTAATGAGAATAAATATAAAAATAGTATGTATCCTATTCACACCCTCTCAAAATATCATTTGCACTCTCTAGCAGGTGAAACAACTTTTATGCCATGCACACAGAAAGTTAATTGGGGTTTTGCTCACCCTCCTGAGGGTGATAACATGAGACCTTGTGCCCCTGCCCCTCAGCTGCTCTGCTCCCGCTCCCCCATGTCTCTGACAGTTACTGTGTGGGATGCAGCTCAGCCAAGTGAGAAACCAGAATCTACATGATGAGCCAATTATCAGCATAACACCTGTTTCTGGGTGGGATCTAAATAGCAGTCCAGGGGTGAGCAGACTCCTGCCAGAGCATTAGTGTCTGCGCCATCTGCACCGACCTGTGACATCAGCAAAAAAGGAAAAGGAAGGAAGCAACAACGTAAATTCTGGTTGTTTCTGATTGCTGAATTGACTGCTGGGAACCCTCTGAAAACCTGCGGCTTGCAGAGAGAAGGGAAGAAGGGAAATACACTTACAGTACTGTATTGTTCGACAGAAAATTACAGGCGTGGAGACACACACTGCTTAGTCATTCATGTGTGTGTTGTCTTTCCATACGATTTTGAAATGTCACACTTCATCTCCCATAATGGTTATCAGTAGAGCCCAGGCGCTACCATTACTGTGGTTTCGCTGGCTCAGCAACAGAGACTCTTATATGAGAATAGGGCTGTGAATACACTGGGAGTGCTGCTAAAATGAAGCTTCACCATGATAATGGGATGTGTGTGTATCTTCTCTCCATGGACCATGAAACACACAGTGTCCTGTCCCTGGGGTGTGCTCCTAACCAAGGGGGAATGACCATTAGCATACGGGCTCATTGTCGGAAGACAATTAGAATCTTTATCCGCGTGGCTTCGCTGCCAGCAATCCATATTCATAGCTTTAAAGTGAACGAAGGCCTTAAGTGGGCTAATTAAATAGCGTGGTTATACAGGATGCTGTGCAGGGACAGTGCGGGGGGGGGTTCTTCTCATATCATCACTGGAAGTGCTCTGAAAGAGCGGTTGACCTTTCACGATTTATGGTAGAGAGTGTGGCATGGGCTGGGAGGTCTGTAATTGCACTATCTATCTAAAACAAATGGATTAGCCACAAGAGCCCATGCAGGAACGAGCTCAGGAGCACGTAAAAGTGTGTCATTTCTAGGATGTTTCTTTGATTACCTTTGGATTGACTCGCCTTTCAATTCTCTAAAATGTAATGATAGCCAACGTTTTAGCCAAATCACTTTTTCATGAATAGATTTAGATTTCATGACCATAGCGTTATTTATGATGACCATAGTGTTATTTATGATGACCATAGTGTTATTTATGATGACTATAGTGTTATTTATAATGACCATAGTGTTATTTATGATGACCATAGTGTTATTTATGATGACCATAGCATTATTTATGATGACCATAGCGTTATTTATGATGACCATGGCATTATCTATGATGACCATAGTGTTATTTATGATCACCATAGTGTTATTTATGATCACCATAGCGTTATTTATGATGACCATAGTGTTATTTATGATGACCATAGTGTTATTTATGATGACCATAGCGTTATTTATGATGACCATAGTGTTATTTATGATGACCATAGTGTTATTTATGATGACCATAGCGTTATTTATGATGACCATAGTGTTATTTATGATGACCATAGCAGTATTTATGATCACCGCTAGATCCCCTTGGTTCTACTGTGTCCATTCTCTTCATACTCTAGGTGTATGAAAGATGGAGGCTGAGGCCTTGCCATGCATACGGAGCGCCCACCCCATCCCAGACACAAGTCCCTGAGTGTGGCCCTTAGTGCAGGCAAAGGGAGGGAGAGAGAAGCTTCAGCTCAGCCAGCGACACTGAGCAGAGCAGCCTGCCTGACATGCTAATTGAAAACCTGTGTAAGAGATGAATGCTATAATGGAGCTGGACAACAGGATCACTGTGGATAGATCCATCCTCAGCTCAGTACCACCCTACAATTACAACTCCTAATGATAACACTCACCTGTCTCATTTAGACAGTCTGGCTGGATAATTGAAGAGTAGGGGAATGTTCTGAGATGAATCCCTGAGGGCGAATCTGGCTTAAATACACTCACATGGCCTGATGAGAAGTGCCTTGCAAACAAAGAAGCTCTCTGTTGTGGCTTGATTGTGTTGTGACGGTCCTTGCCTCATGAATAGTACAAAATAACAATGTGGGAGCCCATGGAAGAGCTGAGAGGACTTTTTAGCAGCAGCATGTGTGGGGTCTCCCTCCCAGTAAAAGGTACAGAGTGGCCTTGTTTAGTAGTGGAGTGGAGTGAGGCTGGCTGTGGCTGGCCTAGAGAGTTCTGCGTAGCTAGCTCCTCATGTCTAACGACGTCCTCTGGATGCCATTAAGCAGGCTCACCGGGGGTAATTGCCCAAGTCATTAAAAGTTTGATGATTTTGCTGCTGGGTTGCCTGCCCTTGCTGTGGCTCACTTTGGATTTGGCTTTGGCACGTCACATGCTCATGGGCACAGTGCTGCTCTCTTTCTTTCTCTTTCTCTTTCCCCTTCTCTTTCTATCTCTCTCTCTCTCTCTCTCTCTTGCTCTCTCTCTCTCTATCCCTCCTTCACCGGGGAGCAGCAGAGCACATCTCTATTTTTCATCCCTTTCTCTCCCTGCACTGAAACTCTGAAAGCTCTCGGGCCAACTACATTATTTTTTTAACAGGTAAAAACTTTGTTGATAACGAATGGAGAGAGAGAAAACAGGGGAGGCTAGGTGGAGTGTAAGTACTCTATTTCTTGAACTGCATTGTTGGTTAAGGGCTTGTAAGTAAGCATTTCACGGTAAGGTCAACACCTGTTGTATTTGGCGCACGTGACAAATAACATTTTGATTTAATGTTTGAAAAATAGAATCTTTAACTGCCTTACAAATGAGAGGGTAGCAGCTATATGTGAAAGATACTATTATGTTTTGTCTTCCCATTTTTAAGTATTAGCAAGAGGTTAGTGAGGGAAGTCTAGTGGTCTGCTCCTGTTGAAAAGCAGAGACATTGAAATGATTTATCCTTTTATACCCATCATGAGCAGAAAAATTGTAATGATTCAAATGACATCCAATACTGAACAATAATTACATTATTTTTCCAGCAGCAGTCCTCTCACCGGCTCAGCCGTTTTGAATAGTGAAAATGTTCAACTAAACTCTATACATACACTATCATTGTAGACCTTGCAGAAGAGCTTGAGCTGTGGGCTCATTTAATCCAGTTAGGTTTTAATGTCAAGGGCAGCTGGCGGGTCACACCTCTGGGTGCTACGGGGGTCCACTGGAATGGGGGACTTGTGGATGTCCATCCCCCTCGTCAGAGCTGATCCAGCCAGACAGGACAGGAGCGAAGGTCCTGTTCCTAGTACTGTACTCTAGTATTGCACAGCCAGGGGGCCCGGGTAACTCTCCCAGCTGGTGCCAGTTGGGGAGGGGCCCAACCAAATCTTGCTTAGGGCCCCCAGAATGCTAAGGCCGGCCATAGCTACTGTTATGATGCATTGTTAAGAGAGTTGCATTTTAACTGCACAAATAGATTGATTGCACAAATCAGTTGAATGCATGTTTGGGTATGGATTCAGACCCGTGAGCCACTGCGGCCCCTCATGATGAGTTCAGATTTGTTTGTTGCTCCATCTCCATCAAAGTTGCCCATCCCTAGTCTACATGATCTTTTCATGGCAGAGCAAGACAACCATCTACTCAGTTTGATCTCTGGCATCACATTCTATCACTTTTCCTTTTCGATCGTCCTTCCCGCGTTCCGTTACTGATTACAGTTGTCAATGGAGAATGCCTGAGACATGCACTTCAAAGATAGGATGAGTGATGGAGACATGAAGAAAAAGTAGTTGCAGAAAGTTTTATATTAGAGTAGAATTACTTATTAATCGTCACTAGCAGTGAGGGAGAATCTGAAAAGGTCGAGGTTTTCAGCCAGGTTCACAGTCAGGTGAAAAATCCTAATATAATTACTGTCTGTCTGGTAGGCATTGTGTGGGTTATTATAATAACCTTATCAAAGACTGCAAAAAGATGGAGAATAGATGCATTTTAAATTTAGAGTTCAGAATAGTTTAGTCATTTTCTTGTTTCTATAGTTGCAGTTGAATGTTTGGTAGAGAATAATAGTAGCACACTAGTAACTTGTGGTACTCTTTGTTTCACATGATTTACAGTGGATACCACTTTTGCTGTCACTGTGAATTGCGTGAATTAGACAGTTCATTAACTGAACATAATCATTACACCACCCAAATTCTTGAGGAAGCCATAGAATGGTGTCTGCGTGTGTGGGTCTCTTTGCGAGCGATAGGAAAACACTGCCTACAGACTAGTCCATGTGACCTCACGGGTGTCTGTGGTTTTCCACTGAGAGGGGTGTCAACCCAAAAGCCCATGCCTTAGCAAGGTCTCAACTCTGCGGTGTAGGCTACTGACAGTCATGACACAAACAGCTTGTTCTAGCTGCATCTAAGATATTATTCAATGATCAAAATGTCTCTCATTGTACATTAGTATGAAGCATAGTATGTGGGCATGTTGTTTAACGTTGTCTATATTTTATTCTCTGATAAGAGCATACAGCACAGAAACCATTTCAGACATCCTACAGTATATCCAGTCAGTGCAAGTATACAGACAGTACAACAGGAAACACTTGTCTTTAAGAGCAGCTGGCTCTATGGGGACAATGCAGGCTGATCCAGGTATCTGTGCTCCTCTGGGTGAAATGAAGCAGGAGCCTGGGTCAGCGCAGCGCTGTGGCCCTGCTACTCCACTCGGCACACTGGGCCAGCCCGGCCAGGTGGAACAAAGTCCCAGCCCACCAGTTCAGTTCACTCAGCCAGAGTTAGCCACCTGCTTCCTGCTGAAAGGTGACGTCTCCCTCCCTCCGTGGCTTAGATTAGCAGACACACTCATCTGCTAAAAGGCTGTCAATTTGTTAATCATTTCCCCACATGACAGGCAGTGTTTTCCAGGCGGTTAAACAAACACACAAGTAAACAAGCAAGCAGCTCTGAGGAGGAGAGTGAGTCAAGGGAGGTCAAAGTCAGGTGGTTTGGCTTCTCACACGCAGGCCCATTAGCCTGAACCAGGAGCTACTGTAGCCTACTGTACTATACTGTATTATAGTCAGGTCTGATGAGAACAGAGTGGGGACTGGTCCTCTGTGGACCAAGGATACAGAGACGGCACATACCCTTGTCTGCCCTCATGGAGTGTATTGCCTCCACAGCACAAATAAACACTATGACATGCACAAAAGCAATAGATTTGAGGAACTGCTCTCCAGCAGGACTCGTTTACATCCATATGTCAAAGGTCATTAACCTAACAATTTCTAAGACTTGCAACTCATGCATTTAAACTGTGTCATTTTAGGAAATGTCATCCTGGTATTTGGTGTTGTCATCATGTCCAAACTTGACATGTGGAAAGTGCCTATGTGTCTCCTGAAGTTAGGTAGTCTAGTGGTTAGGGTGTTGGGCCAGTAACCGAAAGGTTGCTGGATCAAATCTCCAAGCTGACAAGGTAAAAGATCTGTCATTCTGTCTCTGAACAAGGCAGTTAACCCACTGTTCCCCGGTAGGCTGTCATTGTGAATAAGAATTTGTTCTTAACTGACTTGCCTGGTAAAAGGAAAAAATAATGGACCTTTGTAATTACCTGTAGTGTAGAACATTTGAAATGTATTTTTCACAGTTGAAGTGACCCCACTGGCTCAGCTATACAACTCATAGGATTACATTGCATTATGCCATTTTAAATGAGGGTAGGCACAAGCTGTGACCAATTAAAGTTGAACAAAGCCAGCTCATCTGCTCAGCTCCTCTTAGTAGGTCAGTGAAATTGGTGGAAGTGAATACAGGCACATTCACTCTCCTTTGGCCTGAAGCACAGCTTGTATATCCATAGCAAAGCTCTCGCTTTACTGTAACAGAATGCACTTTACATGATGCATACTGTGAGGAAGATAAGCTTGCATAAATGCTATCGAGGAGATGTTTCACATAAACAACACTACAGAACCGCTTGTACAGTCTCAAAGTATACTGTCTGTAAAATATACCAACCGGAAGAACATCTACATTCCTTGTTTCCCTGTTTGTCTGGATGAGGTTTTACAATGATAGAGGGTCATAGCATACAGTACTGCGTAGGCAATAGAGCAGTGCTACATAAGACATGTGTATCGGGTAGAGGCAATCACAAATACAAAGCTGAAGAGATGCGTGACCTACAGTCCCGTCCATGGGCTCGTGTTACAGGCAAAGTGATGCAGGGGCAGGGAGGGGCCGCTGTCCATACCGTACATGGAGTCAGCAGCTAATGTAATGTATGGATCCCTGTTCCCGACGCCCTAATTCAGCATACCTAACCACTACATGACTTTACATTGCCTGACCTCTGGTCTGCTAACCAATCACATCCTGGAATCCTTACTGTAGATTTTCCTAAAGGGATACACTTCTGTATTATGAGAGATGGAGATTGGAAAGTGTCTTATTATTAGTTCCGAAACTGTGCAGCTGCTGCCTGACCCTTTTGGAACCAGTATGAACACCCCCAGGCTGCTGCTCGGCATCATTTCCAATTCTGTATAAGCACCCTCTTTTATACATGCATATTAAATATGTGTGGATGTATTTATGCATATTTTCTGAATTTGAATAGTAATTTTTGAATCTAATTATGTTCTGTGTGTGACTGATGATGATGGTCACTGTCTCCTCAGGTTACCTTCACGAAGAGGAAGTTTGGGCTAATGAAGAAGGCCTATGAGCTCAGCGTTCTATGTGACTGTGAGATAGCCCTGATCATATTCAACAGCTCAAACAAACTCTTTCAGTATGCGAGCACAGATATGGACAAAGTCCTGCTCAAATACACAGAGTACAATGAGCCCCACGAGAGCAGAACCAACTCTGACATTGTTGAGGTGAGTTGGCTTTACATTTTCACTGTATCAGGGCAGGAAGCCATGCATATACTTACGTAGGAAAAAATACAATGTTTGGGAATTGGAGGCTGAAGGGCTTGTAACAGTTTCCTTCTAGCCACTAGTCAGATAGGGCAGAGGACATCTGCAGCCTCTGATAAGTTGAGCTTCAGTTCAGTCCAGCAACCGACGTGGAAAATCTACCGCTACACAGGCCTACACTCAGTAGCTGTCCAATCTCTGTTTCCCCCAGATACTGTACTGTCGATACCACTGTTGAAGACAAAAAGCCTGTACTTTACTCAGATGTTAGGTTTAATTACATAGCATTGTGTAATGAACATACTTTCGAGATTCCTATTGGCTCTGAGAGTGTTGGAGAGAATTCCAGCAGCACTTGGTCTCCCTGGCAGCTAGTGTCCCTCTACATGCCCAAACACTCACATAAGAAGAATAAGCCACTTGTTATACCAGCCTATCAAATTTGTCAGCCAAGAGCGTCACTGAAAAGAAAATGGGGGAGATTGTGGATCCATCGGATCCTGTTCAGAACCTGTTTTCTGAAGCTAGTGTCTTCACTCTTGACTAAATGAAAAACAAACACATTTATGCCCAGTCCAAAAATCATGATAATAACAATAAAAGTGCTTTATTTGTTTTGCAAGCCAATATTTAAAGTAGACACACTAGGTCTTGTGTCTACTGAGGTGTTTTCATTCAACAGGACAGACATTTCCCTGTTTTCTGCACTGCTAGCTGCGTCGTAATACACTTGTGTTTTCACTGGCAGACTTCACTCAAACATACAGTTTAAGTCGGAAGTTTACATACACTTAGGTTGAAGTCATTAAAACTCATTTTTCAACCACTCCACAGATTTCATGTTAACAAACTATAGTTTTGGCAAGTCAGTTAGGACATCTACTTTGTGCATGACACAAGTAATTCTTCCAACAATTGTTTACAGACAGATTATTTCACTTATAATTCACTATATCACAATTCTAGTTGGTCAGAAGTTTTTATACACTAAGTTGACTGTGCCTTTAAACAGCTTGGAAAATTCCAGAAGCTTCTGATAGGCTAATTGACATCATTTGAGTCAATTGGAGGTGTACCTGTGGATGTATTTCAAGGCCTACCTTCAAACTCAGTGCCTCTTTGCTCGACATCATGGGAAAATCAAAAGAAATCAGCCAAGACCTCAGAAAATAAATTGTTGACCTCCACAAGTCTGGTTCGTCCTTGGGAGCAATTTCCAAATGCCTGAAGGTACCACGTTCATCTGTACAAACAATAGTATGCAAGTATAAACATCATTGGACCACGCAGCCGTAATACCGCTCAGGAAGTAGACGTGTTCTGTCTCCTAGAGATTAATGTACTTTGGTGCGAAAAGTGCTAATCAATTCCAGAACAACAGCAAAGGACCTTTGCCAAAGTTGTGGCAAAATGACTTATGGACAACAAAGTCAAGGTATTGGAGTGGCCATCAGAAAGCCCTGACCTCAATCCTATAGAAAATGTGTGGGCAGAACTGAAAAAGCGTGTGCGAGCAAGGAGGCCTACAAACCTGACTCAGTAACACCAGTTCTGTCTGGAGGAATGGGCCAAAATTCACCCAACTTATTGTGGGAAGCTTGTGGAAGGCTACCCGAAATGTTTGACCCATGTTAAACAATTTCAAGGCAATTCTACCAAATACTAATTGAGTGTATGTAAACTTCTGACCCACTGGGAATGTGATGAAAGTGCTCAAATAAATACTTCTCTCTGTTATTATTCTGACATTTCACATTCCTAAAATAAAGTGGTGATCCTAACTGACCTAAAACAGGGAATTTTTACTAGGATTAAATGTCAGTAATTGTGAAAAATGAGTTGAAATGTATTTGGCTAAGGTGTATGTAAACTTCCGACTTCAACGGTACCTTATTATTAATCTGTCCGACAGAGAGACTTCAGGAGTTTAAAGAGCATGGTGGATACACAAATTCCAATATTTGTATTTATTTTATTAATTAGCCACTTAAAGAAATGAGTCAAATTGCATAAAAGGAGTCAGCTGTGCCCTAGTATATTTTATTCATGTTACTGCTGATATTGAATTACCTGCTTGGCAGAGCTGCTAAACAGTGCTCTGGCATCCAGCATCCTCAGTCCTCAATCAGGGGTCCTATGCTCTCTCCCTCTGAGCTGAGCAGGGTCTCACCTGCATTAAAAATAAATGGACACACTCCACCCTTATGTAACAGTGACCCCATGTTTGTTTTCTGTCGTGACTTGGGAATCCTTATATACATCAGGATCAAAGTACAAAAACTGTTTCTCATAGATGGAAGAGGATTTAATGTTTGCTATTTGTTCCTTTTAAATAGGCTTTTCCTTTTTGTAGAGATTGCCATAGAGATTCTACAGCATGGTAGTGTATGTGTCTGTTGCTACAGTATTGTATATTGTTGATGTACGTGTCAGCTGTATTTTGTAATTGGCATATACGGTACTCAGTAGGTCACACAGTGTCATCTTTAGGGAGCACTGCCAATGGTCCATCACTAACTCAAGTTTAGTGCAAGCTAGTGGGGATCTGGTCATTTCTCACATAGCCCCTCTAGCCACTCGCCAGGATACTGCCCTGCTCTTGCTTCACGAACGAAAGGCGAGAACAATGCAGCGTTGTCCCTGCTCACTCGGCCAGCATCTGTGCAGATATGTGCAAATCCCTCTAGCCCTGCTGGCTATGTGGCCAAGGTTCAGAAGTGAAGAAGCAGAGCAGAAGTAACCAGGCCTGCCTAGGCTCCACTTTTGAACATTTTCACACAAGCCACCATTGACTGGTCCAAAAAGTGCTGCGGTACATGAGCAAACGTCAGAGCCGTTAGATAGAGCTCAGTGTCTGCTGTGGGCTTATCTGATCTAGCCCAGGCTGTTGTCTGCAACTTGTTGTGGAGTGTTCTTATAGAGAAAGAGACAAAGGATATTATTTTATTCTTACAGAACACAGAGATTTCCGATAGATGTCTTCACTTTTAAGCATGATTTTTATCATTACAACACGGACAACCCTTTTGAAAAGACAAAAACAGAAATTGTATTTGTCCCTTGATATGAATGTCTATCTGGTTGGCTGTCTGCTGCTTTCCTAACTGTGTAGTCAGTGTCATTGGGATATAGGATGACTGCACTCCTAATGAGCCATAGGTCCCTAGTTAATGAAATGGATGTAGAATGGATCTCTCTCCTCTCCTCTCTCTCTCTCTCTCTCTCTCTCTATCTCGCACTTTCCCTCTCTCTCTGTGTTGATGTGTCTCACATGGAGACACTTACCCTGACACTTATCTAAATGTATAAATTGCATTAAACTGATAATTTCCACACAAACAGTCATTTGCTCATCTGCCTCGCTTGAGAGACCAAGCAAATGCTTTCAGAGTTTTCATTGGGCAGCATACGGTCCAATTCCATGTGCGAAGCCAAATCAAAGGTCACATTCTTGCTCAGTAGTACCATCTGTACTGTAGATAAAGGCTGGGCCTTTCAGTGTGGGAGAGCATTTGCCATGTTTTCCACAGATGGATGCATGCCTGGGGCACACTTTGATAGCCCAGTGGAGAGCTATGGACTTTGTCTTATATTTGGCTCGCTGTGGAGACCAGAACAGCATGTGTATGCGTGTATACGTATGTGAATGTATGCGTGTGTGTGTGTGTGTGTGTGTGTGTGTGGTGGTCTGTCGACAGGTGAACTGTTGCATGAAATCTCCCTTTGTGGATCACGTCCACGTCTCGGTTTGATTAGAAGTGTCCCCGCTCCCATCTGTATCTCGCCTTTTAAAGACCCGGCTTACAGAGCAGCCTTTTATTTACTGAGTAGCTATGCAGGATAGATTGATGCACTGTTTCCTTTCCTCAGAGGTTAGGGCAAGTTCGTCTGGGTCTGTAAGGACTTTATAGCAAATATCTTGCCAGAGCAAACTCAATTCCTCGCAATGTCGTTTTCCTGTGCTGAGTGAACATGGGGACAAGTAGAGAAGAGAAGATAGCTCATTTTATTTTCTGGTACCCTTCCTTTACAAACAGTTTGCAGTGGGCAACCTGTGAACCTTTTATCTGACTTTTATCTGACTGATGTACAGAGGATACATCAAATGCAGGTCAGCTGGAGCAATATCACTGCGTTAAAGAAACAGATAGACACCAGCTTGCATACTGTCTGTCAGACTACCCTGTATAGTAGACCACTGCTGTTTGTGTTGGGTGCTGTGGCAAACATCCTACAGTATAGTAGCTGTTGTTGCTTCTCTTATTGAATTTCATTTGTACCGCAAATTAAAATGCTGCTGTAGGTAATTAAAATAATCAAATCACCCTTTCTCCTCTTCCTTCCCAACGGGAGATAATGAAATCTTCCTTTAGCTGTTCTTTAACCTTCTACCGTTATTTTGAGTACAGACAGCGCACTGTCTAGCTGAGAATCCTTGAAATCAGATATCAACTTCACAGGAACTATTTGGCGTCCATCTGTGCTCTTCTTTAAAACATTTCAACACAATTACGATTTGCAGCAATGCTTGGATTAATCAAGTTTGCATTTAAACGAAATGGACATGGACTGAACACATTTAAAGTAATCTCATAAGACAGGGGATGTGGATATAATTGAATGGGATTATACAGCTGTAATAGTGTAGGCTACACTTTAGTCCATTGGTATTTATTAAGATCCCCATTAGTCCATGCTGGGAATAATCGCTTTAATCAAATTTGGAGCTGCAGTTTTACTGAAATACCATGTCTGGGCTTGTAAAGAGCTGGACTACAATGGATATTAAAAGTTGACATTTAGCTTCTTCTTATTTTTTTGTCTTTTTCCATGCCCATCTTCTGGAGTAAACAAAGCAAGAGCAGTCATACGCAAATTCCCCTTTATCTCCCAGCGACTTTAGAGAGGCCGTATTTGTTAAATGTGGTTTTGGAAATACAAATCATTTCCCTCATTGTTGAGTGTTCTATAGCTAAGCGGCTCATTCAGTGAAAGGAAATGAGCGTAAATATTACTTGCATCATCTCCGTAGGTATTGTTACTTATCATCAATTATTATGAATGGCACTCACTATTTGGAATGATAATCCAATAAGATATGTAAATCCTGACCATTTTATAATGTCAGGTCTGTTGGGTGTGCTTTTCTTTCTGTACTCCACTACTTCCATTTGAATCACTTAATCACTCTTTCACCACAAAGCCTGCTTATAGTAACCGCGTCAGTGGATCATGAAATAAATGCCTCTGACATATAGAAATGACTATATTTTCTTTTTAGAAAAGAGCGAGTGGTTCCAGGATTTGCGACAGGGGGTGTTTATGTTGTCAATCAAAGCCAGTACAGTGATTAAGACTCATCTCTGTCTTAATGAATGCAAATTGGCACATCTGCTATGGTGGGCTAACTGTCCAGACTGTTCAATTAGCCTGATTGATCAATTATCTTCCTCCCGGTGCTTCTGCGGAGGATGTAGACAGGGAAGAAAAGTGTCAGCACAGAAAGATCGAGAGGAGGAAAGGGAAAGGAAGCCCTCTGTTCAAAACCCTTCACTCTACCCGTCAAAATACGGATGCTTTGTTTGATTAGGCAAAAATAATGACGGAATTTCTTTCATTTTATTATAGTGGAGGATTCAATTGAATGATGTAGTCCTCAAATAGACGTTGAATTGTGGAATTGAAAATTGTGGACATTTTCTGAGTACATTTCTGTATAATTAAATTAGATCTATAAAGACGAAGAATCAAAAGACCTCTGTCTTAAGCACTTTGCCACTCATAAGTGGTGGACCAGAGATCAGAGGATAGTTATCACCATGTAATAGATGCATTATATTACACATAAGTGGACTTGATAGGTTAATGGATGTCACTTTCAATCAAGATGAAGGGGTCATGATGTGTAATTACTTAAGCGAGTAATGAATCAAATTTCAGGTCAGGTTGAGACCTTGCGACAAAGCAATTAGCAAACTCATTTACATGTTTATTGCAGGTGTTTTGTGTCATATATAAGTTGCTCACTCTGACTCTTGGCACTTTACCTGATGTATTCCTTTCATTTGGACCAATGAATCATGTTTCTCAGGCAGTGGACACCAGATATCTTGCAACAACGTGACATGTTGTGTGTTTATGCACAACACAACTGCACTTCAGTGGCCCACATAATGCAGTAATTATATGATGGAATCACTTGTCCTTTAATTTTTGTGTCTTACTCCAGTCAAAGTGACCACACCAAGGCTTCCCACTAGTTCATATTCGTATAAACAACAGTTCCTCAAGTACAGGAATGAATCATCGAAATTAATAGCCTTCTAGTGTATCTTCAATATTATGAACATAGTCTTGTCGGCTTAGTGAGTAAGCACATTTAAAAAACATCATAACCCAGTCATGAAGGCTCCCTCTGTGGAGTATCAGACACAGATTTAGGCCTGAGTGCTGTGTATCACTAATTGTGACATTCCAAGATAATGAGGACAGTCACATGAGGCTCTGGCTGTCACCACTGAATCCTCTCATACGTACCACTCCTCTAGAGGGGCTGGCTCCCTGGAACAGATAGAATGTAGTGCATACTATGCTGCTGTTACCATGCACCTTACAGTATTAGTCTCATTAAAACAAGAAAACTGTGATGCAATTACAAGCTTCAGTCTTAAATTGAATACTTAGTTTGAATTTCAAATACATTTTTGTGCGAGTTGTGAACAGTCAGTAATCACAATACTGTATGGTTATGTGACAAAGTGTTGCATGGTAGGAGAACATGGAGCTGCCGTGTTCTGAGGAGATTCCTCTGCCTTGAAGTTACTGGCATCACACATGGATCATGGCACTTACCTCACGCTCCAACAATGTTACTGACTCGCCCAATCCTGGACGATTAACCAAGTTTGAAAGATGAATCTAAAAGGGGTCAGGGGCCTAATTTATGTTTGATATGCACAGATGACAACACAAATGAAAATATTACATTTTAATTGGCAAGTGCTTAACTTAGCGACTTGACTTTGGGTTGGCCAGAAGCCAGAATCCCTCTGTGATCCACTAAAGCCTTGTTTGACATTTGAGATGGCTGAAGGGTACGCATGGTTAGCTGCACTGGCTCGCATGCGTAAGGTCGCTCTGAGGGAGATCTAAAAGCCCACTTCCCCTGATTAAAGCATGGTTTTTACTATACTTATTCTTATACCACTAAAACTAACTCTGACTGTAACAGAGGAGCCATACAATGTCCGCACCATACATCAGGGTTACATACCACTGCCTGCAAAGTTATATAATCTGGCAATATTTTAACTCTCTTTCCTCAGTTTAAGTGTCTAAAAAAGTTATTTAGACAGTCTCAGCAGCCTTTTTAACTTTATAGTGCCTATAAGTTGTACTTTATCATATGTTGTGACTAGTTTGCCTCATGGTCTATCTCGTTTCACTGATCATTGGCACCACTTAGTATTTTCTTCATCTGTTTTCTTCAGCAGTATCTTTATCATCTTTACTGCTATGTCGCTATAGGTCTCTCTGAGCCACCACAATATTAGAAATCGATCTTGTCAAATGTCAGTTCTATTGACATATAATTATTGAATTAAAGTAGATTTAGGGCATTCTGATTTATGAACGGTATTCTGCTGATCCCAATGTTAATATTCCAGCAGCAAACCAAATGTGTACTTTTTGGTCTCTCAAGCTTTATTAAAATGACATTAATTTCATTTTCCCTTCATTTTCATAACCTATGATACATTAAATAGTTTCTAACTGCCTGATTTATATGTTTATACCCATAGAGGGGGTTTGGTTTGGTACTATTCATGGTGAGATAGTGTAACTAATGCTCAGCTGAGTATCTCATAAGGTGTATTGGCACTTTATCTTTGAAGCCATTTCTGTATTGATATATTTGTTGCAACCGGATTCTCTATAGAATTGCTCTGTAATGAGTAGGATATGAATAGAGGGGTCCATTTCTCCATGCATTCATACTATAAAGACTGAGGCTGCATTTGCCACTGGAAATGGAACTGCACTGACTGTAAGTGTCAGTCCTGAACATGTTTGTTTGGGCTTATCTGTAATAATGTAAGAGAAAAAAAATGTATTATATTAAAGTAATGGATTTGTTTTGAAAAACAAAGCAAAAATGGCTAGTTTCCTACTACTGTGCTGTGTGTATCCAGTTCACTGCAGGTGCTTAAGTGTTGCTGTGGATTCCAGGAAAGGTCAGTTAAGAGATTAACCTGTCCTGTACTGTCAGTCTGCATTGTCAAAACAAACACATTATTCTGAGCAAGCCAATGAGGCCATGGATATAACTGCAGAAAGTGTTGACAAGCTACCTAAAAATAAGCAAGGAATCACTAATGTATATATTTTGAAAGCAGAAATAGGCAGAGCTTTTATTTAATCAGGGGAGCCCATTGAGACCAGGGTCTCATTTTCTATGGTGCCCTGAGGCCAACAAATTCAACAAATTTAACACCAACATTTCAATAAAAAAATACAAAATAAAATACAGGTTACAATTAAAAAAAAAATACAATTTCAACACCACAGATGTTTACATTTAATCAAAACAATTGAAATTCTTGTTTAGCAAATTCAACATTAGACTTAGCAATAATATCTCCGACCTCTTAGCTGATGATTGTGGCACGGGTGTTACTAGTGGCGTCCTGTCGATTTCATAAAAGACAAGATAAAACACTGTGATCTACTTTTGTTGATTGCGGTTTTAGGAAATATGCTTGGCACTGCAATTCTCTTTCATCTGAGGCATTTCGTCTGCTTCCGCATGTGAATAAGGAGGAATATCGATATGTTGAGTCTGATTTCTAGTAACACACACTGTACTTTATCACTACATGATGAAATAATGACACACACACACACACACACACACACACACACACACACACACACACACACACACACACACACACACACACACACACACACACACACACACACACACACACACACACACACACACACACACACACACAAACAAACCCACCCACACACACAAGTCAAGTTGTTTGGTAGGCTTTGTGGAACAAATGTTTTCCGTCATTCTCTGAAGAGAAGCTAAGATCCCCTTTTCATATGTTTTGAGATTGCTAGATACACTTTTCAGAATGTTTTCTTTGTAGTTCTAGATGACAGAATGTACCTTTTCCCCATGTACTGAGGTGCAGTACACATTTGGGTTGAAAAGCCTTAATTTGCCATGCTGAGTGTAGGAGTACTAATGGTCTAGTAGCCAGTCTCCTGCTGGGTTTCAAAGTTTATAGGACAAGGACTCCGTTTCCTCAGGGGCTTTCACTAGAAAAAGGGTCACCACTCTCTTTGGAGTTTTTTGCCTTCTATGAAAGCAACAATTGTGATACTTTGTATGCAAGTCTTTCATAGAGCATCCTATTTCGCACCACATTTACGAAACAAGCCGTGAATGGACTATAATTCTCTATATTTTCTCATGTTCACTATGACTTGGTTGCTGTGGAAACCCATGTTTATGTAAAAAAAATTACATTTTCCTCAGTTTATCACAACCTGTAGAGTCCTATTGAAGGTTGTGAGTGTGTGCAATGTGTGTTAAGCCCATTGCCCCTGTTCTTCAACAAAGCCCCTGCACTCTTCACTGCGATGGTTGTTACCAGGTTACAGCCAGGAGTTTTTGTTTTTATGCTACATTGACGTCAGAGCTTCTTTTCATCCTTCACTCTCAAGTGTGATATGTATTTTTTTTTTTCATTTCAAAACTAGGTCTTCTTGGAGAGGGTGAAAATAAAAGGAGAGAGGACAACAAAAGAACCCCAGCCATTGCAGTCCCCTGTAAACATTACTCTCCAATGACACTAATGAGCCATGCTCTAATCTCAAGTGCTGGAGCGCTGCACTCGGGCTTTTGTACAAATAACACTAGCGCTCATTCACAAAGGAAACAAGGGAGATGACACGAGTACATGTTTTTTAAACTGAATAACAAATTACACTAGCATTCTGGGTCTTCCCCCCCCCCCCCCCGCTGCTCATCTGAGTAGAATTTGTATTATGGTGCTTCTTTCTCATGTTATGTGTCCTTGGGTAAATAAAAAAAAAAGGCTCGATATGAATGAAATGTATTACTGGTGTTTCAATGGTTTATGTTCTTAGATGTGTGCAGATGTGGGATATTACGACGATGGTTTTTGCTGTTAATTAGTCGATAGTACAAACACTCTTGTGTCAGATTAGGACTGGTTGGTGTGTGTGTGTGTAGTTCTCTTCGGGTTTCTTGCTGAACCCTGTCTTGAGGTGAGAGAGACAGATCCTAACCTGTCCCTAGGTTACTTGGCTGAGTCTGAGCAGCAGCATGAGTAGCAGCATCCCAGACAAAGGATATGACACGGTTATTTTCCCATGTGTGTTGCCCAAATAATGCCAGCTGGGCAGTTTCTTAACCAGTTAGAGTCCTTTAACTTTAACTAGCTACATGCCACAGAGCCTACACACAACAAAGGCCATCCTCTTGATCTTGTGGAGGCCTGTGGTTTGAATATTGATCACTTGGAAACTATTGATGTGTGTGTCTCTGACCATCTCAGTATTGTTTTTAAAATGCTTTCTCCTCCTCTTAAAAACGTCTGTCCCCACTCTCTCTCTGGCATCATTAACTCCACAACTGCTAGTAAATGTACAGAGGCTTTAATATCCTCTACTACTGATCCTGTTCTTTGTCATCACACTCATGATTTGCTGAACAGCTTCAATGACGTGTCAGGCTACTTTAGACTCTGTGGCACCAGTTAAAACCAAGAATAAACTGTCTGCCAGTCTGGTTACATGACCACAGTCGTGCATTAAAAAGTTAGTTTAGGGGGCCTCCCGAGTGGTGCAGCGGTCTAAGGCACTGCATCACTACAGACCCGGGTTCGATCCCGGGCTTTATCAAACCGGCCTTGATCTGGAGTCCCATAGGGCGGTGCGGGTTAGGGGAGAGTTTGGCCAGAGGGGGCTTTACTTGGCTAATCGTGCTCTAGCGACTCCTTGTGGCGGGCCGGGTGCCTCCCGACATCCGGGTTAAGAGGGCGGGTGTTAGGCAGGTCATGTTTTTTAGGATGCATGACTTGAACTTTGCCTCCCGATTCCGTTGGGGAGTTGCAGCGGTGAGACAAGATCGAAATTGGGGAGAAAAATGGGGTAAAATACAAAAAAATATATAGATATGTTTAATTTAGAAAGGCTTAACGTAAATGGAAGGCCTGCAAACTTCAAGTATTCTATGAGATAATGAAGCATCTCCAACACTCAAATACATGGTTGGATGTAATTCAATAACACCAGGAATGAAGACCTTTACAGTAATACAATTATTTGCTTTGCACCTCATTGTTCTGGCAAACGTTTTCATATCTCGACTGACATCATCCCATAAACACTGGAATGATTTCAACATTGCCATGATATATGATTCCTCGCTGTTTTACTTGATTCAAATGTCTTACGTGATGTATTCTTTAGTTTCTAGAGGCATGACACTGATTAACTGGCACAGGCCTACCTTGGCTTATGGTAAAATTCTTTGTAAAGGAAGGCCTAACTTGTAATGAAAAGTAATGCATTATGTTTCGCTCAGTGGCAACATGCATCACCATGTTCAGTGCATAGCCACTTTATTATGCTTTTATGTTCATATAGAAAGAGCTACACTCACAGCCTTACCAGGCACATGTCATAAATGTCAGAATACATAAAATAGGTCAGACATGAGCTGCCCTAATTTGGTTTGAACTACACTACATGGCCAAAAGTATGTGGACACCTGCTCGTCGAACGTCTCATTCCAAAATAATGGGCATTAATATGGAGTTGGTCCCCCTTTTGCTGCTATAACAGGCTCCACTCTTTTGGGATGGCTTTCCACAAGATGTTGGATCATTGTTGCGTGGACTTTGCCTTCATTCAGCCACAAGTGCATTAGTGAGGTCGGGCGCTGATGTTGGGCGATTAGGCCTGGCTCGCAGTCGGCGTTCCAATTCATCCCAAATGTGTTTGATGGGGTTGAGGTCAGGGCTCGGTGCCGGCCAGTCAAGTTCTTCCACACTGAGCTCGACAAACCATTTCTGTATAGACCTCGCTTTGTGCACGGGGGCGTTATCATGCTGAAACAGGAAAGGGCCTTCCCCAAACTGTTGCCACAAAGTTGGAAGCACAGAATTGTCTAGAATGTCATTGTATGCTGTGTTAAGATTTCCCTTCACTGGAACTAAGGGGCCTAGCCGAAACCATGAAAAATAGCCCCAGACCATTATTCCTCCTCCACCAAACTTTACAGTTGGCACAATGCATTCGAGCAGGTAGCGTTCTCCTGGCATCCGCCAAACCCAGTTCGCCCGTCAGACTGCCAGATGGTAAAGGCTTGTGTGCGGCTGCTCAGCCATGGAAACCCATTTCATGAAGTTCCAGACGAACAGTTCTTCTGTGCAATGCCGTTGCGTCCAGAAGCATTTTGGAACTCAGGAGTGAGTGTAGCAACAGACAATTTTTGTGTGGCCTACCACTTTGCGGTGCTCCTAGACGTTTCAACTTCACAATAACAGCACACACAGTTGACCGGAGCAGCTCTAGCAGGGAAGAAATTTGACAAACTGATTTGTTGGAAAGGTGTCATCCTATGACGGTGCCACATTGAAAGCGTGATTTTATACACCTGTCAGCAACAGGTGTGGCCGAAATAGCCAAATCCACCTATTTGAAGGGGTGTCCCCATACTTTTGTGTACAGTATATAGTGTACTTTCATGACAGTCATGTCACCATTGGAGCGCCTTACCAAGTTGGTGCCCGCTGACATGAGAGACCACAGTGACCAATATGGAGGAACTATGGTGATGGTTATGCTGAAGGCCAAACCATGAGCCAAACCCCCATTTTCTCTACTGACCTTGTGGTTCCTGTAACAGAAATGTGACCCTTATTTCTCATAGAACGCCTTCTGTAAGTTAGCTCCGTTGGGCAACAACATTGGCAGTGTGAGACCTCCCCCCTTTGCCCAGAGGTGAGGACAAAGCAGAGCACAGCCAGTTGGGAGGAGGAGGAGGAGGAGGAGGAGGAGGAGGAGGAGGAGGAGGAGGAGGAGGAGGAGGGGGGTTAGCTGGCATCATGCCACCCTCCCCTGCCTTGCCTGGCTGAGTGAGGAGGTGGGTGGGAAGGGAGGGAGGGGTGCTGTGGTTTGATTGATGAGGCCAGGTCTGTGGTCTGGCTATAGAGTGTTGCAGAACAGACGTCCTGCTGGCATATCCTGCCCTCTCCCTCCGCTGTGCGCCCCCAGCCCTCCACCCCTGCACAGGCCCTCTACACCCACCTTATTGGAACTCCTAATTGTCCTTATGAATATTTTAAAGGCGAGCAGGAATGGGAGTTGAGGGCGGGGGTTTGATTTCAAGGGCTCTGACAGCTAATGATCCACTTTGTGGGTGCAGGGAGAGGGAGACAGGGAGAGGGTGACAGGGAGAGAGAGAGAGAGAGAGAGAGAGAGAGAGAGAGAGAGAGAGAGAGAGAGAGAGAGAGAGAGAGAGAGAGAGAGAGGTTGAGAAATAGAGAGTGAGGAAGGGAGGGAGGAAGGAGTTTGTTTTGTGAATGGTTGTTTCCTTAACTTGTATACCTTTTTATACTTTTTTATCTTTAAAGTAATTTCTTCTCATCTAAAATATACCCCCATGGCGCGCTATAGATGTCTAGAGGTAGTTGGATGTAATGGAACGTGTTCGTCTCATTTGTTCACAATCTTTTACAGATGTATATAATGATGACATTGAGATGCCTTTATCCTCAATTTGGACTTCAATTCCCAGTTGGTTAAATTGTCTGAAAATATCCAAGCCACTGATTGAAAGTGTGTTCTCTTTGACTGTGGCAACTAATATCTTTGTCACGTCCGTCATTCAACAAAGTCTCTGAGCAGCTGCCGGTCTCTCGGAGGGAAAGGTATTTTTCTCTGCAGTGCAATTTATTCTTACTCAATAATATAGCGGCTATATTTATCAAAGTGACAATCAAGCCGGTCAACTACAGTCATTTTCTGTTCTACTGTATATTGAGCTGACCTGAGACAGGCTTTCTCCTCCCTGTCTGTACTTTAGGGACATGCAGACCACGGCTTAGTCAGGATTACACTACTTTTCTACATCTGCATGTCTTACTCAGCTCGGAGCCAACCGTGGTCTTACCATTGTCCTGTTTTTGGAGAGGATTGGATCAGACTGTAGGATAGATTGTTTTCCAAACAGCTGCAGTCCGATCATAATAGCCTAACAAAACACAGTATGTCCTGTACAACTGAGAAGGAGCACCTCCTGTTGTATTTCCTGTCAGACAATGGGCTGAAGGTGAGGAAGGACATGCATGAGGTCATATCCTGATATCAGTTAGATCACTGATGATGTGGAATGGCCATGAGATTAAACCAGATATGTCTGGGAATCAAAACCAATTTCTTTATCTAGCCGTCCCTACTCCCCTACTCCCAGACCAGTAATATGACCAGTACCAGTAAGTAGAGAGGATAAGCTGTTAGGGCCCTTGATAATGGCATTCAGTACATACAGCCACTAGCTGGAGTGTCCACGAGAACAACCAACAGACCCTTTCCCACCCTCAAGTGAAATCTACATCACCAAAGGAAAAATGGGAACATGCTCACACTGAAAGACTTGTCTCTTAAGATGTTATATAAAAGCAAAAATATTTGTGAGCAGATAAAAGCCTCGCTATCAGCCGCCTCCCCATGCTGATTTTCAACTGTGTTCCCACTCAAAGAGGCCCTTTGATAACCACATTAGATGGAACTGATGTCATGAGGATTAGCACGCTACCTTGTTTAGTGCAGCAACGGGCACAACAGTGAATTCACAACACTGCAGGGGGAGCAAGGTGGGGAAACAGTTGAAATTAGGTGAGAAACACTACAGAAACGGAAATAGTTCAACTATACATCATTTATATAGACTATAATCAAATGATAATGGCTCTTAAATCACGAGTTTGGTGTGTGTTCTATATAGCTACCATTGGAAGACACTGACAGTTCAGCCACAACCTGCCTTCTCCCCACATTTGAGAAGTTTGGCTTTTGTAACGATATTTACTGTCTACTTCCAACCATTTTATTCTCGTTCAGTACATGAATAAGTAAAATGTAAAAAAGCTCTTGACCCACATGGTGTTCCATCTAAGGCAGACTGTGCAGAAATGTCTTAGGCCCATTTCAGTGTAAGTGCTTCACAAGAAGAGGTATGGTATGTGGCTTACGCAACAGCTTTGGCACCACTTTATCTTTAACTCATTAAATCATGTTATCTTAAATGTTCATTTTAAATGGGGCTATCATATAAACTCTGCGGTTGGGGTTAAACTCAGCCAATTTAACCCTTCAATCTTTTGAGTATAACGTTTATGTTTATTTTATGGGACATAAACATAGATCTAAATGGAACACTATATTTGGCTAAGATGGCATCGTCAGAGGGCTCCGATAAAACATTGCAGGTTTCATGCATTACTACATACACTCAGGTAGAACTATTGGAATACGAATCGTTGGGTGCTCACTGTCCACCCGACCTCCCCGAAAATGCAAATCCCACCATGACTCCATCTTGCTTCTCCCCGCCTACAAAGACTCAAGAGGGAAGTTCCGGTGGTCAAGGTAGGCAACAATACCTACTCGACACTGATTCTCAACACGGGGGCCCCACAAGGGTGCGTCCTCAGTCCCCTCCTGTATACCCACGACTGTGTGGCCTCACACAGTTCCAACTCCATTATCAAGTTCGCTAACGAGACAGCCTACAGGGAGGAGGTAGGCAATCTGATGGTGTGGTGCCAAGTAAACAACCTCTCCCTCAACGTTCGCAAAACAAATGAGCTGATTGTGGACTTCAGGAGGAACTAGGCTGGACACGTCCCCATCCTCATCAACGGGGTGATTTTTCAACCTCAGGATGCTGAAGGAATTTGGCCTGTCGCCTGCTCTCACAGTGTTCTACAGGAGCACCATCGAGAGCATACTGTCGTTCTGCATCACAGCCTGCCACAGGTGCCACAGGACACCTACAATAACAAGTGTCGCAGGAAGGCCAAGAAGATCATCAGGTACCCAAGCCATGCCCTGTTCTCCCCGCTTCAATCATTCAGATACGGGCAGTACAGAAGCATCATGGCAAAAACTTACCTTACCTGCTGCCCCTCTCTATGGACATTCACTACTGTTGCCGTTGTCAAACGTTTGGAATATTAGTCATTCAAGGGGTTTTCTTTATTTGCACTATTTTTTACATTGTAGAGTAAAAGTGAAGACATCAAAACTATGACATAACACATATGGAATCATGTAGTAACCAAAAAAAGTGTTAAACAAATCAAAATATATTTTATATTTGAGATTCTTCAAATAGCCAACCTTTGCCTTGATGACCTCTTTGCACACCCTCTGCATTCTTCATTCATATATATTTTGCAAATAAAGACACCCTTGAATGAGTAATTTTGACCAGGGGTGTATATATTATAACTTTTAAAAAATTATAATTGTATTGTTTTTATCTCTTGGCCCCCACATCCCCTCAATGGTCATGCTGCTCCCTCCCCCATGGTAATTTACCCCCAACCCCTCAACAGTCTTTACTCTGCCTCCACCCCAATGGACATGTATTTATACATCACTGCTACAGTTGTTACAATATACAGTACCAGTCTAAAGTTTGGACACACCTACTCATTCCAGGGTTTATTTATTTTTGACTATTTTCTACATTGTAGAATAATAGTGAACACATCAAAACTATGACATAACACATATGGAATCATGTAGTAACCAAAAAAGTGTCTAACCAATCAAAATATATTTTACTATTTTATATTCTTCAAAGTAGCCACCCTTTGCCTTGATCACAGCTTTGCACACTCTTAGTGCTATTTATATTTATATTGTGTTTTTTATCACCATTTTCATTATTTTACTTCACTTAGTCCTGCATGTTGACACTTAAGATTTTCACTATACCCTGCAATCACACCTGCAACCCTGTACATGTGACTATTAAACACTCTTAATCTCTGAATTTGAATATATTTAATCTATGGTTGGGGAAATTTAAAAAAAATTAAATGCCATATTGATATAATTGATAGCTCCATTCTAACATAATATGAAAACATAATTGTAAAGTACAATTGACACTGCTTCAGTAGCTCATACTCCTGTGCCTGTTTATACATTTCAGTTAAATGAGCAACAGGTGCTCTGGAGGAGATGAGCGATACCGTAGATGTTATCATCAGTATGGGGTTTGGGCATACAGTACTATGAGTGAACAGATACATTTCAAGGCCTCTCTCACTTTCTGAACAGCAGAAAAAAGCCTGTTCTCTTAACATTACACTCACACACTCACTATGATTCCCCGCTGGTTTGACGTCAGTCACCCAGATTCTCATTTTTGGTGTATAGAGACAAATTTATTGCACTCCAGGTCTGGACGGCTGTGAGAAAATATCTGCTGGCCTGGTTCCCACTGCTCTTTATGAGCCTCCAAGGGCCTTGTGAACAGATTACACAAGTTCAAATCGTCACTACTCTCAATCTGCAGACCCTGTATACAGACAGACCCACCACCCACCCATAATTATAATGTTGTTGTTGATAAGCCCCATAAGTTCTACTGTATTCACACCGCTCCAGCTTCGCTTTCTTTAAAGGACTTTTGGTATTTGTTTCATTAGTCCTCTGTTGATGCAGTCCCCCAAAAAATAGTTCATGTCAGCAATCAGGTTTTCAAGTAATAGGACTTTCAAAATACAGAAAATGTTACAGTATGACATGACCTTTGAAAGTGAATTTCTCAACTATATAAGGAATGGGAATAGAAAGGAAGAAATGGAATAGAACGAACACAACTTTAATTTAGAATTTAGTTTATCATAATTAAGCGTTGAGTGCTTTTTGTGTAAATGTGTATGTATTACTGAACTAATAATATAAAGTCAAAACCTTGGCTTGAGTGATGTCTGATGGCCTTCAGGGTTCCATGTGGCCCCTTCTAAGGCCATGTCAGTGTGAGGCTGTGTGTGATTGGCCGGGCCGGGGAGCCAGGGCCTGACAGGTGTTTGGGAGAGGGACACCTGTTTGGCCATGTGCTGATTTAGTGATCCATTTACTTGGAGCTGTGGGCAGCGTCTGTGGGACGCCCGAAACATGCCAAGTCATATAAGGAGGAATTACTCTTCACTCTTTCTTAGGCATGCATACTGTACATAATGTCATGTTTAATTTCAGTTCATCTCAGATCACAGAAATCGATATGAAATCAATGACCTAGATATGAGCACTCGTTGTTGGGCTTTGTGTTGTTTAGTCTCAGTGCAATATGTTCCATGGTTTGTTCTGAATGCTGAGTGTCCCTGGCAATGGATGTTTCCACTCTTGCCCCTCCCTGAGTGGCTAGCAGGGCTCAGGGCCAGGGGCAGAGGGTGCGGCTGGATGGAGGCTTGTTGTGGAAATGCTGCCTGCGGCCCTGCCCATCTCACACAGCTATGGCCGGCCAGCCCAACCCAGCTATTCCCATAATGAGCAGGTTTGGACTTTAATTTGCAGGTCCTGATCAGATCTGTGGCAGTCTGGCGTAGAAAGTGCATAGTTTCCCTGGTAAACATAGCCTTAACAGGAGACTAACTGAAGAGCAGCCTCAGTAAACAGGAAATGAACCAGGAAGGCGTTTTCTTCGAATGAAGAATGCCCCGGCTCTGTACCACACCAAACACTAGTGCTTCTAAATGCACATTTACACATGTTGTGTATCATTCATCTCTCTCTCCCCAGTAACATTATCAGACAGATATGACTAATGAGAGATGTAGGTGCTTTTCAGAGTTATACTGCTTCAGCTTTTAACTCATACACTGTTTCATCATATGTCTAAGTGAAAGTAGAGGGTATAGTTTGTATTTGTATTTGTATTTATTAAGGCAGCAGCTACTCTCCCTGGGGTCCAAACACATTAAGGCGCTTACACTTACATCACACATAAAACAAAAGATACAACAGTACATCATAAAACATTATTACACCACTACATATCTACAATACAAAATATGTAATACCATCATACAACAATATT
Organism: Thymallus thymallus; assembly: GCA_023634145.1. Lineage (NCBI taxonomy): Eukaryota > Metazoa > Chordata > Actinopteri > Salmoniformes > Salmonidae > Thymallus > Thymallus thymallus. The sequence continues at coordinate 19,464,713 of CM042414.1, forward strand.
ACGTGTGTGTACAGTGCGTGTGCTAGTGTGTGTGTGCTTATGCGTGTATCTGTACCTGTGTGTGTGCCTCTTCACAGTCCCAGCTGTTCCATAAGGGGTATTTTTATCCGTTTTTTTTTTTATCTGATGTGGAATAGAGTTCCATGTAGTCATGGCTCTATGTAGTACTGTGCTCCACCCATAGTCTGTTCTGGACTTGGGGATTGTGAAGAGACCTCTGGTGGCATGTCTTGTGGGGTATGCATGGGTGTCCGAGCTGTGTGCTAGTAGTTTAAACAGACAGCTCGGTGCATTCAGCTTGTCAACACTTCTTACAAAAACAAGTAGTTAAGTCAATCTCTCCTCTACTTTGAGCCATGAGAGATTGACATGCATATTATTAATGTTAGCTCTCCATTTAAGTACATTTTTTGAGCCAATTGTAATTTGTAAGTCCCTCTTTGTGGTACCTGACCACACGACTGAACAGTAGTCCAGGTGTGACAGAACTAAGGCCTGCAGGACTTGTGTTGTTGATAGTGTTGTTGAGAAGGCAGAGTAGTGCTTTATTATGGACAGACTTCTCCCAGCTATTGTTGTATCAACAGGTTTTGACCATGACCGTTAACAATCTAGGTTTACTCCAATCAGTTTAGTCACCTCAACTTGCTCAATTTCCACATTATTCATTACAAGATTTAGTTGAGGTTTAGGGTTTAGTGAATGATTTGTCCCAAATACAATACTTATTGTTTGCCACCCATTCTGAAACTTACTACAGCTCTTTGTTAAGTGTTGCTGTCATTTCAGTCTCTGTAGTAGCTGACGTGTATAGTGTTGAGTCATCCGCATACATACACATTGGCTTTACTCAAAGCTAGTGGCATGTTATTAGTAAAGATTTTAAAAAGTAAGGGGCCTAGACAGCTGCCCTGGGGAATTCCTGATTCTACCTGGATTATGTTGGAGAGGCTTCCATTTATGAACACCCTCTGTGTTCTGTTAGACAGGTAACTCTTTATCCACAATATAGCAGGGGGTGTAAAGCCATAACGCATACATTTTTCCAGCAGCAGACATGATCAATAATGTCAGAAGTTGAAAGTCTGTTGTCAATTTGTTTACTGTAAAATATAATTGTATTTGGTCAAACACCATTTTTTCCAAATGTTTACTAAGGGTTGGTAACAGGCTGATCAGTCGGCTATTTGAGCCAGTAAAGGGGGCTTTACTATTCTTGGGTAGCAGAATTACTTTTGCTTCCCTCTAGGCCTGAGGGCACACACTTTCTAGTAGGCTTAGATTTAAGATATGGCAAATAGGATTGGCAATATCGTCCACTAGTATCCTTAGTAATTTTCCATCCAAGTTGTCAGACCCGGTGGCGTGTCATTGTTGATAGACAACAATCATCTTTTCACCTCTTCCACACTCACTTTCCGGGATTTCAAAATTACAATGCTTGTCTTTCATAATTTGGTCAGTTATACTTGGATGTATAGTATCTGCGTTTGTTGCTGGCATGTCATGCCTAAGTTTGCTAATCTTGAAAATGAAAACAAAATCATTAAAGTAGTTGGCAATATCAGTGTTTTTTTTAAATGAATGAGCCATCTGATTCAATAAATGATGGAGCTGAGTTAGCCTTTTTGCCCAAAATGTAATTGAAGGTTCTCCAAAGCTTTTTAATATCATTCTTTATATAATTTGTCTTTGTTTCATAGTATAGTTTATTCTTCTTTTTATTCAGTTTAGTGAAATTATTTCTCAATTTGCAGTACGTTTGCCAATCTGTTATGTAGCCAGACTTATTTGCCATTCCTTTTGCCTCATCCCTCTCAACCATACAATTTTTAAATTCCTCATCAGTCCAAGGGGATTTAACAGTTTTTACAGTCATTTCCTTAATGGGTGCATGCTTATTAGTAAATGGAATAAGCAATTTCATAAATATGTCAAGTGCAGCATCTGGTTGCTCCTCATTACACACCACAGACCAACAAATTATCTTTATATCAACAACATAGGAATCACTACAAAACGTATTGTATGATCTCTTATACAGTACATTAGGCCCAGCCTTTGGTACTTTGGTTTTCCTAGATATGGCTACTATATTGTAATCACTATAGCCGATGGATTTGTATACTGCTTTAAAGCGAATATATGCAGCATTAGTGAAGATGTGATCAATACATGTTGATGATTTCATTCCTGTGCTGTTTGTAACTACCCTGGTAGGTTGACTGGTTAGGCACTGGTTACAGTTTGAAGGGCAGCTTGATGAAAACCAGTCAATATTGAAATCACCCATAACATATACCTCTCTGTTCATATTACATACATTATCAAGCATTTCACACATATTATCCAGATACTGACTGTTAGTACTTGGTGGTCTTGATGGTCTATAGCAACTTTCCACAAGGCTTTAGGTGAGGCAGATGAACCTGTAGCCATATTACTTCAATAGTATTTAGCATGAGATACTCTTTAAACTTTACATGAATGTGGTTCTGAATATAGACCGCAACACCGCCCCCCATTGGCATTTCTGTATTTTCTGTAGATGTTATAACCATGTATTGCTACTAACCGTATCATCAAGAGTATTATTTAAGTGAGTTTCAGAGAATATGAATGTCATCTGTTACTAGCAAGTTATTGATTTCATGAACCTTATTTATTAGGCTACAAATGTTTATGTGGGCTATTTTTAGAACTTTTCTGGGATGCGTGATTGTTTTTATTGCTTTACTGGGAAGCTAATCAGAAGTAGACATGCTTATGTTATTTATGTTTGATCTGCCTCAGTGCTATCAGTATAACTCTGGTTCATAGGAACATAATTACTGCATACCATAGCTGTAGTTTGATTCAGTACTGGTACATTTGTAAAAGCTAGAGTAAACACGTACATTGTATAGTAGTAAATCCGACAGTAGTGTGTCATACAGAGCTTGTCAGCATGTTGGTAGCTGGGTCGTTCCACCAATTCGGTGCCTTTTGAGAAATGTAACTTGGTATAAAAAAAAAAGTTTGATTTTATAAAATTTTCTTTAGTAAAGAGCGCATGTTCAACTTCATACAAAAAAAACTATTTTCTCAAGAGGTTAAATATAAAAAAATACTATAGTAAGTGTCTATTAAGTACCAATATAAAGTAACAGGGTTGACCATAATTGGGTTGAAAATGTCATTTAATTTATTCATATACAAATTTAAATGTAATCAATTCTCCATGTGGTCTATATTAAAGGGCACTTAATTTAATATAACAGGCTGAAAATGTAATATTCGATATTGGTGCGCAATACTTAAAATATGAAAGGGATGCAAAAGGCACTCTTTTTGTGGAACGACCCAGTTACTGTAAGCAGGGCTGGGTAAGACACATTGTTAGATAGAGATCAGCCCAAACACCACTGTACTGTCAAGAGAACTGTCAGCAGACGCCAGCTGCTGCTGCAACGCCCATGAACACCCACACACACACACACCAGTGTTACCTCCTGCACCTCCAGGATAATGGAGAGTGAGGCAGAGACGAAGGGCTCATTAGTGCCTTTGAGTCCTACTCCTCTCCCTCACACTGTGACCCCTCCATCCAGAGGAGTCAGTGACTGCTGTAGAAATCCGGCTCAGAGGCAGCCCAGAGACAGGCTAGGTCACCGCTATGGGCCTGCACCAGCCTGATAGGGGAACCTGAACAGCACACATATAAATCAAACTTGATGTTCTCTGACAGGCTTGATATCACATGCTGTCACGTGCTGTCATGGGTTCTCATTAACACCATCATTCACAGTTTTAATTAAGCGGAGAGAACCACTCCTCTGATAGAAAGTTATAACAAACACAACACTGTTTCACTGTTTTTGTTTAGTTAATTTCATAGTGTGCAGTCCTTTTAAGATGTAAAATAAAGCTTATTGAGCGTTTATATCACAATACACCACACTGTGTGCTTTTAGCTCTTACAATAATCTCTCCATTTCATGCTCTAATAAGCGTCTCTGACCACATATAATAATCAATTTTATTTCCTACATTACTTAACATTGATAAGATCCCATGAGTGGCAACCATGCTGAATTAAAGTCTGCAATGTTTTAAACTGCTGCTCTGTAGGATCCTCTTATGCCGGGGTGTCTTCCAGCTGGGTGGCTTATGATAACTTAAAGATAATGAAATATGCATTGAAACACACACATGCAGCAAGAGAGGGGGAAGAAAGAGAGGGGGGTCGGGGGGGGGGGGGTGGATAGAGGATGAGAGGGGAAAGAGAGGGAGTGCAGAGAAATATTTAGTTTATCCTATGATGAAGGTCCCTAAAGGATGAAAGGATCAGGAGTGACGTTTCAATTTCCCGATCATTGTTAACCATTGCATAGGAAGACAGTATACTTCCCGTTCCCAGCTCATAGCAGCACACTGGCAGGACAAAAAGTAGCACATTTATTCAAAATATGTTTTATTATTTATAAATGTACATGTTAAGGCAGGTTTATTATAATTGATGTATTACAAGTCATTTAATATGTGTCATGTATTCAATGAATTAGTGTCTTAACTTGAATGATGCCTTTTATTTATGTTAATATTTTAGTTAAAGTTTTGTTATGGGAACAGGTTTGTAGAGGTGTATTATAACCTACCTAGACAGAGAGTCATGTGGTAGTAGACTGAGTATCCTGTAGCATATATTGTATGTGTGAATTGTGCAATTTTATTTCAGAAATTAAGAAACAAAGGCCATAATGACCTGTGTGCCAGTCCTGATCCAGATGACTGTTTTGGGCACAGCCCCCTCATGGACGACCGTTTCGGCAAACTAAGCGAAGAGAGTGATTTAATGTACAAGCGCTGTGGTGTAAGTACTTCCTTCCTCTCCTGCCATTTTTTGTTGATTTCCTGTTTTTATGTTGATGTTCACCACAGGCGCTAAACAAGAAAGAACACAGAGGCTGTGAAAGCCCGGACCCCGATGCCTCATATGTCCTCACCCCTCACACAGAAGAAAAGTATCAAAAAATTAATGAGGAGTTTGATAATATGATGAGAAATCATAAAATCGTAAGTAAATGCAATGATTTCGCTGCTTGGCTTTGTGGCACAAAGGATATTGACCTTCTTTTGGTTAAACATTTTCTTCTTTTTTTAATTATCCCACCCTGCAACCTCTGTCAACTACTATAAGCAAACATGGACTATTCAAGCATAACCTTTTTTTCTGTTCGTTGGAAGTGTATTTGTTTATTTTGTTTATTTGTACTGCAACTTATATTTTGGCACACCCTGATAAGATCACATTGTTATGACAGGTTGAACCTTTTTAAAGCTCTATTGGGAAGATCACATTGAAAAGGAAAGTGCATTTTTGTTATTGTGGAGGAGAAGCTTCTTTATCATAAAGACACATTTCCCCCCTGAAATAAAGAGCAAGATTCCTCCATGTATCCCCACTCTGGCTTAGATATTGACTGGATCTGTAGCTTTGGTGATTAATGTTTCCCCCCCAAGCAGATCGAGAAATTGAATCTCTTTTAGTCCCACAGTGCCTCCCCCTTTGCTCATTGTATGATCTCTCCTGGTTCCTCATCTTGGTGGGTCCTCTGTTCACGTGGGCAATTCAATCAGCATTCACCAAAGCACAACATTAGTGGACTATCACTGTGTATTTTCCACTCTTTCATCAAGCTACTATCAGACTGGAGGTGACCAAAGTACCCTGGAATTACACAGAGCTTTACCTTAAGACAATAGTGATCTTATTGCGGGTGGCAATCATAGAATCCTGCATAAAGTATAGTGCTTCAACTGTTGTTTTCTCTCTAATTCTGACATGGAGAGCACCATTGTTTGCTATTAACACACTAATAATATCACTAACTGACTGCCTCACTGGACTATGCTGTGAATGGAGTAGTCTCACTGTCACCATTACTCTCAAACACTCTTTGGATTGTCAGCACTGCACAGACATGGAGTTTTGATCCAAAATGCATTTATATTTTGGGAAATGACCCAATTACACTATCCTTCTAAAAATAAGAAACATTTATGATCTGCAGTGCTGACTATTACAATGCAAGTCTGAACACCTGGTACAAGACACTTGTACTAATGTGCATGCTTTGTTTTTAGTGATGTGTGATGTTTTTAAATAGCAAAATTATTGTTTTGTGCATTTACAGAAATATATTGGTAATTTGTACGTTTTATGCATTCGTTTTTATATATTATACAGGCTTATGCATCAAATCAACCTGAATTTGGAACATGAACAGGTTGCCAGCTGCAGCATAGAGCTGTTTGTTTGCCCTCAGCTATTAGGACTGCTCTGTTGACCATACCAATGTGATTGATGTGGCACCACCACAGATGCCATCTCTGCCGTCTCCTTCCCCATGTGACCCTCAGCTCAGCGCCAGGTCTTTGATTCTCCGCATATCTCTGTGTTTCCCCTCCTGTAGCCCACAGCACTGCCCCAGCAGAACTTCCCCATGCATGTGGCAGTGCCAGTCTCCAACCAGAACACCATGTCCTACAACCCAGGAGGATCCATGAGCAGCCAAGCCCTGGCCCAGGCCGCAGCCTCTCTGAGTGACAGCGGGATGCTCTCCCCCCCCCAGGCCTCCTTACACAGGAACGTGGGCTCCAGTGGGGGTCAGCAGAGGCCCCCCACTCAAGGCAATGCGGGTCAGTACCACTACACCTCACTGTTGTTTTCACTACATCTGACTCAGTACAGTACATGGTGGTAAAGATTCAGGTTTAATCCACCAATTTCACACTCTTGAGCTTTCTGATATATCTTGCTCTATATTTGCCTGATACGTGATATGTTTGCAATGGGCCTATTTGCATCTAGTTCATTGTGAAAAAAGTCCCACTTAATTGAAGGGATTTTTCATGGTCCAGTGGTGTCAGTGAGCTCATCCAGAGATCACCATAGCTACATCCTCCATGTTGTGCAGAGTGGTCTGTGTATTAAGCCAGTCTATGCCTCAACAGGATGCAGAGATACAGAGGTACAGAGGTATCATGGTAAAAATAGCACCATGTTTGAAGTCCATCTGAATTCGAAATAAGTGTGTGAATGGCTTTAGGATTGCTTGGAAATCACATGAAAGGTGTTAAATACAACGACACAACGACACCTAGCCAGGTAAAATAAAATGTCTATCCTCTGGGGAGACACTGAAACAGCAGGGCTGTCTTTAGACTTTCGGCCACCTCATTCATCCAGCTTCCAGCTGAATTAATGTGCACTGTGCCTGTAAAGTACCTACTGTACGCAGACACATACTGCACTGTATGTGCACCCATTGAGAGGGTAGTTTCACAGGTAAATAACATGTTGTCGTTCAGCTCCTTGTAGTAGGTTATTACCTCAATATGTATACAAAGGCAAGGCTGCTGATTGTGATGTTCTGGTCAGATTACTGAAATGTGGACCTGAGAATTTCCCTTTACAAACAATGGGATACTGGCACTGTTGCATTAAAAAAAACACTGTGACTTAGGGGCATTCCTTGATAACGTTGCCTTCGATGACTGCACAAAGTGAGTAAGGATAGGACCAATGTCCTACTCGCCATGGAACCAGAGAGAATTAATGTCCCACTATTTGATGCTCCCAGTAGTGGAAGAAATGGTGGAAGTGGTTCACAGCTTGATGCTATTCCATGTATTCTACTTCGAAACCACCGCTGCAACGCGTTATATTTTACAGCAAACGCCTTCCTCCTCGCCAGCCAGGTTAGGGCAGCACTTTACAACATTCCAATGTTATAGTCTTGATTGAAAATGGGAACAATGGGAGAGATACTGATTTCTAAACAAAATGGGCTACATTCTCATTCATACATATTAGAGGTGAGTATCAAAATTGTTTTAAAAGATTAGATCCTTGGATAGATATTTAGTATAATAGCCTATACAGTCAACTCAAAATATGGTATTCTGGTCTTTTGAAATAGCCCTCATTTCCATATAATATTGAGACTAAATGAAACGTCATAGGCCAAATGGATTCTGTGATGTTGTCCACAGTTGAAGTTGGAAGTTTAAAACTCATTTTTCAACCACTCCACAGATTTCATGTTAAAAAACTATAGTTTTGGCAAGTCAGTTTGTGCATGACACAAGTAATTCTTCCAACAATTGATTACAGACACATTATTTCACTTATAATTCTCTATATCGCAATTCCAGTTGGTCAGAAGTTTACATACAGTACACTAAGTTGACTGTGCCTTTAAACAGCTTGGAAAATTACAGATAATGATGTCATGGCTTTAGAAGCTTCTGATAGGCTAATTGACATAATTTGAGTCAATTGGAGGTGTACCTGTGGATGTATTTCAAGGCCTACCTTCAAACTCAGTGCCTCTTTGCTCGACATCATGGGAAAATCAAAAGAAATCAGCCAAGAAAATGGGAGCAATTTCCAAATGCCTGAAGGTACCACGTTCATCTGTACAAATAATAGTATGCAAGTATAAACACCATGGGACCACGCAGCCGTCATACCGCTCAGGAAGGAGACGTGTTCTGTCTCCTCGAGATGAACGTACTTTGGTGCGAAAAGTGCAAATCCCAGAAGGACCTTGTGAAGATGCTGGAGGAAACCGGTAAAAAAGTATCTATATACACAGTAAAACAAGTGCTATATCGACATAACCTGAAAGGCTGCTCAGCAAGGAAGAAGTCACTGCTCCAAAACCGCCATAAAAAACGATGGTTTGCAACTGCACATGGGGACAAAGATCATACTTTTTGAAGAAATGTCCTCTGGTCTGATGAAACAAAAATATAACTGTTTGGCCATAATGACCATTGTTATGTTTGGAGGAAAAAGGGTGAGGCTTGCAAGCCGAAGAACACCATCCCAACCGTGAAGCACGGGGGTGGCAGCATCATGTTGTGGGGGTGCTTTGCTGCAGGAGGGCTGGTGCACTTTGATGGCATCATTAGGAAGGAAAATAATGTGGATATATTGAAGCAACATCTCAAGACATCAGTCAGGAAGCTAAATTCTTGGTCGCAAATGGGTCTTCCAAATGGACAATGACCCCAAGCATACTTCCAATGTTGTGGCAAAATCGGTTAAGGACAACAAAGTCAAGGTATTGGAGTGGCCATCAGAAAGCCCTGATCTAAATTCTATAGAAAATTTGTGGGCAGAACTGAAAAAGCATTCAGTTACACAAGTTCTGTCAGGAGGAATGGGCCAAAATTCACCCAACTTATTGTGGGAAGCTTGTGTAAGGCTACCCGAAATGTTTGACCCAAGTTAAACAATTTAAAGGAAATGTTACCAAATACTAATTGAGTGTATGTAAACTTCTGACCTACTGGGAATGTGATAAAAGAAATAAAAGCTTAAATAAATAATTCTCTCTACTATTATTCTGACATCTCACATTCTTAAAATAAAGTGGTGACCCTAACTGACCTAAGACAGGGAATTTGTACTAGGATTAAATGTCAGGAATTGTGAAAAACTGAGTTTAAATGTATTTGGCTAAGGTGTATGTAATCTTCCGACATCAACTGTATGTGACTGACCGGCTCGATTCGGTCTAATGTAGCAAAATTTGAAATTGTGTTTTTTACATAGGATAAAAGTAGAGACTCCTGAGTGGCGCAGTGGTCTAAGGCACTGCATTGCAGTGCTAGCTGTGCCACTAGAGAGCCTGGTTTGAGTCCAGGCCCTAACTGGGAAACCCATGAGGCGGTGCACAATTGGCCCAGCGTCATCCAGGTTAGGGAGTAGAGACTCAGAGCAGGAAAAGGAATTCTGCTTTGGAAGTTGGGAAATTTATAACCCCACTTTTTAGAAAATGACCCTGTTTTGGTACACCTACTGGAGAGCTCTTCTTTGTCTACAGCCATTCAGCATCATTCACACCCCCTTAAGCCTTAGCCCCACCCATCTCTTTAAGGATTCACGTGAGGTCATGTGCTAAACATAGTGAGGACGGTAGTGTACTAAACAACAAAATATTTCAAGACTAGGCTGGTTTATACTTCGTCTATCGACTTGTATGTATAGATTTGTCGCAGTGACATCATGAACATTCTATTGTCGTCCTACATCAAACTTGTCGTTGTCGCCCAGCAGAACTGGTGTATTTTAACACCAATAAACCCATCTGTTTAAAAATGAATGTAGTATATGTCAATCTAGCAAACCTGTCACGAGGCGCAGAGCTGTCGTGTAAAAACATTCCTTTATAAAGAAATGTCCCCCTCTGGGATCTATCTATCTATCTATCTATCTATCTATCTATCTATCTATCTATCTATCTATCTATCTATCTATCTATCTATCTATCTATCTATCTATCTATCTATCTATCTATCTATCTATCTATCTATCTATCTATCTATCTATCTATCTATCTATCTATCTATCTATCTATCTATCTATCTATCTATCTGAGTAATCCCAAAACCAAACAAAGGAGCGACAGCGACCATGAACTGGCGTGAAACAAAAAGGAACACACCCACAAACACAGGTGGGAAAAACTGAACAAAAATAGGCTACCCAATTAGAGGCAATGCGGCGCAGCTGCCTCTAATTGGGGACCAATATCAAAGGGAACATAGAGAATTCCAGAGAGGTCTCTGGACATTGGTTTTGATTTGACTAAACCTGAAAACCATAAAGGTTTCCAGAGACCTTACTGAACATAAAACCTTAAAAAAAAACAGGCAACTAAAAGAAACTTTCTAAACAATGTTTTGGTTTGTTTCTAGCTTGTTAGCTATCTAACGTTAAGTTAGCTGGCTAGCCAGTTCAAATAATGACCATATCATATAGGTGACAACGTCTTAACTTTAGCTAATTTGTATTCATTATTACAGGCAAATAAACTTTTGTGAGTGTGACAAAATAAAAGCAGGGCATTCTACTGGAGAACTTTAGAACTTGGACACTGTCTCATTGGCCTAAGGTTATATCCTAATTTGACTTTGGTGCAGATCATGTTGTTCTTCACATTACCGTCTCTGGTAAACACACAGTATATCAAATAAAATCTAAAGTTTATTTGTCACATGCACAGGATACAGGTGTAAACAGTACACTGAAATGGTTACTTGCATAGTGGAGTATTTTGTTTAGCTAAGCAATGAACCATTATCCCAACTCATAACGTAACTACCCTGGATGAATCTACAATTAGCTAAAGCTAACCAACTAGGTTCAATGTTAGGGCTATAACTAGCAATGCAAATAGCTCTGAGATACAAATAGTATTACTACACAGATCATACACGTAACGTTAGCTAGTGAGCCATCCAGCCAGCCAGCTAATGTTAGCTAGCTAGCTAGATAATAGTACGCTTTAACTTGCAATGAAAACAATTTTCTGACAAAATTAGAAACATATAATATATGAAAATGTAGCTAACTAGACTCTCTTACCTGTATAAATGAATGAATGCTTCTCCCTCTCTGTCACGGATGCCATGGTTGCCCTTAGTTTGAAGATGTAATCCGGAGGCAACAGCCTTCTGCGTCCTCTTTTCAACTCTGTGGCTAAACCAACTATTTTATTTGTATTTACATTTCTGCCCCAAAACTAATTTTGATAAAAAAATATATGTTTACGTTCAAATGCCTCTCCTGTGAAGTAGTGATTCGCTACATACGCCTAGTTTCCTGAAACGAGTCACATACGAATACATTTATTTTAGGCTATATAAAGAACAGCTATGCATGATTTAATGAAATGCAGCAAACAGACACAACATTGTTTCACATTCTTTAATAAAAGACTCATAAACAGAAACAGGCTGGCTTCACAGCTTCATAGGCCTACAAGGAAACTCAACATATCTCGTTAATTGTGCAAGATGGTCTGTGCACTGCTTATTACCTTCCACAAAAAGTTTTGCTTGACAAAAAGATGCGTAAGCATTCTACATTCCTTGTATTCTGGGGCATGAGTCCAGCTTCATGGAAGGATTGAGTGCTGTACCCTGGCTGATCCCAGGCTCCCAGCTGAAGGATGCAGATGGTTAATCATATAATTTCATGCATCTCATTAGCTGGCATGCTGGGCAGGACAGATCTGGTGTGGGCCCCAGACCAGCGGGTACAGTAGGTCTTCCAGGAGGTACTGATTAGCTCACTGTGGCTCTGCCCAACAGGCCCTCAGCTCAACCGGCTGCATACATGTGCATACAACATGGTCAAATACTGCTCTTGTTAGTTTCAGTTGGTCATTCCATGCTTTTTGGCACACTTCATTGCACGCAAGGGGACTGTATTTGTTGTCTGTATGTGAGTATTGAGAACATTAAAGCTGCAATATTTAACTTTTTGTCCGACCTGACCAAATTACCATAGAAATGTGAGTTATAGATCTGTCATTCTCATTGAACGCTAAGTCTAAGAAGCAGTAGATATGTTCTATGTGCTATATTTCTATGCTTCCTGTTCTTAAGTTTAGTTTTTGCAACTTTTACCAGCTTCATAAAGCTGAAAATACAATATTTTTGGTTATTGAAAATTTTACATTGCTTGTTTTGTCACAAACTGAAATTAGGAAAACAATTAGAATTTTAGTAACCAGGAAATGGCGGAGCGGTTTCTGAATATTGCCCTTTAAAGGGGGTTGACGTGGTCTTCTTATGCAGGTTAGAGTGATGGAACACTGTTCTTACTGTATAGAAAGACAGCCAAGCAGAGTATCATCATGTGCTTTTCTATCCTCAACACCCTGACAGTGTTCAGTATGTTATTCAGACTGCAGCTTGACAGGTTGGGGTAATGATGCATCCAAGGTTCCAAGACCAGAGGGACAGATCTTTTGGGCAATTTGCTCCAAAGAAGAGGAATAGATTGGCTCCCGAGTGGTGCAGAGGTCTAGACACTGCATCTCAGTGCTAGAGGCGTCAGTACAGACAACCTGTTTCGAATCCAGGCTGTATCACAACCGGCCATGATTGGGAGTCCCATAGGGCAGCGCACAATTGGCCCAGCGTCGTCGGGGTTTGGCCGGTGTAGGCCGTCATTGTAAATAAGAATTTGTTCTTAACTGACTTGCCTATTTAAATAAAGGTTAAATATAAAAAAATATGGTTGAGTACAGTTACAGAGGAAAATGGCGACAGCTGCTAATGGCTGGCCTGCTGCTATAGTAACAAACAATCAAACCAGTCAAATCAACTGTTCCTCCTGGATAGTAACAGAGCAGGACTGCCTCTTGTTCTCAATAGACTGCTCACGTTGTGTTGCTCCAAACAAGTTTTATTAAGGGTTTAGAGATGATAACAGTCACTATATTTGCTTAGTGGCTGTCCCTTCATTGGGAACTGGTTTGTGCCTGAAAGAGTTAACATACTAAAAGGTAGTGTATACAGCGTTTCCTTCAAGACTGACACCTCCATCCCACCATCCCTCCTTCAGTTTCCTTCCTTCTATTTACAGGTGCATCTACTTTTCCCAGTAAGCAACAAGGCAGCCCTTATATGGCTGGAGAGGGCCTGCAAGATGCCTAGGCCAACAGAACCCTGGAGGTATTCCGGCCATGACATCCCTCTAAGTCCTCTGTACACAATGACCGGACAGCCTGTCATGGCTGCTATGTGCTGTGTGAGAGGCAAAGGCAGGTGGACATTAACCCCTTTTCTTGCCAGGAAGGCCACTGTGTCTCATATGATACAATATTATGGAAAGTGGATACCTAGTCAGAAACACAAGCACCTGCGATAAAATCCGCAGATCTGTGTACGTGACAAATTATATTTTATTTTTATATGTATATATACGTATACAGTACCAGTCAAAAGTTTGGACACACCTACTCATTCAAGGGTTTTTCTTTATTTTTACTATTTTCTACATTGTAGAATAATAGTGAAGATATCAAACTATGAAATAACACAAATGGAATCATGAAGTAACCCAAAAAGTGTAAAAAAATCAAAGTAGTCACCCTTTGCCTTGATGACAGCTTTGCACACTCTTAGCATTCTCTCAACCAGCTTCACCTGGAATGCTTTTCCAACAGGAGTTCCCACAAATGCTGAGCACTGGTTGGCTGCTTTTTCTTCAGTCTATGGTCTGTCATTCCAAACCATCTTAGTTGGGTTGAGGTCGGGTGATTGTGGAGGCCAGGTCATCTGATGCAGCACTCCGTCACTCTCCTTCTTGGTCAAATATCCCTTACACAGCCTGGAGGTGTGTTGGGTCATTGTCCTGTTGAAAAACAAAAAACAACCCAGACGGGATGGCGTATCACTGCAGAATGCTGTGGTAGCCATGCTGGTTAAGTGTGCCTTGAATTCTAAATAAATAATCTATGGTGTCACCAGCAAAGCACCCCCACACCATCACACCTCCTCTTCCATGCTTCATGGTGGGAACCAAACATGCAGAGATCATCCGTTCACCTACTCTGTGTCTCACAAAGACATGGCGGTTGGAACCAAAAATCTAATATTTGGACTCATCAGACAGATTACCACCATCCTACTGTTTTCTTATTTACAATGACAGCCTACCAGGGAACAATGGGTTAACTGCCTTGCTCAGGGGTAGAACAACAGATTATTTACCTTGTCAGCTCGGGGATTTGATCCAGCAACCTTGTGGTTACTGGCCCAACACCCCACCCACTAGGCTACCTGCCACCCCATCTATCCATTGCTTGTGTTTCTTGGCCCAAGAAAGTCTCTTCTTCTTATTGGTGTCCTTTAGTAGTGGTTTCTTTGCAGCAATTTGACCATGAAGGCCTGATTCACAGAGTCTCCTCTGAACAGTTGATGTTGAGATGTGTCTGTTACTTGCTCTATGAAGCGTTTATTTGGGCTGCAATCTGAGGTGCAGTTAATTGCCGATTTCTGAGGCTGGTACCACTAATGAATGTATCCTCTGCAGCAGAGGTAACTCTGGGTCTTCATTTTCTGGGGCGTCCCTCATGAGAGCCAGTTTCATCATAGCGCTTGATGGTTTTTGCGACTACACTTGAAGGAACTTTCAAAGTTCTTGAAATGTTCCATATTGACTGACCTTCATCTTTTAAAGTAATGACGGATCGCCGTTTCTCTTTGCTTATTTGAGCTGTTCTTGCCATAATATGGACATGGTCTTTTTCCAAATAAGGCTATCTTCTGTATACCAACCCTACCTTGTCACAACACAACTGATGGCTCAAACGCATTAAGAAATGCATTAAGAAATTCCACAAATTAACTTTAAAAAAAGGCATCCCTGTTAATTGAAATGCATTCCAGGTGACTAAATCATGAAGCTGTTTGAGAGAATGCCAAGAGTGGCTACGTTGAAGAATCTCAAATATAAAATATATTTTGATATGTTTAACACTTTTTTGGTTACTACATGATTCCATATGTGTTATTTCATAGTGTTGATGTGTTCACTATTATTCTACAATGTATAAAATAGTAAAAATTAAGAAAAACCCTTGAGTAGGTGTGTCCAAACCTTTGAATGGTACTATATATTATGCAGTTTTGTCACACAACACAATGCCACAGATGTCTCAAGTTTTGAGGGAGCATGCAATTGGCATGCTGACTGCAGGAATGTCCAACAGAGATGTTACCAGAGAATTTAATGTTAATTTTTATACCATGAACCGCCTCCAAAGTCGTTTTAGAGAATTTGGCCGTACATCCAACCGGCCACACAACCGCAGACCATGTATAACCACGTAAGACCAGGACCTCCACATCCTGCTTCTTCACCTGCAGGATCATCTGAGGAGGGGGATGGGGGGGGATAGATTAGGGCCTAATTAATAGATGAAAATCTGTCAATTTAAATACATGAACTGTAAATCAGTCTTTCTAATTATTGCATTTTTATTTTATACAGTAACTATATAAGTATACAGTACACTACCGTTCAAAAGTTTGGGGTCACTTAGAAATGTCCTTGTTTTTGAAAGAAAAGCAAATTGGCCATTAAAATAACATCAAATTTATCAGAAATATAGTGTAGACATGTTAAATGTTGTAAATGACTATTGTAGCCTATGTAGACAATCCATAAAAAATCTGCCATTTTCAGCTACAATAGTCATTTACAACATTAACAATGTCTACACTGTATTTCTGATCAATTGTATGTTATTTTAATGGACAAAAAATAAGATTTTCTTTCAAAAACAAGGACATTTCTAAGTGACCCCAAACTTTTGAACGGTAGTATATATATATATATATATACACAGTTAAAGTCGGAAGTTTACATATACTTAGGTTGAAGTTTTGAAGGTCATTTTTCAACCACTCCACAGATTTCATGTTAACAAACATTGGCAAGTTGGTTTAGGATATCTACTTTGTGCATGACACAAGTAATTCTTTCAACAATTGTTTACAGGCAGATTATTTTACTTATAATTCACTATATCACAATTCCAGTGGGTCAGAAGTTTACATACAAAATTACAGAAAATTATGTCATGGCTTTAGAAGCTTCTGATAGGCTAGTTGACATAATTTGAGTCAATTGGAGGTGCACTTGTGGATGTAGTTCAAGGCCTACCTTCAAACTCTGTGCCTCTTTGCTCTACATCATGGGAAAATCAAAAGAAATCAGCCTAGACCTCAGAAAAAAAGGTAGACCTCCACAAGTCTAGTTCATCCTTGGGAGCAATTTCCAAACGCCTGAAGGTACCACGTTCATCTGTACCAACAATAGTATGCAAGTATAAACACCATGGGACCACGCAGCCATCATACCGCTCAGGAAGGAGACGTGTTCTGTCTCCTCGAGATGAACGTACTTTGGTGTGAAAAGTGCAAATCAATCCCAGAACAACAGCAAAGGACATTGTGAAGATGCTGGAGGAAACCGGTACAAAAGTATCTACATCCACAGTAAAACAAGTCCTATATCAACATAACCTGAAAGGCTGCTCAGCAAGGAAGAAGTCACTGCTCCAAAAATGATGTGGATATATTGAAGCAACATCTCAAGACATCAGCTTGGTCGCAAATGGGTCTTCCAAATGGACAATGACCCCAAGCATACTTCCAAAATTGTGGCAAAATTGGTTAAGGACAACAAAGTCAAGGTATTGGAGTGGCCATCACAAAGCCCTGACCTCAATCCTACAGAAAAATTGTTGGTAGAACTGAAAAAGCATGTGCGAGCAAGGAGGCCCAAAATTCACCCAACTTATTGTGGGAAGCTTGTGGAAGGCTACCCGAAACGTTTGACCCAAATTAAACAATTGTAAGGCAACGCTACCAAATACTAAATAAAGTGGGGATAACTGACCTAAAACAGGGAATTTTACTAGGATTAAATATCAGGAATTGTGAAAAACTTAAATGTATTTGGCTAATGGTGATGCCATTAGGCGGAAACTCCCACCCATGCAGACCTACTTATTAGAAGGTCCTCTGTAGAATGTATTTTCAACCAGCAACTATCAGAAAATAACACTGATCACATTTTTCACACTTTTGCAGTTGTACAATATGATATAAAACAGTTATTTCTGCATTGGGTTACTTAAAGGGATACTTAAGGACTTTGACAATGGGGTAGCAGGTAGCCTAGGTGGTTAAGCTTGTTGGGCCAGTAATTGAAAGGTTTCTGGTATGAATCCCAGTGCCGACTTGGTGAAAAATCTGTCTGTGCCCTTGAGCAAGGCACTTAACCCTAATTTCTAGTTGCTCTGGATAAGAGTGTCTGCTAAGAGACTCAAATTTAAGCCCTTTATCTACTTCGCCAGATGAACATGTGGACACCATTTTTACGTTTCTGTGTGCAGTTTGAAGGAAGTTTCTTACCAGCGATGAGCATTGGCTCACAAAACTACCTCTAACTTCCTTCATACTGGATGCAGATACATAAATGGTATCCATGAGTTCATCTGACTCTGGGGACGTAGATAAAGGGCTTCATTGCCAAAATCCTAAAGGTATAGATCTTAAATGTAATTCTGTCCTGAATTGTGAGCCTAGACATGCTGGGTATAAGTTTGAGTCAGTGGTTGGTGAGGTGATTCAATACTCTGAGTCATGGCTTTGTGAAGTGTTTGGTCTGTCTGTATTTGGTCTTGGGCAGTGCTCGGAGCCCTGACCCTGTGCTGGGTAAGCGGTAAGGTTGTGGGGTTGTATGTACCAAACTGAGTGGAACAGCAGATTCAGACTGCTTGGGAGAGAAACCTCTCTCTCCAGTGCTGCTGTCAGATGGCCTTTTCTTACATAGCTCAGATTTTTCACAATCAGCAGCTATTGGGAGAAGAGAAGCCTTTTGGACCAAGCAGAAGGAATGCTCCTGTCTTATACTGGTTGCTCTCTTTTCTCCCTCGGTGGTGTGGCTTGATATCGCTACTAAGAAGAGCTTACAAGCATGGAGAGTGTCCTGGGAAATGCTCAGTATCAATGATTAAGCCTCGGGAGTGGTGGCCCTGATCCAAACCCTAATCCCAGTTGACATGCCAGCTCTTGTCCTCGGAAAGAAAACTCTTAATATTGACATGCACCGGCAAAGTGCAAATTTAATAATTGTGTCCATGGACATGACATGACATCTCATTGCACCTTAGCATTTCTCTCTTCCACATTGTGGAACCATAAGTACTGCGGTTGGAACGCTGTAGCTCTTTGGAGCCGTTGTCATAGTTTCCTTTCTGCAGCAGGGTGAAGGTCTTTGCCATGTGATTGGAATTGAGTATGTATTGATTCAGAATGAACATGAGCCTGGTTTCAATCCGAGAACATAATAAAATTTAAAACAAAAACATGAAAGTGTGTTTCTGTTAATGCACCACATCTTACGTTAAGCCGAAATTGGATTTTCTATTTTCATACATTAATTTCACCCCTAGAACATTACAGGCAGTGCTAAATGTACACAGTGTTCAACTGGGGTAAATGAGGCTCGGCAGCGAGGTTCATCTAGAACATGAGAAGCACAAAAGCCAGTGTTTAAATAAGGGAGGGAAAGGGCTCGCAGTGGCTCAGTCCCAGTGCCTGCAGACATTAATCATGATAGATAAGGAGAGTGGACTGAGATTATGTTTGAAGAGCACTGGGTTCTATAAAGTAGTCTGGGTGACCATGACATAAGGCTAGTGAGGGTCTGAATATTCACTCACAAAGTACAGTATTCTGGTTTTGCAGGCAAATTGTTGTAGCTATATTTTAATTAGATATTAATTTTATATTTTCAGAGCGAGGCTTTTGATAGCAATTAATTTTAAATTGTTCTGTCTGGAATGAGCCATCTGTTTTGGCTCTCGTTCAAATACCTAGACCTTGGCTCACAAGAATATGAACTTCTCATGCTTTGCTCAAACATAAATGATATGCATGTAATTAAAGCAACTGTGAGATATACAGTATATATATATTTTTTTTACCTTTATTTTACTAGGCAAGTCAGTTAAGAACAAATTCTTATTTTCAATGACGGCCTAGGAACAGTGGGTTAACTGCCTTGTTCAGGGGCAGAACGACAGATTTTTACCTTGTCAGCTCGGGGATTCGATCCAGCAACCTTTCGGTTACGGGCCCAACACTCTAACCACTGGGCTACCTGCCGCCCCATATATACACACACACTGGGGGCCAAAAGTTTGGAAAATTACTTATTCAAGGTTTTTTCTTTATTTGCACTACGTTTTACATTGTAGAATAAAAATGAAGACATCAAAACTAGGACATAACACATATGGAATCATGTAGTAACCAAACAAAGTGTGAAACAAATCAAAGTAGCCACTCTTTGCCTTGATGACAGCTTTGCACACTCATGGCATTCTCTCAACCAGCTTCATGAGGACCGCCACAAGAATGGAAGACCCAGAAATACCTCTGCTGCAGAGGATAAGTTCATTAGAGTTACCAGCCTCAGATTGCAGCCCAAATAAATGCTTCACAGAGTTCAAGTAACAGACACATCTCAACATCAACTGTTCAGAGGAGACAGTGTGAATTAGGCCTTCATGGTCGAATTGCTGCAAAGAAACCACTACTAAAGGACACCAATAAGAAGAAGAGACTTGTTTGGGCCAAGAAACACGAGCAATGGACATTAGACCGGTGGAAATTTGTCCTTTGGTCTGGAATCCAAATTTGAGATTTTTGGTTACAACCTCAACCAAATTTAGATGGTTTGGGATGAGTCAGACCGCAGTGAAGGAAATGCAGCCAACAAGTGCTCAGCATATGTGGGAACTCCTTCAAGACTGATGGAAAAGCATCTAGGTGAAGCTGGTTGAGCGAATGCCAAGAATTTGCAAAGCTGTCAACAAGGCAGAGGTTAGCTATTTGAAGAATCTCAAATATAAAATATATTTTGATTTGTTTAACACTTTTTCGGTTACTACATGATTCCATATGTGTTATGTCATAGTTTTGATGTCTTCACTTCTATTCTTCAATGTAAAAAATAGTGCAAATAAAGAAAAACCCTTAAGTATGAAAAATTGCCCCCAGTGTATATACTGTGTGTATATATATATACTGTATATATATACACATTACCGTTCAAATGTTTGGGGTCACTTAGAAATGTGCTTGTTTTTTAAAGAAAAGCACATTTTTTGTCCATTAAAATAACACAAAATTGATCAGAAATACAGAGTAGACATTTTTATGCTTGTAAATTACTATTGTAGCTGGAAACTGATTATTTTTTATGGAATATCTAAATAGGCATAAAGAGGCCCATTATCATCAAACATCACTCCTGTGTTCCAATGGCACGTTGTTAGCTAATCCAAGTTTATGATTTTAAAAGGCTAATTGATCATTAGACAACCCTTTGGCAAGTATGTTAGCACAGCTAAAACTGGCATTCTTTAGACTAGTTGAGTATCTGGAGCATCAGCATTTGTGGGTTCGATTACAGGCTCAAAATGGCCAGAAACAAATAACTTTCTTCAGAAATTTGTCAGTCTATTCTTGTTCTGAGAAATGCGAGAAATTGCCAAGAAACTGAAGATCTCGTACAGCACTGTGTACTACTCCCTTCACAGAACAGCGCAAACTGGCTCAAACCAGAATAGAAAGAGGAGTGGGAGGCCCCGGTGCACAACTGAGCAAGAGGACAAGTACATTAGAGTGTCTAGTTTGAGAAACAGACGCCTCACAAGTCGTTAACTGGCAGGAGTGATGTTTGCTGATAATGGGCCTCTGTAGATATTCCATTAAAAAATTAGCCGTTTCCTGCTACAATAGTCATTTACAACATTAACAATGTCTACACTGTATTTCTGATCAATATTATGTTATTTTAATGGACAAAGTGTTAGCTAAGTGACCCCAAACTTTTGAACGGTAGTGTATATACAGTTGAAGTCGGAAGTTTACATACACTTAGGTTGAAGTCGTTAAAACTCATTTTTCAACCACTCCACAGATTTCATGTTAACAAACTATAGTTTTGGCAAGTCGGTTAGGACATCTACTTTGTGCATGACACAAGTAATTCTTCCAACAATTGTTTACAGACAGATTATTTCACTTAAAATTCACTATATCACAATTCCAGTCGGTCAGAAGTTTACATACAGCAAAGGACCTTGTGAAGATGCTGGTGGAAACCGGTACAAAAGTATCTATATCCACAGTAAAACGAGTCCTATATCGACATAACCTGAAAGGCCACTCAGCAAGGAAGAAACCACTGCTCCAAAATCGCCATAAAAAAGCCAGCCTACGGTTTGCAACTGCACATGGGGACAAAGATCGTACTTTTTGGAGAAATGTCCTCCGGTCTGATGAAACAAAAATAGAACTGTTTGGCCATAATGACCATCGTTATGTTTGGAGGAGAAAGGGGGAGGCTTGCAAACCGAAGAACACCATCCCAACCGTGAAACACGGCGGTGGCAGCATCATGTTGTGGGGGTGCTTTGCTGCAGGAGGGACTGGTGCACTTCACAAAATAGATGGCATCATGAGGAAGGAAACTTATGTGGATATATTGAAGCAACATCTCAAGACATCAGTCAGGAAGTTAAAGCTTGGTCGCAAATGGGTCTTCCAAATGGACAATGACCCCAAGCATACTTCCAAAGTTGTGGCAAAATTGGTTAAGGACAACAAAGTCAAGGTATTGGAGTGGCCATCAGAAAGCCCTGACCTCAATCCTATAGAAAATGTGTGGGCAGAACTGAAAAAGCATGTGCGAGCAAGGAGGCCTACAAACCTGACTCAGTTACACCTGTTCTGTCAGGAGGAATTGGCCAAAATTCACCCAACTTATTGTGGGAAGCTTGTGGAAGGCTACCCGAAACATTTGACCCAAGTTAAAAAATGTAAATGCAATGCTACCAAATACTAATTGAGTGTATGTAAACTTCTGACCCACTGGGAATGTGATGAATGAAATAAAAGCTGAAATAAATAATATATATTATTGTTCACCTAATTTAGCAATCCAATGTGGAATTGTTTTTGTGATAAAGTCACACTGCTCAATGCATTAGGGCTGCTTTGCACACAGTTCCACTCTTTCCATGCTCTCTCTTTTCCCACTCTGTTGAGCATTTAGAATGATAGCTTGTCAGTATGTGAGGGATGTCACTCTTCTCTCTGTTATGCAATATGCCTGCAAGTTGTGCAGATTCTTTCATTAATGCTGGAGAGTTAGTCTCTTGAAGAGCATTTACAAGGAATGTTTGTGTGTCAAAAAGTCTTATTTGAACATATTATTCCTTTATTTCTTGAGAACCGTGGAAGCCGTTGGTGTTCCCAGTGGATTACCGCTTGCAATTTGTGTTTTTTTTTCTCCCTTTTAAAAAGCATTCTAAACTATGTTAGGTGGCCCTCCAAGTGAAATATGGATTGGCGTTCTTGGAACAACTACCGAGTGAGTGACTGTACTTTAGTCTCTCACATACTGTGGCCCTGCTCTCTGTTTCCTGAGCCAAAACAATACCAGAGCACTCGCTAAAGAGTTTCTGTCCAGGCTCATTAATTATAATTTGCTCTCCTTTCCACTTAGTCTATTAGAGGCTCTTTATTCACACCCATTAATCTTTTCTAATGAATGCGTATTCTCTTCCCTCACTAAGACTCAAGTTCCTCTGGTGTTTGCTTAATGACAGCCAGGTCTGGTCAGATCTGCTTCAATTTAGTCAACACAGTTTATTTAGTCTTACGTTCAGGTGAAATCTAAATGTTTGAGTGGTACAGACAGACAACCTCTTATGTAACCTTGCTCCCACAGTGGGCGGTGTTAATTACTTACAACAAAAAGTGTATTGATTTACCCAAACACAGAAAGTAAACATAATTGTGCTTGTCCTGGGGTCATTCACAGAGATTTGAAGGCAGAAGAACCATTCTGGTTTAGCACACAGAAAACAAAAGAAAAAAAGAAAAAATCTTCCAAAAGGCTTGGCTCTGCACTTGTGATAATTTTCCTGTTTTAAAATAATTAACTGTGAGGTAAAAATAGTTGTTTCTGTCTTGTAACAGTACCCCATTTAGAAACCATTTAATGGTCTAAAAGGGATGCTGGCACTGATTAGATTTAAGTATTTTCTTCATCAGCAGTTTTTAGGCATGGTCATCTGTACAAATGTACACTACAGTTATTATGCATGTTGCTTTTGTGCACAACTGGCTGTAGGCCATGTCAAATTAGCTTCAAGGAGCATGTTTCTCCTCCGTCAGGCCCTAGTTACTGCCTACACATCCACGTTTGTGCTACAAATTCTTTCATTTTGAACGGATTCCCATACGATGATATCATAGGCCTCTGATCATTATCAGAGAGCTGTGTTGCTGCACCTTTTACAGTCATATCAAGCAAGATAGGACCCTCCCCCTCCCAAACATCAGCCCAGATATTGCCTCACTTGATTTGCCCACCCACTCCCACAATGGTTTCTGAGTAGAGCCCAGAAGAAGAGCAACCTCTGTGTGGAAATCCACAACCCGAGTTTGCCTTTAAGAATTTTTTTTAATCTCTCAGAAATAAAGAACTCTGATTTACACTGACTTATCAAATTTTCGATAGTGAAGATACTTTCTTTGCAAATGCTGTTGACCCAGATGGTACTCGTCCTCCAAAGAACTTATGCTTATGTTAACGTATTGGAGGTTTTGCCACAAGCAATAGCAGTGTCTGCTATTTTTAAGGTTTGGGTCATTTACATTGCTAATTATATGCGTGCACCTTGGATTTTGCAGCAGTCACTTCCAGTATGAGATGAAAGCGAGTGCTGGGAGCGATAGTAGCTTGCGTTGCGTATAATGTTGATTCAGCTGTGTGATACCATTGTATGTCTCATAAGTGTTTACTAGGCCGTGTATTGTGGGGGTTCTTATCTGTAGCTAGAGAGGTGATTGTTCCATTATTTCCTGCTTATTCTGCATCCTGCTTGTGTTCCACTGGGCCCTATAGAACACAATGGAGTACTCAGTAACTTGTTGAAGTGTGTCACTGATCTGTTGATTAAATAATAGATAGCATAGATTCTTTCATCCCTATATTTCTCTTTATGTTTTTACTATCTGTAATCCAAAAATACATTTAAAAAGCTGAATAATGGATCAAAACAATTTGTAAACTGCTATTGAATTTGCTAATACTTTGACGTTGATACCATAGCATAGCATTTCCATTGAGTTCATTGCATATATACCTCAAACAAAAAAAAAAAGTACCATCATCTTTTAGAAAAGTGTTTTAACCAACAGTAATGGCATGCTATTCCCACCTTAAACAGCAGTCACAGTACATTTGGTAAGTGAATTGCTCCTCATCCCAGGATACAAGGAGTTGATTTTGAAATCGTCACTCACAGCAAGAATGAAAGGCTCATCAATTCTGAAATGGACGTTTTATTTTGGTAAATGTGCAGGATAATTATCAGAGTCTATTAAAACTTCCCAGAGGGTTAGGAACGCTTAACGTTGCGTGCTGTAGCAAGCTATGCAGCTTTAAATGGTGGGAGATTTGGCAGATGCCTGTAGTGGCTCACAGTCCTGTGATGGCTTCTATCTCTGTGTGTCTTTCCAGGGAGCAGCTTTGTCAACTCCAGGGGCTCTCCGGGACTCCTGGGCACACCCAGCGGGAACGGCCTGGGTAAAGTCATGCCCACCAAGTCTCCACCGCCCCCTGGAGTGAACATGGGGATGGGCAACCGCAAGCCAGACTTGAGAGTGGTGATCCCCCCGTCCAGCAAAGGCATGATGCCCCCACTGGTGAGTAGCCTACAGTCCCCACTCCTCACTGCACATGAGCAGACTCTAGGAACACTCTGTATATCTCTCAGTCCCAGGGCCGGCTCAGATTCTGGCTTAGAAGCATTCTTCTACATGTGTGCAACAGAGGGAGTTTTATTTTGCCTTCACAGGATCATGATGGTATCATTGTGGTGTAGTGTGCAGTGTTGGAAATGAGCAGGAGACAAAGTCTTTCCTGCCTGTGGATATCAGTGCTGTCTGAGGACTCCTTTATTCCTGGTGAGACTGGTTTACATGCATCAACAGCAATCAGCGAGTGGCATTCGTTCCCATGCTGCATTTTTATTTGACCACCTACAAGAACACAAACAGCACTGTAACTAGTTGGCCTATATTTCTGAGGCCCAGTCACTCAATTATTTATATTGAAATGATAGGCCCTCTCTAATTATTATAATTAAGGTGCAGAGAGCTCTGACCACATTGAGCACCTGAGGCTACACTAGACTGCCATGGCCATAAATCAAAATGGGAAGAAAGAGAAATTGGCCAGTAATTGACTCTTTCCAACCTGCATGTTGCTGGAGCTCTCAGCAACGGGAGTTCCTCCAAGACACAGAGGCCTTGTTTGGTAAATATACCTGGGGTTAACGGGGCGTGGGCACCCCTGATCCATCCACCAGCCTGGAGTAGGGGGATCAACATGTGTATGGTACTGTTACCCATGCAAGCATCTGGAAGTGATAGAGCTCCACATATCACAAAGACAAAGCATTATTTTGGATCTAACTGGTAGAATGGTTCAGACAGAGAGAATTTAGAAGTCCTGAATGTGTCAGTAGTATTGAGACGAAAGGGAGGGCCTGCTCTGCTCTGCTCTGTCAGTGTAAACGCAACATTCCAGATAGGTTAAGGCTTTGGGAGCTGGCAGGTCTGCAGACAGACTGTCATTAGGCCATAATGGTATTAAATTAATCACATCTCAGTGTGACAGAGTGGAGATGAAGGCTTAATCAGGGGCCCAGTGTGAGGCAGATAATATCTTGTCGCCCTTGTCTTGTCTTTCTGACATTATTGATTGAGTGTGGATATTAAGACAGTCCTGGCCAGGACACAGTCTGTCCCTCAGCACAGGGATGATGGAAGAGGGGTTTCCAGTTAGCCTCTTGTGTAGCAGAACAGTAGGCCTCACATACAGAGAGACCCCTGTAATCTACTAGGTGAAACAAAAATGCACACTATGCAGGCTTAGTAGTACTGTATCAATATATTACATTGACTGGAAACTTGTTGACTACTTTACAAGAGCTACAAAGATTTTGTTACATTACAGTTTGCATTGAGTTGGATTGAATCCCCGAGCTGACAAGGTAAAAAATGCCCTGAACAAGGCAGTTAACCTACTGTTCCCCCGGCGGCCCCCTGCATCTCTCTGATTCAGAGGGGTTGGGTTAAATGCGTAAGACGTTTCAGTTGAATACATTCAGTTGTACGACTGACTAGTATCCCCCCTTTCCCTTTTTTAACTAGTCAGTTTTAGTTTCTTGAACACAGTTTATTTGAAAGTGGAGAGACTTCCAAATGAGTCACGCTATAGCCTCTGGATTGATGATGTAATTAGATTGAGAGAGTTATGTATTGATGCATGAGAGGTTAAGATCTTATTCAATGTGAGGTTAAGTGCAAGTCATAAAGTGTGTTTGCTGACTTAAACTCTTCACCGACCCATTTCGGTTTTACGTTAGTAACCTTCTGAGTAGCGAATAGTGATGGTCCAAAATGATAGGTCAAACTCAGAAATGGTCACAAACACAATGCTAAAGTGTTATAACATGGTCATTTTGTAAGCACTTTTATCCAAAGCATTGTACAGCATTGCAATTAAGTATTTCAGGGAAGTTCATGAGTCCACAAAGAAATTGAGTGACATTGCCTTTGACAAAGAGGGTTTCTCAAGGTAACATGAATAGCAAAGGACAGAGTGAGATGACTTTTATTCATGGAATACAATCAGGACTTTCGTTTTCAACACTAAAAAGGGTGACTGTTGAAGCCATCCTGACCTTCTCATGTAACCCTGCCTCTCTTCTTTTCTTCTGTTGAGAGCAGTCAGAGGAAGAGGAAATGGAATTGGTGAGTTTTTAAGAAATGCCTGAGAAAAATGGCTGAGTGAGCACGCTTTAAATTCCATCCTAACAACAGCAGAAAGTGGAAGACAGATCAGTAATGCGTGTTCCGGAGTGACAGCTGTACTTGAACTGAGTTGATTGAATGCATTTTATTTTTTATAAATACTAAATTGAGAAATGAATAGCAGCAGCAGTGGCGGCAGGTAGCCTAGCGGTCAGAGCGTTGGGCCAGTAACCGAAAGGCGCTGGTTTGAATACTGGAGCCAGAAAGGTGAAAAACCTGTCAATGTGCCCTACTACTATGGCTGACCCTGTAGGTAGGCCAGCATTGTAAATAAGAATTTGTTCTTAACTGACATGCCTAGTTAAGGTTAAATAATAGAAAAAATACCACTCCCATGTGTAGTTCAGGGAATGCCAGTCAACCTTCTGGGGTTTGTGTGTGTTTCTGTTTGTTTGCGAGTGATGATGCACACGATGCATGTTCACAAGAACTATCAGAAAGGTCATTATCAATCTTGTGTCTGGTTACTTCAAGAAAGTAGTTTGGACACACAACATCCAATATTATTTAGTGAAAATGGAAGATTTCATAATATCAATACAATTCCAAAGTAACTTCCCAAGAAGAGATTTTTTATTTTTCTCATGGGGAGGGGCAGATTACTTAATTGTGGATTCATTGTCTCCGAAGAAGCTTGTAGCTAAAGAGGTGATTGTTCCATTAGCTTGTTTATTAGTTGATTAGCTTGTTTTTTGATGATGTCACCTCGTTGGAGAGAATAGGAGCAGCGGATATTTATTAAACTGTCATGACGCAATATTGCCTCAAATGTAACCCTCAGCTGCACTTTATTACAAGTAACCATGTAATATGATTAAGGATGTGCTGTATGTGTTTGCTACACTGATTGAGTAAAGGTGTCTCTTGATGTTATTCCCACCCAGACCACAAACAGTCCTGCTGCTCATGCTAAATGTCAGTTTGCCTGTGTCAGGTGCTAGGAAATACAGTGCATTCGGGGAACGTATTCAGACCCCTCGACCTTTTCCACATTTTGTTATGTTACAGCCTTATTCTAAAATTGATTAAATCGTTTTTTTCTTCATCAATCTATACACAATACCCCATAATGACAAAACATAAACAGTTTTTTAGAAATGTTCACACATTTATTAAAAATAAAAAACGTACATATCACATTTACATAAGTATTCAGACCCTTTAGTTGAAGCACCTCGGGGCGGCAGGTAGCCTAGTGGTTAGTGTTGGTAAAAATCTGTCATTCTGCCCATGAACAAGGCAGCTAAACCACTGTTCCTAGGCCGTCATTGTAAATAAGAATGTGTTCTTAACTGACTTGCCTAGTAAATAAAGGTTGGCACTCCTGTATTTGGGGAGTTTCTCCCATTCTTCTCTGCAGATCCTCTCAAGCTCTGTCAGTTACGATGGGGAGCAAGACATGTTTGATCGGGTTCAAGTCCGGGCTCTGGCTGGGCTACTCAAGGACATTCAGAGACTTGTCCCGAAGCCACTCTGTTGTCTTGGCTGTGTGCTTAAGGTCATTGTCCTGTTGGAAGGTGAACCTTCACCACAGTCTGAGGTCCTGAGAGCAGGTTTTCATCAAGGATCTCTCTGTACTTTTCTGCGTTCATCTTTCCTTCGATCCTGACTAGTCTCCCAGTCCCTGCCGCTGAAAAACATCCCCACAGCATGATGATGCCACCACCATGCTTCACCGTAGGGATGGTGACAGGTTTCCTCCAGACGTGATGCTTGGCATTCAGGCCAAAGAGTTCAATCGTTTCATCAGAGAGTCCTATAGGTGCCATTTGGCAAAATCCAAGCGGGCTGTCATGTGCCTTTTACTGAGGAGCGGCTTCCGTCTGGCCACTACCATAAAGGCCTGATTGGTTGAGTGCTGCGGAGATGGTTGTCCTTCTGGAAAGTTCTCCCATCGCCACAGAGAAACTCTGGAGCTCTGTCAGAGTGACCATCGGGTTCTTGGTCAACTCCCTGTCCAATGCCCTTCTCCCCTGAATGCTCAGTTTGGCGGCCAGCTCTAGGAAGAGTCTTGGTGGTTCCAAACTTCTTCCATTTAAGAATGATGGAGGCCACTGTGTTCTTGGGGACAACCTTTTTTGGTACCCTTCCCCAGATCTGTGCCTCGACACAATCCTGTCTCGGAGCTCTACGGACAATTCCTTCGACCTCATGGCTGTTTTTTTCTCTGACACGCACTGTGAACTGTGGGACCTTATATAGACAGGTGTGTGCCTTTCCAAATCATGTCCAGTCAATTGAATTTCCCACAGGTGGACTCCAAGTTGTAGAAACATCTCAAGGATGATCAATGGAAACAGGATGCACCTGATCTCAATTTCGAGTCTCATATTAAAGGGTCTGAATACTTATGTAAATATTTTAATTTTTAATAAATTAGCAATCATTTCTAAAAATTTGTTTTCGCTTTGTCATTATGGGGTGTTCTGCATAGATTGACGAGAAAAAAACAATAATTGAATCAATTTTAGAATAAGGCTGTAACGTAAAAGAAATTGGGAAAAAGGGCAGGGGTCTGAATACGAATGCACTGTATGTCTCACTTTTAGATCAGAACAAAGAAGTGTAGCATTCAAAGTCGATATTAGAGGAACATAAATGGACAGAATGTTATATCCTCAGAAGATTTTAATAAATCATGAATAGATCTATAAATTGTGGAAAATTAAGGCCAGTGTGAGTGTAGTTGGCTGCCTCAGTGCTTTTATGTTCCTATTGCTGCTGCATGAAAAGGCACTGCGATGTGTGTGACTGTGTTCTTGGGACAGCATGACAGCCACTGCACCCAGGATTGCGGTTTTAAAGGAGTTAGTAGTAGCTACTGTATATTATACAAATGTAGGACCTGTCTCTTTTTGTGTTAGGTTTAAGAAATCTGCCATCTTTGGTAGCCAATGAATTGACCATTGCTTTATACACAGTCTGTAAACAATTTTGAGTGCTGAAGAGCATTTGCCTTAGCTTGTAAGGAAAATTGAAAACGAAAAAGACTGCATATCAGCACCAATCCCACTATTGTATATGATATCCTACTTCAAAACGATAAATCCTTTGCTGATTATGTATTATC
Organism: Thymallus thymallus; assembly: GCA_023634145.1. Classification (NCBI taxonomy): domain Eukaryota; kingdom Metazoa; phylum Chordata; class Actinopteri; order Salmoniformes; family Salmonidae; genus Thymallus; species Thymallus thymallus. The sequence goes on from CM042414.1 coordinate 19,495,113, forward strand.
CATAATCCCTATATTGAATATCTGTTAAGATATTCATCCACAAACAACAGCACTCTTCTCAATATTGGACAAAAACATGCAATGTCTTTACTTGATGGGATTGATTTTTATGCTTATTGCGCACATTGTCAAGCCGTTGTCATGTAATATGGCTCAATATGTTATCTGTATTGTAGCTACATGTGACATGAAGCTACAGTGCCATCTCTTGGTGGAAAGTTGTATCGCAACACATTTGTCCGCTGGCACAATAATGTTCTTTATGAGAGTTAGTACTTTATTTTTTTTATTTTTTTTTATGTTATCTATACCAACTGACATTTTGTATACTTTGGGTTCACTACAGTAAGCCCTGTAGTGCCATACTGTGTTGCTTTGTTCATTAAATGTTAGTTTTTTTCTCGGTTCTGTTTGCAGAACACCCAAAGGCTAAGCAGCTCCCAGTCACAGCCACTGGCCACTCCAGTAGTGTCTGTCACCACCCCCAGCCTGCCCCCCCAAGGCCTGGTCTACTCAGGCATGCCCACCGCTTACAACACCGGTGAGTCTACCCCTCTGTCCCTTGCCACGGCTGCCTCAGCCCTGCCTGCCTGGCTGTTACTGATTGGTCTGGTCTCCTGTGGTGAGAGGTGTTTCTGCAGTAGCAGTGGGAGGGGGAGTGCGTGTATATCACTGTTCTCTGGTGCTGTTGTTGTTGCAGAGTACTCCCTGAGCAGTGCAGAGATCTCCTCCCTACAGGGCTTCGGCTCTCCAGGGCTCTCTCTGGGCTCCATGTCGGCATGGCAACAACATCAACTGGGCCAGGCAGCTCTCAGCTCTTTGGTGTGAGTAACACACTAGTAAACAGTAGATGCACACACATTATATACACATTCAAAGTACATAGCTTGTACTCCTTCAAATACCAATTTTCCAACCACCACTCCAGGAACCTGATTTGTGTCACTTTCCAAATGGCCACTGAGCCTGTGCTGTTCATCTCCACAGGGGTGGTCACCTACCTCAGGGCTCCAACCTCTCTATCAACACCAGCCAAAACATCAATATCAAGTCAGAGCCCATCTCCCCTCCGCGGGAGCGAGTCAACCCCTCTGGCTTCCTCCAGCAGCATCAACAGCAGCAGGCGTCCAACCGGCAGGACCTGGGCCGCTCGCCAGTGGACAGCCTCAGCTCCTCCTGCAGCTCGTATGACGGCAGTGACCGCGAGGACCACCGGCCAGACTTCCACTCCTCCTCCATGGGGCTGGGCAGACCCCCGGCCGGCACCGAGGACAACAGGGCGAGCCCTTCTGTCAAGCGCATGCGCATGGACACCTGGGTGACATAGAGCCACCTGGTCAAGCCTCAAGTCACCAGCTAGTCAGACGGAGGGAGGGAGAGGGTAGACATGGGGGAGAGATGGATGGAAGGGTCCTTATAGTTATCATTATATTATTATTTAACTTCATTTCATTTTGTAAGAAGGAGAATGGCAAATACAATTAAAGGACATATCTAAATTAAATATGTCTCACATTAATTAGAAAAGTATTCAAGTAGTTGGACTGAATTATGTACACAAACAGACGTTATCAGGTACTGGGTGCGAATCAGATTATGTTTGCAGGAGTCCGAAGTTCAAAGAAAAAAAAAATCTATAGAAATATTAAACAACCTAGTTTATTGTAGTCACTGGTCTAGTCTGGCACTTACTTGTTGTTGCTGTTTTTGCTGTTGTGGTTGCAAACAATCAAAGAAAGTCAGAGTCTTGCCTACTGGCTGAGGGCCCCTGCTTGTGGCATCCACTGTTAGAGCTCATGTTTCACAACATGATGGTGTAACCTCATACACCTTTAATCTCATACAATGTTGACTGAATTTGTCCCTTCTATTAACTTATTAAAGAAAATCGATGTGAAATTTAATTTTACCTCAGAGACACTACAAAAGAGTCATGTGATTAGTTCTAAAAGATATAGGAAAAAGTAGATTGCAATAATAGCATATTAATTTTATTATCTGATATGGGAAATAAAGATAATGGGAAATTGTCCAGTTGAACTGGTAGCATAGTAGTAGTAAGAAAACTTCTCATTGCTCCAACAATTCATTGGTAATGTAAGCCAAAGCTGTACTGTATGTTTATCTGTTATTTTGTAGTCATTGTTTCCTAGCAATTCTCTCAAAAACAATTGTTTATCTTAGTTATGTTTTTACTGTGCTCTGTTACAACCAATATAAAGACATGCAAGCCAGATCTTGAATCAATATCTAAAGCCATGAACACTTGCTGTTCTGTTTGTAAAATTCTAAATTTGAGCCAAACGTTTTCTTTTGTTATGTAAATAGAAACTTCAATATTTATCAACTTGGTATAGTTAAGTACGTATGTATTGTACCATCAACAGATTCAAGAAAAAGGTATATTTTTGTGGATTACTGCCATGTTTACCCAGCAAGATCCTTATTAAGTAGATTATTCACTGGTTAATATTTACTATTTTGTTAATTATACTGTACTTTCTTCAAAATTTTGTTATTACCGTTTTAATCAAAGTGGATTTATTTCCAGAGAGTATTTTTTTGGGTCATTTTCCCTTTAACAGTGGTGAATGTCTGTCCCTAGAAAATTGTAATAACAGTGCTGTGAGGTTAAAGTTCCTGTATACCGTATGTTGTGAAGGATAATCGCAATGCTAAGGAAAACATGGTTCCTTCTATTGTGTTAACTATTTACCTGCAGCTGCTGGATACTCTGCCAACTTTCAAACCCAAGGTCCCATCTCAGCATTGAAAAACCATCCATTGTGATTGTGCTTGAAAGACATGCCATTTCATGAACCATGCCAATAAACCTATTTATGGTTAATTTAATTATCCATTGATAGATTTCTGGTGAATCTTTTCACACTGGGTAAATTAAGTTACAAACGTTGTAAACATCATAGCCTAAATGTACATCTCAGTCATGATTATGTATAATATTAATCCGTTTGTACAGTAAAATACTCTTTGTTTGCGCCCCATCGCTAGTAGGAAATGAATAATCCAGAAATCATGATGTCATAAGCAGGGTGTAGTACTGGTGAGGGGCAGCAGCCATTTTCCGTTTCACTGTGTGAGCGTATCACACCATGCAGAGGCATGTACGTCATTGTCTGTTACAGGTGGCCCTGGCTTGTGTTATAACCCATCCTCAGTGGCAAAGTGTCCAAGAATTCAGCAGCTAAAACGTAGTAGAGACAATGCAACTGAATTGACTTGATCTCACACTGCTGGATTGCACACATTTGTATGAGAAGTGTGCTGTACAAAAGGAGTATCTCTTTTTACATTTGCTATATTTTCCCTTGTGTGTTTCTCCTCCGCCCCTTTCATTTGATCCATAGCACTTGGCCATAAAGCCAAGAGTGATCTAATGTAGTTTCCAACTCGTACTCTGTCCAGATGCGGCCCCAACAAAACGTCACTTAAAGGGTCCAGTCTACTATTCGATGGTATTGTAAGTCACATATAGTCACCGTCAGTACTAGAAAGAAGACTTGCGAAGATGATGACGTAGGAACTATGTGCTCAGGGCCTGCAGGGCCTGAGCAGATGGAAATATGACTGTTAAGCTCTAGTCCTTAAGTGCCACTGCGTGAGGGAGCTGGATAGCCAGTTGCACATCAAATTGAATTCACGTTAACCTTTTTGGACGCACATTATTTTCCTCAGTCTCGCATAACAAACACAACACAACTTATTTAATATCAAATTTAACATTTCAGGTTACAGAATAGCAATAATACCATTACACTATGTCATAGCTTCTTCACACAATTACATGCACACGTTAGCACTTGATAGGACATCAGGGAATTTTTCTAACTCCACTCTTTATATGCACGGTTAGAAAATAGCCTTATCCCAAAGAATCACTCATGTTATAAATCAAGAAAGGCCTCAAATAGCTCCAAACTTACGCCCTTGCAGCTAATGAAACCGACATACATTGCAGTACATAGACTAGATAATATTGCCCACCCTGCACTCCCCTGAAATCAGATTCACACAAGGAATATATTGAGAATGTAAAGGGATAGATAGACTTGCTCTTTTGGTCTATGTGCTGTGTAAAAACATGCGCAACTGTTGAATGTGAAAGAACAGGATTTAAGGAGACAACAGAACTTTGTTTATGAAGAACTTTCTTTACTTTGCTTTGCAAGAGTAGGCCTACACTGCTTTGCTTTATGGCTTTTATAAACAGAATTATGTATTTGGTAATTGTTTGTCGTTAATAGTTCACTTCAAGAAGCTGTTTGCGGTTTGGATGCTCAAACCGTTTGGCGGCACAAGCTGGACTTTGTTGCCATGAATGAAACAAAATCAAGAGAGAAGTTAATCTGCATTTTATTTCCCTTGAATGTGTTGTTTTATCTTCATTATACAATAAATATTCTAGTGAACTTTTTATTGAATGACTAAGATACCATGCTAGAGATTGTTGTACACATTTGTATTCTACATTCACAAAAGTAAAACTATTGGCTTTTACTGTGTATTTTAGGTTCTCTCACTGAAGTGAACAACTCCCTTACCTAGATTTTGTCCACCTGTGAAGTCCCAAACAATGGAGACTGTCAGCTTTATTAAACACCTCAATGTATGCTTAACCATTAACTCTACGTGCCTTCATATGGGAGTGATGGAGAGGAAAGTGTGCTAATTATTTACATGCATCATTTTATGTTCACAAAAAGGTCAGCACAAGTTGGCTCTCATAATACAGAAGTGCATTTTCAAACCGAATAGTTCACATTGTCATTGATCTTTTTGGAAAACCATCATGCAGACACTACAAAAACCTTAACGACACTCGCTCTTTCCATGACATAGACTGACCAGGTGAAAGCTATGATCCCTTATTGATGTCACTTGTTAAATCCACTTCAAGGGGAGGAAACAGGTTAATGAAGGATTTGAGATATGGATTGTGTATGTGCCATTCAGAGGTTGAATGGGTAAGACACGATTTTGAATCGAGAATGGTCCACCACCCAAAGGACATCCAGCCAACTTGACAAATCTGTGTAAAGCATTGGGAGTCAACATTGGCCGGCATCCCTGTGGAATGCTCAACACCTTGCAGAGTCCATGCCTTGACGGATTGAGGCTGTTCTGAGGGCAAAACATTATTACTACCAGTAAAGTAGAGGACCCTACTGTCAGGGTGTGTGAATCATAAGGAGTCTTACGGAAGCAGGTGCAACATGCTGTTGTTTATTTTCATGTTTTGTGCTAGAATGTAAGCTGGATCCACAAGTATTTACAAGACGTTGATGAACTCTGTCCTACATAGACTTTCAAAATAACAAACAATAATCGAAATAACAAGCAATGACTGGCTTCTGCAGAGTGCTTCAAAACTAGGCAGAGTGCCCATAACTGAACAGGTAGGCTCAATACTATGTATTCCTCAAATCAATATTTCTCAAAAGCCAATGGCCGGCAGATGGCGATATTGAGTCGTTTCATCTTACCATCCAAAGGTAACGTTAGCAGCTGGCTATGCACTCGAACCCCCTGGTTTGTAAATAAAACATTCTCCATTCAGGCTGCAAAGGCGTCAATTTCCTCCTTAACTCCATTTAATGGAGAGAAGGCAGAAAAAAATCTGGAAAATATGCATACTTTCTTTATGAAACATCATTTTCCACCACAGAGTATGAGTGTATAGGCAGCTGCATACATTCCCTTGGGACAGAAAGATGAAATGACTCAATATCACCCTCTGCCAGCCTTTGGGCTAGAAGGTGAGTAGGGAGCAGGTCGTTGATACAATGAAACTTTAAACTCTCATAAACAATGTTAATAAAATACATTTCTTCACATGCCATTGTGCAATAACTGTGGGACATATCTATCAACATGAATATGTGGTTGCAGTTGCTGGAAACATGAAACATTTTCAAATCTTAAAATAGGTCTTATATACAGAGAGAGAGAGAGGGGGGGGGGGGGGGACAGACAGACAGACAGACAGACAGACAGACAGACAGACATACATACATACATACATACATACATACATACATACATACATACATACATACATACATACAGTGAAAATAAGGAAGTCCCTTGTGAAGGAACATAGAAATACATGCTCTTACTTCCAGACAGGTGATGATTGGTGGAGAGCAACCACAGGGCCAAATAGGCCACACCAGTCCCAGGTTTCCAGATAGCAATGGAGTGTTTTAACGATGCATATTTCCTATAACGGCCCGAAGATGTAACATTTGTTTCCCAAAACACCACGCAGAGAGAATGGTCGCTAAGTACATCGTTGAGTATGACGTGTCTCCTCTAATGCCCAGGAAGCTCAGATTCAAACTCCCATTAGAGAGCTCTGCAAGAGTTATGTCAAAATATATTAGTTACTCACCAAATATGGGGTTTCGCTGAGCAACTATCTTAATTTATTGCCGTTACGGCAGGTATGTAAATAAAATGTACATGCAAACTAAAATAATTCATCTTCGGCACCTTCAATGTTTTGAGCTGTAGTAGACTTTGGCTGTAATGGGAGTAAATTAAGATGAAATTTGCAAGCTCTCCTTTCGTACTGCCGTGATGGGTCAGTTTTATGCGTTATTGCAATTATTTGTATCTAGTGCAGGGATTGGTCAAGTTTGCAATCCCTCGAATAATATGCAGGGAATTGATGATTTAGCTCCAAAAATATGCAACCACAGAATCTTAGATTCTCAAAATCCTGGATGGACCCATATGGTTAAGTAATGTTTAATTCCATATCATGTATGTGAGCAGTGTTATAGCCTTCACAATGACTTCACGTTGTCAGAAGGTAGCCTAGCGGTTAGAGCGTTGGGCCAGTAACTGAAAGGTCGCAGGCTTGAATACCCGAGCCTGTCTGTGTCCTTGAGCAAGGCACTTAACCCTAATTTGCTCCAGGGGCTGACCCTGTAGGTAGGCTGTCATTGTAAACAAGAATTTATTCTTAACGGAATTTCCTAGTTAAATAAGAAAAAAGAAAAAACAAGCAGTAGGCCTATCCTTGACTCTATTGATTTGCCAATGTGAAACAAGAACTTGTTAAAACAAAAGATCAGCAAATATTAGGGACATCTTCACTTTCCAATAGATCTACAGTATGGCACTGCAGTGCAGAAGGCAACGCTAATGAGTGCATTTTCTCCCCTTGAAAGCGCTGTGTTACAGGCCATGGGCCTACTAATCTTTGTCCTGTAACAGCTTGTATGTACCTGTAGTGCTCCCCGTAGTGCATGTTTTTGGGATTCAGTATTCTGGGCCACCTGTGCATGGTACTGGAAGAGGTCCAGTGTGCATGTGTAAAGTAACCAGGCAGGATTTTGGACTGTTTGAGATAGAAGGGCAACAGGCCCCCTGCCACAGGGGCTTGCCCTCTCTGGGCCCCAAGTCCTCCCTTTTAACTGGTTGCCAAGCTGGGGCGTCTTTCATGTGTGCCTGAGCTCTAAGACGTTAGCAAATATTGAACAAGGCTTGGTCCAGACAAAAATGCATCGGTTGTCACAGAGTCACCGCTGTTATGCAGAGAAGATTAGTGTGAGTCGCTAGGCCTGTTGTATTAGCATCTGTGTGTGGACAAAGCTATTGTTGATTCTCAGCAAACAAATTCTCCCTTTTGATGAGCTTAGGCTTTACCATGTTGCACTGTAAACACATGGAGATGATTGAAAGCCTGGATATGTTTTCTACAGAAAAGTGATGCATTGATTGGATGTTAGTGCTGGAGATCAATAGTAGATCAAAGCCATAGCCTGCATTCATTACTCAGGCTCCATGACTTAGAATCCATCTGTATCATGATATTGTTTGACCAAGATAAATATGCACATCAAGGCATTCCTGTGTATGTACCCTCTTCATTTCTGTAGCTATAGAATGTACAAATTTTAGACGTACTGTACAGAAACTATCATCATTTGGGGCCATTAGTGACCTGTTTCTTTGTTTTGAAACACTTCCATAACGTGAGGATGTCCGTGTCCACATTGAAGGCCTGTTTGTTTGCTCAACAAATGATTTCTATTTCTGTAAAGTGGAGAATGATCGTCATTGTGCTTTTACTTTACCTTTGTAAATGGTCTGAAGAATAGTAACGACTAGTCCCCCAATGTACTCAGTGTAGGCGAGCCTACCGTTACATCTTAAGGTTGTTATGTTCCCCAATGAGGAACAATATTTTTTGTTTCTTAACAGAAATAGGAAACTAACAAATGAGCCACTGACAACCGGAACAAAACAGGTGGGGTTTTAAAATGGGTTCCATCCATGGGGGTGCCTGCTGACCAGGTGCTGGCAAAGCACCCTCAAGTTGGATCTTGAACACCATGCACACCCACTAGCTTTGACAGATATCAGACAAACTAAAGAAAAACAAAACCCACACCAGGTAAGGGAGTGAAAATAAACGTGGCGCAAACAAAACAGGTGAGACAAGATAAAAGACTTGGATTCACAACTTAGCGGGAGCGCCAAACAGCAATCTAGCTTGTTCAACAGCTCTCATTCCAACTGCCAGCACAGGTGAAACTAACAACTGACTAACGAGGCGCCAGGTGCAACACATCCTGACCAACGAAGATGACAACGATCAATGCACATCCACACCCAAATAGGTGTAGACTGGCTCTGGCAGCCAAAACAGCCAAATACTCCATCTAAACGTGACTCGATTATCAATTGCATTACTGTTCTAGAAACATAAAGCCCTTTACTTTCATATCACATTCAAATAATTTCATAAATGCAAAATATACACTTCCTGTACACTAGTGGAGGCTCCTCAGAGGAGGAAGAGGATGACCATCCTACTCAGTGAATTTCAAAAGAATAATAAATAGTGAAACATTTAAAAAGTTATCATTTTTAGATTAAACTAAATATATTAATGTCACCATAGAACTGATTAAAACACATTGTTTTGCAATGAAGGTCTACAGTAGCCTCAACAGCACTCTCTAGATTAGCACCATGGTGTAGCCAAAGGACAGCTATTTTCCATCCTCCTCTGGGTACATACACTTCAATACAAAACCTAGGAGGCTCATGGTTCTCACTCACTTCCATAGATTTACACAGTAATTGAGATGACTTTTTGGAGGACGTCCTCCAACCTATCAGAGCTCTTGCAGGACGTCCTCCAACCTATCAGAGCTCTTGCATGAACTGACACATTGTCCATCCAATCAAAGGATTGAAGAAGGAGTATAGTACTGAAAGTATAAGCTACAGCTAGCTCTGCAGTGCATAAAGTGTGTTGCGTAGTTGACTCAAAGAGAGAAAGATAATAGTTGAACAGTTTAACAAATACATTTCTTATTTTTTGGGAGAAGCAGCAGAAAGAGCTAGCTATATTTCGTTGTATTTTTAGTTTAACTTTCACTTGCTAATGCAGCTAATTTAGTCTACTCAACAACCTGACATAAACAGACATTAATGCTATTTTGTGTGCCCGAACAGCCGAAAGGACCCTCACCAAAGTCCAAAACTCACAAAAACGTCACAAAATGTCATAATATGTGCACAAACTCTTCTGAACTGTTTCGGCTGGGAAGAATGCAGATGCTTTTAGCAGTAGTTAGCAATTTCCCATCTTCACTAGCATACAGATTATAGCTAAATAACTAGTGGAGGAATGTACATAAGCACATTTCATAAAGGTTATAGAAATAATACCTTGCGGCAAATAAGACCTCATGTGTAAGCAGTTAAAACAAATTACAGTTTTTCACATATTCTCTATACATATACAAATGAGGCCACCCCGTGCAAATTAATTGGCTAGCAAAAATTCCATAACTCGGTGTGCTACAGTAAAAAACGACATAACACAATACACAACAAGGAAATATGCATTATGGTAAGGTACTTAATGTTGCATAAATACAAACTTGTACAAAGTCATTGTAAGTAAGGAAACAACAAAGGCAATGTGAGCGCCAGGTGAAAATTCCCTGCTGCATTCAATAAGTTAGGGCAGGTTCTGACTGGAGAATATGCACATTTCTGCAGAAACGGGTGAGTGACGCAGCACCCAGAATGGCAGGGAACATTGTACAGTAACCCTATAAGAGTGTGCAATAATTTAACCTTTTGTTTTTTGAAAATTATGTCTCGCTCATATGAAAGATGCACTCCTTATGTTTCCAAATCTGTACCGCAATCAACGTGTTTTCACATGCAGACCGAGTATCAGGGCTCTTAACAAAAATTCCCAGGGAAGAAAATACCTTCATCAATATGCGCTAAAGGTAGTTTGCGTCTATGAATGGGGTAAGTAAAGACATACAGGCTAATCCACCACTTAAACCTGCTGTTGACGGACAGAAAGCATGACCTAGTGATAAAACTCACCTGGTTGGACCATAGACATTAAAAGGGTGGAACTGGTGTGGCCTGTTTGGGGTTGTTGTTGCTCTCCACCAATTGTCAAACCTGTCTTGAAGCAATAGCATGTATTTATAAGTTCCTTCATAAAGGACTTCCTCATTTTGACTATACTATTGTCTGATGGCTGTCAACTCACAAGCTCTCTGGAAGTTCCATATTTGGAACATATTTATATTTCCTTTCTGTGAGGTCGTGAAGCAGCGGTGTACTGCCTAAAGAGGTATGTGGATGTTTTTTCATATTTAATTATCTGAATTCCAAGGATCTAATATGATGATAATTTGTTAGAGGCCCAATGCAGCCATTTTTATATAAATATCACATTATACCTTAATGTACTTTTTCCATAAAAATTTGTAAAAAGTATTTATCAAGCCAGAATATTGCTAGGAGTGATCTGAGTGGGGAGGGGAAAACTGAAAACTAGCTGTTATTGGCAGAGGTTTGGAACTCTTTATATTGGTCACCAGGAAAGCCGAAAGTTCACTCATGCAAAACCTGCTGATTAGAAGGACCTGTGTAGATTGTATTTTCAATCAGAAACTATCAGGAAAAAAACACTGATCTTATTTTTTTTACACTTTTACAGTGTTCGTTTCATCAGCTGTTGTACAATAGGATACAAAACACAGGAAAAACTGAATTTTGACTGCACTGGGCCTTTAACCAATCTCTATAAGACACTTGTTGAGAACCCAGAAATGTGCATACACACTAAGCTAACATATGGAATTGTCTTAAGATGGTCATACCATGGATCCTTTAGCTATTTGATTTGGCATTTTAGGACCCTTTTAAGTATAAAAATATATATTTCAAAATTATTTGATAAAATATAGCATTTGGTCTTTACTACTATAGCCTATAGAAACGCACTGAATAACACATTCATTATGGCAAAAAAAGACAGTAAACAAAATGTGTCACAAGGAATAAGGGTTTGAAGTGTGTGAAGTTTCAGGATGTCTCATGGTCTGACAAACACTGCTGTAGCTCAGCCATCTTTCACCACAGATGCGGAAGGCTGACATCGGCGGATGCGGTTTATTGCGACATAGTCCATGCAAAAAGTATCTCTAGCTTAAACTGATGGATTGTGATGGGGATTTTTTGTATTATATTACTTAGATTGACCCACGGGTGGGTCCATATACTGTTAAGGATGAACCAATAACGCTGTCATTTTATCCTGTCTTTGCAGTCTCTGTGTGAAAGGGTGTAGCCTGCCTTCTGCATCACTCAGCATGGGCCCCAAGAAAAAAACTGTCTGGGGGAACCTGCGTGAGAAGACCAAGACCCAGTTCAACAACATAAAGAAGATAACGCTGGGGAAGGAAAAGCCCAAGCCCCTGCATTACAGACGCCGTATGTCAATGCCGGACCTGAGGTTTGTTGAGGAGGCTGAACCCGCTCCAGTAGAAAGTGCATTCTCCACAGCCTCGGACGCCATCTTATTTGGCAGCTCCTCAGGCTCCAGTGATAACGCCTCTTTTATCTCAGTCCCTCTATTCATGGACAGGCTGACTGCAACTGATGCAGGCCCCTCAGGTAGAAAGACTGTGTATGATTTGGCTTTCAAAGATAACATGAATGTGTCTGTTTCTAGCATGTGTGCACCTGTGGAGACACTAACTCTCTCTGATGAATCAGAAGAGGAGGACATGGCGACCATTATAGGCAGAATCCACATGCCATCAGACAAATGGAACACACCTGCAGAGAGATCAACATCTTCTGCTTCTTCTACTTCAGCAAAAAGAGTAAAAACACCAGCGGACAGAGGGAACCCACCCGTACCTACCCCGAGATCAAATGCTCCAAATATACATGTGCCCAAAACAAGATTAACTTCATCAGTGGAGAGAATTAATGTTTCTACAGAAAGATTGTTCTTCTGTGAAGACAGAGTGGCCGCTAGGGACCGAGTGAGTGCATCTGCTGCAAGAGCTGTTTCTTCTGTCTCTGACCAAACAAACCTAGTTACAGAGAGACTGGCTGCTTCCAGGGAGCGAGGGAAACAACCAGCAGAAGGGAAATGGTCTGTTCCTCCAAATCCACAGGACAGATTGACCATCCCTCCAGATAGATGGTCTCTGCCAGTGGACAGGGTGGACAGGATGGGCACCCCTGCGGACAGCGGGGACTGTTCTGTGTGTGGAACCCCATTAGAGAAACAATCCTACACATTCTGGCCCACTGACTCTGAGGACCTGGATATGACAGAGGCCCCCCTCTCCACAGACATCTTCAGTAGGGAGCTTCAGGAAGACATTGAGGTCAGATGACACACTAATATTGTACTTTATCATACCCTCCACAAATATAGTTATAGACTTACTGCATGCAGTGTAAAGTCAAAATATGGACTAAAATACAGGTTTCACACGTTTTGACAGAAAATAAATGTGTCTATGTCACAGTAAGACAGGATACTTTAGTGACCATAAGACAGTATGTTTGACACAGTGTATTTTCACTGTGGTCCCATTAGCATGACCATTTGCAAGCTCTCTTTTCACATTCAAATAACGTTGTTATTTTTTTTTTCATACCCTTGAGCTGTTATACCTGCGCTCTGCCTCAAGGTTTTCTATGATCAGTCTCTAGATAGATAGATAGATAGATAGATAGATAGATAGATAGATAGATAGATAGACAGACAGACAGACAGACAGACAGACAGACAGACAGACAGACAGACAGACAGACAGACAGACAGACAGACAGACAGACAGACAGACAGACAGACAGACAGACAGACAGACAGACAGACAGACAGACAGACAGACAGACAGACAGACAGACAGACAGACAGACAGACAGACAGATAGATAGATAGATAGATAGATAGATAGATAGATAGATAGATAGATAGATAGATAGATAGATAGATAGATAGATAGATAGATAGATAGATAGATAGATAGATAGATCTATTTTCTGAGGGGTCATTTCTTTGTCAAGCAGCTACAACAAAACATAGGGCAGGTGCAAAATGCCTGAACGAAAATACACAAAAGACAGATACACGATACACGATACATAGAGCAGCAGTATGAAAAAGTACAGAAATACAAGAAGTCTGGAGTGAAAAGACATTGCATAGTATGGGTGCTTGGCTGAATATGTACACTATAAATTGATGGATGGTTAACTATACTATACAGGTCGATGGCAGAGAAATACTTCAATAGCTAAAAATGCGTATGATATGAGTGAGGGTAATAATAGTTTACTTAATAGACATACTGGTTAAATTAACAGGTAAGTGAATATTTTGCATGGTTAAATTAACTGTACAGGTAAATATACAGTTCAATTTACAGGTAAGTGAATATTTGCATGGTTACATTAACTGTACAGGTAAATGACAGGAAGAGATACTTAAATAGCTAAATGTGTGTATGATATAATTTAGGGTAATAATAGTAATTCCCTTAAAATACAGTCCTTAGCGCGCAGGGTTTAATTACAGATAACTGCACATATTGCACATTCGATATACTAAAGCAATGAAAAAAGATACAACTGACAGGATACTAATATGCATTCCTGAGTGAATGACTACGTAAGTTAAGTCCAAGAATTTCTTGCAATATTGCACGTGATATGATATAACAACTATAGATGAGTATGTATATACAGACCTGAATGAATAAATAAGTCCTGAGTGAATGAGTGATTACGGACCAGAGTTACTCACGGATGGATGCACAATTGTTAAACTAGGTCCTAACACCCCAACAGTTCCAGGTCTGTGTTGCCGACGGCACGGCACCCCGGTGAAGCATTATATAGTCTAATAGCCGTCGGCAGGAAGGACCTCCTGTAGCGCTCTCTGGCACACCGTGGTGGGATCAGTCTGTGACTGAAAGTGCTCCTCTGCGTCATAACCATGGCATGCAGAGGGTGGGTGACGTTGTCCATGATGGCCAGCAGTTTGGCCAGGATCCGTCTCTCCGCCACCTCCTCTAGAGTGTCAAGGCTCATCCCCAGGACAGAGCTAGCCTTCCTGATCAGCTTATTTGCCCGAGAAGCATCACCGGCTTTTATGTTGGCTCCCCAGCACACCACTGCAAAAAAGATGGCACTGGCCACCACAGACTGGTAGAAGGTATGCAGTAGCCTCCTTTTTGTACAGGGCCCCGGTGTTACCAGCCCATTCCAGCCTGTTGTCCATACGGACTCCCAGGAACGTGTATGACCCAACCATTTCCACATCCATCCCCTGTATAGGGACTGCAGTCAGTTGTGCCTTGGTTCTCCTGAAGTCCACCACCATCTCCTTTGTTTTGCTGATGTTGAGCTGAAAGTGGTTCTGCTCACACCACAACACAAAGTCACTGATTGTGCTAGAGCCATTACAATAGATATGCTTAAAGTCATGGATTGTGCTTAAGATAACGCTTCAGTGGTTCTTTGTCAGAAATAACATTGCAGATAGCAACTAATAGCAATCCCAAAACTCAGATGGCAAATAGAAGCAAACATTTTTAGAAGGTTTTGTGTAGACCTGAAGTCACTTCCACTTGTATTCTGTGGATCTGTCTAATTGTTGGTTGCTATGCATGGCCAGAAATGTGCTGCCAGAAATGTGCTGATCTAACTAGTTGCAGGTACAATTATAGTAAGTTCAACAGTGGTCAAGAACGACGACTGAACATTATAACATCAAATCGAATCAAATCAAACTTTATTTGTCACATGTGCCGAATACAACAGGTGTAGACCTTACCGTGAAATACTTACTTACAAGCCCTTAACCAATAATGCAGTTTAAGAAAATAAAAAAGTAGCACAATACAATAACGAGGCTATATACAGGGTTCAATGTCAATGTTCGGGGGTAAAGGTTAGTCGAGGTAATTTGTACATGTAGGTAGGAGTAAAGTGACTGTATTTTTGATATACTTACATTCGTTCTCCCGTAGTTACCCAGTGAGCACAATGACTTCTATGCCCAGCCCTTGCAGGATCAAGAAGGCAAAAATGTGAGTACCGGACTTGGACATCCAGACCTTGTGAATGATAATGGACAACTCTACGGCTGTAGAGTATAGAGCATCATATTAATGTGATTCCTTGACAGGCTATGGCAGCGGGGAGCCCACCTGTTCCTATTCAGAAGTACCTCCTCACCGTCAACCTGAAGGAGGGCAGGAACCTGGTCGTCAGAGACCGCAATGGTAAGTGGATGGAAGGTACCTGGTACTTCTGGAGGTCTACATATGGATGAATGTAATGTCTGAGGCATGCTAGGTATCTTGATATATACATACTGTACATGCTTACAATTTGAGGAGGAGTATATTATGCTGAGTCAGATGATGACAAAGCAATTCATCATATTTACTTTGCTGATCTTAATAAACAATTGTGGAAGCACATACAGTACAAAGGGCACCTACCTGTATCGAATGTATTTTTGACAGTGATTACAGCATGCTGTTCTTGATCATTGTCAGTGGTGGAAAAAGTACTCTATTGTCATACTTGAGTAAAAGTAAAGATACCTTAACAGAAAATGAATGAATTAAATGTGAAAGTTACCCAGTAAAATACTACTTGAGTAAAAGTCTAAAAATATCAACACTAATCCTGCCCTGACTTTCAGGGTGTGTCTCATACACACAGGTCACACAGAGGGAAATGTTATGTGTAGGCCTAATGACCATGCTTTTGATCAAAGCTACTACTTAGTGTTTACTGTTTGCATGTGAAGGTCCCTGTCAAGCGTTGTCAGTGAAGAGCAGGGAGACAGCAGAAAAGCATGCAGTCAGACCAGATTTGGTCTCTTATACCAAAACACACCTAGGAGCCATTCCTTATGGAAGCACACCCTGCTCCACTCCATATTAGCAGTTAGACTACAGAGGTTACATGGGTCTGGTATATTAGATATGTTTCTCTCACTTTGGAAAAGATGTATCATCTTCATATAATGCAGGAGTGTATTTTGCCAGCCAAGCTCCCCCACAGTATTCCTAGTTGTGTGCTGAATAGATTGCGAAGCACTGTGGTGGTTTCTATGTAAGCAAACATGTGTGGAGAAACAAATTATGTGGTGTGGTTTTCATAACCAATGCAAATTGAGGCTAAATTGTTAAGCCAGTTGGAGAGTGCATGCAATGTTTTGCTGCTGCTGGCAAACTATTTTCCTGCCACAAATGACAAGCTACCACCTGCTGGAGGTTTCCTAAAATACATCCTTAGAAGTTACCTTTTTATTGTAATTCATAGTGTTCCGAACCCCTGAAAGGAAATCCCTGATCACTATGGTTTGAAGTTTTTGTATACTTTGTCATACTTATGAGTGCAGTCTGTATAGGACAGTAGATGTTGACTTGTTGGAATGTCATTATATAGCATTCTGTCATTTTCTACACAGATTAGATCAGGGATGGTCAACTGTTTTTGGAACTCAGTCAGGGTCTCAACTCACTTTGAGAGATAGAATAATAGAATTAATTTCGAAATGTGGTTGTCATTCAGCCGTTTTTCTCTTGTTGTATCAGTCACTGAGAGTCACTAAATTAGCCATGTCAGCTAACTATTTTTAGATTGGTAAATTAGTCTAGCCAGTTATCTAAACTTGTAGTAATCATGGCCGAATACCGACCGTTCACGCAGGGCACGTGCCCAGGGGCCCTGACCTCCAGGGGGGCTGTCATGCCAAAAAATGTCCCCCGGCCAAATAATATAAATTCAGTAGTCGTCTATTATGATTTTAAATCTCTCGCATAGCTCATTAGTACACCCTTGTGGTTGAATATATATATATATCTATTGTAGGTCCTAGGATACAACCGTTAATAATGTGGAACTAATAAATACCATCAAAGGATACTTACAATAATGAACATCTTGTGAAACAGCTGTGAAAACCAACCTGGCAATATTTAAGACTTAATATATAAACGTTGATATTGTTTTGGTACAGTTGTCATTTAATCTTTCACCGATTTTTTTTGTATACTCACATGGCAATCATAGATTAAAATACTGAATTCTGGTGTGCGGAATATAGCGGAGGTGGTTGCTGTGTGGGTGGGACTTGTCACTTGTTCTCAATAGGCAGCCAGTCTCAGAAGGGGGATTTGAAGAGGGAGAGTTCAAAGTTCAGGCACTGCTGCACACTTTGTTCTGAGTGTTTGCAGTGCTAGTGTTTTTAGCTAGTCTGTATATCTCACATATTAAGTGCCCAGTATGATACAGCAAAAAAACATTCTTAGCAGATAATGACAACAACAGTAGCTGTAGATGATGTAATTAAAAGTTAAAGGGTGGTTGGTAATGGAGGACATCAGATGGATCCACGTCTGGGGCAGGGTAGGAGACAGAGATGTAAAAAAGCAAAGACACGTTACACTTACTGTGAGAAAATGTTATGGATTAGTGCAGTGTTATAAATGGGAGATATGTACTTTTCAACACTTTTGGAAGGTATAGCCTACCTCAAGCTAGTCCCCCTCCGACTCAGAGCACAGAGAATCAGACTGATTTGAACTCACACTGAATCAGACTGGTTCTGGTGGATGGTATACCTCTTGGGGGCTCGGACAGTCGATGATCCTAAAGTCATTTGGAGAGGTAAATTGAAAAGGTACATTTTTATAAGCTCAGCATAACTACCATGTCTTGCTTTCTCAAATGTCAACCAAAGCTTGATATACTTTGTTTATTGGGCTTCACTGAAGTGTAGGGCGTCAGTGCTTTCAGTGGTCGACCATCCAACTGCTCCAACTGTAGAAGATTGTTGGCTTCCGCTAATGTAAACTTAGGAAGATAAAGAGAAAAAAATTGCTAAACTAAAGCTAAACTAGCTAAACTAAAACTAGCTTTGAGTAATTTTGTGTGCAAATGCAAATAGTAATTATCTGAGAGTTGTTCTCCCACCGTTCCTGGTACCAATCGAGCAACTTGCCCATGACAGCCTTGAGGGTTGGTCCATTCATCTTGGTGACAGAATATAACCTATAACATCCATACCTTGTTCCAGCGTTCATGACCTCGGTCACTCAAGATGACCTCAGGAGAACCGTGGGTGTTGAAGATGTCCATCATCACCTTGGAGGTGGCCTCGCCAGTCTCGTCCTTGACGGGTATCATACAAAACAATCTATTTTTGGTTCCTTTTTATGGGTTACAGAAGGGAATTTAGAGTGAAGCACATACTCTTCCTTTACTGACCTTAATGGATATTGCCTCCACTCACTGGGTAAAGTGATCGGTCGCCGTCAGACACCAGCTGTTACCATTCCTGGATTTTGTGAATGGTCCGATGAGGTCCACCCCTAACATTTGAAGTGTTAGAAAGAAGATTATTTTATTCTTATCCGTATCTGTGTGATACAGTATGCAGATGTTCATATTTGTAAGCATACTGACACACACACACATTCTATAATATTGAACTCTGCTCTGGTCAAATAAAGCAACCATTACAAAACAACTTATCAGGGAAAAATTTGAATTGGGACACTTACCGATCATGTGCCATGGTGAACGTCCAGGGCCAGCCCTGCTCAGCAGCCTCCACTGAACTATATGTATAGCTAGCCACTAGCTAGGTGGAAAATTGTTGTTGAAAAATGGTTGTACATAGCTACATCCGTCCAGTTATTTGATAGAAGTTAACTGCTTAACGTTACCCTGAATTGCTAATTTTTCTGAATGTTGCGTCTCTTGTCGAGATCAGTGGTGTCTTTCCAGTCTTTTCGGTCCTCTGAAGCAGCAGATAGTCAGCAGGTTGTCACTGTCAAAAACACCATCCTTGGAGAGCATTTCTGAGGTAATCATTTTGCGCGGACTGAGCGAGCGTTTATGCGGTGAAGCAACCAGCATAGCAACGGAGACTTTGGTGCATTACGTAATCCGGTCAGAATTGTTCAAGTTCTAGCAACAGAAGCTATAACTCATCGAATCCCATTCTGACGTAGAGGGGGAGACTATTTGTCCGGGGGACACTATTTGGCATGACAGGCCTCAATTGATTTTGTTAGTCATTCTCAGTCAGATATCACATTAACATGGCATAAGTAATGGCATAATGTGTAGAATTGCAGGAAATTAGCTCTAGAACTGCAAAAATGTCTCTTCACCCCCCAAAATGGATAGAATTGCAGGACATTTGCTGTGAAACTGGAGAAATTAATCTCTGCCTCATGGCAAAATTAGTAGAATTGCATGAAATGTTATAAAATTGCTAAATTCTCTCTGCCCCATGGCAAGACAGGACAGTAAAATGTTTGCCCGCAAGGTGGGGAAGCCCCCCAACCAAATCTCGCTTAAGGGCCCTACACACTTCATGCAAACTATGCAAACGCAGCGACGGAGCATAGTTTTCACACGTAGTTCTACGTACTTTTGTTTGGCTCAAATTTTGGAACGGAACGTATACGACGCTCCGTCGCTCTGTTTGTGTGAAGTGTGTAGCGGCCTGTAGGGCCCCTAAAAGGCTAGGGCCGGCCCTGGCTACTGTTATAATGAATTTAGTTAAGTTTAACTGCACAAATAGATTGATTGTACAAATTGACCCCCACCCACATCAAAGTTGCCCATCCCTGGATCATATACTCAAGGACTGTAGAATACTAACAGACTGTTTGGGGTCTGGATCCCAAAAAAATGATTGATTGTTAGACATAACATTTTCTTAATATGAATGATCTAATCTCACCTCCAAAATACAACTCAAATGTTTCTCAAATGCAGGCCTCCATTTTTTTTTTCTCAGTCTGTCAATTGTCATTGTGGGCTTGTAGGGATGCAAAAGGATTTTGTTTGGGGAAGCAAGTGTCGATAGACTGAATTGCTGTTTGAAAGTAGCGTGTGGCCTTTCCTTTCTCCTCTGCTATTGTAAACCAAACATCTCTGGGACTTTTTGTTGATTTGGTCTTTATGAACATAAAAGTTGGATTTTTTTGGGCAGCATTTCAATCAAACCTTTTTAAATCTCCAACCTTAAGTTCCGCCTAGTCGCCTGACTGACCATCGCTGCCATATGTAGGCTATATTATTTTCTCTACGTGTGCCGAATACAACAGGTGTAGACCTTACTTACAAGCCCTTAAAAAACAATGCAGTTTTAAGAAAAATTTGACTAAATAAACTAAAGTTTAAAATAAAAGAGCAACAATAAAAAACAATAGTGAGGCCATATACAGGGTACCGGTACCGAGTCAATGTGCAGAGGTACAGGTTAAGATAATTGAGGTATTATGTACATGTAGGTAGGGGTAAAGTTACCACGCATAGATAATAGATAATAAACAGCGAAGTAGCAGCAGCATAAAAAAAAGCCATTTAGTCTGGGTAGCCATTTGATTGATGTTAAGCCTTTTGGACCTAGACTTGGCGCTCCGGTACCGCTTGCCGTGCGGTAGCAGAGAGAACAGTCTATGACTAGGGTGGCTGGAGTCTTTGGCAATTTTTAGGGCCTTCCTCTGACACTGCCTGGTATACAGGTCCTGAATGGCTTGGCCTCAGTGATGTACTGGACTGTACGCACTACCCTCTGTAGAGCCTTGCAGTCAGAGGCCGAGCAGTTGCCATACCAGGCAGTGATGTAACCGGTCAGGATGCTCTCGATGGTGCAGCTGTAGAACTTTGTGAGGCTCTGAGGACCCATGCCAAATCTTTCAGTCTCTTGATGGGGAATGGGCATTGTTGTGCCCTCTTCACGACTGTCTTGATGTGTTTGGACCATGATAGTTTGTTGGTGATGTGGCCACCAAGAAACTTGAAGCTCTCAACCTGCAGGATCAGCGTGGCAGATGTGTTGTTGCCTACCCTTACCACCTGGAGGCGGCCCGTCAGGAAGTCCAGGATCCAGTTGCAGAGGGAGGTGTTTAGTCCCAGGGTCCTTAGCTTAGTGATGAGCTTTGAGGGCACTCTGGTGTTGAACGCTGAGCTGTAATCAATGAACTTTTGTCCAGGTGGGAAAGGGCAGTGTTGAGTGCAATAGAGATTGGATTTGTTGGGGCGGTATGCAAATTGGAGTGGGTCTAGGATTTCTGGGATTATGGTGTTGATGTCAGCCATGACCAGCCTTTCAAAGCACTTCATGGCTACAGATGTGAGTGCTACGGGTCGGTAGTCATTTAGGCAGGTTCCCTTGGTGTTCTTGAGCACAGGGACTATGGTGGTCTGCTTGAAACATGTAGGTAATATATAGACTCGTCCAGGAACAGGTTGAAAATGTCAGTGAAGACACTTGCCAGTTGGTCAGCGCATGCTCGGAGTACACGTCCTGCTAATCCGTCTGACACATTCGTCCGGAACAGCTGGTGCTCTCATGCCTGCTTCAGTGTTGCTTGCCTCGAAGCGCGCATAAAAGTAATTTAGCTCGTCTGGTAGGTTTGTATCACTGGGCAGCTCGCAGCTGGGCTTCCCTTTGTAGTCCGTAATAGTTTGCAAGCCCTGTCACATCCGACAAGCATCAGAGCCTGTGTAGTAGGATTCAATCTTAGTCCTGTATTTACGCTTTGCCTGTTTGATGGTTCGTCTGAGGGCATAGCTGGATTTCTTATAAGCATCCGGGCTAGAGTTCTGCTCCTTGAAAGCGGCAGCTCTACCCTTTAGCTTAGTGCAGATGTTGCCTGTAATCCATGGCTTCTGGCTGGGGTATGTACGTATGATCACTGTGGGGACAACGTCATTGATGCACTTATTGATGAAGCCGGTGACTGATGTGGTATACTCCTCAATGCCCACTTCCATATTAAGTGAGTCACTGGTACTTCCTGCTTTACATTTTGCTTGTAAGCAGGAATCAGGAGGATAGAATTATGTAGCCCTCCGCTTGTGCTGTTTCTTGTGTGACTGTGGCCATGGCTTCCCTGGCCTTGTTGTCTCAAGCCACAGCTCCCTGCTAGTTGAGACCTTACTTTTCCTGACAGGATGTCACCATGATGATGATGCAATCCCCACATGCCCGCTGCCTCTCCACTGTTTGCCCAACAATCAACACGGTTCCAGAGACCCACCAACACCATCCACTGTCATTACATATTCTAAAAGGACCCTTGCCACCAGCCCCCACTTTTATTTTTTTGTTCTCTCTTTTTTTTCGCCGTTAATTTCCATCTTCACCGTTCTCAGTCACGCCAGAGCTTTTCTTCTCACTGGCTGCCACATTCTCCTCCTGTCAAGTTGCCTGGAGGTTTCCCTGTCACATACTGGAAGGGCGGAGCTGCTGTGGGTCCTGCCTGCCTTTGGGAGATGTTCATTTGGAGTGGGGATCTGACAGGCCTGACAGCCCATCCCCGCAGGGCCTTTGTCATGTGATTCAAGCCTCCCTGCTGGCTCTCTCAAGCACCCTTTTATTCCCCCATAGAAATGAAGGCATGGGACTGGCTTTCATTTTTGAGCCAATCTGCATGCAGTGGCTGAGACAAAGACACCCTGTACCCCCCCACCCCACCACCAGGCCGACTTTCTTAACAGGCTTGGGAGATTAACACCGGTTGCTCCTGGTTTCTGGACTTTATTCGCTGGTTGTCTCATGCTGGCGAGAGTTTCTACTTTTTCACAATTAAACAGCTACATCCCTCTGTTTTCTGAAATAAATGTGGGGCACACCTCCTCCCTGCATATCTCAGTTGTGCGGATCTGTCTTATGTCATATATGTACCAAAAAAAGTATACAGTTTTTGTCCATTATAATACTCACCCCTTAGCAAGTATGATTTTGTGTCATGATTGATTGTGTTGATAATGCTGTTATCTTATAATGGTTTTTATCTGAACATTCCATTTTCTTCCATTTTCTCTAGGTACAAGTGATCCTTATGTCAAGTTCAAACTGGAAGGAAAGATGTTTTACAAAAGCAAAGTTGTGTATAAGAACCTGAATCCAAAATGGAGTGAGTCCTTCTCTTTCCCCCTGCAGGATTGGGAGCAGGTTGTTGACGTGAGGGTGAGTATCCTGTATCTGTTGTTTTGACTTACGTTGTCTAAGTAACACCTACACATGAACGGCAATGTACTTATATTGTCTTAAAAGTGACAGCTTGACACTATGATCATGTCATAGCTATGGCCTGCATAGGATACACAACTGGCATACAGTAACAGTTGATTCGGCCAAAGCCTGATTGAGATACAGAAACCGTTTTTTTTTGTACTGAGTATGGTGTTTATAATTGTTGTAGGTCTATGATAAGGACCGTACCACTGATGAATTCATGGGTTCCAGCACGATTGTCATCAAAAACCTTGAATTAGACAAGTGAGTAATACACACACTATTAATCACTCAGTCTGTATATCATCTAGTAAACTGCAGAACCTCTTGTGTAGGGCGGCAGGTAGCCTAGCGGTTAGAGCGTTGGGCCAGTAACCGAAAAGTTGCTGGTTCGAATACCTGAGCCGACAAGGTGAAAAACCTGCCGACGTGTCCTTGAGAACGGCACTTAACCCTAATTTTCTCCAGGGGCTGACCCTGTATGTAGGCCGTCATTGTAAATAAGAATTTGTTATTGACGGACTTGCCTAGTTAAATAAAGGTTAAATAAATAAATTAAATAAAGGAATCAATCTGGTAAATTACTCTATGTGTCTCTATCTCTCTCTGTCCAGGACCAGTGAGATGGTGCTAAGTCTGGAGGACCCCAACAGTCTGGAGGATTACATGGGAGTCATCGTCATTGACACATGCCTAACTTTCAGAGACGCTACAATCAAAAGACCAGTAAGTAATGCTACATCTCAGATTTTCAATCTCGATATTTTCAAATTTGTTTGTGAATGTTTATCTCTATTACAGAAATGGCACCAGAAAAAGAGAAGATTTAGGGTAGGACATTGCATTTTCTACTTCCTACTTGTATATTTTTGCATATTTTCAAAAAATATTGCTAGAATAGATATTCACTGTACTAGTTATACTAACAGTCTACTCATCATTACTCTTGTCAGATGAAAAATCCAACTATGGCTGATATTGTGCCTAATATCGAGCAGCAGGGGGCAGTATATCCCTGTATTTCAAACGATGATCAAGTGTAGTCCTACGATTTTTGTTTTTGTGCATGCATTTTCAACCTTAAATGTGTGAAATAATGTATTTCTTAGTTACCGGGATTAACTTCCTTGTCACTTTGCCAATGACAAGTTTTGTATTTGTAATTGTATTGTGTCAACAATGTCAGACTAAACCATACATTAGAATGATCTAAACGTGTTAACTTCATTTGTGGGAGTCCCATAGGGTGGCGCACAATTGGCCCGTCGTCTGTGTTTGGCCGGTGTAGGCCGTCATTGTAAATAAGAATTTGTTCTTAACTGACTTGCCTAGTTAAATAAAGGTTAAATAAAATAAAATAATGGGAGGCAGTTAAAGTGTTCTGTGTTTTAGACTGACGCTTCTCTCATTATGGTGATTGAGGGTTTATTCTCACACCTATTCAGTCACTACGTCTGCCACCGTTTCATCTCCTGATAGGCCAGTAGACAATCTCCTTTTGATGTTAAATAGATAAGAAATAAAGCACATTTCATGTATGCATTGTATGCTCTGCAGATGGATAAATAGACAGACATAGAGACAGAAATGTGTGATCCGATTCTCCCGGTTTTCCTCTGCTCAAATCCTGGTGCAAATGTACACTTCTGCCGAGGCAGACGGCAGTGCCAAGATTTGTCGGTGGCAGTATGAATATGTTAATTTGGTGACACGATTGAATTAATACTTTTGACAAATATAATATGTTCCATTTGACACCTATCCTGGTGGCTGGGACTGAGCGCTAATCTCTTAGTCACTCTTCATCTCCCAGTGCTACTCCCCACTCCTGTTCACTCTCAGCACAACTACCACAGAGACAGTGAATGGGAACTGCCACAGTAAAAACTCTGTCTCTGTGCGTTGTGCGATAGTGTTTCCGTCTGGAGGGGGCTGTGGGGGGGGGGAGGCACGCTGCCAGTGTGAGATGCCGAAGATGCGTGAAGCTGATAATTCCCAGGCATAGTGGGCAATAACCCAGATGTTAGGATGCAATATCACAGCTGTGGATGGACAGAGCCGAGGTACCAGCCAAATGGACCTAGGTTTGAGCCCATCCTGCTCGTCCCCATGCTGTACCACCATATGGAAGCAATCGCAGACCCCTTTTATAGGACCAGGAATAGCCTCTCTTTAGGGGCCATTTACAGTTAAGTGGAATTGTTTTGTTGGCCGCTGAGACTGAAATGTGTCCAAGATAAACATTCGGCGGACCCTTCTTTACGTCACTCTTCCACTCCTCTGTGTTCCTCCTCTGTAGAGAGGAGACGAGGGGTATTTATAGGGCCGAGCAGCGCTGTGCAGTGGTATTCCATGTTAATACAAGTCCCTGAGATGTACAGGCTTTGATCCCCAACGGCCTGGGCCCTGGCTGGCGGTGTGGGCGGTGACCCCGGAGAGGAGGGGAGGGATGGATGGCAGGGGGGGGTTGGGGGGGAGTCATAGCTAGGGCTGGGCTGTTTGAAGCCGTGCCGGCCAGGGCAGCAGAGGGAGACAGAGTATCAAAGAGGTCGGAGCAGATTACAGCCCTGCTCTTTAATTACAGTCAGCCCCACACATCCCCACTCACTCTGCTGTTTGTTTTGTAGAGATGGCCTATCACTGCACAGGCTCAAGGGAACTTTGAACACAGACGCGTATCAAGGTCTGTTTCTCCCCCTTTGTAGAGCCTCAGTTCTATCTCTTTTTTAAGCATTGTGATTCAGGCTGAAATTGTAGGCAGTTAAAGTGTTTTGTGTTTTAGACTGACGCTTCTCTCATTATGGTGATTGTGGGTTTATTCTCACGCCTATTCAGTCACAACATCTGCTACAGTTTAATCTCCTGTTAGGCCAGTAGACAATCTCCTTTTGATGTTAAATGGATACTCCCCGTCTTCCCCTGTGTCCCGGAAGAACCATTTGGGTTTGGGAGGGGCTGTCCTTGATGTGTCTGTGTTCTGACATCCTGGACATCTTGTTCCTCTCATACCCTTATAGTTGATTTTAGAGATTTGATTGGAGAATTGGGAGAGTCTTCTTTTCTGTTTGTGATTTAGTGAAGAATAGACCAATGTGTACAATGCTGTATATGTCATTGCCAGGCTGTATGTACATCCATGCATAATTTGCTGATGAGAGGACTGTGTGGTTGGTTTGCATCATTACTCACTGCGGCCTGCTGTCTCCTGTGCAGTATGCCAAGTGTCCGGCCTCCCCACACTCTGTCTCTGTGTCTGTGATGAGTGGGACTGTCACAGCCAGGGACATCTGGCTGCTCTGCTCACTGACACCCCCCCCCCCCCCCCCCCCCTCTCCACGAACCTCTCTTCTCCTCACTGGTGCAGCTCTGCTACATTCACTGGAGAAGGGCTAATGTGCTCAAACAGACAGAGGCTGTAGCCCATGCAGTCCACAGATGTGATGAGGTGCCAGACTTGAGGTGCCGGTGAATAGAGTGGGGTGTCCTAACGCAGCTGTGTCTCCCAGGGAGGCCAGAACCAGAAGGGGGACCAGTCCCAGCCCCAGGATAAGGCCCAGACCCAGTGCTCGGCAGAGGCCACCAAGAGCCAGCTGTGGAGTGGAGTGTTTGGTATCACCCTGTTAGAGGGACAGGACATGCCTGAATACGGCCAGGGGGACGTCTATGTGCGGTACAGACTGGGAGAGCAGAAATACAAGAGCAAGGTGAGTTTCTTTCGCCAAGTGGCTCCCAAGTGGCGCAGCGGCATCTTAGTGCTAGAGGTGTCACTTCAGACACCCTGGTTCGAATCCAGGCTGTATCACAAACGGCCTTGATTGGGAGTCCCATAGGGCCGTCATTGTAAAATACGTCCGTCATTGTAAATAAGAATGTGTTCTTAACAGACTTGCCTAGTTAAATAAAGGTTCAATTAAAACATTTAAATATATTAGTCCTTTTGCTCCCTTCCTTTTTTCTCTTCACATCCCCTTTGCAGATGCTCTTCCCCCTCCCCTTTCTCGCTCGCTCTCTCTCCTCTCTTTCTCTCCTTCTCTCCCTCCCTTTCTCTTAGCAGGTGCCTGTCAGTGTTTTACCTCTGCCTTGGCTCACTAAGGCACGGAGAGCAGCTCATTAGACTGGGCATCTCTCTGCACCACTCTCCTTCAGGTGGAGGGCTTCACTATGCTTCACTTGATTTGCATACCCAGCATGCCCTGCTCATCTACCTCTACTTGTTGTCCTCCCCCTGATGATTCTGCAGCACGTCAGTCTTGTGTTCTCATGTCATTTCTCTGTAAACCTCTCTGGTTTTGTTTCGGCTTGTTTGTTGAACAAAGCTAATTCTAACTGGATGCTGTCAGTGTTTACAATCCCAGAGAGGAGGCTGAGGAGCGCTCACACAAAAACCCCTTCTCTTCTTCTCTCTCCTCTCCCCCGCCCCGTCCTGGTCGCACTGAATGAAAACTTAATCCACCTGTCATGTAGTCTCTGCTCACTGTAACACTGCATTAAACCTGACACCACTCTGCGTCAGGCCGTGTGTGTTCCAGTGCCCACCCATACTACAATACTGTATCAGCACTCTGCTCTTTCTCGCTCTCCCTCAGAACCTGTGCGTTCAGGCCAACCCTCGGTGGAGGGAGAAGTTTGACTTCAACAAGTATGAGGACTGGCTGGAGCCACTGCAGGTGGAGGTGTTTGCTAAGAGAGGCAGGAAGAGTGAGGAATCCTGGGGAATGTGAGTATGGCCTTGATTGTCTTGATTGTTTGTTATCTTCTATGACAGTCATTGACTGTTCTTTTAAATGGACATTGTTAAGCCGTAATATTGAAGGCTGATACCGTCTTGTGTGCAGGTTTGAGGTGGACCTGTCCAGGCTGCCGGTAAACACACAGCAGCTCTACACCCAAGTCCTGGACCCAGGCAAAGGCAGGCTGGTATTACTGGCCACCTTCAACCCCTGCAGTGGGGTCTCCATATCAGACATTAACAAATCTCCCCTGGAACAATCAGACGAAAGGGACCAAATCCTGGAGAAATATGTTAGTACCTTTTTAGGGAAATATTACTACTTATTCATGCCATTTTTTTACATTTTACATGCTTGAATTAGTAAGTGCTACAAGCAGACAAGTAAATACATTTCAAAAGCTATCTAGGAATACTAACTTGTGTTTATACATTGAACTAAGACTGTTTGTATAATTTGACCTTTGCAGAGTTTGAAGAACTCTCACAAATGTGTGAGGGAGGTTGGCTTCCTTCAAGTCAAGGTTGTCAATGCAACAGATCTCACATCAACTGATCTCAATGGTGATATATCACTCCACTTTAAGCCATTACCCTTTGAACTGGTTACTTTCTATGTCTGAATCCATCTACAGTTGCACACAGTGTACAGTAAGACAGCTTTTGCTATTTCTTTGCAGGGAAAAGTGATCCATTCTGTGTACTGGAGCTGGGGAACAGCAGGCTACAGACTCAGACCATCTACAAAACACTCAACCCTGAGTGGAACAAAGTCTTTACATTGTAAATGTGTTTTTACTTGGTCTTATAGTGTACTTTGTAAACATTAATGCAAATGAATGTATTCATTCAGATCTGGACTAACTGGTTATCTGATGACAGCCCAATAAAGGACATCCATGATGTGTTGGAGCTGACAGTCTTTGATGAAGACGGAGACAAAGCCCCAGACTTTGTGGGCAGAGTGGCCATTCCACTACTCACTGTAAGTTGGGGATCCTTTGATTCATTATAGGCTCATAGTTTATTCATTGGCATTGACAAGTTGTAAAACATGTCATGGGTCAGAGAGGGGCATCTTCAGTAAATATTAATGTGGTGATATTGATTGAGATACATTTTCTAACGCTACAGGTTCAGAATGGACAGCAGGTCACCCGAGGGTTGAAGAATGAGAACTTGGGGGGTCCAGCCAAAGGTACCATCTCACTGGTGATGGAGGTCCACTATAACCCAGTAAGAATTCACTGGCTGATTGTAGCCTAGCTCCTGCTCTTTGACAATTGACCCAATCATATAACTTACTGACTCTTTACTGATTTCTCCCATTGCATTGAGTTTCCTTTTCATAAATTTTCATTGGATTTGTCTTTGACAATTTGTAATGTCGTTCTCAGGTTAGAGCCGGCATCAGAACCTTCAAACCAAAAGAGGAAAAAATCCTGGAGGACAACCCAAAATTTTCCAAAAAGGTTTGCCTTCGCAATGAATGTTACGCCTATCGAATCTAAAATTAATGATTTATACACATAAAGCATGGTAGATAGTTTGTTGGATGAAAGAGTACTGAAACATGCTCTTTATATCACAGAAACAAACCTTCCACAGTCAAGCTGCATATTAGCTTTGATTGGTCATAGTCTAACTATTTGTCTCAAGACAACAAATCAGAAAAGCCACACAGCAGCAAATAAAGCCTGATTTGGAATCATACACATAAAGCTTTTATCAAATCATGCTAACTGACATTTTGTTTAAATAATTTTTTATTAGGTCCTTGCCCAGAATATCTACAGAGTTCGGAAAATCACCCTGGCAGCGCTGCATACGTTACAGTACATTAAAAGCTGTTTTCAGTGGGAGAGCAAGCAGAGGAGTATTATAGCCTTCCTGGTAAGTCATTGCCCCATGTTAATGAACTAGTGCTAAGCCTTGGGCTGTGTAATTGGTGTATCCTATTTCACTGCAGCTCTATTTTAACACTTTCTCCTGCTCATCTGCAATAGATGATAGACCTGTATGTTCAGGTATAGGCCTTCTTAGATTATTGTTACTGCTTCTCAATCATGCTCCCAAGAATTGACACGACCAGTCTTTATTCTGAATTTGAAAGTAAAGTAGAAGCTGTCCTATATCCTTTCATTCAAACCCCACTTGGCTTCCTTCAGTGTTCTTCTGGCACTAGGGCTTTATGTGAAGGTCTTGGGTCTGGCTGTTTGGTCATCTGACTTCTTAGCTAAGCCCTCTCCCCCTGGGCACAGTGTTCAGGGAATCACAGTCTCTGCTCCTCTGTGTGGAGGAGTAGTGACAGTTGGCCTGGGAGATTTGAACCGAGTTTAAATGTCTCTGTTTAGCTGTTTTAATGAGGCGTTGTGATCTAATACCCTAAGCTGAAATAATCTTTATTTCGCCCTGTGAATCCCCCACCTTAAAGCACATGTAATGTCATGAATAAGAGCATCCTCTTGCCATAAAGCCCTGGCAGCATCAAGTCAGGGTGAGGAAGCGGTCACAGACAGGGTGTGTGAAGATCTTTCTTCACAGCCTTCATTCCTCTCTATGGTCTGTCTCGGGGCGACGTGCATTTCATACCTGGTGTATTCTATAAGCCCTGCTCACTGATTCTCAGGTGGACATCGCCTCAGGCAATGGCCAGTCTCACAGTATCAGTACAGGTATTGACACATACAGACAAGGAGACAGACTGGCAGACAGGAAGCTAGTGTATGTAGGCAGATAGACAGAGACTGGGAGGGAGAAAGGCAGGTAGTCAGCAATGCAGGCAGGCAGGAGGGTAGGCGGGCTGACTGGTGACAGGTCAGCGGGATAGGGCAATCTCCTGGGCCCCACCTATAATTAGATGCTCTGCAGGCCACCAGAGTGTTTGGTGGCACACTCTAATCTTTCATTTCCACTTCCACTACACCTGCTGTTCAAGACCAGCCCACAAATAGTAGATCTGAGGAGGGAAAAACATGGATTACTCTCTGGTATACTGTGACCAGAAATGCACTTTTTTAAAGATTAACATATTTAGATGTTTTGTTGATTTTGTGTAAGAGCTGAGTGCTCCTGTTGCAGGGACTGAAATAGTTTATGTTTGTTCTAAAATGTGTTATCTTGATTGTGAGTAAGATGGACAGTTTGTGGACAGCACAGCTGTACCCATGGAGTTCTATTTAGAGACAGACACACTGCAATAGAGCCGTCTGGCTATCTGCAGTCCACTGAGCCCTATGCGTACCTCTGGAATGAGGTGTGCTTCCCAAAGCGCTAGTGTCAAAGGTGTCTGCCGAGACTTGCCTGAGGAGCGAGTGAATCAGCCTGCTGATAAATAAGTAGTGTTTATCACCCACTCACCGGCAGAAAGAGAGTTAGACTGGAGAAAAGTTCTGATTTCTAATCAGGCATCGCATCCTCGACACCTCACTGCAATGAAGAGCAGCGACAATCACAACCCGAATATGGCATTTGGAGCGACAGTCAAAGAGAACTATCGAGTAAAAACACAAACAGACAAAAGCCTTGCCATGTGAGACGAGAGTGCAGTCACGGGGCCTTTACAGCCATTGCAAGCCCAGAGCGTACCACTATACACACTATTGCACAGCCACACGAGGGCCACTCCTCCTCCGATCATAATTTGCAAATCAGTTTGTGTTTGGAGCTGTCTGAAGCAGCATGCCACCATGTGCCTTAATAAAAGCAGCTACCTCTCCTATATGTATATCTTTAGGCACTGGTAATAAGATAACTGATTCAGACACTGACAGATGGCCTCTGCTTGCTTCTAAGATGTGTGTAATTAGAGGACTGTTTTCTCTTTTTCTACAGCAGCACTTTGCTTATACTGATTCTCAGAATATGCCACTAGGAACGGCTGCAGTGTAGGCTTAGAATTCAATATACATTACAATACATTATTTATCAGCCAGACAGACCATTGCTGCCTTTTTTACACCACATGCATCCTGTAATGCATTACCACTGATGTGGTTTCATCCCTGGACTGTGGGATCCTCCGCTAGTGCCTTACCAGAAAGCCTTCGCCACCAAGCCGATGTAAGTCCCATAGGCTAATGTTCTGACCTGCTCACAACATGCGGAATACATTGTTGCTCCAAAGACCAGTCAATTCAAGGAATGTGGATCTTTGTGTGTACATTAGGAAATACCTTTTGCTATGTGTGAAGTATTCTTTTTGGTCCCCGGAATCTGTACTGCTTAGGTCTGCATCAGGTCTGGTCCATGTTTACAGAGGGATTTATGGAGAATATCATTTAAAACAAAAACTTCTCAGGCACATAACTTTTCCTTTCAATTGGCCAGCAGCATTTTACCCTGAATCTCACTGATGGCTTGCCTCTGAAGCTAAGCAGGGTTGGTCCCTGGATGGGAGACCAGATACTGCTGGAAGGGGTGTTGGAGGGCCAGTAGGAGGCACACTTTCCTCTGTTCCCAAAAAATATTGGGGACGATGCCCTGTGTAGGGTGATGTCTTTCGGATGGGATGTTAAACGGTTGTTCTGACTCTCTGTGGTCACTAAAGATCCCATGGCACTTACTGTAAGAGTAGGGGTGTTATCCCTGGTGTCCTGGCTAAATTCCCAATCTGGCCCTCATATCATCATGGCCACCTAATCATCACCAGCTTCCTATTGGCTCATTCATCCCCCCTCCTCTCCCCTATAGCTGTTCCCCAGGTTGTTGCTGTAAATGAGAATGTGTTATCAGTCACTTACCTGGTTAAATAAAAATTCCCTCATGAGTGGCAATCAGAAAAGTGTGTATTCTGAGTAGACTATTTAAATTGGGCATACATTGTACACTGTTTTGAAATCAAGATGGCTAATCAGGCATTTGTAAGTCCTTTGTAACTGAAGTCTATACTATGTGAAGTTTCCACCCATAGGTTTGTTTCAAAATAGCAACTTTCTAATTAGGTAATATTAAAATAATATTTTGCACGCATTTACAAAAACTTCTGGCAAAGCCTCATAAATGTCTTCATCAGTAAACAGAAATACAGCCCTTGTTTATGCTACAGTAATGAGCCTAGGATGTGCCTTTTTCTAAAGTTTGACAACGGCCTGTTCCCTTCTTCTGAGAGAGAGAGAGAGAGAGAGAGAGAGTGACAGCTAAAATCTTCATAAAATAATGCCCTTTTAAATGTGCTTCTCCCTAAGACTGAGCTAGATGAATGCACCATACATCAGCAGCAACTGCAGAGAGAGGGGTCACCCAGAGTTCTTTCCTGTAGATATTTCCAGTGCCTGTAGATGGAGCTATAGCACTGCTGAACTATGTAGTGGAGAGCCTGATGGAAGATCACTCTTCTCCCAACTAAAAACTGTAAAAGTGAAAACCTCCATTCTGTGGATCCGCTGGACCAACAGAACAGAAGTTTCTCAAACATGCTAAATGAGCATGTATTAGCCAGCCAAACTAATCTGTTTCAGAAGTTTAAAGTTGAGAACAATTTCGATTTAGATTAAATGGATGGATGTCCTCAAAAAAAGAAAAGGGATTATTTACACATGAAAGCTTTTCTGTCATTAGAGCGATTTAAGTATTTAAGTAGAATTAATATTTTAACATATGAGGTGGTCTCGTCTGTCAGGAGTTCTGACTAGAAAGAAACCTGTATACCTTATGTGAGTATTTGAACAGTTATTATTTTTTTTTTATTTCACACTGCCAGGTAGCAACCGGTTTAGACATCATTTGACAGCCTGTGAAATGCTGATTGCCTCACATCACAGACTGTAAAGATGGCATTTGATGAATGTTTGATGCGGTGCAGCAGAAAAACACTGTTGGCAGCTGCCACGGCTGCTTTTTTAGGGGGGGCTGATAGAACTTTTGTCTCCCAGATGAGAGCAGGACAGGGTCAGATCTGGATCCAAAGGTCCCGAGGGACCACCTGTGAGGTGTCTCCGCACCCTGCCCGCCTGCCCCCCCCCCCCCGGCTGGGCCCATTACCCAGAATACCAGGACGGCCATGATCAAAGCCATAATCAGTGCTGTTATAATGTATAATGACATGTTTGGTGAGCACTGATCTGCCCCGTTTTGGTTTACTGCGATGCAGTAATACAGTAGGTATGACCAGAAGAGTGTGAGAGGAGTGTAAAGTCAAACTGTGTACAAACCTCTTTTCTCTGTATCTGTTTTCTTTCTGTTGAAAAAGTTGGAGGATTGTGTATGGCTCAGCTGGCTGGCCTTAAAGCAGTGGGTTCTTGCGTCTCGGGGGTTATGGCTGTGGGAGTTCTCACAGAGTTTGCAGTGGGAATATGGCAGGGAGGGAGACAACCCTTCATGGTGATTTGTGTGTGTGTGTGTGTGTGCAAGATTTTGAAAATAGTATGAGATGTATTAATTATTTGAGAATGGGATATCAGTATCCGCAATTATTGAGCGACGCCTTCCTATTTGAAATAGTCGGTACTGTTATTGAGTCGCCACAGTGGATAGCAGTGTGTCAGTTGACAGCTCTTGGGGCTGGTAGCCGTAACCTTGAGACATATCTTCTTATTATACAGAGAGCCTTTCTCTGGCAGACAGTTGTCCTCTCTCAATTGGAGTGGTAAAATAAAATTTCCTGCAGAACAATAAACATGTTATTTTCAAGTATATTTTAATAATGAATTGTCTTGTATTGTATAATATATTCATGTTCATGTTCATTCAGCATGAAATTATAATTTCAGAGGATAAACAAGCCAGATGATGTTGCTGTGGATAACACTGCAGTCCTCTGTGTTGGTGCGTCCGCCTTGGTGCTCTGTCTATCCCTCCATAGTGGTTTAATACTGTGCTTATTTTGGCCCCAGATGAAGTGTGCTCTGTGTTTAACCCCGTGGTGTGTGCCGTATCGTAATGACAG
The DNA here is from genome assembly GCA_023634145.1 of Thymallus thymallus. NCBI lineage: Eukaryota > Metazoa > Chordata > Actinopteri > Salmoniformes > Salmonidae > Thymallus > Thymallus thymallus. The sequence continues at coordinate 19,530,120 of CM042414.1, forward strand.
CCTCTAACACCTCTCACCATCTCCCCAGTCACAGAGGACACCTCTCCCCAGAGCCTGTGACCTGACCGTCTCTGTGTGTGGCTGTAACAGGGTAGGCCTCGGCCCGTGTGCGCTAACGTGTCTGTGAGCCGAGCTGACAGGGAGAGAAAGGGAGAGAGAGAGTCCACGCCACTCCCTCCCTCCCCACCTCCTCGGGGGAAAATGCTCCTCGCATGGAGGATCTGTCACCCAGGAGGTCGCTCAGTGTTAACGCTCCCGACACGGATTAAACACTCGTGGCCAGTGCCGGAGCTTTGGGTCGGAGTGGTCACCACTGACAGGCACCATGGGGCCCCTACTGACCGCCCTGGTACAACCCTGGTCCAGCCGCGCTCCACCCTGACTCCAGACCTGCTTCAGCATTGGCATGTGCCAGACAGGCAGGGAGACAACGGCCAGCACCAGTCTTGCAAGGAAATGCTAATGCCCTGCCTCGTCTTCCCTTCCCTTTGATAAGGAGCCCACTATCGCTATACTGTACTAGTACTGGTATCCATACTAGCAGCCACTGAATTTTCTTAACATTCCTTGACTTGTAAGCCTTCAATTTTCTTACTTATTAATCATTATTGAATTAAACTAAATTAGATTCATAAATGATTTCCAGATTCATTGTTAGAATTGTATTAAATTGATGGAGTTAAAACAAAAATATTTAACCTTTTTTTTAACTAGGCAAGTCAGTTAAGGACAAATTCTTATTTACAATGACGGCCTACCCCGGCCTCCCCTAACCCGGACGACGCTGAGCCAATTGTGCGCCGCCCAATGGGACTTTGAACTGTTTCGCTTTATTTTCATGGCATACTTAAAATGTAAAACTCGGGTTTCTTATTGTTACATTTTTTTAGATATGGCTTGGATTATCAGAAACTCCTCTATACCTATGGTTTATTTGTGTGTACTGTGTATACATTCTTTAGTGGAGTCCGAGCTACTACAGATGATACAGTCATGCTCAAGAGGGAGAGGAGACTTCCCCTTTATCTCTCTCTTTTCTCTCTCTCTCTCTCTCTCTCTCTCTCTCTCTCGCTCTCCCTAGTCAATATGGCTTGAGCTGAGCGTATGTGAAATATTTATTTAGCGTTAGCTCTGAGCACCACGGCTGCCCACACACTCTACCTGCCCTGCAGAGAAATCTCATCTGTGCTTCCTCTCTGCCTCCGACACCCTCTGAAAGCCTGTCCCCGTATTGGCCCGAGCTCACCACAAATTACATGTCTAATTTCTCTGCGTTTATAGCTGCTTTAAAGCCTGCCGCCGACTAGCGTCCCCACATTAGCCCTCAGCCAGAATCTCTGTTCCAGCCTGGCTGAAAAAAAGGCCTGCGTGAGCCGAGCTGCCACTGGGGCCTTTGATTCATTATTAATCTATTTTTTTTTTGTATTTTAATTTGAGGAAGCAATGCAAGGTTTTTACCCCTCTTTACATTACTTTATTTTGTTCTGTCCCTAGCGTGCGCACACACACAAACACACACACACACACAAACACACACACACACACACACACACACACACACACACACACACACACACACACACACACACACACACACACACACACACACACACACACACACACACACACAGAGAGAGAAAGAGACACACATATCCCCCTGAAGCTTGTAGTCAGCCTTGTTAAACTTATTCAACTACATTCATGTAATCTGGCATCCATCCACAGCCCCACTGACTGACCCCCATAATGCTAGTTGGCTCTCTCCTCTCGCTGCTCTGTTTTTCTCTTAGCTTACAGTAGCTTTCCAAGCTCAACCAAAGATAGACAGAGAAGCGATAAGAATAGCCCCTTTTTATAGATTTTCTATAGTTACAGTACTAGAGCTTGGCTCCGGAGTGGCACAGTGGTCTAAGACACTGCATCTCAGTGCTAGAGGCATCACTACAGACCCTGGTTCGATTCCAGGCTGTATCACAATCCGACACACTAATAGCTGTTTAGTGTTGTATTTGTAATTACTGTGTCCTCTTTGATGCATGCTTAATGTCAGGGTAATAATCAGTGATACACTATCGGTAATAATTGTTATAATTGTAGGATTAAATACATTCAATGATATGATTCTCCATAACATCACATTTCATTAGTTTGGCACATACAGTATATGTTTACATGGAGCTGTGTATATGTGCAGGGTTTGGCAGCCCACCTATCTAGTGTTTAGTCTGTCAGTCAGTCAGTCGTTTGGTTGGTAGACTGGGCCCTCTCTCTCCCATTAATCAATTTGCAGGACGGTAGAAACTCTTGGAGAGGGCGTCTTCATCCTTTTGTTCCTGCTACGGTCCCCTCGCCCCCTCCTGGGAGAGTGTGGGTGGTGTGAGCTGCCATGCTTGCTCAGCTTTAAGAGTTATTTTATTCACACTTTTAATCGCTGAGTGCTTTATTATTAGGTGCTGGATTCTGCTGGCCAGGGGATCTGCATGAGAAGGCGCAGAATGCATTTACTGGAATCATATTAATGGCACTATAAAACAAATCTGTCAGCCTGTTGTTAACCCCGCTGGCAGAGTGGTGCTGCCCAGGGTCGGCCCTTCTTCAGGCTCTTACAGGTGGCTAAGGAGAGTGCATCTCCATCACCAGCTCCAGCGCGCGCTAATATTTGTAATGAATTCATTATTACACACCCCGTGCATAATCATGTAGGCATTTTTTAGCAAAATGGTGTTTGTCAAGGGAGGTTTCCTACATTAAAGACACTCCCAGACACACATACTAACACTTGTTCAATTACAAGTCGTTCATTATCCAATTCTTCTGTGTGTATACGTACCGTTCAGGTAGATCATTAATTATTAGCTCCCCTGCTTTCTGTTTGTTGCTTTCTGTCCTTTTAGTGAAATAAATGACTGCCTTTTCCCCGCCAATGTAACATATTAGTGTTGTAGTGTTTTTGGACTTTAAGGTTGCTGTTGTCATGTGTAATTTGTAGTGCGATAAAAAAAAATACGGTAGGACGGCTCTCCAGACTGAAATGAAATTGAGCCTAACTTTGAGGCCCATTAAAAGGTAGATTATTTTCTATATAAATGTACACTTAAGCCTGACAGGTTGCACTTTGTCCACCCCGTCCTTTAATCACTCGCGCTCGGCGCCAATAAAACATAAACCACTTAGCAAGGAATTAGTTCTGTCTCCATTTCACAGAAGCAGTAGAGAATGTGAGGAGACGGAGGGGCAAGGTATACCTTTGCCTCTGCTCATTAATGAGGGATATCTGATGGCGAAGACGCAACTCTCTGAGCCTGAGTGAAGGAATTTGAGCGGCTTTCCCAGATGTTCACAGTAACATTTTTATTAGTGTTTTTCAAAAAGCACGTCAATTGTCCATACACAAACTGACGCACCGTGAGGGAGGAATTGAGGAGATATTTCTGACAGTTTCGGTTTTATACCCTCATTTAGGTGCTCAGTTTAGACACAAGGCATTGTATTTCTCTAGCCTTTTATCTTGTCCACCAAGCCAGAGCGTGGTGAGCAGAAATTTGCATTAGTGGGCGATTATGAATACCTGTGACAGATTCTCTCTACCGACTCCCTGGGAGGAAATGAATTGGCTCCCTCTGTTGACTCGCACAGGAAGACAGAGACCAGGCAATTAGACTTTAGTGGTTAACGTAGAAGCTTTTGCAGGGAGGGCAAGGGGGTTCAACATTCCTGCTGGGCTCATGTCAGTGTTTTTTAGCGTTTTTTTTTTTTTTAAGGGAATGCGCTCGATCTGACAAGCTACCTGACCACCAGCCTGCTGAACTCCTCTGGGGTGAAAATAGCGTCGCTTTAGAGTAGCCTCATGGGAATAGAGGTGACAACATATGAAGTGGGTTATTCATAAACAAAAGCAGACACGCTGAAGCTACCTCCGCACATCATGCATATTCATTGTTTACCTTTAGGATTTCCCACCAACGTTAGTTGTGGATGCATAATTCAAATAATTTGTTATGGAGAAATTACCGTAACATATTGTTCATATTGCGTCCTCATATCTTGGTCATCCCACAGTGTTGTTCCTCCACTTCACATTGCACAGATATTATTGAACGATAGTAAACCTATGTGATGGGGAAGCCTAGGGCTGTGAGGGACCAGTGTTTGGCGCATTACTCATGGTTCACGTTTCCCTGGTGGCAGTTTGAATCCATTGAACCCAGGCCTGGCGTGGCAGTAGGTAGACTGCCCCAGAGCCAGTAGGGTTGGAAACAGGCTGATATGACAGGACCAGTCTGCTGTTTACAGGGCTCAAATGGAGGCCTGAAGGCCCCAGCGGTTCACATTCTGTCTCAGGACTAAGTCAAACATATTGTTTCTACTGTAACAAGCCCCCAGCAGTCCACACTCAAACAACACAGCATGCTATTGTAGTGAGGTAGTGTAGTGTATTGAGAAACCATCCCACTCCTCATTCCATTGGGTGTTGTAGGTTACTAGGTTTGTTTTCTTCTGGCCTTATGGTTAAGTTTTTGTACCATTCAAAGAGTAAATCATATTTTATGATATAAAATGGAATACTTCTATCCATTACAAAAGAAGATGTCCTCATCAAAAATAGGTAAAATGAACGTCCACGCAGAGTGTTACACAGTAATAGATTTAAAATAATACAAACTTTGAAGACTTTATTTCTTCACTGTCAACTTGCTGGTGCGCTCCTCTTCACACATAGTGGATCATTTCAGCTACAGCCAAACTCATTAGGCTGTCACTAAATGGGTTTAAATGCAGCCGTCCAATTAGTGCTCTGCTGTGAAGTGCAGTGGGTGTTGTGTGCTGTGCTTACCACCGCTTCTTTACAGAATTATGAGGGATTACTCATTCAGTGTGATCCATCTTATTTCTACCAGGGGTCTTGGCTTTTCTCACTATCATCACTGTGGAGGGGTAAACGTTGCAAATGCTTCTCCAGTTGCCATATGTGCCTAGTCACAGTCAGTCAGACAGCCCAAATTCTTCCCAGTCAAAGACAGGATTACATGTCTACACACTACCAGCACTGTTATCGCTGTAAATAAATGGGATTTTGGAATATAAAACATTATTACCAAACGTCCCTCTCAGCTCCCAGCCACTAAGAGTGGAAACTGATGCTGTGTAGTGTAGTTGCGTAGCTTTGCAGTCTGCTGTGCTGTTCATGGGGCTTGGGCGGTAGGTAAACCCATTATGTTTATTTGGAGAGGTGCATGCTGGGATGTGTGAGGTGAGCAGGACATTGTGTCTGGGCTTGGGTTCTAGGCCATGTTGTATGACGGCGATGCCACCCGTCGTGCTGTATCCGTGCCGTTCGTGAGTCTCACACTCCACTCTCTCCCACCCTCTGCCTCTCCCCGACCTCCCCCTGTCCTTCCAGACCTTCATGGTGATGGTGTGCACCTGGGAGCTCTTCATGATGCCCCTCTTCCTGCTGCTGCTTATTGGCTGGAACTACTTCCAGGTCACCACGGGGAGGGACAGCAGCAGGCAGGACCTGGTGAGTGTCTCCTCCTACTCTACTGTACTCCACGCCACTCTGGTCTGTACTACACACGTCACAGCAGCTCCTCATGTCCCGCTCGCCCACTCACTGGTCAGGAGCATACAGAGCAGAGCAGCCTCTGTCTCTCTCAGAACCCAGGACATCGACTGGCACTCCCACTCTGTCTCTCTCAGAACCCAGGACATCGACTGGCACTCCCACTCTGTCTCTCTCAGAACCCAGGACATCGACAGGCACTCCCACTCTGTCTCTCTCAGAACCCAGGACATCGACAGGCACTCCCACTCTGTCTCTCTCAGAACCCAGGACATCGACAGGCACTCCCACTCTGTATCTCTCAGAACCCAGGACATAGACTGGCACTCCCACTACAATTTGGCTATGTTGAACTGCCCACAATGCCCTATAATAGTGAATGAAGAGTGTGTGGTTAACATCATTTTAGCAAAATATTAGCAAAGTACATTTTTCATTGATTTACTATGTTGAGGCATAAACAGTATTATTTGAGCATATTGTATTGATGCTGTGTTGATACTGTTGTAGACACAGTGTGTTGATCACATTCTCAAGAAGGTACGACAATCTCCTATATATCAAAGTCAAGGTTATGGAAATCAAGTCTCCCCTAGTCATGTCTGTAAAGGTTAATGCTGTTCCCATTTCTCAATGCCCCCCAATTTCACTGTGTTGTAAGCCATTTCGACGGCCAGGGCCCTGGACTGCAAACATCCCCTCCCTGCAGCAACATCCCCAACCCCAGCCCACTGATTGTGTTTGTGGCTGCTGGCTAAGATGCAGTCCCTGGGCAATGTTAAAGCCCGGGTTCACCCTCATACCCAGTGTGGAGCCTCTGTCACCTCTGTGACCCTGTGCCCGGCAGTAACACAGCCCTGTTCCCAGGCAATGCCACAGTGTGCACCATGCATGCGTCAGGGACGAGTTGATGTAAAGTAAACTAGGCAACGGCATCCAAATTAAATGTTATTTTTTTCCTCTTTCTGTTTTTCTGTTGTGAAGAAATGAGATTGCTTTGCTGTGACAGTGCTCTTGTGAGGAAGGCCCTCTTTCACCTCTCCTTTTTGTGTGAGGTCACGCCTGTGATGCAGTCTCTATGAAACAGGCCTCTCCCAATAGGGGTATATGTACAAGAGCAGAATTTCATTACTAGGTGTTTGTTAAAAATGCTCCAGTGCCCGCGTGTGTCCCTGTCCATTTGAAAACACACTCTACCTCTCCTTCCTCTTGTAGGCAAACATGAACATGACCGATGATGAGGAGGAAGATGAGAAGGTATTTTCTTTTCTTTATTTCCCACTATTTTAATAGTAGTATATTCTGTATGCCAGTTATACAAGTTCTAGATGCGAGTTTTGCATGGTTCCACTGGAAATGGTCTCTAAGAAGCTTGTCTTTACCCAAGAAGAGAACGTTTCCTGCATTCAAAATTAGGACAGAATGTAGGAAACCGTAATGCCATGTGAACAGACACGTCTCCTTCAGCACTTTCATTCTATTCCATTGGGTATTCAGTATCACTACAAAATGTGCTCTGCCGCAGTATCCCAGTCCTTTTGAAATTCAAAATCTACGTTAAACTGCATCATTAATTGAAGTTTGTCAGCCATTGGCGATATTAGCAGCAAGTTAAGATTTATTCACCAGACTTTTCTCAATGGGATGGTTACCTTTTCCCTACCATAACATATTAGGCTAAGCGCAATGGTACAGCAGTATACATATTTACAGACGTCTGTATGCACTTATCTACTCTATAAAGATTATCACTTAAACAATTGGACCTCTGTATTCATAATGATGTCATATTTATAATTGTAACATCTGAATGTGATTTTATCTCTTGACACTCAATACTAAAACAATTATTTTAATGCCTTTAATTCCTTATGTCTCTTCGTTTTAGTCAGGAGAGTGAAGAGTTAATGGAATGTGCATTATTGCTTTATGGTGGGGAAGTGTGGATCCGCTGCAAAGCCTCCAAGCAATGATCCCTCTGCAGTGCGTCTAGGCCCAGGAAACATATCCATAATATGCTCAATATATTCTGTTGTGATGACCAGGGGCTACCTTCATATGGAGAGGAACACCCTCCGCTAAAGAACAAGCCCGTCCTCCAAATCCTGTCGGAAAGCAAAGGCTAATTCATGGATGAAACTCTCACTATATGTGTGCATACACATAACGCAGCGTACGCTTCGCTGCACTGCAGTTGTAATAAGAGCTTAGAAGAGACAGTCCTGCGGCCAAACACATAGCAATGATATGACAATGAGGACGTGCTGCTTTTATGGTGTGGCTTTTAATAATGCTACTACTGAAATAGGATAATTTTTTTATTTAACTAGGCAAGTCAGTTAAGAACAAATTCTTATTTACAATGACGGCTTACACCGGCCAAACTCAGACGACGCTGGGACAATTATGCTCCACAGGGGACTCCCAATCACGGCCGGTTGTGATACAGCCTGGAATCGAACCAGGGTATCTGTAATGATGCCTCTAGTAACTTGGGAGCCCAAAAGCAGGTCTTTATCATCTCAATGATTTGGCAGTTTTTGGGTTTCCTTACACCATTGTTTTTTATTTTAGATTAAAAAATAAATACGATTTTCAAAAAGAAGGGAGTTTAAACAGTTTAAACCAAATCATTCCTGTTCCTTGAAGTCCTTTCTGAAAGGTTTAACGTGAGCCAGCTTAGCCCATTCACACTCTTCTTTCATTTACTAATTAAGCAGTTACCTGTTTGTTTTAAGCTGTCAGCTTTCATTTAAAGTGGCTTATTTGAAAGTTGTGTTATGGTTTTGCTGTCACTTAAATGTGATATCATGCAGGCAGATCAAGCAGTGTAGCTTTACACTTCATATCAAAGTCTTCTTTCAAACTATTTGGGGTTAAAGAGTGATCAGTGTTAAAAACGTGATGACTTCTTCAAAGGCACTACTTTTTTCCCTAGTCCTTTTGCGAAGATGTAAATGAAGGCTATCCCCTCTGAGAAGGTTACCATTAACACTTAAATATGTGTTTCCCCTGTTTTCCCCTGGAGGAAGGATATGTAAACCTCCGCTAGAGCAGTAGGAATGTGAAGGCATGACGTTAAGGAGAGACGAAAGGCCCGGCTACGTTACAACTGGATAATACACAACAGATCTCTCTCTCTCCCTCTCTCTTTCTCCCTGTGAACAAATCTGTCCTCAGGGAAAGAGATGGCTTACAAATTATGTGTGGCCAAAGTGACTTCCCTTTGGCCTTAGGTATCAATTGTGCAGATAGACAATATTTAATCATAACATAAAAAACACAAAGCAAAACAAGCTCATAGATCAGAGAAGATAAAACAAGGTCTCCTATGGCTCCTGGCTGGTATGGCTGCTCTGGGGGAGGGAGAGCGGGGGGCGTTGCTCCTCAAGCACTGCCCAGGGGAGCAGGGGGTTGGGTAGAGAGTTTGAGGGCGTGGCAGACTGAGCTGGAGGGGTGCTTTCTCTTACCCCCTCAGACCATAGTCACCACTGGGTCACCTTCAGCACACCGGCCAGACAGACTGCTGATGTCACTGATGTGTTACCCTCTAACACGTACTGCTTCTGGGAGCTGCTCACTGCTCACACGTTTGTTTGTGTATCAATTTGTTAGTTAGCTTGTTTTAGCACCATACCAGAACCCATGCCAAAATCACAGGTGTTTATCATTAAGATGTGCATTTTTGCGCCTTTGTGGAATAAGTCACTAGAAAATATTCAGTCAAGCTTTGAATGAATATTCAAATCTGATGCCATTTATTCAAATGAAATCAATGTTACATGAGCTTTCTTAAGCGTTTGATTATGCCCAACATGCCTGTGAAACCACATTTTCTATTTACCTTTGTGCAGGAGATCAAATCTGTTCCCATTACGCCGCCTTAAAAGGTAGCTTTTACAATTTGATCTGAAATGAGAATATGATTTGACACGTTTTCTAATCAGTACACATTTAGGATTTATGCGGTCCATGCCCCTCAGTATACCCGTCCCTTTACACTTCAGAGGAAGCCATTTTATTGGGGGGGGGGGGGGGTTTACCAGGAACACAGAACAGTTTTGTAGGGGGGCTGAAAAGGCAAATGAACAAAGATGATAAATAATATCATCAAATGAGTGATGTAGTAAAAGGGCTTCCAATGTTTGTCACTATGGTGATGGAGTACTTCAAGGGTCTTAAGGGAGATGAATGGTGATAATCAAGAGAGCTTGCTGATATATACTTTATGGTACATATCTTTCTGACTTTTTTTTTTCCTCCTTCAAATGAAAGCTCAATAATGTTAGAATTTTTTTGCCTGAGTAATCTTTGACTACATTTACCTTGTGCACACAGGCCTATCTGTTTCAGTTAAATAAGAGTTCATATCTCTTATCAGGTTTGAATCCTAATTCATGTTTAGGGGGCCTTAAACAAGTTTAGATAGAGATATGAAAGGGGAATCTGAGCCTAACTGGCGAGGCTCCATATCCAGCGAGCTCTAATTTCCCTGTGCGCAGCTCTCTCAGTCCATCAGGAGCACACAGACGTGGATCTTAATGGCTTTTAGGAGGCACAAATCTGCTTTGAATGAGAGCCCAGGAGAAAGAGCTCAATTAACACCTAATGTGACGTGAAGGATCTGCATTCACATTAGACTGAGGTTGGAGGTTTTCTTTATGCCATGCTGCAGACAGTGCCGGGTCTCTTCTCTGTGATGATAGGCTACAGCACTATCCCTCCGTCTCTATTGGATAACACCATGGGATAATAATCTCTTTGCGGATCTCTCCGAGAGCGCATATTTGAGATATTTCCAGCGGCCTGGTAGGGGAGGCTCTCTACAGGGGTGGGAATTGCTCTCTTCCTGTGTTTGTTGTGGAGGAGACTTGGGACTGACAGTGGGGAGTCTATCTGTGCTGGGCTGGTGGACAGTGTGTTTTCCCAGGGGCTGCCTCGTGAGACTCTGATAAAGGCATTCGTGTCTGGACGCTGTCACTGAGCCCAGGCTGGGGCTGGAACTGCTTTCTAACACAACCATGTAGACGTCCTTAAGCCTCCTGTTCGACTCCGTCAGATATCTTCCTCCCCCTCTCTCTCTCTCGCTCTCTCTCGCTCTTCTCTGTCATCATTCCTGTCATTATTTCCTGCTTTTGATGTCTTCTCAGCCCTCTTTAGCTCACATTACTGGTGTTATCATCCGCAGCCTCTCCTCTCCCTCTGTAAAGCTTCACAGTGCAGCTTCTTCTTTGCCGTTACCAGCACTCATCTGATCATGTCTATTTCAACTGAAGAATATCTAATTTTTTTCCCACACTGAAATTGACAGACACCTTCCCATGCCATGTGGTCTGTATAGGATGTCTGTATCACATCACGGCTTTTGCACCATGATATTAATTTAGCAATACAAAATGAACAATGTAACACTATTAACACTACCTTGGTGATGAAAGTGGACATAGCCGAAGCCCATTCACATGATATGAGAGTCTTATACGAGTGAGAATACATCCAATGATTACAACCCTGTGATCTGGGATGGCTGAGCCACTGCTCCCTCCCTCACACACACACGCACACGCACACGCACACACACACACACACACACACACACACACACACACACACACACACACACACACACACACACACACACACAGAGGTGTGAGGACAGCGAGACAAATAGAGTATAGATGTGGGTGGGATAGCACTGGCAAAACAAGTCTATACCTGCCCCATGGAGACTTGTGGATTGGTTGCACCATGTAGCCTCTTTCTGCTCTTCCTGTCTGGGTCATCTGGGATGCTGCCTGATTGCTGATTTTATATCCGTCTCATCCTGTCATGATTTAGACGGAGAGCACTTCCATTGTTTGCGGTGGACAAAAGCAGAAATCATGACAGCTTTCCAACGTTGAACCTGCCTCATTTTCAAAAGCATAGTCTGAAGAGACATACTGTAGTTTGCTCATTATAGGCCATTCAATAGATGAATTACTCATGATAGCACGGCAGAGAGTAACTGGGCTTTGTCTGCTTCCTTAAACAATTGACATTCAGTACAGTAGACATCATCAGTGCCTGTATACTTTTAGGAATCTGAGAAAAAGGGACTGATGGAGAAAATCCATATGGTCCAAGAGATCATCATCACTGTCCAGAACATTTTGGATGAAATCGCATGCGTAGGGGAAAGAGTCAAGAAGTAAGTTTGACATTTTATGTTTTTAGAAATGTTTCACAACCTGTTACAGTATAATGGTCAAGTTCAATGTTCTCTGTAATAGTGTGTGTAATGCTTTGGCTAGCAACTACATTATTGATTGTGCAGTATCTTGCAACATCTTCGTCATAATGATATTCTGACTTTATCTGATGTAATATTTCATCCACAGCACATTCAACTGGTCTGTGCCCTTCCTGTCCTGCCTGGCCTGCTTGGTTCTCTTTGTGGCAACAGCAGCATTATACTACATCCCATTGCGCTACATTATCTTCATATGGGGTAAGTCAAATATACACCATTATTTGTATTATAAATATTTTGTTTTGTAATGAATAGCTTCCCCCTTCGGTAAAACATTGTTGAAAAAAGACAATTAAAGTAAATAGCGCCTACATCTATTATATCACAGTCATTTGAACATTCAGCAATATTCAGCAATACTCCTGAATGACCAGAGCTCAGGCTGCTAGCTCCAGAGGCCCATTGTGCTCAGAGCTCTGCTCAGTGTGAGATGTAAGCAGGCCAGTCTGAGGCTAGGCCCAGGGTCTGTGAGAAAACAAAGCCAAGCGGCGAGGCAGGGAGAGCACCATGCCGTATATAAAACAGGATGTCCTTGGGCAGTGTAGGCTCCTGGTGTAAACCCTCATTATCTGCACTAGTCCTACAGAGATAGACAGTTGCCTCAGCGGTCAGAGGGAAGCAGACACTCCTCCTCCAGCTGTTAGCCCACAACTAACTGTACTTCTACACTGCCTCCAACACAATCGATACCAAAATCATATCAAACAACAGCACTGATACACTCTCCTGACTCCACAGTTAACCCCCATCGCTGGTTGCAAGGCAAGCCTTTCATGTAGTCTGCACACATTTCAGGTCCTTGGGTTCTTTGTGTACACCGAGGTAACCACTGTAGCTAGCAGCAAATATACGGGCCCATTATGGTCTGTTTTCTTTCTAGAAATACTGTGGATTGAAATGAAAATGGGGAGAAAAAACAGTATTGAACATGATTAGACAGAAATGATAAACTTATTTAAATGAAAACATCAAAGTTTTTGTTGTTTGAGTGATATGGAAAGGTAGTTGGGAGTAGGGTGGTGATTGTGGGGAGGGAGGTTGGTGGTAATCTCTGCTCTGGGCTATTGTACTGAATGTGTACTCAGAGGACCTGAGTCGCCTTTGGACACAGACTGAAATGTATGTTCAACCATCAGGCTCTGTTCAAAAGTTGTCATGGATGTGTGTGTGTGTGTCTGCCTGCATTACAGCATCCTCTGTACGGTTGTGCTGCCAACTTAAATGTTTATGATGATACATATCCATTGCACTGTCCATACAACCCCACCACCTTATTGATGTACAGATTCAATTTAGTTCCTGGGGATCAATTCAAATAGCATCACAAGGTGCAATTTCATTCAGCTGTAAACATAGCCGTGGTAAGTAGGGGGGCTGAGGGTGCTGCATGTTAATACAAACATGTTAATACAAACACGTTTACCAAAAAGAATGTAAACATATTCACAAAAGTTGTGCACTGGGCCTTTACTAGTATTAGTGGCCAAATATAGACGTCTGAAGGGTTTTTTTCAGCATCTCTGCTTTAGCAAAAAAGGTAGCTATATAATTAAGAACAGTACCTTGCAGGAGTAGACCACAGACTGTCTCTTTCTCTATCATTGTCATTATAATGGAATCCAGAAAGAACAAAACCCTGTCCTCAAAAGATTACATCAAAAGGTGCAAAGTTATGGGCAACGACACAAAACATCCATATCAAATTAAATATTTTTCTTGATCAAACAACCACTTTTTGTGCAGTATTAATTTACCATCCTTACCAACGACTTAATGTACATTACTGTATTGTACATAGGCTGGTCATCTAGGTTTGTACCTGTAGACTTTCCATCACCATGAAGAAAAACAATGCACAATACAGTAATTGAGTACATTGAGACATCAAGTGGTTCGTGATGATGTGGCTTAGTTGGCAGAGCACAGATCTTGCAATGATAGGGTTGTGGGTTCGATTACCTTGGGGGACTAGTACTAAAAAGTATGAAAATGTATGCACTCACTACTGTAACTTGCTCTGGATGCACATCTACTAAAACGGAAAAGGAATTAATAGACCATTTCAGTTTTCACATAGACATTTTGAAAGTTGCATTTACAAAGTATTTTAAGAAACTGGAAAACATATCAAGATAGTATTTTTATGTTCCACAAGTATTATCAGATCAACTGTTTTGTACAGATAATTAGCAGACTCACGTTACAAATGCTGGTAAACACTCAATTACATTTATCACAAAAGTTGTACACTAGGCCTTTATTAGTCCTGTATTAAGGGCCGATATAAACGTCTTCAGTGCAGGGATTTTATTTTTTTCCTCCCAAAACACTTCCCACGGCTATAGCAGTGAAAGACCTAGGGATGAGGTTGTAATATAGTGTTTTTTCTCCTTGTAAAAATATGCAGGTCTGGATGACACCTTTATTTATTAATGTTTACTTGTTTTCACAGGCGTTAACAAATTTACCAAGAAGCTACGCAACCCTTATTCCATTGACAATAATGAAATACTGGATTTCATCAAGAGGGTGCCTTCTGATGTTCAAAAGGTAAGGCTCCAATTCCCTGACGATATCTGCATTATTTGCTTTAACAGAATTCCCAAGTGTTGGGGAAATATATCCTCTGGCTTTGTTTGATTATTAATGGACTCGTGCCTTTAAAGCACCCCTGGCCCAATTATTTCTGGCAGTGGTTTGAAGCAGTCGCCCCGGTGCCTGGATGGGTTTTACTCTGATCTGTCCTCTGCCATATCGCTCCAGTCTCGTCCCTGATTAGCAGTTTTGTCTCTCTGTGATAAAAGCGCTGTGGCGTCCGGGCCTATGATTGGCCAGGGACCGGTGGAGGGCCCCTGATGGCTGTAGTTATGTGTGGCTGGTGTGCCCAGCTCTGAGTCAGCTGAGACACTCTGACGTGGCCCCTGTCACATCAAGGTGGGGGAGTCAGTGAATGTAGTCGTGAGCCCCATCCGTCCTGCTGGGTGCCATATGTGATCATATATTAGCCATGGCTGATATGTCATTTGCAGTTACATCACAAGGCTGATAGCAAATAGCTGCCAGGGCAGGGGGTTGTACTTTAAGTGGAGCTGGGTGTTCATCCTGTTCACTCTCTGTTCTGTTTTCAGACTGAGAGAGAGGCAAAGCGTGGGCAGAAAATAGAGCAGCACAGCTCCTTCCTCTCCCAGGTACTTCACAGACAGTATTCAGCCAGGATACATGACTGTCTGGATCTGGAAAGACACTCGGAACCCCAGTCTCTTTCTCTGCTGCCCCCTTGATGTCCCTCTGAGGGTTATTGCCAAATGTTCAGTTATGTTGTTGGAGAGAAGCCTATGTGATCTTTCAGCTGAGCAAGTTGGCAAAACAACATGATGAATACATTTTAGTTTCATCATCTTTTATGTGTCTCAGATCTTTTATGTGACACATTTGTTCAAGTTTTGAAAATGACCATGGGGACAATACTTTTTAGTTTACGGATCAGCTATGTCCTGGATGATGGCAACAAAACAAAACATTCATAATGACTCACCACTACCTAAAGTTCTGTGAATAATAATGTCGTTGAATAAGACAAACAATAGACCACAGATTGCTGTTGTTACCTTTGAACTCCAACCCTTAGATAGGCCTAGGTATGGACACAGTCGAGCCATATTACAAAGGCTGGAAACAAACTCCTTTCTCACTGCAAAATTACTTGGCAATTAGTGCCTGTGCAAATCTACAAAGACCCCCTCAAACCGGGACTTCTGACACGAGTGTGTCTGTCCTGAAATAAGAAGCATCTGTCAGTTCTGAGAACAGTTTCATGTTCTGATGCAGACGGCAGTCACTTTGTTCCCTCATTCATTCCATCTCCCATTCTAATAATCAGGGTTTGGTCATTAGTATGGAGTCTCTACCTTGATTCAACAGAACCATGTTATTGTTGTAGCCAAAACAAACATGCTTTTGAAAGCAATTTTTCTTCAAACTTAATTTTGTTGAGTTTCTAAATCTTTTTCCAACTAATCTGTTTTGCATTTCGTTTTTTTTTTATATGTCATATTTTTTTTGGCCTGTTCCTTTCACTAGACATATTACAAAAAATGGACAATGGTACAAGATATTTTACATGATTTAAACCATTTGCCGTAGTAAGTTCCAATTTGGAAGTTTAGTTCTAGATTTTCAGCCTTAATTCCTGTTACAAATATGTTTGGACATATAGGAATCTGTGTAAAATAATGAAATTGCAAAACATTGGAACATGAGACAATGTTTAATGTCGAGCCTCATAATTCTGCAGTGCAAACATACTGTAACTGAAAGGAAAAAGGGCTTTAAGTTCAAATGTCTAAGTGGCAGGTCCCTTTTTTCGGATGAAATCAGTAATCTTTGAGTTCCCATTGAAGTTTGTAAAAGTCAATGTCCCATCGATGCTAGTTGCTATTTCAGTCAAGAAACCCCTGGCTTAGGCTATTCTTGGCTTCGTACAAAGTTTTCTCAGAAAGGACACAACTTGCGCGAGTGATTATGCAGTTTATTGCGATTGTGGCAGAGGAGGGGGGTGTTACGCTGGTACGGAACCCTTCTCAAATCCTTCCTCCTTGTGATTAATCCCCTCTGCTCCTGTGTTTAAAAAATGATTCATTACAGGCGAGCCCGCCTAGCTTTCCTCTGCACCAGCTCTCCTCGAGGGAGCCATTACCGTGCGCTCCACTGAGCTCAGATTACCTGCCTCCGACCAAACTCCTGTTTGTTTTTACAGGTGCAGTACAGCGAGCTGAAAGCGCCCAGCGTCCAGAGCCCGCCACGGAGGAGAAGGTAAGCCCCGTGGATGTTCTGGAGGAAAGGCCCGGGCTCCTTCTGAAAATGGCACAGCCCAGTCCTCTACGAAGACAACGCTCCAGTGCCAGCAGAACCTGCTCCCCCCTCTCCCGTGCCCCCTGCTGCGGGGGTGCAGTCAGCCGCTCTCACGCTTGTGTGTCTGCCACCCCCCAGACAGGGGCTGTGCACTGCACCGGCTAGGAGGGCAGCACATGGAGCTGTCAATCACAGAGCCAGAGACGCCGTCTGCCCACCCAGGCCCAGATTGCATCCATTCATGCATTTTCTAAAAAGAATGAGAGCTAGAGTGTTTGGTTTAACTCAAACCTCTGCTGTTTTGCTTTTATGGAGAGGAGTAGAAATGCCTTGATCTGCCTGACAGCATCATTGCATCAATGCTGTGTAAAAATGATTCAGTTAAACTTTTTTCATTAAATAATTCAACATTTGTACTGGATGTATGTGCAACAAAAGTTAAACATTCACTTTTTGCTACTATTTCTGTTAAGTCTACACATACAATTTGACGCTTACGCACCACACGGTATACACTGCAACTGCCTCTGCAACGCAATACTGCAAGGCAAACACAGCGTTCCATTGGAAATTAATGTACTTTTGTACCAAAATGCAAGTGCCTTCGGTCTGACTTGAGGCGTTCAACTGAACTGCTGCAATGCTTTGACTCATGTACATTTTAATTGCATATAAGGGCAAATACAATACCGTACCTGTGCTAAATCCAGTTATTACATTGTACTCACATTAATACCTATTGAATTTGATCTCGCAAATATATGTTTTAGGTACAGTATTACGTGTATTTTTATATAAAAATTTTGATATAGGCCTATGCTCATAACGGTTTACTACAAAGCCTGTTTATGTTCAAGATGTATAGAATTATTTCAAATGTCAATTCACTGTACAATCCTTTGTATCAATGACCTCAAATCATTTTTTTATGAATTGTAAAATATAGAAACAATCCTATTTCAGACTGGAGTTGTTCCAGACTGATTTTCTCTCTAACTACACTTTACTGGGGATGGATTATGCCACTTCTCTCACTGTACACACAGTAAACACATCTGATTGCACAACACACCCATTGGAACAGAGCTCATGCATTGGCCACCGCTGTGCCTTGGTTACCGAGCTCACATCAAAGCACTGTACGGTCCGGCAGTGGCTAATGCAGCTTTTGTTGCCTTCTCACAATAACAGGGTCCACATGAGAGAGAGCTCATCTCTCACAGAGAGTACTCCCCATTCTCAGCACTTAGTGCTTCACATTTCCATTAAAATCACCTCCACTGCCTAATGGTGGCTACACAGACACGCACACACACGGCTCCATGATAGTCTTTCTCTCCATGATGGAGTTCCTGGAAGAGTAACATATGCTTTCTTCTCCATCAGACATAATCCTCAATCAGAGGGTCTTTTACGGTTTGCTTCGAGGCATCTTCAAGTTATTCACAGCGATTAGCCTCAAACACTGATGTGATGTTACTTAGAGATGATTATTGGTGTGTTTGGAAGATTGTTTTAGATCTTATATGTATTAGATTTGAATGTGATGATTTTTAAACAATTTTATCCTTGATGGGCCTACTCTCTTTTCAATCAATTCTTCTCATGACATTTCTAGACTTGTAGACTTTCCAGAACATATTGCTGGATGGATCAAATCCATGTGGAATACTTTTTGCACTTTAATCATATAGAGATTGGCCTTTTTTTATCATTGGCTCGCCACACAGTAGGCCTTTAAAATAACTTATTGTTAAGTTGGTGTGCTTTCTCAGTTAAATAAATAAATAAGTAAGTAACACTTAAAAATAGCCCTAGTTTAAGAAGTGTTTGGGCTGAGGCGAGCCCTGGACCTCAGCACTGGGAGTTTGTTCCTACTGATTGGCGTGCTGAGCATCCCAGGCACGCCCCCTCCTCTGCAGTAGCAAGCTGGTGAAAGAGCATCCGTCTGTGCTTTGTGAAGGGTTTGATTGGCTCAGGGGGACCCAGTGGAGCCCCGGGCTATCTCTTTTGACAGGCTGATAGAGACATCACTGGGCTCTCCCAGGAGCTGCCACCAGGGGTCCATTTCAAAGTGAGGGGGAGTCGAGGTGACCCTGAGCTTCTGACGAGCTAAATCCCACACACAAGCTGAAGCCCTGCTGCATTCTGGGCTCCACTGGGTGCGGGTGGAGCTGGCATGGAGAAGGAGGAGGGGTGGAGTTCCCACAGACCACTGAGGAGACCCGATGAGGTGTCCCTGAGAGGTGAAACCAATTAAGCATCGCTCCCAGGGTACTGTTAATCATCATATTTTAACACACTCCAAAAACACCACACTAGGACATCTGTATCTGACACATACAGTTAGATGTGTTCTGCAATACGTTTCATCCCACAGATTCTTGTTTGGATTCAGTGCAAAACTTCTGAAAATACAAAACAGAACTTTCCAAAGAGAAATACTGCAAATTCTTACTGAAGTGTTACTGAAAGAAAGGCTCAATGTAAACCACTTCATGTACCATCGTTGGGCATCGTTGGCCAATATTGATGAATTGAGTCTGGCTCTGGGGACTTCTGGGGACTTCTGGGAACTAAGAGGCTGGAGCTGTCTTCAGTAAAGATATTATCGAGGCAAATGACATCATTGGCATTGAGAAGACATGGTGAATAGGCTGTCTGCTTCCCAGCTGTCAAGTCAATAGCTGAGCATTTGGGCTTGGATGCTCTTTCTGTAATGTTGAATCATTCAAAATCAATATAATACATATACAGGGTTAGAACTGCCATTGCATTCTCACAGACGATACTTTCTCTCTCCTCTTTACAGAGGTAATCATATTTAATACATTATTTATCCATTTATTTCCTCCAGGGAAAAGCCCATATCTCATCAGAGGAAGCCACCATGCAATCTGGTCCCAGAATGCATTAGAAACTCCCTGGATATTTTACAAGCTCACTAATGAACATTTGAGCCAGTTAACATTGCCTGGATCATGTTTTTTTCCCACTAGTTGTTGTTGTTGTTGTTCACTGCGTGGCAGTGATGTCTTCATCAGCCTGTCAAAAGGAAGTGCCTGCAGCTGTGGTGGATCCCCCCCAGAGCCTGTCACACTCCTTGTTTCCATGGTAGTCCTTCAGGCAGCACCACAGGCAGGCTGTGTGCAAGGACCCCTGCAACCTGTTTTTTCAGCAGTCGCTTCTGTGATGTGTAGCCCCGAAGCGGGCGTCAAACTAGCAAGCGTAAACACATAGAACACTGATCCCTTCTGTCCTTCACAGGTGTACCACCCTGCCTTTCACAGGATGCCAGCAAGGGCTTCATTTTAATATTCCTCTACACTCCGCACCTCTTTTTTAGTAATTGTTACATGAGTGATTTCATGATGGTTCTCTGACCTCCCATCATGGAGACTATATTACCACAGTGCAGCAGAATAAGAGAGGCACTACGCTTGGTTATACTTACAGGTGTCAAATCTCTTTGGTTCTAGTTATTTGTTCTAGTTGGTACCATTTGAAAAACAGGCCAAAGAGAGTCTGGGCTGCCATGAATTAAAACAGCAGAGGTCAGGGCCTATCCTAAGAGGACCTTGACACCAATAAAGTGGCAGGCTTTCCTGGAATCAACTCAGTAACGGGATACAAATGAAGGCCAGATTGTGTTGCCACAGTCACAGATTGTTCAGCCTCCATAAGCACGTACCCGAGGAGACCGCACGGAGCGCTTTTAAAAATACTTTATTCAGGTGCCAGTTTGCTTTGTAGGAGTCGGTGTATCCTCAAAGTCAACCACAAAAAAAGCCATTCAAACAGTTTAAATACTGTCAGTGTCGCTCTTTATTCAAGAACCAGCTCTAATGGCAGGAATACTAGAAAGTGCAAGAACAGGGACTGATATGGTCTCTAGGATTAGGGGTGAAAATATGACTAAGATAAAAACAAAGATAAATATGACTGCTAATGGTGGCTGTTTCCAGAAGTCACAGTTTGGTAATAATTAATACAGTGGTCCACTGTACTCTGTGGTGTAAAGACATTTCAAAAGTCATAATTCTTTGTAACATACCAAGAATAGACTGTAGCCTTTAAGATATTAAATTAAATAATTGTCCTTTAAAAGCCTCACTTCGAGGGGCAGCCTGCATTAATACATTCAACTGACACTGCTTTAATATTATTCAGAGTACATTAAAATGAAGCGAACAGCTGGGATCACGGCCGGTCTTTGGATCATTGCCTGGGTCGTGAGTGGTGGTTGAATGCAAAGCATGTCTGATGCCGTGTGGTGGCCCTGCGCGCTGGATGCAGGGCCACAAGGTCTCCGTGTTACAGGTGCAGGCCTGACAGGCGCTGCTCTGGGATCAGTGGGTCCTGGGTACTGACATGGGCCTCAGGACAGCGACTGCTCTGCCTACCTCGGAACAATGTCACACCTGAACAGAAACCAGGGCCTGCAGCCAATCAGGACAGCCTTGCTATTATAACTGTGTTACTGAGAGACAAAAACTTGCAGTAATCTATAAATGGGTACTTTTTCAAAATACTGTGTGTACTTTAAGCTAGCTAGGGCATTGTCATCCAGAGGCACTTGCACTGGTTTCAACCTTATTTTCTCATTCTTTAAAATACCTTCCCAAGACTCCCTGAAAAACAGTGGCAATTATTACTGTGTTTATCCTAGTTCAATAAATATTACAGAAATGAAGCTATGCAACCTTGACAAAGAACCTTTAACATCATTGTAGGAAAAACACAGGGCTGACTTAAAAAAAAGAAAAGCAACAGAACTGTAAAGCCTTTGCTAACTTCTTGTGTTACCTCGGTACTCTGTACTTAGTGTGAGTGTCAGGCAACAATACACAGAATAATCTAAATGCATATTTAATTTTAATTAACAGTGATATAACACATTGTGACTCTAAGCCTCCTGAGGAAAGAGCACAATATTTGGTTTGATGAATCTGATAAAGCCGCCGATAGTCTCGCCGTTGCTATCCCCGGGGGGAATCCGGTATCATTAAAGATAAGGACAGATCTCCTTTTTGTCTCACTGAAAGAGAGGGAGGGGAAAAACCCATTCCCACAGTGGCTGCCACATGGGTGACTGCAAAAGTGTTCAATATTAATAGCATTTCATCAAGGACACAATTAGGACACCTCTATTTGACACATTCTGTAGCATCAGAATGAATATGTATATGCCGTCCCTAGGAAGGAGACATAGCAGAATTACAAAGTGAAATCACGGCGGGCAAACATAGTAGAATGAAGAAGCCCACAACATGACAATCAGGAGCTGATATATTTTGATCTGCTGTGAGTTTAAAAGAAGCAAGAGACTAAAAGTATTTTATACACCTTATTTATAATTCACAGCCCAGGGCAAGTTGTATATTTATACAAATTAGCATACATTTATACAGCTACACATTTGCAATATCAACAGCCACACAATCACACACGACGCAATCATAAAATGGCCATACTACTTTCATCTTATGGAGTAACCAACGGTATTTCAGGAACTACCTCTCGCATATCTTCAATCAATGTTTTTATTCAAAGCTACTTGAGTGTTTCATGCCTCTCCTTCTTCCCCAGCACAATGTATATTGCATTTGGCGATGTATATTTTCAGTTGGTTTATCCTCTTGCTTATTAATTTGATGCTTGAATCAAAGTGGGAAATCCTAATAAACGTAGCTTTAATAGATGATGTATCACTCTTCTAAATCTGATCAGTGGCCCTTTTAAGTTTATGAGATGACTGCAGTTAGGCTATACATGACTGTAAAGGTTCTGTGGCAAAACCCTTTGTTGCTGAGTTTTAACTGTGAGTGAAGTAATGTTTAAGCCTGGACAGTGTGTGTTTGTGCGGCTGGGCAGTCGAGTGAAGAGAATAATCCCATGGAGTTCAGCTCCAACACAGCAGCAGCCTTCTCCCCAGTAGTAGTCAGAGTGACACCAGACCAGTGTGCCAGGCAGCAGCAGCAGCAGATACCGTCAGGCCCACTAACAAGGCCTGCTAATTACTGTCTCCTACCAGGTCCTCCAGCGCTGAGGCAATGTATGCTCTCATTTCAGATTAAAAAACAAATGCTTTTGGAAAAAAGGATCAATTACAGGAAGGCACAGAAGAAAATCCAACCTCTAGCAGAGTAATTAGATGTGGACTTTCATTGGAAGTGCTTGCTCTGTGATGAAAGTTTAAAGAGTCCAGTGGCAGAGACACTAAAACTGTTTTATTTACGACGTTGCCGTGTCACCCACCGGGGCCCAATTAGGCGGCGACTGATGCCTCTGAAAGCTCCTCGCTGCTCGTCTTTGACAGGAAATAAAAGCTCCAATTGCTCACGTCCTTCCACTGACCCGCAGGCTCCAGGCTCTGGCTTCAACCTGTTTGACTGCAGTCTAGGCTGGCAGGGAGCTATGACTTCAACAACCAGAACAGCCTTTAGTTCCAGCATTTCACATCACTAATCTGTGTCAACAGAGCAGACATCCGTGATGATGTGAACATTTTAGGATAAACATTCTTCAGGGCAAGTTCATAAGACACAAATTGTCTTGTAGGCATTTTTATTTTTTATTGAACCTTTATTTAACTAGGCAAGTCAGTTAAGAACAAATTCTTATTTACAATGACGTCCTATTGTGCACCACCCTACGGGACACAGCCAATTGTGATACAGTCTGGATTCAAACCAGGTTGTCTGTAGTGATGCCTCTAGCACGGAGATGCAGTGTCTTAGACCACTGCGCCACTTGGGAACCTGGACTCAGGGGTAGACTGTAATGTAAATCTGTCTCCTCCATTTAGTATGATACAGAATGTTACGTTTCGTATGGTATATATTAGTTTGTTTATGTCCATCATCCATTTCATATGTTATGAATTTCAATTAGTACAATATGTTCTGAATTCCAATTTGTTGTGGCTAACGTTAGCTAGGTGGCTAATGTTATCTAGGCTAACGGTTGGGGGTTAAGGTTAGGGTTAAGGTTAGGGTTAGGAGTTAGGTTTAGAGGTTAGGGTTAGGGGAAGGGTTAGATAACATGCTAAGTAGTTGCAAAGTAGCTAAAAATTAGTAAGTAGTGGCAAAGTTGCAAATGAGATAAAATGCTAAAGTTGTCCATGATGTGATTAGGGTGACCACATGTCCCGGGTTTGTGCGGGACAGTCCTGCATTTTAGCCCTTTGTCACGCATTTTATCAACACATTCAAACACCACTTATTTACAAGAAAGGTTGATTTGTCCCATATTTCAGTCAAACATTCCAACCTGTCTCTTTTTCAGTCACGTTACGCTTTTGACAAGATGTACAGTATATCATAAGGAAATGGCACTGGTGATGTTAAACACTTTGTTCTTGAGATCTGATATTCTGCTCAACGCAAGACGCAAGGTAGGCCAATGTCATATCATCAACCAATCACATTTGTCAAATCCTTTCCAGCTACACAGGAGAGGACATTAACTACTTACAAAAAGCATGCGTCTGACAAAGAAGCTACAGAAGTAAGTAAATAGCTGTATTAGACTGAAAATATACAGTATAAGGTGATTTTGTCTAACTTGTGTGGCTCTCCATAATCATTCATTGCTCATTCAACATATTTACTAATACTTTACTCAATCCGGTTTTCAAGGAACCTTTGGGTCGCTAGACGTTCGTGATATGTGCCCACCCATCCTCCCTCCTTTAGTTTTTGGCTTAAGTAACCTTCTGTCTTATGTAACCATACCAAACGTAACATATATACTAATTTGAGTGTCACAGATTTACATTTACTAGTTACGTCTAGTCTTTGAGGCCATACATGTATAGTTAAACAACATCTACTGTACAGTGTTGCAGCATACTGAGTGAGCAGGTCTCTTCCTACATGAGGGAGCTGTGTGGCTGTACCACAAGAGACAGTCCTGATTAACATGTTGGCTTGCATTTTTATATCAGCTTCAGATGGTTTGTCAATGTAATTTTCTTAATTAACTGAGATGTGCTTTGATTAAACTGTTATTTACCAATTTACATCCTTTCAAGCAGCATTGAGCTTTAAATTGCCTTCCATAGACTCCAGGCATGTGTTTTATAACCAGCAGATACAAACAGAGCGTAAAATGATAAACACAACATTTAAACAGTTATTTTGCATGATTGTTATATTCACACATCTTTTTGTCAATGATCTACACAAAATACTCTGTAGTGTTAAAGTGGATCATGGGTACTTTTGCAGTTTCATGGGTACTTAAGTTACGTTTAACTTAACTTAGTTCCTTGGTGATCATATACGGAGTGTATGATATAAAGCGAGGGTAATAATAGTTTATTTTATATGTTAAAATATATATATAACACTAATATATCTTGATTAGATAACTATTCAACCCCCTCAGACAATACATGTAAAAATCACCCTTGGCAGCAATTACAGCTGTGAGTCTTTCTGGGTAAGTCTTTAAGAGCTTTGCACACCTGGATTGTACAATATTTGCACATTATTCTTTTTAAAATTCTTCAAGCTCTGTCAAGTTGGTTGTTGATCATCACTAGACAGCCATTTAAGTCTTGCCAAAGATTTTCAAGCCAATTTAAGTTAAAACTGTAACTAGGCAAATCAGGAACATTCAATGTCGTCTTGGTAAGCAGTGTAGATTTGGCCTTGTGTTTTAAGTTATTGCCCTGTTGAAAGGTGAATTTGTCACTCAGTGTCTGTTGGAAAACAGTCTGAACCAGGGTTTCCTCCAGGATTTTGCCTGTGCTTAGCTCTATTCCGTTTCTTTTTATCATAAAAAAATCGCTAGTCCTGACTGATGTCAAGCAAAATATGAAGAGTGATACTCAGGGCCAGATGTACGTCCATTTGCGAACGCAGCGTTAATAGTGCCATGGCCAAGACGCAGAAAGCGCTTGATGTGAAACCGCAGTGTGCATGTTATGTACCAAACCTGCAGTTCATCAGGTAATCAGCGCCTGTCCCCACCCACTATACCGTAAATTGTGCGGATTTAAACGCGCAATTGAATGGGCCTCCTCCTCTCTTTCCATCATGGATCAGTGATATTCCCACTGCTGATGCTATGACTGTTTGAAATTATCCTGATGCCAATAATTGTAATGTAGCGAGGAGTTTAACAACTGCTGGAATGGAATGTGAACGCTGAGTCGGAGATTCGATGTCATCTTTGATTTCTTCCAGTAACTGTAATAATAATATTGCATAGCTGCTTAATCTGTAACACTTAATGATTTCGTTTTCACTCAACTGAAAAAGTGTGATTCTTGTGGCAAAAATCTTTTCAGCTCCTCCTTAGCCTATGTCTTCGTCTTGCTCGGATTACTGCTGCCATTTCACCAGGAGGCATATGCCAGGAAACCCGTTTCCTAAATTACACCTGCTTTTAAGAGGCGGAGAATTTTCAGCGCGAAATAGAGGCGCGCTTTCACCGGCTTTTTCTGTACATAACTCGGAATACATAATTAGGCGCAGTTTACGCTTCCCCTCCCATCTCTTTATGTGACACTCCCACTTTCCCCTTGACCATCCCATGAATGCATATGCAGGACACGAAAAGCGCATTTTGCCATTTTCAGTTCACGCGACAGGCAGTCTGCGCTTTCATCTCGGTGCGTCCAGTTCATACATACATCGCCATGGTTTTATGCGCACTTTGCGAAACAAATACGCCTGAAGTGGGCGCAAAAGCGTTAGTACATCTGGCCCTCAGTGATCTGTTGTGTTGGATTTGACCCAAACATGACGCTTTGTATTCAGAACATTAAGTTAATTTCTTTGTCACATTTTTTTGCAGTTTTAGTTTAGTGCTTTATTGCAAACAGGAATAATGTTTGGGAATATTTTTTATTCTGTACAGGCTTCCTTATTTTCACTCTGTCAATTAGGTTCGTATTGTGGAGTAACTACAATGTTGTCGATCCATCCTCAGTTTTCTCCTATCACAGCCATTAAACTCTGTAAAGTCACCATTAGACTCATGGTGAAATCCATCAGTGGTCTCCTTCCTCTCCGCCAACTGTCTGCTTTTTATTTTTTACCAGTCTACCAATAGCAAAACCTCCCTGGTCTTTGTGGTTGAATCTGTGATTGAAATTCACTGCTTGACTGAGGGACCTTACATATAATTATATGTGTGGTGTAAAGAGATGAGGTAGTCATTTGATAATCATGTTAAACACTATTATTGCACACACAACTTATTATGTGACTTGTTAAGCAAAGTTATACTCCTGAACTTATTTAGGCTTGCCATAACAAAGGGTTTGAATACTTATTGATGCAAGACTTATCAGCTTTTCACAATTTCGAAAAAAAGTCTGATAACAAAAATTCTCTATTATTTTTTTTTTCTAAAACAGGCTGTAACACAACACAATGTGAAAAAAGTAAAGGTATGTGAGAACTTCATTACCAGTCTTTCACACATGCCACTGTGCACTATGCAGCTGATAACAATACATGATACGTTTATGTAATTCTTGAATTACCATACACAGAGTATATGTCATTTATTAGTTTCAATACAACCTCTAGAAACCCCCTACATGCCTATGGATCTTTAGGCATGCAGCAGGAGAGAACCAATTAGCAAGTATCTCTTTTATATTCCGCCCTATCTGCAGTAAGTGAGTGTGAGTGTGAGAGGGAGAGGTGTGGGGGGAGGAGTTTGAGCGGCACAGACAGAGAGAGAGAAAACAAAGCCATCATCTCCCAGTGCTTGCCCTTCTCTCCCCTCTCCTCTGTAGCTCCAATTACTGCCTTCTCTCCCTACCATCAGTATGCAGCAGGGCTGCTTCTCTCCACCACTCGCCCCAGGCCATTGAATACGTTACCTATGCTATGGGGCTAGGGGCTCAGGGGCGCTGCGCCCCCTAACCTCTCGGATAATTTGGGATTCCTGCCTTGGTGAGCCGAAAACAAATAAAACACCCAAATAAATAAAAGTATCCTGAGATCTACTGATTTATTGATTTGGTCATTCTTTTGTTTATTGTCCTTTGTAAATAATTGCAGAGCTGCAACCACCCGGCCCTCCATCATCACCCAATGAGTAACTGGGGTATAATACACAGCAAAAGTTATGTGAACCCATTTTGTGGTTTGTTGAAGTTTGTGGCGTGGACACCAATAATACATGTTGATATGGGGGCTATGGGGGAAATGATGCATAATGCTTCATAATTCAATATCTTTCCATGTTCAAAAATATTATATTTTCATATCCGTAATGAGCTATTTAAGCAATAAGGCCTGAGGGGGTGTGGTATATGGCCAATATACCACGGCTAAAGGATGTTCGCCTGGATACAGCCCTTAGCCGTGGTATATTGGCAATATACCACAAACCCCAGAGGAGCCTTATTGCTATTATAAACTGGTTACCAACATAATTAGAGCAATAAAAATACATGTTTTGTCATACCCGTGGTTAGGGTTTCAAAGGTAATGTTCCATGGGAAGTTAAGCCCTGGAATTTAGGGAATTTTGCTTAAATTCATCAAAAAAGTAATAACAGTAAACCTTTTTTGTCGCAATTCTAGGTCTTGTGGCATATTTTGGTTAAACTATTCCCAATTCAATGGAATTGCAACCCTCTGCATTCACAGTGCATTCTTCCATCACATGTGCAGTACACTTTTCTATCACGTGTACAGCTGATTCTCAAGATCTTGCACACTAAAGAGATGCTATTGAGCCCACACTACTACACTGTCTGAGCCAAGGACTATATGCTTTCTGGTAAGTTTTGATTACAATACTGGGTGGGGTGAATATATTTGATATGACATACATGATTTTTTTGATAACTAGTAAATAGTAGCCTACAGCAAAGTGTGTTTAAATAATTTCTAACTTGTTAACAATTTCTGCTTGATAGTTTTTGCTAACATGTGGGTTTTAGCTTGCATGAGCCTGATAACTGAGGAGTGTTAATTCATCTGTTTAAATTCATGTTTAATTAAAAAAAATGTATCTTACATAGGAGTTGTTTAATCTAACTGCTTAACTATTTATCTGTGCATGGAATTTTATTTGTTTTTTTTTATTCATTTTTTTCTAATCTTTACAAGAAAATGCCACAGGCACTATCTGATGTGTGGAGACATTTCACTGCAGCTAATGTAGAAGGAAAAGCTGTGTACATTTGCAAATACTGTGCCAAATCATATGTGAAGAATGCAACAAAGATGCAGAATCATCTGGCCAAGTGCATAAAGTTCCCTCAGTGCTCACAACTAGCAACCTCTGACAAAAGTCCCTCTACTTCTATTCGAGGTGAAAATGATGAATCAGACACCTTATCGATAGCAACAGCTCATGGTCCTCCTGGAATCAGAAGTTTTTTTGACTCAATGGAGGAACGTAGTCAGAGAAATGCTGATGAATGTCTTGCTCGAGCTGTCTACACAACTGGTTCACCTCTGATGCTCACAGGCAATGTGTATTGGAAGAGATTTCTGAATGTTCTTCGCCCAGCATACCCCTCCAACCAGAAATGCTTTATCTACTCATTTGCTGGATGCAGAGTTCAACAGAGTTTAAGTGAAGGTCAAGCAAATCACAGAGAAAGCAGACTGTATTGCAATCATCTCTGATGGGTGGTCGAATGTTCGTGGGCAAGGAATAATTAACTACATCATCTCCACCCCTCAACCAGTATTCTACAAGAGCACAGACACAAGGGACAACAGACACATCGGTCTCTACATTGCAGATGAGCTGAAGGCAGTCGTCAATGACCTTGGACCATGGAAGGTATTTGCACTGGTGCCAGACAATGCTGCAAACATAAAGGCTGCTTGGTCTAAAGTGGAGGAGTCCTACCCTCACATCACACCCATTGGCTGTGCTGCTCATGCATTGAATCTGATCCTCAAGGACATCATGACACTGAAAACAATGGATATACTCTACAAGAGAGCCAAGGAAATGGTTAGGTATGTGAAGTTATAGCAGCAATCTACCTCACCAAGCAAAGTGAGAAGAATAAGAATTACACATTGAAGCTGCCCAGCAACACCCGTTGGGGTGGTGTTGTCATCATGTCTGACCGTCTCCTAGAGGGGAAGGAGTTTCTCCAAGAAATGGCCATATCACACTCTGCCGATATGGACAGCCCCATCAACATCAACATCCTGTCTGATGTTCAGACTCTGCTTGCAGATGTAAGAGAAGAAATCCGTACTGCCCTGCCCACTTCACTGTTTCTCCAAGCAGAGGAAACTGCAGTTCTGAAATACATCAAAAACTTGAAGACTTCTGCCTGAAGCCCATACATGCCGCAGCGTACGTTGGACCCCATGTATGCTGGCAAGAGCATCCTGTCTGGTGCAGAGATCAACAAGGCCTATGGTGTCATCACTATCGTGTCTCGCCTCCTTGACCTGGATGAGGTCAAGGTTCTTGGCAGTCTGGCGAAGTACACTTCCAAGCAAGGGCTTTGGGATGGAGATGCAATATGGCAGTCGTGCCAACATCAGCCACCTGGTGGAAGGGACTTTGTGGATCTGAGGCTCTTTCCCCTGTTGCCTCCATCATCCTCCAAATCCCACCAACATCAGGGGTTGAAAAATTGTTGGCCACATGGGCAAATTCGAGGCTTTTTGAGCCTGACAACGAGACATCCTCAAGGTTGTGACAAGTGACAATGAAAATGAGGCCTCAGAGTCTGATGTTCAAGAGGTGGACATTGAGGAGGTCCAGGGAGAAGACATGGAAGCTGAGAGGAAGAC
Source organism: Thymallus thymallus (assembly GCA_023634145.1). NCBI lineage: Eukaryota > Metazoa > Chordata > Actinopteri > Salmoniformes > Salmonidae > Thymallus > Thymallus thymallus. The sequence continues at coordinate 19,560,573 of CM042414.1, forward strand.
AACCAAAGCTTTAGTTTCTAGACTATCATTTTACATATGTATGTTGAAAACGTTTTTGGGAGATGCGATGGATCATTGGGGATCATTAAATATTCCCTTTCTTTTGTTGTTCAGTGAAATCATCCCATGTGAAGAGTAAACTAATTTAATTAAAGTTCAATTCGTAACTAAATCGTTTTTTTTTATTTCTATTGGAAGGATTTAATCATTTTCAATTATGTCTACTTATGTATACTTATGATGAAGGTAAAATATGTGTTAATTCACACAGAAAGTTTACACCTCTGAATCTTCCCCTGTCACAATCGGGTGCATGGAGAGACCAAGGTGCAGCGCAGGATTTGTAGTTCGACATTATTAGTTCGACATTATTTACTTCAAAAAACTCAAATGTACGAACTATACAAACAAAACCAACGAAGCAATCACAAAAAAACAGAAACACTGTGACTGGAGATATATAATGACCCACACCAAGGTGTGGAACATACAAACATATGTAGGATCCCTAATTAGAGACAATGCACTGCAGCTGCCTCTAATTAGGGATCCAACACAAACCACCACCAGAAACAGAAATAATAGATCTGTCAGACTCTGACCATGGCTATATAGAGAAGCAAAAGGCCTTTCTATGGCCAGAGCCTGACATCCCCAAAATGTGCAACCCTACCCGAAACTGTATACCACGGCTTTTGGCCAATCAGCATTCAGTGCTTGAACCACCCAGTTTATAAATATCCTTATGAATTGAGGAGGATGCATGGATACTAAACTGGTCCAATACTATTGCACCAAACATTACTAGATAAGTATAATTCCTATGTCCTGTTAAAATACAAGTGTCACGTTGTATAATAATGAATCAGGAGATACATACAGTGGGGAGAACAAGTATTTGATACACTGCCGATTTTGCAGGTTTTCCTACTTACAAAGCATGTAGAGGTCTGTAATTTTTATCATAGGTACACTTCAACTGTGAGAGACGGAATCTAAAAATCCAGAAAATCACATTGTTTGATTTTTAAATCATTAATTTGCATTTTATTGCATGACATAAGTATTTGATCACCTACCAACCAGTAAGAATTCCGGCTCTCACAGACCTGTTAGTTTTTCTTTAAGAAGCCCTCCTGTTCTCCACTCATTACCTGTATTAACTGCACCTGTTTGAACTCGTTACCTGTATAAAAGGCACACACTCAATCAAACAGACTCCAACCTCTCCACAATGGCCAAGACCAGAGAGCTGTGTAAGGACATCAGGGATAAAATTGTAGACCTGCACAAGGCTGGGATGGGCTACAGGACAATAGGCAAGCAGCTTGGTGAGAAGGCAACAACTGTTGGCGCAATTATTAGAAAATGGAAGAAGTTCAAGATGACGGTCAATCTCCCTCGGTCTGGGGCACCATGCAAGATCTCACCTCGTGGGGCATCAATGATCATGAGGAAGGTGAGGGATCAGCCCAGAACTACACAGCAGGACATGGTCAATGACCTGAAGAGAGCTGGGACCACAGTCTCAAAGAAAACCATTAGTAACACACTACGCCGTCATGGATTAAAATCCTGCAGCGCACGCAAGGTCCCCCTGCTCAAGCCAGCGCATGTCCAGGCCCGTCTGAAGTTTGCCAATGACCATCTGGATGATCCAGAGGAGGAATGGGAGAAGGTCATGTGGTCTGATGAGACAAAAATAGAGCTTTTTGGTCTAAACTCCACTTGCCGTGTTTGGAGGAAGAAGAAGGATGAGTACAACCCCAAGAACACCATCCCAACTGTGAAGCATGGAGGTGGAAACATCATTCTTTGGGGATGCTTTTCTGCAAAGGGGACAGGACGACTGCACCGTATTGAGGGGAGGATGGATGGGGCCATGTATCGCGAGATCTTGGCCAACAACATCCTTCCCTCAGTAAGAGCATTGAAGATGGGTCGTGGTTGGGTCTTCCAGCGACCCGAAACGACCCGAAACACACAGCCAGGGCAACTAAGGAGTGGCTCCTTAAGAAGCATCTCAAGGTCCTGGAGTGGCCTAGCCAGTCTCCAGACCTGAACCCAATAGAAAATCTTTGGAGGGAGTTGAAAGTCCGTATTGCCCAGCGACAGCCCCGAAACCTGAAGGATCTGGAGAAGGTCTGTATGGAGGAGTGGGCCAAAATCCCTGCTGCAGTGTGTGCAAACCTGGTCAAGAACTACAGGAAACGTATGATCTCTGTAATTGCAAACAAAGGTTTCTGTACCAAATATTAAGTTCTGCTTTTCTGATGTATCAAATACTTATGTCATGCAATAAAATGCAAATTAATTACTTAAAAATCATACAATGTGATTTTCTGGATTTTTGTTTTAGATTCCGTCACTCACAGTTGAAGAGTACCTATGATAAAAAATTACAGACTTCTACATGCTTTGTAAGTGGGAAAACCTGCAAAATCGGCAGTGTATCAAATACTTGTTCTCCCCACTGTAGATAGATAGATAGATAGATAGATAGATAGATAGATAGATAGATAGATAGATAGATAGATAGATAGATAGATAGATAGATAGATAGATAGATAGATAGATAGATAGATAGATAGATAGATAGATAGATAGATAGATAGATAGATAGATAGATAGGTCGATGGCAGGGAAATACTTCAGTAGATAAAAATGCATATGAAATGAGCGAGGGTAATAATAGTTTACTTAATAGACAGACTGGCTAAATGAACAGGTAAGTGAATATTTTGCATGGTTAAATTAGCTGTACAGGTAAATATACAGTTATATTTACAGATAAGTGAATACTTGCATGGTTACACAAACTGTACAGGTAAATGACAGGAAGAGATACTTAAATAGCTAAAAGTGTGTATGATATAATTTGGGGTAATAATAGTAATTCCCTTAAAATACAGTCCTTAGTGCGCAGGGTTTAATTACAGACAACTGCACGTATTGCACATTCAATATACTAAAAGCAATGAGAAAAGGTGCAACTGACAGGATACTAATATGCATTCCTGAGTGAATGCCTATGTAAGTTAGGTCCAATAATTACTAGCAATATTGCACGTGATATGATATAACAACTGTACATGAGTATGTATATACAGACCTGCATGAATAAATAGGTCCTGAGTGAATGAGTGATGACGGACCAGAGTTACTCACGGATGGATGCATAATTGTTAAACTAGGTCCTAGCACCCCAACAGTTCCAGATCTATGTTGCCGACGGCACGGCACCCCGGTGAGGCATTATATAGTCTAACAGCCGCCGGCAGGAAGGACCTCCTGTAGCGCTCTCTGGCACACCGTGGTGGGATCAGTCTGTGACTGAAAGTGCTCCTCTGCGTCATAACCATGGCATGCAGAGGGTGGGTGACGTTGTCCATGATGACCAGCAGTTTGGCCAGGATCCGTCCCTCCGCCACCTCCTCTAGAGTGTCAAGGCTCATCCCCAGGACAGAGCTAGCCTTCCTGATCAGCTTATTTACCCGAGAAGCATCACCGGCTTTAATGTTTGCTCCCCAGCACACCACTGCAAAGACCACAGACTGGTAGAAGGTATGCAGTAGTTTACTGCACACGTTGAAGGACCTGAGCCTCCTCAGAAAGTAGAGTCGGCTCTGGCCCTTTTTGTACAGGGCCCCGGTGTTACCAGCCCATTCCAGCCTGTTGTCCATATGGACTCCCAGGAACTTGTATGACCCAACCATTTCCACATCCATCCCCTGTATAGGGACTGCAGTCAGTTGTGCCTTGGTTCTTCTGAAGTCCACCACCATCTCCTTTGTTTTGCTGATGTTGAGCTGAAGGTTGTTCTGCTCACACCCCAACACAAAGTCACTGATTGTGCTCCTGTACTCCTCCTCCTGCCCACCCCTGATGCACCCTACAATTGCGGAGTCATCCGAGAACTTCTCAAGGTGGCATGTTTCAGAGTTATATCTGAAGTCCGAGGTGTAGAGGGTGAACAGGAAGGGGGGCAGGACCGTTCCCTGGGGGGCCCCTGTGTTGCAAACTGCCCGTTCTGACACACAGCTCTGTATTCGCACAAATTGTGGCCTACCGTTCAGGTAGTCCGTGACCCAGGAGACTAAGGGTGCTTTCACTTTCATCCTCCTCATCTTCTCACCCAGTAGCAGGGGCTGAATGGTATTGAAGGCACTGGAGAAGTAAAAAAATCTGACAGGCGTAGGAATGCGTAATAGGGTTTATTTAATTTCCACCCAACAATTACAACTTGCCAGATAACGGCACGGGACGAAGCCGAAAACAAACACGTATACAAAACACAGGGTTGAAACCCGAACAAAAGAGCGAGAAGTACCTTGAATAAATACACGGGACGAGACCCGAAATAACTACACGGAACGAGACCCATAATAACATTTGCACAATACATGCAGCATGAAAGCCGCAACAACAAGGCACAGGTACTCACTAGCCAACTGACATGGGAACAATAATCGACAACACAATGGTGAACCAAGGGCAATACTAATCAGGGGGGAATGGGAACCAGGTGTGCATAATAAGACAGTTCACTGACGCCTAGAGGCCGGTGACGTAGATCTCCATAACTGGTGCCCGGAATGAGCAACAGTATGCGCTGGACGGGCCAGTTGCAGCTGCCGTAGTTGCGGTGTCGTGTCGGACAGGCCATTCCCGCTGTCACGTTGGTATAATGATCGGCAGACAGATGCAGGAATGTGTATATATACATTTTTTCTTCTACCCAAATTAAACCACGTATACAAAACACAGGGTTGAAACCCAAACAAAAGAGTGAGGAGTACCTCAAATAAATACATGGGGCGAGACCCGAAATAAATACACGTGACGAGACCCAAAAACACAAGTGCACAATGATACAACACGGGACGAGACACGTAAGCATATACAGCGGGTGAAATAAGTATTGAACACGTCACCATTTTTCTCAGTAAATATATTTCCAAAGGTGCTATTGACATGAAATTGTTGGTAACAACCCAAGTAATCATACATACATACAAAGAAACCAAAACAAATAAGTTCAGAAATTAAGTTATGTGTAATAATGTGAAATGACACAGGGAAAAAGTATTGAACACACTTACTGATATTTATTTAATACTTTGTACAAAAGCCTTTGTTGGTAATGACAGCTTCAAGATGCCTCCTGTATGGAGAAACTAGTCGCATGCATTGCTCTGGTGTGATTTTGGCATATCCTTCCACACAAACAGTCTTCAAATCTTGAAGGTTCCGTGGGCCTCTTCTATTAATCTTGATCTTCAGTTCTTTCCATAGATTTTCAATGGGATTTAAGTCAGGTGATTGGCTGGGCCATTCTAGCAGCTTTATTTTCTTTCTTTGAAACCAATTGAGAGTTTCCTTGGCTGTGTGTTTGGGATCATTGTCTTGCTGAAATGTCCACCCTCGTTTCATCTTCATCATCCTGGTAGATGGCAGCAGATTTTTGTCAAGAATGTCTCGGTAAATTTGCCCATTCATCCTTCCTTCAATTATGTGAAGTTTGCCAGTAACATTTGCTGATGATGTTCCCACCTCCAAACTTCACTGTTGGTGTTTTTAGGGTGATGTGCAGTGCCATTTCTCCTCCAAACATGGTGTGTATTATGACATCCAAACAGTTCAATTTTGCTCTCATCTGACCACACTATATTCTCCCAGTATTTCACTGGCTTTTCCAAATGTTGTGCAGCAAACTTTAAACGAGCTTCAACATGCTTTTTTTTCAGCAATGGAGTCTTGCGTGGTGAGCGTGCATACAGGCCATGGCGGTGGAGTGCATTACTTACTGTTTTCTTTGAGACAACAGTACCTGCTAATTGCAGGTCTTTTTGAAGCTCTCCACAAGTGGTCCTTGGCTCTTGGACAACTCTTCTGATTATTATTTTCACTCCTCTGTCAGAAATCTTGCGAGGAGCACCTGGTCGAGGCAAATTTATGGTGAAATGATTGTCTTTTCACTTCCGTATTATGGCCCCAACAGTGCTCACTGGAACGTTCAGAAGCTTAGAAATGCGCCTATAACCAATGCCATCATTATGTTTTGCAACAATTAGGTTGCGAAGGTCTTGAGACAGCTCTTTGCTTTTACCCATCATGAGATGTGTCTTGTGTGACACCTTGGCAATGAGACCTTTTTGTAGGCCAACAGTTGGGACTGAACCAGCTGATATTAATTTGCACTGACAGGGGGCTGGATTGCTTTTTAATTACTGATAGTTTTCAGCTGTTGTCTTGGCTTTCCATGCCTTTTTGCACCTCCCTTTCTTCATGTGTTCAATACTTTTTACCTGTGTCATTTCACATTATTACACATAACTTATTTCTGAACTTATTTGTTTTGGTTTCTTTGTATGTATGGATTACTTGGGTTGTTACCAACATCTGGTAAAAATGTCATGTCAATAGCACCTTTGGAAATACAGTGGGGAGAACAAGTATTTGATACACTGCCGATTTTGCAGGTTTTCCTACTTACAAAGCATGTAGAGGTCTGTAATTTTTATCATAGGTACACTTCAACTGTGAGAGACGGAATCTAAAACAAAAATCCAGAAAATCACATTGTATGATTTTTAAATAATTAAATAGCATTTTATTGCATGACATAAGTATTTGATCACCTACCAACCAGTAAGAATTCCGTCTCTCACAGACCTGTTCGTTGTTTTTTTAACAAGCCCTCCTGTTCTCCACTCATTACCTGTATTAACTACACCTGTTTGAACTCGTTACCTGTGTAAAAGACACCTGTCCACACGCTCAATCAAACAGACTCCAACCTCTCCACAATGGCCAAGACCAGAGAGCTGTGTAAGGACATCAGGGATAAAATTGTAGACCTGCACAAGGCTGGGATGGGCTACAGGACAATAGGCAAGCAGCTTGGTGAGAAGGCAACAACTGTTGGCGCAATTATTAGAAAATGGAAGAAGTTCAAGATGACGGTCAATCTCCCTCGGTCTGGGGCACCATGCAAGATCTCACCTCGTGGGGCATCAATGATCATGAGGAAGGTGAGAGATCAACCCAGAACTACACGGCAGGACCTGGTCAATGACCTGAAGAGAGCTGGGACCACAGTCTCAAGGAAAACCATTAGTAACACACTACGCCGTCATGGATTAAAATCCTGCAGCGTACGCAAGGTCCCCCTGCTCAAGCCAGCGCATGTCCAGGCCCGTCTGAAGTTTGCCAATGACTATCTGTATGATCCAGAGGAGGAATGGGAGAAGGTCATGTGGTCTGATGAGACAAAAATAGAGCTTTTTGGTCTAAACTCCACTCGCCGTGTTTGGAGGAAGAAGAAGGATGAGTACAACCCCAAGAATACCATCCCAACCGTGAAGCATGGAGGTGGAAACATCATTCTTTGGGGATGCTTTTCTGCAAAGGGGACAGGACGACTGCACCGTATTGAGGGGAGGATGGATGGGGCCATGTATCGCGAGATCTTGGCCAACAACCTCCTTCCCTCAGTAAGAGCATTGAAGATGGGTCGTGGCTGGGTCTTCCAGCATGACAACGACCCAGAAGACACAGCCAGGGCAACTAAGGAGTGGCTCCGTAAGAAGCATCTCAAGGTCCTGGAGTGTCCTAGCCAGTCTCCAGACCTGAACCCAATAGAAAATCTTTGGAGGGAGCTGAAAGTCCGTATTGCCCAGCGACAGCCCCGAAACCTGAAAGATCTGGATGGAGGAGTGGGCCAAAATCCCTGCTGCAGTGTGTGCAAACCTGATCAAGAACTACAGGAAACGTATGATCTCTGTAATTGCAAACAAAGGGTTCTGTACCAAATATTAAGTTCTGCTTTTCTGATGTATCAAATACTTATGTCATGCAATAAAATGCAAATTAATTACTTAAAAATCATACAATGTGATTTTCTGGATTTTTGTTGTAGATTCCGTCACTCACAGTTGAAGAGTACCTATGATACAAATGACAGACTTCTACATGCTTTGTAAGTGGGAAAACCTGCAAAATCAGCAGTGTATCAAATACTTGTTCTCCCCACTGTATATTTACTGAGAAAAATGGTGACGTGTTCAATACTTATTTCACCCGCTGTATGCACAATACACGCGGAGGCGAAAGCCAAAACAACAAAGCACAGGTACTCACACGACCAACAGACATTGGAGCAATAACTGACCAGGACAATGGGTAACAGCGGGCAAATATATAACAATCCTAATCAGGAAGGAATGGGAACCAGGTGTGTGGTTCAATCACTCCTAGAGGCCTGTGACTTCTACAGTACCGGAGGGATCCATGACAGCGGGACGACACCGGCCTCGAGGACACCCACAGGACCGCAGTGCAGGTTGGTCAGGACCCGTTGCAGCTGCTGAAGTTGCGTCGGCGTCGGACGGACCAGTTGCAGCGGTCACAGTCGGATGGACCAGTCGGATGGACCAGTTGTGACGCCGTTGGACGGGCCAGTTGCAGCTGCTGAAGTCGCGGCGTTGTCGGACTGACCAGTTGCAGCGGCGTCGGACGGGCCATTCCCGCTGTCTCCATTTGAGGTTGATGATTCTGTCACATTGTTGAAATGAAAGGATCGGGAGACAGGCGCAGGAATGCTTAATAGTTTTTTTTATTTATACCCAAATTACACCGTTCCATGTAAAGGCACGGGGACGAAGCCCAAAACCAACACGTATACAAAAACACAGAACTGTGACCCAAACAAAAGAGCGAGGTAAACCTCTAATAAATACACGGGACGAGACCCATAATAAATAGACGGGACGAGACCTGAAATAGCAAGTGTACAATATGACGCGGGACAAGACACGTAATCACATTGGCACAATAAACGTAGCACGAAAGCCAAAATAACAAGCACAGGTACTCACAAGCCAACGGACATGGGAACAATAATCAACAACACAATGGTGAACCAAGGGCACAATTATACAAATACTAATCAGGGGGGAATGGGAACCAGGTGTGCATAATAAGACAGTTCACTAACACCTAGAGGCCGGTGACGTAGATCTCCGGAACTGGTGCCCGGAATGAGCAACAGTACCGGAGGGATCCGTAACAACAAGGGTGTACAATGTATCGAGGCAAGCCTAAAAGCTGTTCAAACTAAAATGTTGTTTGATTTGGAAAGTCATAGTCAATCTATTAACAGTATACAGTAATAATACGCTTAGCAAAAATATTAATCTTTAATTTACAATCTGTGGATATTATGAGATTAAAAAGGTTCATAACATTATTACTGTTACTGTTATACTATTCCAGGTATTCCTTTAAGAGGTAGGGTTTCAAGAGCTTCCGGAAGGTGGTCAGTGACTCCACTGTCCTGGCGTCGTGGGTGAGCTTGTTCCACCATTGGGATGCCAAAGCAGCGAATAGCTTTGACTGGGATGAGCCCGAACTGTGCTTCCAAAGAGATAGGGGGGCTAGCAGGCCAGAGGTGGATGAACGGGTGTAGGGTCTGATCAGAGCCTGGAGGTAAGGAGGTGCCGTTCCCCTCACAGCTCCGTAGGCAAGCACCATGGTTTTGTAGTAGATGCAAGCTTCAACTGGAAGCCAGTGGAGTGTGCGGAGGAGCGGGCTGACATAATGGAGTTGTCAACCATGATGGCGAGATCATCAGAATTCATGTAAAACCTCACAGCACAGTTGAAAAATATGTGGGACATGAAAATCCAGAGAGGGTGGTCTGCGGAGATAGGTGGGATGGGCTGAGAGTAGCTGAGGGGTGGATTAAAGCTCATGATCTGTAATAGTTAGGATGGAAAACACTATATATCATGTATATCAGATACTGTATGTCTGAGTACCATTTAATGGGTATATCAAACTGTATTTCTGACATGCAATACTGTGTATAAAAGGACCATGTATTTCAAGTGTATATGTAACAATATAGCTGAAAAAATAAACAAAATGTAATACAAAGGTACTTTAGAGGACGGGTGGTGGATGGGCCAATAAAACAAAACAATTATTATTATACATTTTTTTAAAGATGTCTCTTCCATCTCTTTGTCTTTGGGCTAGGTTTAAGGCATATCCGTGAGCTGTGGAGACCATACAGTTCTTATTAAAGAACTTAAGGTGAGTTACAAGATAACAAAGGCATATTTGTCTTTCAATTCTGTTATAATAGTCCTCCTGAAGCTACCGCATAACAACCTTGTCTAACTATGTAGTACAAAAACAGAACTATAGCATTCTAGTAAAGTGGATGGGGTATATACAGTAAGTGTACAACAACAATGGAACCATATTTTTTGTGACCTATATCCCGTCGAAAACCTTGAATAACAAAGCTGTGTTCCAGTTCCACAATGTATCCTGTGAAAGTGTGTTATAGCACTGTCTCTGCCTTTCATCTGTGAGTTACTCCTACACACTGTCTTCTTTGTCCACAGCTGCTCTTCCCACTCGCCGGTGAGAGCAGATGCAGGCTCACTTTCTGGGTAACATCACCATTGAATTGTTTTGAAGATGTGATAACAATAGCGGGGGATTCGATGAAATGGGATGGAAATGGTAGCGTGAAAAAGAGACCTTCCACTTCACTGTGCTGCTCGGGTTACCAACTGAGCAGGGGCTCCGATTTCTCCCAGTCAGATACAGCTCACATTGCAACCAAACCATTTTATTCCTCCAATAGTGACATTAATGCCTCTTTAATATGCTTCTGTCTTCCCCCAAAAAGCTGTTTGAGTAATTGATTACTACATTACTTAATGTAGCGATTAATCAATTCTCCAAAATGTCAGTCCCTGCTATGGTAGCAGGGGGAGAGAAGCCATGTGAGACATTGAATGTGATCGAGCCATAGGGGGAATTAGGAGACGATTAGGAGATGCTGTTGTTACTCTTGGCTTCTCCAAGGATTTTGTCACTGGATGTATCTCCCTGTTAATAGTTGGCAGTGGGCGGTCAGGGGATGTTAAATCAGCTGGCTAAGGGGTTTTATATTGTGATATCTTTAAATAATGTGTTCACAAATTAGAGAATGAGGTAATGTGAGGTGAGGTAATCCACTTACTATGATTAAATGGGACACTGCTTTTCCACCACAGTGGACTAGTCAAATTCTGATTCAACATCCACCACAGCCATTGTTTTCTTCAATGTGATATTGCACATCTGATGCAATTCTTCCAAATGAGAACTACTGAACAAATTCCAGTGCAACTACTGAGTAGTATGTAGAACTGAAAATATACTCTGCGTAGATGTCCTGTGGTAGAAGAGGCACCTGCTCCTCAAAGGCCAGCTATAATCACTCTCATCGCCCCCCCGCTGACACACTAACCTGGTGTTACTTAGGAAAGCAGATCTGCCTCCGAGATCCTCAAACACTTTTTCATGGCCCACCGCGTTACCTTCCTAAATCAGGCCAGATGTGACGTTCCTGCTCCGCCACCCTGTTTTCCCTTCTCTTCTCCATCTCATTCCCACCTGCTAGCTGACCCGGAGACCCAGCGCTTTCATTGGTTCTGCCTCTCCTGAAGTAAAGGCCTGTTCTTTGGCGCACCGCAATCCTTCTTTCTCTGGCATGCCACTGTCTGGAGGGTCGGCTCTGCAGTGAAGTGCATGTAGAAAAGCACTGGCATCTTCCCTCTGTCACAGCCCCCATCTCCTTTGTTTCATCCATCAACGTCTTAATCCGAATCCCCATGTCCATGACCTTGAGTGACCAACCGCCCATGTAGATGGCTGAGAACCAGGGTTTCTAATATATAGGCTACATACAGGCTCATACAGGATCCTTCCTTTACCAGTCACTCACAGCCATACTGAACCTTATGCAGACAACCTTCATGAATACTGTACTCATACTTAATCTTGGATAAACATAATGTAATCATATATGTTTTAGTGTATTGTAAGGATTGCTTTATCCATGCAAACTATTGCTGTTCTTGCACAGCCTTGGGTTGAATAGAACCCTTTTGTCTTGAGAACACATTGGATTTAAGTGAAAAACCAAAGGAATGTCATTGTTGGATGATGAACCCTGTTGGCTAGCGCTGACCGGCTGAAAGATTTTAGATTTAATTGGATTGGTTGGCCATTCCATCCCATGCTGACGGACATGTCCGTATCCCAGGAGCGCCCCGGCGTCTGTCTCCTCTGAACAGACCCCAGTAAATAATCTCTTTACCCTAAACGCTTTACTGTTAATTGTGTTTCTTTTTTTCTGGGGATAATTAAGACAGCGCCTTTGCGCTTCGCTTTGGAACGCAGATTCCACAAGGGCTGAGGCAGGTGCCTCTTACTAAGAGACACTTACTGACAAGAGCTGTCAATCAAACCTAAAGAGCTCTCCATTTCCTTCAGCTCTCTGAAGCCCTATTCCCTTTAGTCAGTTTATTCCAAACACAATTTTAAAGAGCCAGGGATTAGGCAGGTAGCAAGCGGAGCCAGACTGTCAGAGGGAATCGTTGCTCCCCAGCCTAGAGCCTAGTCTGCCCTGCCTCACTCCATCCATAGGCTACTGGGATGGAGGACAGCTTTCCCTCACAGATGATAAGTGCTCGTGCATACGAGACCTGCAATGGTATTATCATCATGAAAATTATTATGGCTACAGACAAATTTAGTTAGGAATTTACATAGGCTTTCAAAAACGTGGATGCTTTGTCCCTGCATCATTATGACGCCGATTTCGGTTTCATTCCCATTGCCTACATCCCTTACATCCATCCCTGTTTGCTAGTCCTTTGTGTAAACAATGGTCAAAGGGATGCATTTGATGCACTTCTCTCTGAAAAGAAATATAAAGGCCTATGTCTCTGTCTGCGTTCTAATATTCCTTTTTCATGCCGAACATTAGCAGGGAGAGAATGAAGCATGCTAATGGAACAATACAGAGTCTTTGAGGAACATAGAAGGAGACGCCTATTGTTAAGTCTTATACCTGACCTGGAGGGCATTGTCAAGCAGTGCAGAAACAGGCCGGCATAAAGAAGAGCATAGTAAAATAACCCAATCAAAGACTATCCACAGTGCGTGGTGCTGGTGCCCATTCTATGTGTTCAGAATGTGTCCTGATCTGGGAGACAGGCCACAGAGAGGCGCCAGCAGCTATTCACGCAGGAGTCGCCGCAGCAGAGCGGGAAAGCAGGTCACAGAGTCACGGCTACTAAGAGCAGCCGTGCTATAGAGTGCCACTGACAGGCTGGGCCAAGGCTGGGGCAGCAGCTGGGTGGGTGGGTGGCTGAGTGAGGAGCAGAGTTTTCATGTATTTTTGCCCGCTCTCAAAAATAGAGGGAGGATTAATACTACTTGTCTGGATGAGAGAAAAGATAATACATTGCTCTGAGCTCAAATTAGTTAGCTAGTGTACAGTGCAGTGCATTGTTTGATGAAAGAATGTGTTTATACTGTAATACTATATTCAATCATGTTTGGTGCTGCACTATTTTGTAGAAATATTATATTTTGAGCATTGTAACAACAAAAATGGATCAGTTAAGTTTCTAATCTTTATATTTGAAATATGTGCTGTCACGTTTTGTAAGTGTGTAAAATGCATTGAAAGACAGAGTGAATCTAAGCTTCTCCCAGCAGCCTCGCTGCTCGTCACACAAAGACAGGAAATGGACAGGCACTTTGAGGGAATTCAATTCACTTGTCGTCCACTGTGAAAAAGATTGAATCAATAAGACATTTGAGGTGATTTAATGGTGTTAACATACCCACAGCACTGCACAATGACTTAAGCAAAACCGGCTTTAAGGATTATTGAGTTCAGTGTAAAATCAGTCACTTCTCTTAAGTCTCCCAGTCCATTTCACTGAGAGCAATATATGGCATTAACTGTACATTTGAAGGTGATATTTGCTGTGAACAGTCTGGTGATGGATTCTGAAACAGATAGAATTATAACCACAGCTATATAATTCACTGTCGTTTTTTAGTTGTGCTTTGAAAATTATGAAAGCAGGGTAGCTAAATTATATTTTTCATAAACCTCAGAATCCTGTCAAGGTAAATGTGTTGTACCACTGATCTACAAATACAAGCAAAAAGACCTAAAGAACAAATTATACAGCTAATAAGTATACTATTTCATAATATTTTTCACATTGACTATCCTCTAAATAAGTGGGTGTACAGCATGCTGTGGTATGTTAGTACAGTGATACTGTCTGTCTGTCTGTCTGTTACTGCTGTCTTAAACAGCTGAATAAAGTCAGAGAGTTGACCACTAAAGTCTTGCTACAGCTCACCAGCTGAGATGTGAGGAGCGTAGGTGGTCCAAGACTTCCTCACAACCACTGCATGAACCACCGTGGGAGGATCGTGGATCTAGAAACACGCGTTTGCCTTTTTTCCCAAACTACAACAACATCCTACTCCTCTTGCCTCATGTACATGTCCTCTCTCTGTGTGCATTATGACCTTGATGAGCTGACCACATCCTTGGAACACTTCACAAGATAAATAATTTAACTCTCAATAGCCCTTGATGGACATAAATTGCTCTTCCAGCTGCCTCTTCATCTCCTTTGTTCGCAAAACGACAAATGTGGCTTCAGAAAACCCTCACTATAGAAAACACATTTCACTCTAATATCATAGCGGATAAGGAGGTGAAGATGATTAGTGATATTACAGGTGTATGTTGTACAAATAGTGATAAAGGAAGCATCAAAAGAGGTACGTGATCTTAAAAATAATGTTTTATCTTACCAGCTGACTGATGAAACTGACATCAGGTATCTGTCACCACCTAACTTGCCTCCTCAGTAATCTGACAGTAGACAGGCAAAGGTTTGTGGTTGTGATGAGTATTGTGGTTTGAGCTATAGGTGGCAGTATGATACCACAAAAAGCAATTGCAGCAGACCCAGCAGTGCTGAGAATCCAGCTCTAGTCAGAAGCAGGTCTGAGACTGCACTCCGGATTTAATTAGACAGAAACCAATACTTACATGTTCATTTCTCAGCTGCCTCCCATCCAGTCTGATCGGATGGGAGTCATCGGTAAGTTTTATCTGCAACCACAAAAAAATAACCACTTTCATTGCAAAAAGCCACATGTTAAGACCTTGTTTCACACCTCCTACGAGTAATCATTATAGCAGGTAGCGCTGTCAAAATCATAGTAGAACTGTGAAAATCCTGAATTGAGAGTACTGAGACAATTACATTGAACAAAGAATCCAGTTGGAAAAATGCCTCAGGTAAGCCTTTGCCTTATGCCCATGTCTTAAACCCTTGAATCTGAAATAATATAGTACCATATCCAACTTCTAGTCACCTGCTGTTCCAAATACTATATGGCTGTGAATGTCCTAAACAGAGGACAATGATGTGAAGAATAGATTGAATGATACTGAAATTGGCTAGATCTTTGCTAACCCTTTCGCCCCAAGAAAGCCATACGGCTTAAGGCTGACAAGTTAACTCTTGAATGAAGATTGTATCTGAGATGATAATGGAACTAGTGATGGACTACGCACCACAATCTGAGTAAAATGTTAACTATGCAGCTGGTAGTAGTAGGATTGAGGGAAAAAAGGCATTGGTCTGAGAAATGCAGTGCGGAAGAAGAGAGGAAGCAGGATCTGATTGTGTGAGAGAGGGTAAAATAGTGAGGAGTTGGAAGTCAAACGGTTTGTGGGTCTGAACCTTGGCTTACCACTAACCCACACATCCGTATTAAAGGCATACTAAGGCAATTGCACGAAAATTAAAAGTATCCATCTAAAGCACTGTTAATGAACCCAGACGTTAGGCGTGCATACAACAGCGCCTGCCTTTAGACAGGTGCGCCATGCATAGTCCAGTTGGCAGAGTGCCAGAGCGAGGGTCTAAGGCAGAGTTACTAACAGTAGGATAGGGCCTTTATTATGTTAGGACGGAGGGAGGAGCCCATCAGACAGGGTAGAGATATGGGCTTTCCTTTCCAGATTAATTAAAGAAAGGATCAATTAACAGTGATGAAAACCACAGCGGCATACTGACTAGCTGATAGTCCAATCAAGCCTTGAAATGCAGAGCAGTTGGCATGTTTTATCGCTCCAAACTTAATTGCAATTTTCCAGAGAGAATGATGCGATCAAAATGACGGGGTGTAATTAGCATCATATGAATAAAGTATTTACACCGTCTTGCACCAAACAGTTGCGTTTGTTCATCTGTGGTTTCTGGATGAAGTGTGTCCAGCTCCACTCCATATGCATGCAGGAGGAAATATTATGCTGTGCAAACAGAGGCTCTTCATTTAGCAATTTATTCACCTCCTCCTCTCTCTTTATGCTCACCTTTATCATGGAAATTCTGAACAGAGCTGTGCTATTACGGACATCAGCATTAGCTTTTGCTGAGTCGCAAAATGTCTTAGCCGAGGACAATTTGTCCCTCACTAGCCAATCATACCAGATGCATGTGGTTATACAATATGGATAATACATTTAGATTCATAATCCTCACTACACTACTTAACAATAGATATTTGGGAAATTATGACCTTGCAATAGTCAAAAAGATGAAACCGATTTTAACTGGACTGGTTTAACGTGCGTGGGAGGAAAGATTAAACTTTGCTATCTAAGTATAAAAAACTGCCTCACATATGATATGATTTACAATTAAATGTATTTATTTATTTTATAAACCCAAAGAATATCAAATAGTAAAGATGGGCTTTGCAAAGTAACCATGACCTTTGACCCCAGCAAACTGAGGTTGTGTTCTAGTTCCTCAGAGACCATGGCCCCCATTCTGCGGTACATCCACAGTAACATTTGATCAACGTAGGCACTGTCTGACCCTGCTCTCCAAATGAGCCTAATTATACTACCTCACAGCCAAGCTTCACTGTACAGATAGAACTAGTAGGGTAATGCGGCATCTACGGATTAATTCAGTTATTATAACAATATTAGCTAAGATTAAACACACACACATTGCTCATTACCTTGGGAACACAGCCCACCAAAAGCTAATTTCCTGTTGAGGAAGACTGAGTAACCCCGATTGACCCCCAGATATTCCCATTACCATGGCCTAACGTTGAAGAGGAGAGCAGACTTATTGAGCTAGCTACCTCAGCCTCAGCTGGAGCTGCAGCCATCACAGCCAACCACTGATTCACGAGCCAAACAAACCTCTTTTAATTATCATGTATTTATTTCCCTAACAAATCATGTAAATCAACAAGGTTATGGGAAACATTTAGACATTAAAATGTATATCAAGTCTGATTCAAAGTAATGGTGCCTTCTGCTTAGTGGGAAGAGTCTTTGACAGATGGAAGAAAACATGTTTAGGTCAAAATTTTGAAGTCGGTTCCTTATTGGATGAGTACGATCATCTGGGGCTTTGTCACAAACCTGTTTTTATTAATATTGGTTTTCAAAGAAACATCAAAATGGTCGACTGACTTTGGAGTATGTGACTAATTTATCTATTCCCTTCCTTCTTAAAAGCTGTCCTAGTGGAATGCTATCCACCTGTCCTTATACAAAGATAGTTTCCTTTCCACACTGTACATATCCAGCCATTATGTGGTGGGCTGTCTGTAAGGCTCTCTCTCCCCACCACAAAGATGCTTAGATATCTCCATGTCGATAATGCAGATGGGTGGAGGAGCAGCCTAAAGTGAGTCTGTCATAGTAATTATGGAGGACGGTCAGGTCTTAAGCTAGCTCAGAGGTGCACTGATCTATATACTGGATGGATGTAAAGAGTCTCTGAGCGCTGGAATATTGAAAATACATTCAGTACTTTATCTACCTAAAAGCACTGGCTGAGTGGCTGTGGAAAACCACATGCATGTCATGAAAAAAATGTATTACAGACACACTATCAGTGTGTCCAATGGTCAAATTTAGTTGCCATAGTTGGTTTATGTAAGAACTGGAATAAAGGCTAACAACTCAGTGGTTAATAAGGCAAATGTATTGTTACGGGATTGTCATTCATTCGAGGCTATGTTAGCTGACAATCCAGTGAGTTCTTGACAGGGAGAAGATGTGAAAGCTGCAGCCAATATCCATCAGCACTGTTATGAAGCAGCCAGACTTATTTTCTTTTCTCATTTCCGTGCCTCTGTTGACAGATGTCACAGCAGAATAACGCTTGCTAAAAATACAACACATATTATAGTGAAATGTATAAATAGCACTTGTCACTTATGACTTATGAGTTATGAATGTGAGGGAAGAATAAGACTTGGTTGAAATCCTCTGAGTTCTAGTTTAAATGGTATACAAATGTCTAACTATGTCACTGCCAATAATCTTTAGTAATGGACTTGACAGGTAGGGAGGTGATATCCCAACACAGTCCATTATCTACAGTTTGTGAGTTAACTGACACAGACAGTTGGACTCAATGAAACAGGAGTCAGGCAGCAGTAATTCTAATGTGTTTGTGCATGGACTTCTCCGATGAAGCGGAGCCAGTTCAGAGTCATTTGGTTCAAAATGGTAACATAATGCAATAATGTTTTGGAGGCAGTTGTTTTGATTGGGAAGGGATACCCACTAAAACCGCAGTTACAAAGTGAGAACATAATATTAGTGTCCATCATTCGAGGTAGCTAACAGGGTCTCAGTTTCAGCTTTTCGGAAATCAAATTAGTCCACCAGACATCCAATTTGCGTTTTTGTTTAGTCAAATGTACCGCTGCTGCTTTGACTGCTGTAGGGCAGAAAGAGAGCGAGAAGCAATTCAATCCCATATCCATTCTCCAGATTATTACAAAGTGGTGATCAGGCAGACATCAGGATCACATAAGGAGAGATGCTCTATAAAGTCTGATGTAAATAATATATTCTAATTTAATTTCCTCATCAAAAATCTTTGTTTAAGGTCAATAGAGGATGGTTTCCCAATGGTGAATGGGATTGTGAAGCCACTAGGCCGTGTCTAGACTTGACAGTTCATGCGGCTTTAGTATTCTGATGATGGAGTTCTAATCATGGAATTCCAAAAAACGTCATGTGTCTACACTTACATTTAAAAAATGTCTACCATGTCCACCTTGTGTCCGGATTCTCTTTTCCTGTGCTATATTCAAATGCCAGTGTGCATTCTGCAAACAGTGGAATAGGCTAAATCTGATAATAACACAACAACAACTTGATTAGCTCTCTACTTTTGCTAGCTAGCCCACTAACTCCCGTAGCTAGCCAGGAAGCAAAGTTAAAGGGCTTGCAAACGGGTTACCATAACTAACTCTATTTTTCGAAATATTAGTTAGCTGGCTAGCATTTATGAGGCCAGCCAACATGTTTCTCACACGCTAGGAACGTATTTCCTCAAACGTTATAATGAAAAGATGTCTCTCGCTCCCAAAACACACGTTTTCTAGAGACTTGTGGGCGGAGTGCTGATGACGTCGCCCACAGTATGCACTTTCGGTAGCTTGATTGCTTCCAGAAATCCGCACACAATTTGTCCCTGACAACCTCCTGAAGTGGTCAGCCAGATCCGAACACAATCTGACCACAATAGACCTGTCTTTTCAATGCGATCTTCGTATTCTGATGGCAGAAGTCACATGTACTGTAAGTGTCAAGTGTAGACACAGCCTAAGGTGAACACCTAGTTGCTCCACAGTTAAATCATATCAAATGGGCTATTGACAGCATCCTGTCAATGACTGATCCCTTGGAGGGTAGGCTATTTGCACACTGACTGATTGACTGTTTCTTAATAGACACATAATTGGTTTCAAAGACCTTCCAATGGAGTGTCATTTGCCAGAGCATTTGTGATAATTCACAGCCTGTCTAATTTCCTGTTGGACACAATCCCAAAGTAAAAGCTATGATGAGAAATACGAACGCCCGGCGAGTGTTATATTGGCTAGAGAAAATACATTTTTAGCTCCACAAAATATCTTAATTGTGATTGAAGTAACCACTTCCTCGACAAATGCATGCCTGTATCTATCAACGTTTTGAACATAAACAAAACACATTCAATAAGTTAGCAATTACAGAGGAGGTGGTTGGGTTGGGTACCTATACGTGGAAAAGACAAATGTGGGGAGTGCAATTTTCTGCATCTTGAACTATAACCCCCAGTAACATTATTCATGAGCAGTAATATTACAAGCTGTTTTCCTTCATTCCAGGCCTTGGACAATGTTGATGGATAGTCATTTTCACATGGCGGTTTTGTTTGCTTTATTTATCTGCTCTCCTGTCTGACATATTGCACATGCACCCATCATCGCCTCCATCAGCGAAAGAGAGAGAGCACTTGCAGGAGGCTGTAGTAATAATAGCAGAGACATTTAAAGAAGAAGGGTAAAAAAAAAACGCCTCCATGATCCACAAGCATTTCATAAAGGCTCTGCTTTTCAAACCAGCTGCTCCAAGGATTTTTTAACATCTATTAACGCAGAATTACTCCAATTACAAGCCTTCTTTGCACCAAGGCACCCTTCCGCTGCCTGCGCGAGATGGTGCACACCTCTGGGAACCAATCACAGCCCTCCCAGCCACCGGCAGCAGATGTAAGCAATTTACTTGTGATTTCTTCATATTCAGTGAGACGAGCTCCTGATGACCCCCCGACCCTGGAGCCTGCAGGATTCTAACCCTATCAAATTAAAGCTCTCTGCTCACTTATTCCCCAGCGCTCCTCCGGTGCTAAGCAGCCATCTCGCTGCATAGCAACGCCAGTCGGGCGTGCTCACTCATACGCCCTGCCTCATCAGCCGCTATTAGAGAAAATATACAGTGCTCTAATTGGATGAGATTCAGCTAAGGAAGTGCAGTTAAAGGTCATTTGCCACCGTGTGTCTCCTGCTCTTCAGAATAATTTCTATGTCCTCCGTCTTTGGGAGCTGTTAAACAATAGGGCCAAGTTACAATCCTTTTCCTCTCCTCCTGACAGAGGGTGGCAGCGGCCGTGATGAAAGGAGTGTCCTAGGAATCATGTCAACAACATGGTGAGGCCCTGACTGTTGGTGCTCTGTGCCGACTGCAGATGTCCTCCTCTGTACTGCTCAGTGTCCTGGAGCCGGCAGCCACAACCTTGCCGTTAGCCAATTTCATACGTTTTTGCAAACGTTTGTCTCCTATTCTAATCTGCAGTCCTTTTTTATTTATTTTTTATCTTTCGTCACATTGTCAATTTCCATAGGATGCACTTTGGTGTATTTTCACACACAGGTTCTAAACCACAGGATTATAGGCTTGGCTTCTAGGAACTACATGCTAACAAGATGCTACCAAATACCAACTTTATGAAAAACTAATGGCTGTGTTCGCTTTCACATAGCCACCACCATGACAGGCTGAGAGACTGTTATAATAGCTAGCTAGTAGAGAGAACCTACTGGGACATTACCATTGATTTTTCTTTCCTCTTCATTCTGTTAATAGGCTATCCCTATGGTTTCAGAGATAAACATTTTCATTCTGCACTAATAAAAAATGGAAATCAATATGTTTGCAATGTGTTTTCCAGGGAAATGTGTATAGCTCATCTTTGGTCCTGTAGATACATTTCCTCAATTAGTGTGATTTCATTTTCTCTGATTATCTAAAATCGATCTTTACAAAACGTAATGGAAGCTTATCATTCATCGCTAATGTATCTAGATTTTCGTTACATGATTATCCTAAACTATGTAACAGTGAATAGCTTTGGTTAAAATGGCACAATGATTCTAACCATGATCACCACAGAATTTGCCAAAACAGTCCCTGAAGTAATTTTCAGTCATTACCTGGGTGAAATATTATCCTGATGAAAAGCTTGGTTGCTTTAGGACTCAATCAGCCTGAGTAAATGCTGCAGTTTGTGTGGACTCATCTATGAGTGGGGGGCTTTAGAAGCACCCTGTCAGCCAATTTTACAGCTGGAAGGGCAAAGGCCTTTTGAGCTCCACTGGAGAACTGAGGAGCATTCAGCGAATGAGAGGGCTGGGCCGTGCAGTCCCACGGCTTCTCCCACCTTTTGTCCTGGCTGAAAGGTCTTGCCGCCTGAAACGCTTCACTTGACGGCCCAGTGTTTGCTTTTGGAAAACCTGATTAAAGCAGGCAATACACACACACACATACACCCCCTAAGCCTATCAATGACTCCCACCACCACCCAAGATACTGTATTTGCCCTTGCGACTCGGCGCTCTGAGAGAATGCAGGCGCCCATTGATCTGTGCCTGATAAAGCCCTTGGCACGGTGTGCATGGTGCCTTATGTGCTTCATTCCGCTCAGGCGAGTCCATTTCAGAGAGCTGTGGTTGAGCTAATGTGGGCCAAGCTGCGCCAGTCACGGCCTTTGGGACTGGGCCTAAGTGCTGTGAGTCCTGACACTTTGCTCTGAAATTCTCTTGTGCGGCCAGAAGTGCAGCACTTTCACACTTCCTTTGGCATAAGAAGGAAACACTAGATAAATGACATGTGTAAGTTGAAACTTTAGCATCAGAATCAATGAAAGTTTGAAAGATCTCCCAAGTTTTATGGGGGAAAAGTAAACAACAGAGTCACATGGAACGTAGTAAAAGGTTAAACCAAACTCAGTGCTCGACAATAGTGAGGTAACACCTGTCCATCCATCTAATCTCTGTGTCTCTTTTAAAGAGTGCTTTGTGATTGCTGAGCACACACTTCGGTCTGAGACATCTGACAGATGCTATTTGAGGTCTATTGGCTTAGATCCTGCTGTCTGTCACCTTTCACCCAGAGGTGACTCTGTTGCCATTGAGCTCCATACGTTATCGGCCCTAACACAATCGAATGCACATTCAGCAAAAGAGGGTCGAAGAGGAGGCAGGCACCGAGGCAGCAACCCCTGTGACCTCTAGCACCTGAACCATGACCCTCATTTACAAGCAGGTCACATCTGCAACAACTACATTTACACAGGGTCAGCTAAGATCTCTGTCCTCTAAAAAGCTCTAAAAAGCAGAGGGATCTTAATCATATAGTGTTCCCTGAGACCTGGGACATTGGTGCACACCGGCATAATATGAGAGAACGGTCATGACCCCGGTCTACCAGGAAATACAGTGCATTATTTGGACAACCCCACACACAGACACACAGCAGTAAATCTACAAACAACTTTCATCTCAGCCTAATAGATGATGCATTGTCGCAAGCCTCTGAAGTATTAGTGTAACAGTACCTCCGTTAGTGGGAAAAATAAATAGTTTCTCAGTTTCTCACAAACTCTCCAAAACAGAGAGCCTAAAGAAAGGAAAACATTAATAAAGATGTCTAGCCTTAAAATGGAAGTAATGTTTTCATTTACCCCCCCAAATCACTGTATAAAGCATACACGTAAACATGATGAACCCAAATTAATTTATAATCACATTACTCAAACTAAACATCATTTATTTGATTTTATGAACTGGCAACATGGGCCAACATTCCTTTAAAAATAATAATAATAATAATTGTACACATATTCTTTTGGACATAGTTAAATGTCTTGAAATGTAATGGCACAGAGCAGTTCATTGTAGTTGATTGTGCCTTCTTGGCATTCAGCTGTATTGAAACAGTACCCTTATTGCTGAGACATCTCAATAAAACTGAAAAAGCTGTCTTTTTTGTTCTGACCTTCTGGCAATACTAAATGGCCCTAATAGGGGTGACATAATGTACCATTTTCTGGTTAATCAAATTTCCACGGAGCTCAAGGGCTGGCAAATCAGCACTACAGTTGAAACTTGACAGATGTTGGGTAATGTTCATCTGCTTCACATTAAATGGATATTGACTTAGTATGCCAAAGATTTAAAATGTTCATTCAAATTTTCCGTACCTCACCCTCACAGTGAAACCGATTTCTGCGTTTCTATAATATTATTTCACCTTACATATTTCAGCTGCATACTACATAGCACACACTACACCTGTAAACTGACAACTCCTCTCTCATAATACATTGATATGGAAAGTGAGGGAGAGGGAGAGAGAGAGAGAGAAAGAGAGTGAGCGAGAGAGAGAGAAAGAGAGAGAGAGGGAGAGAGAGAGTGGGAGAGAGATGGATAGAGTGAGTGGGTAGAGAGGGAGAGGCAGGGAGAGAGGGAGAGGTCACAGCGACCGCGTGATGGTCGCTGACACAGGAGTTCAGCCGGCGGTCGGGGAAGCGGTTGAAGATGAAGCAGCCACACAGGCCAGGCTCTGTGTGCAGGTGCCCCCTCGCTGCCCTGCATGCTTTCATCCCCCATCCACTCCCACATTGCCCCGCCAGCACCGCCTGCCATCCACCAATCAGGGCACAGGGGGGCGGCGGCCCAGCGGGGCCACATCAAAGCCATCTCTTGGTGAGAGGCTCAGGGCTGATGCTGGCACAACTCAGAGGAGCACAGAAGAAAGCAAGGGTGGCCAGTTAAAAAAAAGTCCAAATGGACCCTTTCTTGAAGAAGGGCACCACCAGAACAAAACATTTCATTCTCTTCACAAACCAGCATTATGCCAGCCTTACATCCCAAAACCCAAACACATTTTTCTCCATGCCTTGAGCTTGTGTGAACAAGAAGGATAATTTAATAAAGAAAATCCAATCTTCCAGTTTAGGGAACAAAGTTAGATTTGAATGAGTGCAATATGTTCCCTTTCTTTTTTTCAAATTATAATTTCATAGCTGAAATCAAAGCATTGTTGAGACTTTTCATTGGGGGCATGCAGACACTCAGAATTTCATACCCTTTCAAAACCTATTCATACATAGTATTTCCATAAAACAGAGACAACAATTATACATACTTAGTAATTGAATGTGACCTAGTATTTCAGAAAACTTCAGTTTCAAACATGTTGCTTAAAGTGTGTGGTGGGATATCCAACAGATAATTAATATAACAATAATTTTAAAAAAGAAACAAAAATTACAAAATGATTAACCTCATGCTATGAAAATCTCAAATGTTCAAGTCACTGTGAAGTTCTTGTTGATTAACAGTAATGAGCTCACACTCAGATGAAGAGGGTCAAAATTACTAAAATGTATTGTATTGTGAACAATATGTTCTATGTAAGAACTCATTACGTGACTTCCAATCAAATAGATAGAATCAATGTGCCTTGAAACTACTGAGAGAAAATCACCACCTAGGGAGTATCGAACTAGCTAAATAAATAGGAATAATGCTGAAGCTCTGTACAAAATGCATGGTTTCAGATAAAGCTAACAGCTACAGCCTACAAGCCATTGCACACTTCAACAATTAGCAAATTAATAGTTGACAAGTGCTAACAAGATCTAATATTTTCATCAAATTGTAGTTTCCTTAACATTTAGGAAAATCAAGCCCACGCTTCAAATGAGGTATCCCTGCCATTATGCCTTCATTCTCCCACAGTATAACCCTTCATGCTCTCTCCAAACAGTGTGAATTCAATATAAACACTTTCACATTGAGTAGGTCTTTCAAAATGAGAAACACTTCTACAATAGACATGAGCAGACTATACAAAAGCATGAGCTCTACAAATCAAGTGTGATAAGTCCCTCAGTGAGTATGATGCACAATCAATCGAGCTCTTGCATATTTAAAGGATAATAATGGGTTCCTATGGGAGAAGACGCGGATGCCCATGAGTGAGTGTGACTAAAGTAGGACTATGAAAGGGTTCCTCACCACACTGTAGACCACATAAGGCAGGCCATGATAAACAAAACAACAGATATCCAATTATGTGCCACAACAGGGAAATAAAGAAACATTTTGTCTGTTCAATAACAATCGTTTAAGTTCTTCCCTGCCCCAATGGTGCAGTAGCTATGTAAATTGAGCAAAACGTTACCAGAACATACAAATATCCTTGCCTGAAGAGGCCATTTTGATTTTGCTAAATGCACTCTTTTCCCAACCTTTCCCCCAATGAAAGCACACAAGCTTGTGATCAATTCTGAACACAACAACAACAACAACAACAACAACAACAAAAACAACAACAACAACAAGTGACTGTGTGCTAGGGTGAACTAGAGAAAAGGTTTCACAGACTGCACTCACGATCCACTCATGTTTTGTGTCATATGTAACCTACAAAAACTGCTAGGGAGTTTTTCCTAGCTTCTATATCTGATTTGTTTGATCTTTTGAGGTTCTAGGCTGGGTATCTGCATAGCACTTTGTGACAACTACTGATGTAAAAAATAAAAATAAAAAAGGCTTTGTAGGATATATTTGAACTTTATTGAATACATTTTCAAGCCAAGATGTTTGAATTCAAGCCCTCTCGAGTGTGCTATAAGGCAACAAAACATGACATTCACCCGGGGCTCTGTGTACATTACAGTTATGTCATATCTGGAGAGATAGAACATAGACAGCTTCCATTGTCTTTTTCACCAGGAAGTCACACTTGGATTGACTGATATATAGCCCTTGTTGATCATTAATCATGTGGTGAAGACATACACCAATTCCATCTGTCAAAGCATCACTGGAGAAGTTAAGCTTACGAGGGAGTAAAAGTAAAGCCTTATTGATGAACATATCAGAAACAGACAGGTGCTGTTGACCCTCAAGTGGAGTTGGTCCAACACTCTGCCGTTGGGCGCTGTGTAAGTGATGATATAGACATATAGCTCACCATAATGAAGACTTATTGATGACTTGTGTTGCTGTAATGATGATATTGATTGAATGTGCTGAGCTATTATTTGTATTATTGGTTTGACATGTGTCAATGTCTGTTTGCTGAGGAAAGTTATATCTGACTGGTGTCAAATAGAACTTGTATATAGGCAATTTACAACATCTTGTCAATTTTATTACATGTGTTAATAATAAAACAAAATGTAGCAGAACAACAAATCTCAGGACTTACTGTAATACTGAACGACAAAGAGCTACTCTGCAGCAAGTTGGAACATTGGAACACATGTTACTGGTCCCTGGAATCTTGTGTAAAGACATGGCTGACATTTTGGCACCATCCTCCATTCTGTTTTCGCTCTGTTCTCTGCTCTTGTGCCAGCTCATCCTGCGTGTGGTCTTTGCTGTGACTTGGCACTCTGCTACCCCTGCTCACATTACTAAAGCATCAGAGACTGATTATATCTACAGTTGAAGTCGGAAGTTTACATACAACTCATTTTTCCACCACTCCACAGATTTTCATGGCAAGTCGGTTAGGACATCTACTTTGTGCATGAGTAATTGTTCCAACAATTGTTTAGAGACAGATCATTTAACATATAATTCACTGTATCACAATTCCAGTGGGTCAGAAGTTTACATTCACTTAGTTGACTGTGCCTTTAAACATCTTGGAAAATTCCAGAAAATGATGTCATGGCTTTAGAAGCTTGTGATAGGCTAATTTACATAATTTGAGTCAATTGGGGGTGTACCTGTGGGTGTATTTCAAGGCCTACCTTCAAACTCAGTGCCCCTTTGCTCAACATCATGAGAAAATCAAAATAAATCAGCCAAGTCTGGTTCATCCTTGGGAGCAATTTCCAAATGCCTGAAGGTACCACGTTCATCTGTACAAACAATAGTACGCAAGTATAAACACCATAAAACCACGTAGCCGTCATACCGCTCAGGAAGGAGACGCGTTCTGTCTCCTAGAAATGAACATACTTTGGTGCGAAAAGCAAATCAATCCCAGAACAGCAAAGGACCTTGTGAAGATGCTGGAGGAAACTGGTGCCAAAGTATTTATATCCACAGTAAAACGAGTCCTATATTGACATAACCTGAAAGGCCACGCAGCAAGGAAGAAGCCACTGCTTCAAAACCACCATAAAAAAGCCAGACTACGGTTTGCAACTGCGCATGAAGACAAAGATCATACTTTTTGGAGTAATGTCCTCTGGTCTGATGAAACAAAAATAGCACTGTTTGGCTTGCAAGCCGAAGAACACCATCCAAACCGTGAAGCACGGGGGTGGCAGCATCATGTTGTGGGGGTGCTTTGCTGCAGGAGGGACTGGTGCACGCCACAAAATAGATGGCATCATGAGGAAGGAAAATTATGTGGATATATTGAAGGAACATCTCAAGACATCAGTCAGGAAGTTAAAGCTTGGTCGCAAATGGGTCTTCTAAATGGACAGTGACCCCAAGCATACTTCCAAAGTTGTGGCAAAATGGCTTAAGGACAACAAAGTCAAGGTATTGGTGTGGCCATCTACAAAGCCCTGACCTCAATCCTATAGAAAATATGTGGCAGAACTGAAAAAGCGTGTGAGAGCAAGGAGGCCTACAAATCTGACCCAGTTACACCAGTTCTATGAGGAGGAATGGGCCAAAATTCACCCAACTTATTGTGGGAAGTTGTGGAAGGCTACCCAAAACATTTGACCCAAGTTAAACAATTTAAAGGCAATGCTACCAAATACTAATTACATGTATGTAAACTTCTGACCCACTGGGAATGTGATGAAAGAAATAAAAGCTCTTTACTATTATTCTGACATTTCACATTCTTAAAATAAAGTGGTGATCCTAACAGACCTAAGAGAGGGAAGTTTTATTAGGATGAAATGTCAGGAATTGTAAAAAACTGCATTTAAATGTATTTGGCTAAGGTGTATGTAAACTTCAGACTTCAACTGTATCTACAGAACCTAAACAACCAACTCTGGAGGTTGGGAGGACAATCCTGACAACATGAGCTTCATGGAAAAAGTCTCATCTGAAAGAGGTGGACGTTTATCAATGTACTGTGTGACTGTCGGAGTCCATATGATGCTGTGGCAGTGGCTTTCTGCAGCGTGTGTTCGGGCTGACCTTCCCTTTCTTCCTGAGAAGAGGCCTGGTTGCCCCTGGTCTGTTCCTGCTCTGCTACCGGTCTGGGATGTGTCTGTGCTCCTGGTCTGGGATGTGTCTGTGCTCCTGGTCTGGGAGGTGTCTGTGCTCCTGGTCTGGGAGGTGTCTGTGCTCCTGGTCTGGGATGTGTCTGTGCTCATGGTCTGGGAGGTGTCTGTGCTCCTGGTCTGGGATGTGTCTGTGCTCCTGGTCTGGGATGTGTCTGTGCTCCTGGTCTGGGATGTGTCTGTGCTCCTGGTCTGGGATGTGTTTGTGCTCCTGGTCTGGGATGTGTCTGTGCTCCTGGTCTGGGATGTGTCTGTGCTCCTGGTCTGGGATGTGTCTGTGCCTGGGACCACACTCATCAGTAGCTCGGGCACCACCTATCCATCTTCCCTCATTGTGCACAGAGGTGACAGCTGGCATTCAGCGGTTTGTAAAAGGCTTTTTAAAAACACGGAGGGCCTCCATCCTCGGTTACATTAAAGTAATTAGCTGCCAAGCTAGTAGAAAGCACCCCCCACCAAGTGCCAGCAAGACTGCGGATTGAAGTCGACATCCTGTTTGACACATCTGGGCAAGGGAGAGTAATGAAAACAGCTGCTTCTGTCCATATGGCATCCAAAGGCTGGCAGCACGGCAGTGTGCCGTGCCAACCTTAGGCAAATTATCCATCATTAATCCGGGGATCTGACCAGCATACGAGTCGATGCTAATCAAAACATCTGGGGGTGGTGGTAGAAAAAGAGGGGGAGGGCTCACTTGAAAGGACCATATTTTGCAAGTAGAGGGGATGCAAGGCGACTGTTCAACAAAGGGGCTGGCTAAATTAAAGGTGTGAGATCTGATGCAACCACACAAAGCCTGAAGACATGAATTTGCTCATGGAACAATATCTGATAGAAGGCAGTTGTCAAAAACAATGGGCCTCATAACAAAAATTATATCCTCAATCCATTATTTTACGGGTCTCTCCCACAATATAATAACTGTATACTGTATCTTTCTCTGTGAATAGCAATACACCATTTCCCAGTTGCCACTCACAGTTTAAATGATTAACCATGGGAACACAGCATTCGATTTTTTAAATGCTGTCAGCTTTTGAAATCCATGCACGATAAACATTTACTTTGAAAATCAATGCTCAGATACAATTTGATTAGCTGCAAATTGCTCTCACATTTGTTTCTGCGTTTGTCTATTGTGTGTCCTTTTCACTCATAGGCTGGCCTGTTCAAACCCGGCCTTCATATTCCCTCAGAAAGTCAGTGACATTAAAATGTCCTTTGATGTGCCTTCGCCAAGCAGGGAGTATTAACAGTAATAGTGATTCTGTCACTTAACTCTTTTCCGGCGATCAATAGCTCTTAAATGCTACAGTGGGACAATTAAAAATAAATAGTAGGTTGCTCCAGTCTAAATCAGATTATACATAGCTGCCTAGCTGGCTCTCAAAAGCACAGTATGGCTTCATCACCAGTCATCCTCACAGCATCCTGGTTCAGGAGTGATGCATGCATATGTGAGGCTGAATTTAAAATACATAGCTGTTATTCCTCTCTCCAGCCTCCACAGCCTCTTGCTTCAATCTACCCTACAAACAAAATGATATATTAAAACAACTGAAATAAATAAATAAATAAATAAATAAAGATCTCAACCTAAAATGTAAACACTGAATTAACCACAATATTAGACATTTAAAGAATACTTTGATTTCCGTGGTCTTTTGGGAAGCCTGTCTGTCTGACATGGCAGTGAGGTCGCAGGTTATCCAAAACCCCCTTGTGGCCGCTGCTGTAATGCCAACGCTGGTAATAATACAGATGTAACTGGAGGCAGAGCATGATGGTAGCCCTGGCTGACAGACATGACCAAACCCAACACAATTAGCCGGTGACAGCAGGTGCTGCCTGACTCCGCCGCGTTAACACATCTCAGGTTTCCCTGTAATGGTCACAAAGTGATCCTAACTTTCAATTAGCACATCCCCTGCCTCCACACACAGCCCCAGCCAGCCACTCATTTCCGCATCCCAGCCATTAGGCGTGTGGGCAGGAGTGCTTTGGTGCTTGGCACACACCACCCATCTCCATGCAGGCTGACTGAGAGAGAGTGAGATAAGCATTTCTTATTGCCACAAGGAGACTTCAACAGACACACACACACACACAGTTGTGCACACACACACCCTCCAGAGTTTCACACCACCGACTCGACTCGTTTGCCACACCATTGTTTAAAACAATATCTATCAGAGTCCGTTTCTGTCTAGCCAGAGAAGTACTGATGTTAGCGATCCAGGCTAAATCAGGATAAATGGGAAGAGAAACCCTCCTGGAATGAAGAAGGAGGAGGTGGCACTGTAGAGTGGAAACACACACACACTCGCACGCGCACACACACACACACACTGTACACTCTCGCACACAGGAGAGGTTGATCTTCATTCAATACCCTACCATCCATCATGTTGTGACTCCCCAACAACAGTTCTACAGCTGTCTTCAGAGCAGCTTTCTGATACCAAGGGAATTACAGGCCACAAAGGAGTTCACAGATAAGGAGCCCTGCTGTACACTACAGCTATGTCTTTTAACCTGCACTCCTCCTCTGTCCATCAGACCAGGATGAGCTACTGTTAAGGCCTGTCAATGGAGTCTATTGACCTTTAATGATTCACTGACTGCCTGTACATGAGACAACAGCCAGGGCAGGGGATGAAGGGACAGCCTCACCATCCATATGGACGATCACGTTCTCATCTCGGTCATCCAAGCCACGCATGCAGAAGTAATACAAAACCCACATGAACAAATACTATAGTATAATATGGTATTAATACTGTAGTGTTCCTATATTTATACAGTATACTATAGTATTCACTTTAGTGTTGTCGCAGCCTCTATTGTATTACTCCCTGAAGTATTTACTGTAGTGTTTGAATGGTATGCATAATCATCTGCAATGGGATTTCTGTGTTGAAATAATATCACTACACCACCAATAGATTTAAACGGCTGAATAATGGTAAACTACAATGACAGTCATGCAATAAGTCCTCAGCCAATCCCTTATATAATCAGAATCCCTCATATAATCATTGGTAATGTGAGCCGAAACTTTAGTTGTGCATTCATACATGTCCATTAACAAAACAGTGTAGGTCTACAACATAATGCAAGCCGTTGGGCATTGCAAAAAGCACTTATTATATATGTAGACGAGGAACAGTACGAATGATGCAAAACATATATTTATATTCATAACACATTTTATATTAGTAAAATATTTTACAGCTATTCTAGGAAAAGTTTGTGCATACCCCTAGTAGCATCAACGTTCGGACTATAACCTTCATATCATGTGGATGACGAACAGGCCTCAAGCGATTACATGTTGATTTTGATGTTTTCCTTTAGGTACTGAGGCCTAGATTCAATCAGATCAGATCAAGTGTTAACCTGCGATAGCCGACACCTGCATAGCTGATGTTTCGGTGGTGTTGGCTCAAATCCCCAAGCCGACAACGTAAAAAATATGCCGATGTGCCCTTGAGCATGGCACTCAACCCTAAGGCGTAGATCAGCGTAGATCACATCTCACTTTCCAGTGTTTGAACCTGTAAACAAGGTTGCATGGGATTTATCTTCATGTGACTCCCTGCAGCCAATGGCAATGTCCGCTTTAGGTATTATGCCGGGAGCGGCATGTGGATTTGACACCTCTAACGCAGTTCCACCTCCGCCCTGTTTTCCCATGTTCGGTTGCTTTGTATGTAACAGTAGAATCATGGTGTATAACACTGTGAACGAAGCCTGCCCTCAGGGGAACCGAACCCAGTTGCACATGTTTTCCAGACTATATCACCGTCCTAACCTTGTTTGAGGGGCAATGAAGGTTGTTGTGCGTGCCCTTATCTTCCTGGGAGCTGGATCAAAAATGACAGGTCCCTCCAGAGCCAAGATAAACATGTGCTTTAATGGAAGTTGTGTGTAATTTGCTCTTTGCCATCTTAACTGTAGTTATTACTGTTTTAAATGGATACATCTGTCTGTGTGAAGTCTTTCATTACCTCTACTCATTACCAGCGCATCACAGGGCTCCCCGTGGACACGCCTCTTACGTGCTCCATACGCCGAAATGCACTTTAACGTTCCAGAATTTGAAGCTTGTCTCAAAACAGATTTGTCTGAAGCAATTAAAAAAATGTCACTACACAAACAGCCAGTGCAACACAAACCTTGTGGTTTCCATTCCTTATTTTGTCTCTGTCTGGAAAACCATTGCAGCATCACTGTGTCACATTCATAAAGCATATTTAGCTGCAAGCATATATCAGGCATGACGCTAAAAACGATGGAGCGTCGCTTTTAATACTAACATTCCTTTCACAATTCCACTGGCTATAATGCAGTGGTGTGTTTATGTATTAGGCCAAAGTTCCCTAATCAGGGTGTTAAACATACAGTTACCTATGCTCTCCAAGATCACAATATTTGCATTTAAATGATGTTCATATTTACCATGCAGTTAGAATACAGTGTAATCCACAAGGTTCAATGGTTCTGTAAAATGTGTATAGGCTGTGGGCTCTGCCCTGGTCACTTCCTAGCCACACCCATAGTCACTTACTGGGGCGTGTTCAGCAGGACACAGTGCAATAGGCTTTAATACTATGTATTAAACAAAACAACGAACTAAAATGACACAAAACAAACAGACTAACGAACGTCACGTTCACAACAACACACCAAATGAACGGACGTAAAAAGCACACTTACTTCACCGTGACTGCGACATACATCGATAACAACCCACACCAGAGTGAAGGACAGACTCAACATATATGAGATCCCTAATTAGAGACAAAGGGTAGCAGCTGCCTCTAATTAGGGATCCACCCAAAACCCACAAAGAAACAGAAAAGAACGACACTGTCAGACTCTGACCATACCTACATAGAGAAGCCTATTGCTTCTCTATGGCCAGAGCCTGACAGTACCCCCCCCCCAAGGCGCGGACTCCCGGATGCCAAAAAATACCCCACACAAAACAAGGGGGGGTTAATAGGGAGGGAAACCTAGTCCTTTGGGGGCGGCTCTGGCTCCGGCGACGTGGACAGTTTTTTCCCATGGCCCCTCCTTATAGCTGGGCCCGGACTGGGTACCGGTGGGGCCAACGGCTCCGGCCATGGAGCGGGGAAAACGCCCGGGCCCATACTGGGCACCGGTGGGGCAAACGGTTCCGGCCATGGAGCGGGGAAAACAACCGGGCCCGGACTGGGCACCGGTGGGGTAAACTGCTCCGGCCATGGAGCTGAGAAAACAACCAGGCCCGGACTGGGCACCGGTGGGGCGGACTGCTCAGGCTCTGAAGCGGAGCAGACGGCTGGACCCGGATTGGGTACCGGTGGAGCGGACTGCTCTGGCTCAGGAGCGGAACAGACGGCTGAACCCGGAATGGGTACCGGTGGAGCGGACTGCTCTGGCACTGAGGCGGAGCAGACGGCTGGACCCGGATTGGGTACCGGTGGAGCGGACTGCTCTGGCACTGAGGCGGAGCAGACGGCTGGACCCGGATTGGGTACCGGTGGAGCGGACTGCTCTGGCACTGAGGCGGAGCAGACGGCTGGACCCGGATTGGGTACCGGTGGAGCGGACTGCTCTGGCACTGAGGCGGAGCAGACGGCTGGACCCGGATTGGGTACCGGTGGAGCGGACTGCTCTGGCACTGAGGCGGAGCAGACGGCTGGACCCGGACTGGGTACCGGTGGGGCGGACTGCTCTGGCACTGAGGCGGAGCAGACGGCTGGACCCGGCTTGGGTACCGGTGGGGCGGACTGCTCTGGCACTGAGGCGGAGCAGACGGCTGGACCCGGATTGGGTACCGGTGGAGCGGACTGCTCTGGCACTGAGGCGGAGCAGACGGCTGGACCCGGACTGGGTACCGGTGGGGCGGACTGCTCTGGCACTGAGGCGGAGCAGACGGCTGGACCCGGCTTGGGTACCGGTGGGGCGGACTGCTCTGGAAATGAGGCGGAGCAGACGGCTGGACCCGGATTGGGTACCGGTGGAGCGGACTGCTCTGGCACTGAGGCGGAGTAGACGGCTGGACCCGGATTGGGTACCGGTGGAGCGGACTGCTCAGGCACTGAAGCGGAGCAGACGGCTGGACCCGGATTGGGTACCGGTGGAGCGGACTGCTCTGGCACTGAGGCGGAGCAGACGGCTGGACCCGGATTGTGGGCCTTCGCTGGAGGCTCAGGGCTGCTGGCCTTCGCTGGAGGCTCAGGGCTGCTGGCCTTCGCTGGAGGTGTCGGGCTGCTGGCCTTCGCTGGAGGTGGCGGGCTGCTGGCCTTCGCTGGAGGTGGCGGGCTGCTGGCCTTCGCTGGAGGTGGCGGGCTGCTGACCTTCGCTGGAGGTGGCGGGCTGCTGACCTTCGCTGGAGGTGGCGGGCTGCTGACCTTCGCTGGAGGCGCTCGTCTGTCCATTAGCTTCAGCACTAGTACCCGTCGGCGCTCAAAGTCCCTCTCCTCCTCTATCTCCCGGAGGAGTGGGTCCTACTGAGCCTCCAGCGGAAGCGCAACCCAGGCTCTCCACCACCTCGTCTGCTCCTCCTCCGGGTATTTATAGAACCCCTCGGGCTTCTCCCGATCCTGATCTGTGGGCAGACGAAGTGATGGGAGATTCCCCGTCTTCAGCCTCTCCGGGCTCTGGCTGCGCACCGATGGTGTCGTGCTCGCAGCCACAACGGACCTTTGCTGTTCCATCCTCCTCAATTGAGCCAAAACCACAACGGACCTTTGCTGTTCCATCCTCCTCAATTGTGCCAAAACCCTCCCACGGTCCTCAGGACTCACCCTAGGCCACGTCGGAACTGGTACTGGCGTTAACTCCTCTTTGTCCGTCTCTCCCCAGTCGCGCTGCTTGGTCTCGCAGTGGTGGGTTGTTCTGTCACGAATGTGTGTGGGGAGAGACCAAGACGCAGCGCAGGGATCGTAGTTCGACATTTCTTATTTTATTAATACTATGTATTAAACAAAACAACGAACTAAAATGACACAAAACAAACAGACTAACGAACGTCACGTTCACAACAACACACCAAATGAACGGACGTAAAAAACACACTTACTTCACCGTGACTGCGACATACATCGATAACAACCCACACCAGAGTGAAGGACAGACTCAACATATATGGGATCCCTAATTAGAGACAAAGGGTAGCAGCTGCCTCTAATTAGGGATCCACCCAAAACCCACAAAGAAACAGAAAAGAACGACACTGTCAGACTCTGACCATACCTACATAGAGAAGCCTATTGCTTCTCTATGGCCAGAGCCTGACAATTGATGGCATTTATATCTGCAACATTCCACTACGTTTGGCAACTGAACGTGGCCCTGGGGTGTATTCATTACGCCAATTCTGTTGCAAAACGTTCTGTTGCAAAACATGTACTCCAAACTGAACAAATTATGCAACAAAACAAGGTAGGTCCGTCCCTGTATCTTTCCGTTTGCTCGGTTTGCTTCCGTTGGGTTCTTAAACAGTAAATGTTTTCCATGGCAAGACGTAATGAATAAACCCCTGGTTTGTATGTCAGGAACATGGTCAGAAGGGGAAATAAGCCATCTTGACTGCAAGACATTTGATCTGAAATGTTTGTAATTAGAAAACTGTTTATAGTTTTAAAACCTAGTTTTCTCACTCCATACAAGTGAGCAGTTTTTCAGACTTGTTAGGGATATTTTATTGGTCATCAACAGATGGTTCCTTTGTGTGGAGTGTGGACT
Organism: Thymallus thymallus; assembly: GCA_023634145.1. NCBI lineage: Eukaryota > Metazoa > Chordata > Actinopteri > Salmoniformes > Salmonidae > Thymallus > Thymallus thymallus. The sequence continues at coordinate 19,597,079 of CM042414.1, forward strand.
ATTGACTTCAAAGAACCTAAGTGGAAGGCTTTTTCTTTAGGCCTACTTACATATGTTGGTTTTTCTCTGTGGATAATTTTTTCTTTAGGCTATTACATAGACTAACAATTGAACTGGTAAGATCAATATTATACATATTTGGTTTGATTCTGATGTCCCAGCTGATTCAATTGTGAATACACATCTTTACATAACATTTGTGCCTGCCTTTATTTCTATTAGCAGCGTTGAGTGTAGCTATAACTGACCCTTACAACAGTAACAGTCAATACTTTTAATCTATCATACAGTATGTCATGAAATGTACCGGTAACTGCCCAAATAAAGGAAACACCAACATAGATAGATAGATAGGATAGATAGGTACTTTATTGATCCCCCGGGGGGGAAATTTCATTGTCAAGCAGCTACAACAAAACACAGGGCAGGTGCAGAATGCCACAACGAAAGTACACAAAAGACAGATACACGGTACATGATACATAGAGCGGCAGTATGAAAAAGTATAGAAATACAAGATATCTGGAGTGCAAAAAAAAGCTATAAAAAGACATTGCATAGTATGAGTGGTTGGCTGAATATGTACACTATACATTGGTGGATGTTGGATGGTTAACTATACTATACAGGTCGATGGCAGAGAAATACTTCAGTAGCTAAAAATGCGTATGATATGAGCGAGGGAATAATAGTTTACTTAATAGACGGACTGGGTAAATGAACAGGTAAGTGAACATTTTGCATGGTTAAATTAGCTGTCCAGTTAGGTATACAGTTATATTTACAGATAAGTGAATACGTGCATGTTTACACAAACTGTACAGGTAAATGACCGGAAGAGATACTTTAATAGCTAAATGTGTGTATGATATAATTTGGGGTAATAATAGTAATTCCCTTAAAATACAGTCCTTAGTGCGCAGGGTTTAATTACAGACAACTGCACTTATTGCACATTCAATATACTAAAAGCAATGAGAAAAGGTGCAACTGGCAGGATACTAATATGCATTCCTGGGTGAATGCCTACGTAGGTTAAGTCCAATAATTATTTACAATATTGCATGTGATATAATATAACAACTGTACATGAGTATGTATATACAGACCTGTATGAATAAATAGGTCCTGAGTGGATGAGTGCTGACGGACCAGAGTTACTCACGGATGGATGCATAATTGTTAAACTAGGTCCTAGCACACCAACAGTTCCAGATCTATGTTGTCGACGGCACGGCACCCCGGTGAGGCATTATATAGTCTAATAGCCGCCGGCAGGAAGGACGTCCTGTAGCGCTCTCTGGCACACCGTGGTGGGATCAGTCTGTGACTGAAAGTGCTCCTCTGCGTCATAACCATAGCGTGCAGAGGGTGGGTGACGTTGTCCATGATGGCCAGCAGTTTGGCCAGGATCCGTCTCTCCGCCACCTCCTCTAAAGTGTCAAGGCTCATCCCCAGGACAGAGCTAGCCTTCCTGATCAGCTTATTTACCCGAGAAGCATCACCGGCTTTGATGTTTGCTCCCCAGCACACCACTGCAAAAAAGATGGCACTGGCCACCACAGACTGGTAGAAGGTATGCAGTAATTTACTGCACACGTTGAAGGACCTGAGCCTCCTCAGAAAGTAGAGTCGGCTCTGGCCCTTTTTGTACAGGGCCCCGGTGTTACCGGCCCATTCCAGCCTGTTGTCCATATGGACTCCCAGGAACTTGTATGACCCAACCATTTCCACATCCATCCCCTGTATAGGGACTGCAGTCAGTTGTGCCTTGGTTCTCCTGAAGTCCACCACCATCTCCTTTGTTTTGCTGATGTTGAGCTGAAGGTGGTTCTGCTCACACCACAACACAAAGTCACTGATTGTGCTCCTGTACTCCTCCTCCTGCCCACCCCTGATGCACCCTACAATAGCAGAGTCATCCGAGAACTTCTGTAGGTGGCATGTTTCAGAGTTATATCTGAAGTCTGAGGTGTAGAGGGTGAACAGGAAGGGGGACAGGACCGTACCCTGGGGGGCCCCTGTGTTGCTAACTGCCAGTTCTGACACACAGCTCTGTAGTCGCACAAATTGTGGCCTACCGGTCAGGTAGTCCGTGACCCAGGAGACTAAGGGTGCTTCCACTTTCATCCTCCTCATCTTCTCACCCAGTAGCAGGGGCTGAATGGTATTGAAGACACTGGAAAAGTCAAAACACATAACCCTCACAGTGCAACCTGCGTTGTCCAGGTGAGAGTAGGCCCTCTGCAGAAGGTAGATGATTGCATCATCCACCCCGATGTTGCGCTGGTATGCAAACTGCAGGGGGTCCATTGATGAACACACCAGGGGTCTGAGGTGAGCGAGGACTAACCTTTCCAGGGTATTCATGATGTGGGATGTTAGTGCTACAGGTCTGAAGTCATTCAGGACAGTGGGGTGTGCCTTCTTGGGCACTGGGACGAGGCAGGATGTTTTCCACAGCACAGGGACCCTTTCTAGGCTCAGGCTAAGGTTGAAAAGACGCTGGAGTATTCCACACAGTTGGTCAGCACAGACCCTCAGCACCCTTGGGCTGATGCCATCAGGGCCCGCCGCTTTCCACTGGTGTAGTCTCTCCAGCTCTCTCTTCACTTGGTTGGTGGTGAAAGCCAGCCCAGGTGGGGAGGTGGGGGGAAGGGGGGTGTTGAGGATCAATCCAGGGGGAGCAGGGGCGGAGGTGGGGTCACTGATTGTCTCAGCAGAGGTGCTGTGAGCAAAGTGGGGCTGGGACAGCCGTGAGGGTGTGTGGTCTGGGGAGCTGGAGGGGAGGTGGACAGGGCCAGTATCAAACCTGTTAAAAAATTGGTTCAGCTCATTGGCTCTGTCCTGGGTCCCCTCCATCTGCCCACTGTTTGACTTTTTGAAGCCAGTGATATTTCTCATACCCTTCCACACCTCTCTCACCTGGCTCTGCCTCAGCTTGTCCTCCATCTTCTCCTTATACACTCTTTATAGGGCTTTGGACCACCACAAAGCAGAACAGCTTCAATGCACCTTGGCATAGATTCTACAAGTGTCTTGAACTCTATTAGAGGGATAGGAGAAAATCCATAATTTGGTGTTTTGTTTATGGTGGTGGAAACTGCTATCTCAGGCGTTACTCCAGAATCTCCCATAAGTGTTTAATTGGGTTGAGATTCATGCTCGTCAAACCTTTCAGTGACCACTTGTGCCCTGTGGATGGGGGCATTGTCATCCTATGGGGGCATAGCTATGGTAGCCAAAATAATGGCAAAAATAATGGCCTGCCTAGCATTTTTATACGATACAATATAATTTACTTTATTGTCCATTTACATGGAAATTGATTCTATGACATCAGCATACAAATACACAAACACAACACAATATATGACATGCTGTATGGAAAACTGGAAGGTTAGTACAAGTCATACATTTACATTTTCACCTATTCAAAGCCTCTGCGGTCTACTGTCCGACCGTGTATTAGGACTACTGTCCTATGTCCCATTGTTCAGCAGCCCGATGGCTGATGGAATGAAACTTACCTTGCTTTGTACTGAACAGTGGGAACCTAAATCTCCTTCTGGAGGGCAGCAGCTCAAAAACATTGACCCTAAGCATGATGCGATGTCAATTGCTTAATTAACTCAGGACCCACACCTGTGTGGAAGCACCTGCTTTCAATACACTTTGCATCCCTCATTTACACAAGTGTTTCCATTATTTTGCCAGTGTACAATTCTGTAAGGATGCTGTCATTTATGACATACAGCGAGGCATTATGAAGAGATACCATATGTAGTAGAGCCCCAGTGTTAACCACTAAGACTGACTGACTGACTGACTGCCAGTGTTGTGTCATACTGGGTGGAGGTCAGGAGGCTTGGCAGAGGGAGGTCTCTGCTGATTGGAGGGTATCTGAGAAGGCATTCCACTGTGACTGCTGAGGCTATACTCCCCTTCACTTCTGATCACAGCTAAAGGCCCTTTACCCTGAAGACAGCATTTCGTCAGCCAGATAAACACTCTCATGTGTGCTGGTGGCCTTAAACACACTGCCATGCTCAATGAAGGCCAGGTGAGCATTATGCCGTTTGATACTGCAGGAAGAGGTAAGGTGTCCTGACTTGTGCAAGAGGAAGGGACGAGCAGAGCTTTTTATGAATTAAACTATTTTAGAAGTTTAAAAAAATACCTCGTTTAGGGGTCAGAGTTTACAGAAATAGGTTGGTGCTCACACTTCATTGCATAATGTTCACCTTTTGGTCCATGTTTATATTTGAAAGAGCCACATGAGCACAGGTTGAGGAAATGGCACTAAATCACCTCGTTTGGACCTTGGAAAACATACTGGAAATAATCTAGGGCAGAGGATGGAAGAGGGCACGGGAGGGAGGTAAGGCCTTACCATTCCCTCAATCTTTACAGTGAATTGCTTCCTTTTGAAAATATTTTCCTTATTTGTTATATAATGTTTGCACAGCTGTGTTCCTCAGCTGGACACATCTCCTGACACACCATCGTTTCCCTTCTCCTCTAATCTACAGACTCATGAAAGCCATTGGCCTTGACATGGCTTAGATCCCAGCCCCGGGACTGATATTCTGTATACCCTGGAAGAGGAGGGAGGTAGGAGGTAGGGAGAAGGGGAAGGGGAAGACGGGAGGAGAGAGGAGAGAGGAGAGAGGAGAGAGGAGAGAGGGAGGAGGGAAGAGGGAGGAGGGAGGGTGAGGGTGAGGGAGGGAGGAGGGAGGGTGAGGGAGGGAGGGGGTGGGTTGAGCACTTGCCTTACTGTAGACAGGATGCTAGGTAGGAGGCTAGGTAGCCTAATGCAAGTCAGTGACATCATTCATATGATGTACTGTACATTCTGTTACACTCTATGCAACGTGATGGGGGGTTTACTGTAATGATTTCCACAGGACGTTTAGACTATTACTACTTTCACATTCACATTATGCAGTTTAGTGTCTACCCTGCTTTCATAATGGCTGGTTCTATCTTATCCTTTTCCTTGGTCTCTTGTGGGTTTTTACATTTTCATTAGACAGCTTAATTCTGATCTATGCAGAATGGATTAAAGTGTCTGAAGGGACTGCTGTGACGTATCCGCCAGCAATCTCAAGCTGTCAGGCGACTGTACCTCATTGGAGAAAGCCTGATGAAATAAATGCTGGCTGCTGACTCCTCCAATTTCACAGCACTCCTCAGTGTCAACCCGAGTGCCTTCTCCCAGATTGAGATATTTGCAAACTGTCATCTCCGATAAATAGCTGTCTGGAGTGATGCTGCTTATGGCACCTTAGGTCTGATTTTAAGGAGGTTTTGTGAACATTTCCCCATCTCCTCTGTTGTGCTTGTTAGAAATCCAGAGTGCTACAAAGCACTGTGACAATGGAGGCCTCCCCTCTTAAACAACACACACACACACACACACACACACACACACACACACACACACACACACACACACACACACACACACACACACACACACACACACACACACACACACACACACACACACACACGCACACACACACACATACACCCTCCCTTAACACCCTTCTCTCTCCTGTCTCTCACTTCCCATGACTCCTTATGGTTATTAGTTATCTGACATGCTGCAATCATTGAACTCCATTAGTGGAGGCAAATCCCTCTCCCTGTCCGCCGGATGAAATAGACTTTGGCATAGTTCCGTGCTCAAATTAAAATGTGTCATGTCTTGTGCAGCCACAGAGACAGGACATGTCGGGATGGTCCCACCGAATTATATCTGGCAGCTCGTTATTCCATGTACATTTTCATTAGTATCAGATTTACAAGTAAAGTTTTGTTATTTAGATAACATAAGCTACACACTTTGAAATATTCCTTAATAAATCTCAGCCGGTTATAATGATTACATCTGTTCATTATGCTTTTGTCGTACCTTACCCCTCTAAACAGAATTCATATTGCCTTATTCCAGTGCCAAATCTCTTCCCATTAGCCAATCCTGATGGGGCTCTGATAAGGGCATTGGTTAGTTTGAGGACCCTGTCGTTGGCTGAACATAGAAACCCTATGGTGATGAACATAGACACCCTATGGCTATAAAAATTTGATAAATGAGTGAGACCAGGTATACAGTGGGGAGAACAAGTATTTGATACATTGCCGATTTTGCAGGTTTTCCCACTTACAAAGCATGTAGAAGTCTGTAATTTTTATCATAGGTACTCTTCAACTGTGAGTGACGGAATCTAAAACAAAAATCCAGAAAATCACATTGTATGATTTTTAAGTAATTAATTTGCATTTTATTGCATGACATAAGTATTTGATCACCTACCAACCAGTAAGAATTCCGGCTCTCACAGACCTGTTAGTTTTTCTTTAAGAAGCCCTCCTGTTCTCCACTCATTACCTGTATTAACTGCACCTATTTGAACTCTTTACCTGTATAAAAGACACCTGTCCACACACTCAATCAAACAGACTCCAACCTCTCCACAATGGCCAAGACCAGAGAGCTGTGTAAGGACATCAGGGATAAAATTGTAGACCTGCACAAGGCTGGGATGGGCTACAGGACAATAGGCAAGCAGCTTGGTGAGAAGGCAACAACTGTTGGCGCAATTATTAGAAAATGGAAGAAGTTCAAGATGACGGTCAATCTCCCTCGGTCTAGGGCACCATGCAAGATCTCACCTCGTGGGGCATCAATGATCATGAGGAAGGTAAGGGATCAGCCCAGAACTACACGGCAGGACCTGGTCAATGACCTGAAGAGAGCTGGGTCCACAGTCTCAAAGAAAACCATTAGTAACACACTACGCCGTCATGGATTAAAATCCTGCAGCGCACGCAAGGTCCCCCTGCTCAAGCCAGCGCATGTCCAGGCCCGTCTGAAGTTTGCCAATGACCATCTGGATGATCCAGAGGAAGAATGGGAGAAGGTCATGTGGTCTGATGAGACAAAAATAGAGCTTTTTGGTCTAAACTCCACTCGCCGTGTTTGGAGGAAGAAGAAGGATAAGTACAACCCCAAGAACACCATCACAACCGTGAAGCATGGAGGTGGAAACATCATTCTTTGGGGATGCTTTTCTGCAAAGAGGACAGGACGACTGCACCGAATTGAGGGGAGGATGGATGGGGCCATGTATTGCGAGATCTTGGCCAACAACCTCCTTCCCTCAGTAAGAGCATTGAAGATGGGTCGTGGCTGGGTCTTCCAGCATGACAACGACCCGAAACACACAGCCAGGGCAACTAAGGAGTGGCTCCGTAAGAAGCATCTCAAGGTCCTGGAGTGGCCTAGCCAGTCTCCAGACCTGAACCCAATAGAACATCTTTGGAGGGAGCTGAAAATCCGTATTGCCCAGTGACAGCCCCGAAACTTGAAGGATCTGTATGGAGGAGTGGGCCAAAATCCCTGCTGCAGTGTGTGCAAACCTGGTATAGAACTACAGGAAACGTATGATCTCTGTAATTGCACCAAATATTAATTGTACCAAATTTTAAGTTCTGCTTTTCTGATGTATCAAATACTTATGTCATGCAATAAAATGCTAATTAATTACTTAAAAATCATACAATGTGATTTTCTAGATTTTTGTTTTAGATTCCGTCTCTCACAGTTGAAGTGTACCTATGATAAAAATTACAGACCTCTACATGCTTTGTAAGTAGGAAAACCTGCAAAATCGGAAGTGTATCAAATACTTGTTCTCCCCACTGTAGGTTTAAAATAACCCCATACTATTGCCACTTTATATACAGTAGTTATACACTGATTACATGTGTACCTTAACTTATTGACAGCTGCCCTTTGCATTATGAGGCATATGGCATTAATGAAAAGGAAATGGCAAGGTAAATTTACAGGCTAATGAACATGCTCAATTTGCAAGAGGAATCTGTACAAATAGTTTGAGGCTAATTTAACATTACAAATAGCTTGTATAAGAACCCTAAACGACGTTCATTTCGGACACACACTTTACTGCTGGCCTCATTAGCACTGGCACCATTGAAATTTAGCAGAAATACTGTATCAAAAGTTAAAGAGGGGGTTAATGAGAGGTTTAACAGAGCACCGTGGAGCCATGAAAAATAAACCATAAAATGTTGCTTCTGTATCCATTAAAACGCCTGTTCTTTCCTGCTTTTCCAGCCATCCTCTCTCAGTTACAACAGGAAATGCAGGCAAGCTGTTAGACAGCGTCACAGGGCTTTATGAGCTTAGTTATTACCACTGCGGTCCCACATTTAATAGCCATCTGATACACCCTGCACACAATCGGCTGCTCCTGATAATATCATAGCCAAGTATTTACCATAGGCGTTTAAGATTTCCCAGATAACGCTGAAACACTAGAGCTGCAAATTTGATAATATCATTAAATTATGTTACCAGGAACTAAAGCTGAAAGAATATGATCCCACAAGGCCCCGGTCTGTGGAAATAATTTATAATGCAACAGAGATAAAACATGTACAAGTTATCAGGTTCAAGACCTCTCCCAGTATCTCAGGGCTCCAGTTACACATCTGTCTTTCGTACACATGTTCAAACAATTCAAGAAAATGGCTGTTCCACTGGCTGCAAATAGGTAATCAGTCGCCCAATGCCAATTTATAGCACCGATCATACGCTATTATAGGATTTGACCAACAAATGAAAAATGTAATTAAACCATTCCTTAAAAATGTGTTGTCAAACTGTGTGCAAAGCCTACATGTTTATCTGTTAAAAATGAGACAATGCTCCCAAAAGTAGATGCCCTGTGGAATCTGAGCGGTAGCTCTGCTGCTCCTCACAAGCAATTTATGCTGAACCTTGTGTAGCACAGTGCTCATTTTGTGATACTAGCAAAGCAATTCATTTAATATTATCACTATGGCACCTAAGACACCAGGCTGCTATGCTTGTTACCATCAGCACCAATTACTCAAGTCATGATATGAATTGATTGGCATCAAAATGGTTCAAATCTGTCTTAATCTGTGTGTGTGTGTGTGTTTTGTGTGTGTCAACGTATATATTCCAAGGTGACAGTTGGAATCAACATATCAGCTCTAGTAAATGGGACATAATGGCCCGGTGGGAGAGTGAAGAGATGGCTCATCTTTAAAGCTGCCATAGTGTTTATCATCTCCTTTATTCTATTCACAGTGGTAATGTGATATGTCACACTGTTGCTAATACACTTCTGTACGCTGTCATCTGGCTGTAATGCTTATCAGGCCTGTGCTGATGACTTGCCCTCTTGTCAGGGGTAATTATCCCTGAATGTGGCAGGGTGGCGCGCTCGCCGGGCTGGGGGCTGCTATTAATGGTGGAGAGGGATGACGTGAGGCTGGCTGTGTCCTCTCCACCTAGCCCTGGGTTAGCAGGTGCTACAGTATACTGAAGCTCCTCTAGTCTGGGGTCAATAAGGGGCAAGTGAAGGACCCATTTGAGGCTAAACTTAGCATGAATTGTTGAATGTGTATAGTGTTTTTTTCCTGCTCTTCCTGCATGTAATTGGCTGACCTGTTCTCTGAGATTCTAATGCACATGTCCATTAAAGGGATATGTAGGAACAGGAGAGCAACATATACTGCATCTTCAAGAGAGCCTGTTATACATGCTTGTAATGTACAGTTGAAGTTGGAAGTTTACATACACTTAGGTTGAAGTCATTAAAATTCATTTTTCAACCACTCCACAGATTTCATGTTAACAAACTATAGTTTTGGCAAGTCGGTTAGGACATCTACTTCGTGCATGACACAAGTAATTCTTCCGACAATTGTTTACAGACAGATTAATTCACTTATAATTCACTATATCACAATTCTAGTGGGTCAGAGGTTAACATACACTAAGTTGACTGTGCCTTTAAACAGCTTGGAAAATTCCAGAAAATGATGTCATGGCTTTAGAAGCTTCTAATAGGCTAATTGACATCATTTGAGTCAATTGGAGGTGTACCTGTGGATGTATTTCAAGGCCTACCTTCAAACTCAGTGCCTCTTTATTTGACAATCTAAAGAAATCAGCCAAGACCTCAGAAAATAAATTGTAGACCTCCACAAGTCTGGTTCATCCTTGGGAGCAATTTCAAAAACATAACTGTTTGGCCATAATGACCATCGTTATGTTTGGGAGAAAAAGGGGGATGCTTGCAAGCCAAAGAACACCATCCCAACCATGAAGCACCCAAACCTGACTCAGTTACACCAGTTCTGTCAAAGAGGAATGGGCCAAAATTCACCCAACTTATTGTGGGAAGCTTGTGGAAGGCTACCTGAAATGTTTGACCCAAGTTAAACAATTTAAAGGCAATGCTACCAAATACTAATTGAGTGTATGTAAACTTCTGACCCACCGGGAATGTGATGAAAGAAATAAAAGCTGAAATAAATGTATATTTAGTATTATTCTGACATTTCACATTCTTAAAATAAATTGGTGATCCTAACTGACCTAAGACAGGGACTTTTTACTAGGATTAAATGTCAGGAATTGTGAAAAACTGAGTTTAAATGTATTTGGCCAAGGTGTATGTAAACTTCCGTTTCAACTGTACATTTTATTTTATTCATTTAATCAAACTTACAATTTATCCTTTTTGAAAGTAAGACATGCTGCTGACCTTGAAAAGCTGAAGCAGGGCACAGACATTATAATCTTCGACATGTGAATGAACTATTCTGTGGCGCTTGATTGAAGTGACACCATTTTGAAGCACTTCCTCAAAGCTCTGATTACTCATCTTCAAAATGTCTATAAAATGTCATACATATATGCAATTTTGCCAAGTACTAGCCCACATTAAAATATCCTACAGTTAAGTAAAATCACCCCATGTGACATTCCATACTTCCAATATTATAGTCAGGGTGAGGGTAGTCTCCACAAATGTCAAATATTTTTTCTATGCAATTGTATTTCCGATGGACAACCACAGCCCCTTCCTGGACCAAGGTTTTGTAGTGTCTCCCTTTAAGCTTTGTTTGGTTCAGAAACAAGACAGTTTCCCAAAATAAAACTCCTCTCGTTGACCTTCCTGTTCCACTGAGGAGTTAAAATCCCTGTTCTCTGTGCCAACACAGACTCATTACTCCATGTTTTAAAGAGAGCTCTGTGGTCCTGGAGGCCTCATTACAGCTGGAAAAGACACCCATGGGACACGCTAGGAAAACAGTGAAGACCACCACCCCCCCCCCCCTTGCGCGCACTTGAGTAATAAGCCCGCTAAACTTCCACACAAGACTGAGTGAAGTACGTACAGTGCATACTGTAAAGTCTGCTGCAGCCCCCCACTGTCCCATAAGCAAGATGTCTTTGAGGTGTGAAGACTTAATGGCTCTATAACTAATAGATGTTTTATAAGCTTGCAATCTGATTAAAGCATTTTGCATGCACAATAGTACATGGCAGAGAATAAGTAGACCTTTTTAAATCACTGCTTAAGTACAGCTGACAGAATGATGCACTGTGAAGTTTCAAATTTTCACTATATTTATATGTCATCATGTCAAATCAAATCAAATCATATTTTATTGGTCACATACACGTGTTTAGCAGATGTTATTGCGGGTGTAGCAAAATGCTTATGAAATGTTCAACAACAACTCTGGGGAAATCTTTCAAAAAGACAGAACGGAACTTAAAAATCATACTCAGCATCTTTAACTAATGACATTGACAATGACAAAGCCACAGTTTCAAATACACAAAATATATTTGGGATGCATTGATTTCAAAGTGAATTGATATTAAAATATTAGTTTAGTTATTTTTAGTAGTATATGTATGTTGGACGACCTTCTGGAGAGGACTGAAAACACAGCTGCTCTTTCTTCAGACTAAAATGTTATCTGAACTAACAAACGTTACGATATAGCCAATTTTGACTTTGCAGCTGGCCCATCTAGAGGAAATCGCTCAGACCTGCCTCCAGGGCAAGATTCATGACAACAAACTTCAACCTGCAAAACAGACAGGGACCAAAAAAACTCACAATTAAATGTTCCCACAAAGTCCTGCAGACGGTTTTGTTTTACAAATGCTGCAAGCTGTGATTCCCACGTGAAAGACATCTGCAAGCTTCCTCCTCCTGTCAGTCACTTCTAAGGACGAAGGGCCTGGTATGTCAAAGTCATGACCTCATGCTCCAGGCAAGTGTTTCCACTCACAACTATCTCTACAGCTTCTACTACACAGGCTGTTTCTGATGACTATTGTAAACTTAACCCACTTACATTGTATCACTGTGCAAAATAAATAAATATACACTACCGGTTTTATTATTTTCTGCATCGTACAATAATAGTGAAGACATCAAAACTATGAAATAACACATATTTGATATTCTTCAAATAGCTACCCTTTGCCCACTCTTGGCATTCTCTCAACCAGCTTCATGAGGTAGTCTCTTGGAATGCATTTCAATTAACAGGTGTGTCTTTTTAAAAGTTAATTTGTGGAATTTCTTTCCTTCTTAATGTGTTTGAGCCAATCAGTTGTGTTGTGACAAGGTAGTGGGGGGTACAAAGAAGATAGCCCTATTTTGTAAAAGACCAAGTCCATATTATGGCAAGAACACCTCAAATAATCAAAGAGAAACGATAGTCCATCATTACTTTAAGACATAAAGGTCAGTCAATCTGGAAAAATGGAAGAGTTTCTTCAAGTGAAGTTGCAAAAACCATCAAGCGCTATGAGGAAACTGCGGACCGCCACAGGAAAGGAAGACCCAGAGTTACAGTAAGTCGGAAGTTTACATAAACTTAGGTTGAAGTAATTCAAACCATCTTCAACCACTCCACAAATGTCATGTGGACAAACTATAGTTTAGTCTAATTTGTGCATAACACAAGCAATTCTTCCAACAATTATTTCACTTATAATTCACTATATCACAAATCCAGTGGGTCAGAAGTTTACATACGCTAAGTTGACTGTGCCTTTAAACAGCTTGGAAAATTCCAGAAAATTATGTAATGGCTTTAGAAGCTTCTGATAGGCTAATTGACATCATTTGAGTCAATTGGAGGTGTACCTGTGGATGTATTTCAAGGCCTACCTTCAAACACAGTGCCTCTTTGCTCGACATAATGGGAAAATCAAAAGAAATCAGCCAAGAAAATTGTAGACCTCCACAAGTCTGGTTCATCCTTGGGAGCAATTTCCAAACGCCTGAATGTACCACATTCATCTATACAAACAATAGTAGGCAAGTATAAACACCATGGGACCATGCCGCCATCATACCGTTCAGGAAGGAGACGCGTTCTGTCTCCTAGAGATTACCGTACTTTGGTGCGAAAAGTGCAAATCAATCCCAGAACAACAGCAAAGGACATTGTGAAGATGCTGGAGGAAACAGGTACAAAAGTATTTATACCCACAGTAAAACAAGTCCTATATCGACATAACCTGAAAGGCCGCTCAGCAAGGACGAAACCACTGCTCCAAAACAACATAAAAAAGCCAGACTACGGTTTGCAACTGCACATGGGGACAAAGATCGTACTTTTTGGAGAAATGTCCTCTGGTCTGATGAAACAAAAATAGAATTGTTTGGCCATAATGACCATCGTTATGTTTGGAGGAAAAGGGGGAGGCTTGCAAGCCGAAGAACACCATCCCAACCGTGAAGCACGGGTGTGGCAGCATCATGTTGTGGGGGTCCTTTGCTGCAGGAGGGAAAAAACTATTTAAAGGCAATGCTACCAAATAATAATTGAGTGTATGTAAACTTCTGACCCACTGGGAATGTGATGAAAGTAATATAAGCTGAAATAAATATTTAGTATTATTCTGACATTTCACATTCTTAAAATAAAGTGGTGATCCTACCTGACCTAAGACAGGCAACTTTTACTAGGATTAAATGTCAGAAATTGTGAAATACTGAGTTTAAATGTATTTGGCTAAGGTGTATGTACATTTCCGACTTCAACTGTACCTCTGCTGCAGAGGATAAGTTCATTAGAGTTACCAGCCTCCAAAATTGCAGCCCAAATAAATGCTTCACAGAGTTCAAGTAACAGACACATCTCAACATCAACTGTTCAGAGGAGACTGTGAATCAGGCCTTCATGGTCAAATTGCTGAAAAGAAACCACTACTAAAGGACACCAATAAGAAGAGACTTGCTTGGGCCAAGAAACACGAGCAATGGACATTAGACCGGTGGAAATTTTTGATTTTTGGTTACATCCGCCGTGTCTTTGTGAGATGCGGTGTGGGTGAACGGATGATCTCCGCATGTGTATTTCCCACCATAAAGCATGGAGGAGGAAGTGTTATGGTGTGGGGGTGCTTTGCTGGTGACACTGTCTGTGATTTATTTAGAATTCAAGGCACACTTAAACAGCATGGCTACCACAGCATTTTGCAGCGATACGCCATCCCATTTGGTTTGGGCTTAGTGGGACTATCATTTGTTTTTCAACAGGACAATGACCGACACACCTCCAGAATGTGTAAGGGCTATTTTACCAAGGAGAGTGATGGAGTGCTGCATCAGATGACCTGGACTCCACAATCTCCCGACCTTAACCAAATTGAGATCGGACCTCAGAGTGAAGGAAAAGCAGCTAACAAGTGCTCAGAATATGTGGGAACTCCTTCAAGACTGTTGGAAAAGCATTCCAGGTGAAGCTGGTTGAGAGAATGCCAAGATTGTGCAAAGCTGTCATCAAGGCAAAGGGTGGCTATTTGAAGAATCTCAAATATAAAATACATTTTTAAAATAGACAAGTTGTACTACCTGAAAGAGTACACCTGTGGAGAACCGCAAGATCTTGTCTGCAGCTGTTAACACGAGACCAAAAATAGGTTATCAAGAAGCCAGGAAGCTACTTAAAAAGCATTATGGTGATGAGCTGAAGCCAACATGGATAAAGCTTTGAAGTGGCCACAGATGAAGACAGAAGTTAGGAAAGTGTTGCACATGTACATGCTCTTCCTGATTGGATATCGGAACACCATGAAAAACATTGCGTACATGGACGTAATCGATAATCCCACAAGTATGCGAGTTGTCATCGCTAAGCTTCCGTACAAGACGAGAGAGTGGTGGCGAGGGACAGCCTTCGATGTACAGGAACGACAGGGGAGAAGAGTCAGTTTTACAGTTTTGACTTGGTGAACTTAATTGACAAGCAAGCTAAAGTTGCTATGGGCATGCTGTTTGGAGACACGGTGCCTTCAGAAAGTATTCATACCCCTTGACATTCCAAATGTTGTTGTGTTACAGCCTGAATTCAAAATGTAGATATTTTTTCTCACCCATCTACACACAATACCCCATAATTGAATCCATTCAGTGTTCCCTCTATCCTTACCAGTCTCCCATGCCCTGCCGCTGAAAAGGATCACCATAGCATGATGCTGCCAAGCCTGTTAATGCTTTCCAGAAACCTTGCTTGTTTTGCAAGAAGAATCACGCACTGGATTCCTGCAGTAACATCATAGAACAGAAAGACAGAATTTAGTTTTTGCAGAAAAGAGGCCTTTGCTTTGGATATCTTACACAGGGGCACCTTGGCAAGGAGTGTAAGAAGCGAATGATGTGAAACATGTGGATACACCGGGGCCGGAGACGGAAACTGAGAATGTATTCTCACCATCGTTCCAGTGAAGATCAAGTCTAAGAGAAGTGAGAAGACTGTAGAGACATACACCTTCATGGATCCAGTGTGTTCAGCGACCATTTTGTACTGAAGCACTGAGACAGCTGAATGTCAGAGGCAGGAAGACGGAAACCCTTCTCTAAAACATGGGCCAAGAGAAGCCAATACACAGCTACCTGGAAGTATGTGGACTTGAAGAGAGAGACTACATTGAGCTGTCAAAAGTCTTCACCAACAGTGACATTCCGGTGAAGAAAGCAAACATACCCCTGCAGAAGGATGTCGTGAGATGGTCCTACCTGAAAGAAGTATGGCTCCCACACATTGAGGCAGATGTTGGCCTGCTGGTAAGAACCAACGCACACAAGGCTATGGAACCGTGGCAGGTGAAGGTGATGAACTCTACGCAGTGAAGTCAGCAACTTAACAAAATAAATTGAAGGACTAATAGTACAGATCGATAGCAAGATCGAGGTTCAGAGTAAGTTAGAGGAAAAACAAAAAGAAATGGAGGAACTTATTCAAGAAAGATCCAGTGTAATATATTCTAAAAATAAAGCGAGCTGGATGGAATATTGTGAAAAATGCAACAAAAAAAAAGTTAAATATTCAACATAGAAATGCTACCAAATTTTGTTACAAATTATGGAGTCACTCATGACTCACCGAACGATCTACAGTCGTGGTCAAAAGTTTTGAGAATGACACAAGTATTGGTCTCCACAAAGTTTGCTGCCTCAGTGTTGATGATGGCAATTTGCATATACTCCAGAATGTAATGAAGAGTGATTAGATGAATTGCAATTAATTGCAAAGTCCCTCTTTGCCATGAAAATGAACTTATTCCCCAAAAAACATTTCCACTGCATTTCAGCCCTGCCACAAAATGACCTGCTGCCATCATGTCAGTGATTGTCTAGTTAACACAGGTGGGAGTGTTGACGAGGACAAGGCTGGAGATCACTCTGTCACACTTTTGTTGATATACTCAGAGGACCCCTATTAGCATGTTTTAACCACTCTTATATAAATGGTAGATTATTGGACAAGAAGGTCTGATTTCATTATTACTGAATCAGGATCCAAGCGGTATATATAAAGATTCAGTCCATTTAAAAAATTGGAGGCCCCTTACACTTCAGTGTTGTGATGCAAAAATTCTAGCTAAATGCTTAGCGCATAGAATTAAAAAGGTTTTGTCGGATATTATTCATGCTAATCAGACATTGATGATACATTGGAGATAATATAAGACAAGTACTGGAAACAATAGAACACTATGAAATATCTGGGAAACCAGTCCTGGTTTTCATAGCTGACTTTGAAAAGGCTTTTGATACGACTGGAATTTATATATAAATGCATGGAATATATATAAATGCATGGAATATTTCAATTTTGGAGAATCTCTTATAAAATGGGTTAAAGTGATGTATAGTAACCCTAGGTGTAAAATAGTAAATAATGGCTACATCTCAGAAAGTCTTAAACTGTCAAGAGGAGTAAAACAAGGTTGTCCACTGTCTGCATATCTATTTATAATTGCCATCGAAATGTTAGCTGTTAAAATGAGATCCAACAGTAAGATTAAGGGATTAGAAATCCATGGCATAACTTTTACATTACCGTGTAGTTTACCAATAAAATGGTCTGACAGGGAATGTGGGCATACTCAGTATACATATTCCGAAAGAAAGAAATGATCTCACTCCATGAATTTTAATAGGAAGTTAGCAAAAATAGATAGAATATCTTGCTACAATGGAAAGGAAAACACCTGTCTATTTATGGAAAAATCACAATGATTTAACTCTTTAGTTATATCAGTTTACCTATTTGCTTATGGTTTTGCTTACACCTATCGACCTGCTTTTTAAAGTATATGAGTAAAAAATATTACATTTTATTTGGAATGGCAAGCCAGACAAAATTAAAAGGGCCTATTTATATAATGGATATGAATTCGGAGGGCAGAAATGATCAAACATTAAAGCATTAGACCTCTCACTAAAGGCATCAGTCATACAAAAGTTATACTTAAATCCAAAATGGTTTTCTAGTAAATTAGTAAGAATGTCTCACCCCATGTTCAAGAATTGCCTTTTTCCATTTATTCAGATTAAAACTGCTCACTTTCGGCAATTTGAAAACGAAATCATATCCAAAATATCTGTGACGTCTGGGGTGGTCTTTTGGTTTTGTATTTATCATTCTTATGTTTTAGTCTGGATTTTGTTTCCCTAACTTCTTTGTTTTCTTAATTTGGGTTGTACTGTTTTGGGTTTCATTTTGTAACCATGTTTTCAGTATCGGTTTTGAACATAGCCTTCTCCTGGTTAGTAGTAATGAGTTTCACCTGTGTTTTCCGTTCACTTGTTCCTATTATGCCTATTTAGTTCAGTTCTGTTTTGTTGGCCCTTTCTGAGGTATTGATTGTCTTCTGCCATTCGTACTGAGCCTTGTGTGTACACTTATTCGTAGTTTGATCGTCTGTGACTTTGGCCTTGTACTTCTACTCTGTCCTAGCCCAGTGATTTTGTACTTTTGTCTCTCGTTTTTGGATATTCCGGATTTGAACCTTGCCTGCCTTTTTGATTTTGCCTATTGCCTTGCCCTTGTCTGGAATTGTTGGCTCCCAAATAAAATCACGCTCCACATCTGGAACCAGCATACCTCCTCTCTGACTCATTCATTACAATATCGTTATTTTTTAAACAAGCCATAGAAAGTTCGCCTCAATTTCAGTTTAATCCACCTGAAAATACAGAACAAATATTACAACAAATATTGTGGTTAATCTCAAATATACTAATTGATAAAAAAAAAAGAAAAAGGAATAATCTTTGTAAATTATATAATAAATAGGACTAGTGGAGTTATGTCACAAATGCAGCTAACACAGACATATGGAAATGTCTGCTCTACCCAAAATTACAACTAACTAATTGCAGCATTACCACAAAAATGGAAAAGCAAAGTGGAAGTGGGAAAAAGTAAGGAACTTGTCTGTCGGCCCTGCATTAAATACCAAAATTCGTTGAAGAAAGTTGTGATAAATAAACAATATATACCAGTTCCATTTAAGGACCAAAAATTGACAGCTGTGCCATATACATTGCTAAATAGTTTGGAAGAGTTTTTTTGGAGATTCCATGGCACATGGTTTATGAATTAACACGCAAGACGACGCGGGATTCAAAACTTAGAATGTTTACATTTAATTATTATACGAAATTATTGCAACCAATAGAATGTTATATGCAGTATATGGGGGATACAATCTTCCCAGCTCTGCAGATTTTGCTGTGAGGAGGCAGAGTCATTTATTTTGGTATTGTCCATATGTAGTTCGTTTTTGGTCACAGGTCCAGGAATGGCTGAAGAATTGCAACATTTACCTAGAGCTAACGCTGCAGATAGCAATACTGGGTGACTTGAAAAGTCATAGTCAATCGATCAATAATATAATAATTATTTTAGCTAAAATGTTTATCTTTAATTTACAATCGGTGGAAACTATGAGAATAGAAAGGTTCCGTACTTTTGTGAAGCATCACAGCACAGTTGAAAAATATATGTCAAATAGAAATACAATATGGATGGTGTTAAGAGATAGATGGGAGGGGTTGAATGGCGCTGAAAGGTGGGACTAATAACAAGATAACAAATGTAAAACATACGGGGTCTGTAGAATGTATATAGGTTCAGAGCTTTTGAGAAATAGCACAGTTACAAAGATCATGCTTCAAGAGGCTTGATAGCTGAAAATGTATAATCAAGAGTCAAAATTGCATACATTGACCGAAGTGAATGACCCGAACGACCAGATCAAACGAGTCAAGTTCGAGGACAACGTTGAGATTAAGAAATCTGTCACAGTCAACCTTATCTGTGCAGAAGAGAACTCTGACACAGTGAACAAACTCATCAATCTCTACTCAAGTTGGCATCAGCTGAATAAAGCAGTGGTATGGTTTCTCGGGCTGAACGTGATCCTTCTGCACCTGACTGTTAAAATAAAAGATTTCCAAGCTACAATCAGTCAGTCTGAGAGTAACCCTGACAAACAGAAGACTCTTCTCGAGCAGCACATGAAGAAATACAAAGCAACACTGGATAAGAAATCACTTACAGTGGAAGACTTGGCCCAAGGTAAGATTGAGCTAATCTGCTTCAGCCAGAGACAGAAGTGTCCAGAGGAAATCAAAGCATTGCAGAAAGTCCAGCACACTAGAGTGACCTATCACTAAGCTCTGCCTGAAGAAGACAAGTCAACAAGTGACAAAAAAAAATCAATTCAACAAGTGACAGAAGAGAAAACCAAGAACATTCAAGTATTAGTTCAGTCTAATTTAGAGCTTTATGGCTCTAGTCTTAAATTAAGTTTGAGTAATTGTTATGGCCAATTAGGGGCCGGAAATGAAAGAGCAATAATGCAGAAAATAGCATTTTGCTATTTTAAGTTATTACAGTATTATTATTTATATATATATTTGTACATTTGTAAAATGTTTATATTTACAATATTCCATTATGGACATTTGTATAAGAAAACCCCCTGTTAGAATGCTCCATTAGTTTAGCCTGCATCATTTAACCATCGTCATATCACCCTGTGTAGACCCACTGAAGAAAACAACAGAATCGTCTGGATTTTCACGCCTTGTTAACAACTGAAGGCTCTGCGATTGGAAGGACAGTTGTTGTTATGGAAAGTATGAAGGGTAGAAGATTTCTGTGAAACTCAGGATTGCTAGCAACAGGGAATGACAAAGCTAATGCTACTATAAGGCCTGCTAGCCACCAAGCTAACACAACTGTGTGCTATATTTGTGTTCAGCATGTTCAGGTTGCAGGAGGCCATTGCTGTCCCGTCAATAGCCAGAAGCAAACCCTCAATTTACAATAAGCTGGAATGACCTGACATATTCGCTTCAGGAAGGAAGTTGTATACCGATCTAATGAGTTGAAGACTCAAAATAGAAAATTAAGAAAGTATAAAACTTCCGTTTAGCATCCCTGAGGATTGTGAGTGTGCCACTCAGGATTTTATCAGGTCTGGATGACCTTATTGCCGGCAGAGGTCAGCATTCCCAGCAGTTAACACAGAGGCAGATGGCAGCTCTGAAAGATTTAGTAACACATGTCAAGTGAGGCTCCCTTAAGGGATCAGCCCGTTTATAGCATCAACTTCCAACTCATCTCCCTACCACACTGAGGTGAACCATTTTTCAAAAATGTCCCTAATAAAACTAGGATTTGTATCAGTCTTCAACAATCTATAGTGGAGCACAATAAGATTACTTAGATAAGAATAGAATAGACCATATGATATGAATTCCATAAACAATATGCAGCCATTTTAATTAGCTGGCATAGCCTACTGTAAAGGTGTGAACAGACTGAGTAGAGAAAAGCCCTTCCTGGAGACATGAAGACTGAAAGTGAATGAACATTTAGCTCCCATCTAATGGATCTCTGGCTGTGAATTTGCTTTGTTTATGACATTGAAGTCCATTGATTGGAAACAACTGACTCCTCACATGCAAACCAAAGCCAGCCAGTACAACGTAGGCAAGAACTGTTGAGCCAAAGGGGACTGCTTATTGATTGGCCTATAAATGTTAAAGTTGTTTTAATTGATCAGCCTTGGAGCTGGCGGACTGTGAGTTGGAGGGGGCCAAATGGGGTCTCGGGCCAGGGAACTTAAGAGCCATTAAGCACAAGTTAGTGCATGATTGTTGATGTGAACAGATTATTATGGCTGGTCAAGCTTTAAAAGAACACTGATCGCTGTGATTAGCTTTTCACTGGGCGCACTCGGAGAGCACTGACACAAGTCCAACGTTTAAGAGATGTTTAGCAGGATGACATGTAACTGGAGAGCGTTCCTCTCACCACAGAGGATCAATGTGCCACTGCCTGCCTGTGCGTGTAAGTGGCTTGTTGTGCCGACAGCAGTTCAGCACGTCTTAATTTTCCTACTACTTATTAACCCACGGGCTGTGACTCGGAGGCCAATGGCTTTCAAATGTCTAGGAGTAGCCTGTGCTTAACTGGACTGAAAATCATAATGGGCTTTTAGGAACTGTTGCATACACCAAGGCTGCTCCTGAGGACCTCCTCCAAAATGGAGTTAAAGGAGGAAGATTAACATTTCACCACAATTAAACGCTTAAAGGGCACAAGGAGGACTTGATATCTACCATCTATTGGGCCTAGTTGGTCTGGCTGTTTTTCCCCTATACTGTCTCTGTCATTTTTTATCAGATTGTAGGAATGGAAAGCACTGTATGTTATTTCTGGAATAAAGACACTTTATGTTTTCTACACTGTCAAGTGTATATTTTGTACATTGATACCATAGCAAATCCTGCTTGAGTGACATAACGTTGAAAAATGCCAAAGTTGGAGAGAGCTTTCAAGTTTAGGGAAAATTGAGTATGCAAGACTGACTGACTGATTTAGCAAATGCCAAGCAGTTATCTTGAGCAACAAGAGCCTCAATCATAATCTGAGTGACTCTCTTTCAAGTAGTTGTTGAAAGAGGGGATATTTTTGAAAAAATGAAAATATTTCATCTAGTTTCCTGTTCTCGTCACGTCCATAATTCTGAAGCTTTCTGCACTTCTGTTTACATAATGATGAGGTAACCTTCATATTCCATCTCTGAATGAAAAAATACCTGAGTAAACTTTGGATGCTACAAAGAAAAAAGTGCTCAACAACATCTCTCAATGCATTTGAGCTGTCACAGAGTAGTCAGAGTACAATGATGTTGACAATTGATTCATGTGCAAATGTCTCCACTCCCCGGATGGCAGTCAGGGTGTATAAAACTCACTTCTCCCTCTGTGAGAATGACAGGATGCAGCGAGTCAAGACAACAAAGCTTTCACAAACAGCTGTCTGCTCTGACAATTATCAGATTTATTTATTGACAATGATTTAGCGGATACACTTTGTGAAAAGCATAGCTGAAGTACTTGAACATATTTGCCAGTTAAAAAAGAGGGACGATTGTGACAATACACTGTACAGTTTACTGTGAGCGGATGTTGTCAATCATTCTCTCATGTTAAAGTGCAGCCATCTCAGATAGATCATATAAAATAAACCCTCCCGACAGCAGGATGATTATGGAAGTTTAGTGACAAAAAGGTAAGATGTGTAAGCCATGTCTAGCTAATATATACTATTCTAGTTGATTGTATGCTACTAAGTCTGTGTCATTTCCGGGGGGAGAAAGTTAATTCAGATCTAAAGAGCAGGGTTGCTTTCGACAAAAAGGCAACGACAGGTGCAAAACTACTGTCACCTCTGCGCCACACTGGCTCTAGCTTTCTCTGGCTCTGCATTGTAAGATACAGAGGACATGGCCTCAAGAGTGGCTTATGTATTTATGGATCCAAAAGTAGTGGCCTGTGGTTAATTTAATCATATCTCTGTCTAAAGCCCTTTTAAAAGGTGAGAGTAATAACACTTGTAACTATACTTGTGCTCCAAAGACAGGGAACTGCATGGAGCCGCATGCTACTTGGCTGTGGGGGGATGTGTTAATCCCAGTTGTGAGACAGCACTACCCTCCATCTAGAGGCAATGGGCCCTGCGTGCTTCATCATAACACTGCCATGCCCCACTGCTATCCATTAGATAAGAACCCTGCTCTGTTTGTTCACTGCTATAAGCTATCATCAGTTTGCCGAACCTAGCCAAAGGAGTTAATTTGTATTAGGGGATACACACAGCATGTTCTGCACTCGTGACTTATGGGGTGGATGTATACCAAGGACCACCAGCTGATACAGGTAACAGGTTTTTCTAAGAGCAAATGTTTGACTTGAACTAGATGTAATGTACTGTATGGGGTTCAGGGTTGTGAGGCGATATTTAGGATTTGTTGAACAATATCAGGTGATATCAGGTGATGTGTCCTTCACTAAATTAAATCTATATGTAAATGTAGAAAAGCTTTCCATAAAATCATTACAAACATTTTGTTGTGGCCAAGAGGGAAACAAACAAACAAACAAATTGCAATAAAAAATAATCATAAATGACAATTCAACCGAACCGTCCAAGTTTGCATAACCTACTACATGTAAAACCTACTTGTGAAGGATGTTCTAGGAGACAACTCCCATTATCTTCACGATGGCTCTTATTTGCTATCTGTTCTCAGCAATGCAGTGCAAATCTTTTTTTTTTTTAATTAGGGGACATTCTGTCCCAGAGTAAGTGATAGTCAAACAATGAAGGCCAAGGAAGGAAAGAGACGTGATTTAATTTCCTTATTCAAATCAACCTAGAGTTGGCTTAACCAGTGATGAAGCTATTTATTCCCTGATTGTAAAATTCATGACTATAATGAGACATGATGAATACAAAGAATAACACCAATAGAAAACTAACACAAACCTGACATTCTTTGAAAGTAGAGAGTAAATTCGAGTTCATGGAAAAGAGTCAGTCCATTGCTAGGATATAGTCTAGCTTTATTTGCATGCAAATGTCAGAAATTGTGAAGACCTTTGGTTTGAATAACTCATCGTATGTTTTGCACTGAAATACTCACGCAAGTGTATGCCTATTTCTAGATTTGCCCAAGAAATATATCCAAACCCGGAGACAGCAACCAGCCAATAGCCTCTGCATGCAGTCTCAGACCAGCATCTCTGTTCTACTGTAGCATTCTATAGGCCTATTGTTCCTCTGACTTCTTCAACTTCCACACACTCTAAAAACAGAAGTATCTCCCATTATCCATCCATCTTTATTATCAACCTGTATATTGTCTCCTGTCACAACTTGACATTATCACCTGTTTCATGGCACACTACAAGCTGTTTCTTGGAAGAGAGGCTCTAAACATCTCTTGAGAGAATGCCAAGAGTGTGCAAAGCTGTCATCAAGGAAAAGGGTGGCTACTTTGAAGAATCTAAAGAATACAATATATTTAGATTTGTTTTACTTTTTTGGTTACTACATGATTCCATATGTGTTATTTCATAGTTTTAATATCTTCACTATTATTCTACAATGTAGAAAATAGTACAAATAAAGAAAAACCCTTGAATGAGCAGGTGTGTCCAAACTTTTGACTTGTACTGCATGTCTACATAAACACTCCACCCACACAGATGAGAAACTGCACACAGATAGTACATTTTGACTCACACAAACTGTCTCAATACACAAACAGCCAAACACATACCACCCATAAACAAACACAAATGGCTGAAAGTGGAAAAGATACAAAACAATTATATGATATCTGAGCCAAAACAATTGCAGTAGGTGGAATAGAAAACAACTGATTTCAACACGCAGAATAGACACAAAAAACATTGCAATATAATATGAACCTAGAGAATGCTCTCAAATTGATCTGGTACTGGTACTCCCTGTATACATCTCCATTATTGCATTTTTTATTCCTTGTATTACTATTTTTCTTTTGATGATTATTTTGTAAACTCTACATCGTTGGGAAGGGCTCGTAAGCACGCATTTCACGGTTAAGTCTACACCCGTTGTATTTGGCGCATGTGACAAATACAATTTGTTTTGCGAACCACAATGGTGGTAGATCATGCATTTAGCACAGAGTGAGTCTACCAGGGAGTTTGTAATGGCCGAACGTAAGAACCAACTGCATTTAATAGATTGCACTTCAGTGACTTTCCTCTACGGCTGTATAGATTGGTAAACAAATCATTCTCAAATTATGCCAGGATGGCTCATTTTCTTACGGACTCCCAGGTGCCGCTATTTTAATCATGACCTAATTGTCCGCCGCTCTATCGACATTATAGAGGCCCTCCCTCACTGAATCTGCTGACACTGCCAGGGGCCTCCTAGATCTGGTTTAGCCTTTCGATGTCCATTGACACTCCATGGGCTGATGATGATTGATCGAGGTAGCCCTTGCCGTTAGATAACACCTAATCAGCGTTCAGAGTAATTTGTGTAAATGAGACCTCATTATTGATGGTAGGCAACTTTAAGAGCTTTCATGCACACTGACTCTATGTAGGGATTGGATCAGCAATAAAACTTTGCTGGTTTAGGTCTACAGATGTAGGATCTTAATTTGACCTATATTTTCAAAGCAAAATAAACCTGTAGCAACAGTATTTGTCCAGGGGTTTCAAACAAATTTAGCTACAGGGGCCACATTCGTTCTTCAACAAGGTCTGTAAGCCCGCACTATATTATCTCACCATCAAAATAAGCTGATAATAGTGCTCTATCCATTGTTTTGGGGATTTTTTATGCTCCTGACTGTCTAGCTTTCATTTCGGCGATTATTAGAGAGATGGACACAGTCAATAAACTGTATGAATGTAGGTCCATTATCATTACTACACAGCTTCGATTTGGTTTTAGTCATTAGGGCCCGACTGATATATTGGTTCACCGATATTATCGTCCGATATTGGCCTTTTAACGCTATATCGGTATCGGCAGATAATTCCACTGATAACCGATATTCAATAAATAGGTTGAAAAAAGGGAATCTCATGCTGATCTGAACACTTGCGGCCATTCTCCTGATGTGTCATTATTGTCACAATGTATGAAATCAATATTTGAAGCATGTTCAGACTTTTCCACATTTTGTTACGTTACAGCCTTATTCTAAAATGTATTAAATAAATAAAAAATCCTCTACAATCTACACACAATACCCCATAAGGACAAATCAAAAACTGTTCGATTTTTTTGCAAATGTATTAAAACCAAAAAACAGAAATACAGTATTTACATAAGTATTCAGACCTTTCGCTATAAGACTCTGAATTGAGCTCAGGTGCATC
Organism: Thymallus thymallus; assembly: GCA_023634145.1. Taxonomy (NCBI): domain Eukaryota; kingdom Metazoa; phylum Chordata; class Actinopteri; order Salmoniformes; family Salmonidae; genus Thymallus; species Thymallus thymallus. The sequence continues at coordinate 19,623,508 of CM042414.1, forward strand.
CTGTTTCCATTTATCATCCTTGAGATGTATCCACAACTTGATTGGAGTCCGCCTGTGGTAAATTCAAATGATTGGACATGAGTTGGAAAGGCACATACCTGTCTATATAAGGTCACACAGTTGACAGTGCATGTCAGAGAAAAAACCAAGTCATGAGGTCGAAGGAATTAGAGTCTGTAGAGCTCCAAGACAGGATTGTGTCGAGGCACAGATCTGGGGAAGGTAACCAAAACATTTATGCAGCATTGAAGGTCCCCAAGAACACAATGGCCTCCATCATTCTTAAATGGAAGAAGTTTGGAACCACCAAGACTCTTCCTAGAGCTGACAAAGAACCCGATGTTCATTCTGACAGAGCCCCAGAGTTCCTCTGTGGAGACAGGAGAACCTTAGAAAAGGACAACCACCAAGAGTTTGCCAAAAGGCACCTAAATTACTCTCAGACCATGAGCAACAAGATTCTACGATCTGAATGCCTGGAGGAACCCAGGCACCATCCCTAAAGTGAAACATGGTGGTGGCAGCATCATGCTGTTGGGATGTTTCTCAGTGGCAGGGACTGGGAGACTAGTCAGGATCGAGGGAAAGATGAACAAAGCAAAGTATAGAGAGATCCTTGATGAAAACCTGCTCCAGATTGCTCAGGACCTCAGACTGGGGTGAAGGTTCACCTTCCAAGAGGACAACGATCCTAAGCACACAGCCAAGACAACGCAGGAGTGGCTTCGGACAGGTCTCTGAATGTCCTTGAGTGGCCCAGCCAGAGACCGGACTTGAACCTGATCGAACATCTCTGGAGAGACCTGAAAATATCTGTGCAGTGACGCTCCCCATCCAACCTGACAGAGCTTGAGAGGATCTGCAGAGGATCTGCAGAATTGTAGGTAGGTGTCACTTTACACCTACCTACATGAACAAATTACCTCAACTAACCTGTATCCCCGCACATTGACTCAGTACTGGTACCCCCTGTATATATAGCCTCATTATTGTTATTTTATTGTTTTACTTTTTATTAATTTTTACTTTAGTTTATTTGGTATTTTAGTTTGAGGTCACTTAGAAAATGTCCTTGTTTTTAAAAGAAAAGCACATTTTTTGTCCTTTAAAATAACATACATTTTTTCAGAAATACAGTGTAGATTTGGTTAATGTTGTAAATGACTATTGCAGCTGGAAACGGCTGATTTTCAATGGAATATCTACATAGGCGTACAAAGGCCCATTATCAGCAACCATCACTCCTGTGTTCCAATGGCACATTTTGTTAGCTAATCCAAGTTTATAATTTTAAAAGGCTAATTGATCATTAGAAAACCCTTTTGCAATTATGTTAGCACAGCTGAAAACTGTTCTTCTTCTGGCCTTCTTTAGACTAGTTGAGCATCTGGAGCATCAGCCTTTGTGGGTTCAATTACAGGCTCAAAATAGCCAGAACTAAAGAACTTTCTTCTGAAACTCGTCAGTCTATTCTTGTTCTTAGAAATGGCTATTCCATGCGAGAAATTGCCATGAAACTGAAGATCTCGTACAACACTGTGTACTACTCCCTTCACAGAACAGCGCAAACTGGCTCTAACCAGAATAGAAAGAGGAGTGGGAGGCCCCGGTGCACAACTGAGCAAGAGGACAAGTACATTACAGTGTCTAGTTTGAGAAACAGACGCCTCACAAGTCCTCAACTGGCAGCTTCATTAAATAGAACCCGCAAAACACCAGTCTCAACATCAACAGTGAAGAGGCGACTCTGGGATGCTGGGCTTCTAGGCAGAGTTGAAATGAAAAGGCCATATCTCAGACTGGCAAATAAAAAGAAAAGATTAAGGGCAAAAGAACACAGACACTGGAGAGAGGAAGATATGGCTTTTTCTTTGCAACTCTGCCTAGAAGGCCTATCATCCCCTCTTCACTGTTGATGTTGAGACTGGTGTTTTGCTCATCTGCATTTATTGCGATGCAAGATATTCTCAGCAACAACAGAGTGATCAAATTAAGATCCCACAGCTGTACTTCTTGTTTCACCACATTGGGGAAGATGAATGGGGAGAAATAGGTGAGAAGAAGTAGTGGCTCTTTCATACAATGCAGTCGGCAAGAAAACAGCAACATGAAATGGCGGCATATCTTACAACATGTGGTGAGCTCATCAAGATAATATCAGCCACGTAATACTTTTTGTGTGCACGCGCAAACACACACACACACACACACACACACACACACACACACACACACACACACACACACACACACACACACACACACACACACACACACACACACACACACACACACACACACTCACACACTCACACACACACACACACACACTCACACACACACAGACACACACAGGAGGTTGGTGGCACCTAAATTGGGGGAGAATGGGCTCATGGTAATGACTGGAGCGGAATAGGTGGAATGCTGTCAAATACATCAAACACATGGTTTCCGGGTGTTTGATGCCATTCCATTTGCTCCGTTACGGTCATTATTATCGGCCGTCCTCCCCTCAGCAGCCTCCTGTGACACACACACTTACTTTCTCTAGTCATCCATCACATACTTCATCACATAATAGTTCCTAATCACCACAGTGATTACATTTGGCCATCTGCATATTCTCCTTAATATTACTTAAATTTGCTCTATTATGCCAGTCTCTTATCTTCATAGAGCTATCTACGATGAACCATGGGAGTAAATTACTTCCCTTTCCTTAAGACTACTTACTTTAGAAAACCTTTTTGTCAGCAACTCAGATTGAAGTAAGTGCAGCAGGGTATTAGAATGATAATAGGTGGTGCAAGTGCTCTATTCTATAAAAGTGAGATTATAAAAAAGCAGCTATTCAATTCATCGTTTTCTTTCAAATTCTATTTAAACTCTGGCAATAATAAAAGGAATATCAAAAGATTTTCTCAAACGTTTTGATTCATTATGAACATAAACGCATAGCAAATTCCATGGATTAGGCTTTACTGATGAGCACTGACCCAAATTAATCCTGACTAAATCCTCAATACAATAATCTATCAAATACAATTACAGTATATTCTACTGCTGTATGGGGCTGGTGAGTACAGTTAATGCCAGTTTTCCAAAGTTGCTGTGTCCCAGACAGTCAGAGTGGTTGATCATGTAGGATGGATGTGTGCCCCACAGACATGCTCCAGTCTGGCCCCTGTAAATTGAGCCCTGCTCCCTGCCACACTAGGTTCCACCCTGTACATGGCCTGGGCTCACACATGATGGCCAGGGCCCTTGATGATGATTGATCATGTTGTTTTCTTCATCATTGTAAACTCAGTCAGTGCTTGTTGCAATTTGAGTAATGATAGCTTATTATTAGGGCATCTTCATTTTACTTCAGCAGTGGACCCTTTGGGACAACAATACGGGATCAATGAATTTTCTCTCTTTGCATACATACTGCTGGATTGGAATTCCTATCTGAGCTGTGAAGTTCAAATGTACATGTCCAGTCTAATACATGCTGAGGGCTACTTTACATTTGAATACAACACTGAGTTGTCCCCTTATCTTGATGTGCATGACACATTGCAAAAAACTATACATATAATACATAAAACTGAATAAATGTAATCATCATTTGTGTGGCGCATGGTGGCTCAACTTACCCCATGGCCAGTTTGACTATATTAGCCCACACAGCTAGAAGGATGCACTTTCATGCTAGGTTTAGGATTGTAAGCATATTGTAGCTTATAGAGACCCCCAACTGATGTAGAAAACTACCTATAACACAATCAATTAATTTGACTGTAAAAGTCAGTTTTTTGGACATAACTTTTTTCCATGTGGTTTCTTCCTTCATAGACTCTGATGATTCCTAAATATTTGGTCACATTATTCATTTTGTGTATGGTTTTCTAGAATCGACTTATCCCACTCTCCCATACTGATTAAATCAGATGTACTTGCTTTTAATAATTCAATCAATTATGATTAAAATATGATTTAAGAAATATGGATCTGAAAGCATACAAAGAAAACATGAAAGCAAAGTAAATAATAATCAAACATTGAAAACAAGTGATGAAACAATAAACAATAATAAACTGTTTATCTGTTGTGTATACAGTATGTATTTCATATACTTCTAATAGCTTCTTTAACTGACTTGAGACAATTATACAAACTACTTCTTGAAAAACAAACGCTAACTTTAATACATAAAGGTAAATGCAATGCTGATATGACTTTCAGGACTCATGGACTATGTGTTTTTAAGTGTGGACTAAAAGTTCAATTTATTTTTCAAAATGATACAGACTGGGATCAAGCATTCTGGGACGACAAAAGAACAACACCTTTAGTAATGGATAGTCTGTAGTTGTTTAACAAAACAATCACAGGAGAGAGCTATTCCAATCTGTTTCTATGTCAACAATCAATCATAGAGGCAAAAATGAGACATTGCAATAAAGCCACTTGCAAAAGCCTTAATGAGTCTTTCCACTGAGGAGAGGCTCAGATGCTCAGAGACAGCGTGGCGGAGAGAATTCTAAAGAGAGGTCATGCTACAAATTTATGAGTATGATCAGAATCAATAGGACATTTGGAGATAGAATATCACCAGTCCTCCAGGACTCAGCGCCAAATAGAGGTGATTCATCATTAGTCTTAAGGTCAAAGCATTGAGGTAGAGACGCCAAATTTCCCCAGCTTAATCACAGACAAAGCACTAGGTTAAAGATGCTACCCATAGGATTGTTTTGAATTTTCACTTTGTAATTTCAGAAAATGTACATAATATATCTGGCGCTAATAGTGGAATGATAGTGTTTCACAGTATTACTTACACACCAGTGTTGTGATTGGCTGTGATATTCGCCTATTGATTTCTCCCACCGGAGCGGCATCTGTTGTCAAACTGGGAAAGCTGTTCTGACTTTGTGGCTGTGTGTGTAAAATCATTACCAGGTTTAAAAAATTCTACACTATTCTCTCAAATTCAGTTAATGTGAGAAAACAAGCACTGAATGTAGGGAATCATTGTACCCTCTAAGTCGCTGTAAAATATATTTTCAATAACAAAAAGCTGTTTGAAGCAGGTGGACCAAAACCAAAAGTAACTTCAGTTTTAGGCAAATATCAAAGCCAATCAACACTGGCAGGTAAGTAATACTGTGAAACACCATCATTCAACTTTTAGTGTCAGACATATTATGGACATTTTCTGAAATTACAATGCGAAAATTCAACTAAAAAATGTGTAGCACCTTTAAGTTCGGAAAGGAAATTATTATGTTTATAAATATGCCAGTTCTTCTGTGGAATATATCTAGAGTAAAATAAAGATCCATGTACAATATCCTGTATTACTGGCTGACAAAATACAATTCATCCTATGATGATCCTTTTCATAGTAATATTATTACAATCATACCACAACAATGAAAGCTACTGTATCGGATTGTACTGTGAGATCTACATTAAAGAATGTCATGGAACACATCTAAAAAACTACTGAAGTCTATAACAATTCTTGTTTGTAGCCTTGACAATGCTGATCCTACGAGGCACTAATGCCCTGAATTACAGCAGATGAATGGGCCACTCTGTTGGTCATGACAGTATTTTCACTACCCATCTAGTACTTCCCTTTTCATCTTATTCCCTTTGGTGAATCCCTGGTCCAAATGTTGTCCCCTTTCTTCTGGTCTCAATTTCTGTTCATCAAAAGCAAGGTGAATGCATGTCCAAATCCCATGGTCTCAACCACAACAGACTGTGTCATTAGAGCTCAAGATGGGTGGGTATGGCTGTAAAGACACACAAACACAGATGTCTGTGGGTGAACACACACGCAGGCACGCACACACATGCGCATGCACACACCCGCACACTCTCACAAACACACTGCTGAAGTATTTGATGTTATACTTGTTTGAAGCCAAAGTCTTGTTATCAGTGCTATATTCCAAGCTCCATTTCCCAGGTTTTTGAGAGGATTCCAGGTCTTTCATGAAAGAGCCACCGTCTATACAGAAGCCAGCAGTGTTATGAGCAATGACATTGTGACTGATGGTTAACTTCTCAAAATGCCTGCCTTATGTTCAGACATGACAGGTACAACCAACTACCAAGTGACAGACAACCCAAAAAAACACACACTAAAATGAAAATAAATACTTTGACATGTGATGAACATTTATAGGGGGGTAAATCTTACTGTGAATATTGCAGGCAGAATAATATAATACTTTCTACCATTTTGGTTTAAACAATAATTATAATTCAACATTACTGAAGAATGTTATGAAATCAGACATTCATATCCTCATAAACAATGTGGGGAATGTGAATTGGTGGGTTCCCAAGAATTGGTGGGTTCCCAAGTGGGGCAGTGGTCTAAGACACTGCATCTCAGTGCTAGAGGCATCACTACAGACAACCTGGTTCAAATCCAGACTGTATCAGAACTGGCTGTGATTGGGAGTCCCACTGGGCGGTGCACAATTGGCCCTGCGTTGAATGAAGGCCAGTATAGGCCTTCATTGTAAATAAGAATGTGTTCTTAACTGACTTGCCTAGTTAAATAAAGGTAAAAAAAAATGTCTTGTGTCACTTGATACATGTGTAAAATCAAAGCATGTTTGTTTGGGTCAATTCATTTGTTAGGGATTTCAACCCCCAGTGCTTGGGTCAATCCTGACATATATCTAGCTATAACCCAGAAAAACAAAACAAGAATATGAGAGAACTATATTCTCAGCTGTGTTTCATCTTAGTCTATAGATGTCTTATTGTGGCTTTATGAAGTGGTGCTGGCCCTCACCAACACTAACACCCACTCCTCATGGTTCTGAAGTCAACCAATTACAGGCAGTGTAAGCAGACATTACCACCCTTAGCCATGATGCTGCCATTTCCTGTTTCATATTAACCCAGTAAGCCTGGACCACTGGCAGCAGGGGCCTGGGGAGGGGAGGAGGAGAGGGAGCGGAGGGGAGGGCTGTGGTTGGACTCCCATAAAACAACTGGCCTGAGCAGCAGGACTGGGAGTCATTGATTTTAAAACTATGACATTAAGGTGTGTTGTAAAACCATGTTGTGTTTATGTTGGAGAAACATATAGGCAAGTCTAATCTAAGTTACTGTATGTACTTACAAGCCTGAAAATCTTTCTCCAGTGTTTATACCATAAAATAATTGGTGTTTAGGCCTATTTCACACTTGGAATCTGAAGCATATGTGCTTGCAACAAGTCCCCAGGGAGTGTTCAGAGAAAAAGGGGAAAAAAAACAAGTTTCACGGATTGGATTTTCTCTTTGACTAATCACTTCTCGAGGCCCATTTGAGTCCCGGGCCAAATGAGAAACCCCCAAAACAGTTAGCTATAGCATGTGATAAAGCATGCCCAAATACTGATAGGATGGCAAGTATTTATTTTCTCCATCCAAGTTTTCCGCCCCCTCTACTTGTCTCAAAACTTTGGGTTACAACCATAGGAAGGAAATAAGAGGAAGGAGGCAGGAGAAATTAAAATCCACGTCTCCTACGCTCCACACACTGACTGCCTAAGGGTTGTTTTTTCTTGTTAATAGCCACCCATCACCCCCTCAGTCTCTCCACCAAGAGTTACAAGATAAGTGAAGGGCAAATTACCAATAAAGAATTACATTTTTTCCCACATTGTCAGGTGGTATTAGTGAGTGAATAGTTAGTATTTTTCCAGCAAACCGGGAACATTCCCAGAACATTAGCGAAGATTCCCATTAACTTCCAGTTATCCCATTAACATTGGGATAATAAAAACGTTTAATTAAATGTCCTTGGAATGTTCTAACATTCACTAAAACGTAACAACCACCACAGAACATTCCCCAAAAGTTATAATTAGGTTTCTTGGTAATGTAATAACAATTTAGGGCGGCAGGTAGCCTAGCGGTTAGAGCGTTGGGGTTGAATACCCGAGCTGCCAAAGGTGAAAAACCTGTCTGTGTCCTTGAGCAAGACACTTAACCCTAATTTGCTCCAGGGGATGACCCTTTATGTAGGCCATCACTGTAAATAATAATTTGTTCTTAACTGACTTGCCTAGTAAAATGTTAAATAAAATAAAAATGTACCAGTAATGTTTCCCAGCAAACCAAAATGTGTTCTGTGAAAGTTCGCACAACATTTGTTAGGTTGCAGCAAATGTTTTCATAACACAAAAACTGTCCAGTCGTGCTGATGATTAAACCATTTTGGTATAAAACATCCACCTGATAAGAGCATTCACAGAACACATTGTTTGTTCTTTAAAAGGTTCCCAGAACATTCAATTAGGTTGTGGGAACAGTGTAGTTGGAAAATGATTGGGGCATCACAAAAGATGTTCCTATAACACAAAAACTGTCCAGTTTTTCAGATGATTACATAATGTGCAAAAAACATTCACCTGATGTTGCAAGACCATTTTCAGAACACATGTTCTTTAAAAGTTCCTCAAATGTCTTTATTTTAATCGGAACATTGTGGGGATATGACTAGAGGTTCACAAAACACTAAAACTGTCCATTTGTGCTGACATTCAGAAAATGTTTGTATCAGTGTGAAAAAAACATTCCTTTGATGTTGCAAGAATGTTGACAGAATAATATTTCTGAGTTCCTTGAAGGTTCCCAGAATATTTAAATTAGGGTGTGGGTACATTACAAGAGATAGGTTCAGTTGTGATGACATTCATACAATGTTTAAGTAAGGTTGCATAGGACATTCCCTTAATGTAAGAATGTTGACAGTCCTCATATTCTTTAAAAGTTCCCAGAACATTTAATTAAGTTATGGGAGTTGTCTGGGATGTGCAACCTGTGTTAATCACAAAGGTTGCACAAAAAATTCCCACAATGTTGCACAATTTCCAAATAAATCTGTTTTTATAATGTTGTAAAAACTGATCAGAGTAGTGGTGGTAAAATGGTTTGCAGTTGAAAATGGCTGGGGTGTGGAAGATCGTCTGGTGGGTGAGGATTTGGAGGTAGAATTGGAACCATTGTAGCTGTACTGAATGAGGACTTGGACAATGTCTGGCGGTCTCTCCTCTGTGGCCATGAAGTTTGCTTGGTGGAGCTCACCAACATGGCCAGTGATTGCCTGACACTTTGCTTGTTCTTGCAGCCACAAGGAAAAGTCCTTCAGATTGTACTGGACACCTGGCCTGGTTCTGTAGGCATAACTGGCAATTTGTTCTGCTAATAACTTATTGAGGAGTAGGTCAGATTAGCAGCTCACTCGCCGAGCTGGAATGACTGGAGCATCCCCACCAGTGAGTGGATTCGACCAGCAAAGCTACTGATAGCTCGACTCACTCGGGTAGAATGGTTGTCATCTCCCTCAGGACTAGTTGATGGGGTTGGCAATACTTCTAGTCCAGTGCATAAGCCAGGGCTATGCGGTGGGCAAAGACCAATTGCAGGTGATCCAGGAGGACATGGTACTTGTACTTCTCCATTTCCTCCTCTGGCAGTAGGTTTGTGAGGGCCATTCTTAACATTACAAACTCTTCAGGATCTTGGTGAAGGAAGTTGGGGAAGGAAGGTCCCGCTATCCAGGATGAATACCTGGGTCTCTCTGATGCCACTTGAGGGCTGTAAGTTGGTACTACTGGGAATGGCCATTGGTCGTACAGTTGGTAGTATTGAGCAGTAGGCACGTTGAAGGCTTGTGAAACTGGTAAAGCTGGTTGGGGTCTAACATACTCCTGAAGGGCCTGATAGGGTGCTGCAGAAGCTGGAGGGTAGCAGGCTGGAGGGGGGTTTGAGAGGTGGTGGCGTTTCATGGTTGGTGTGCTGGGTAGCAAGGCTGACTTGGTGCAGGAGTTGCTTAGGACGGGGTAGGGTAAACTTTTGGGTGCCGGCGTGGAGGAGGCTGGTATTGGTTGGAATAGACTTGAGGCTCTGGGTAGTACTGTGGTTGTTAGTGAAACTGCACAGTAGGTTGAGAGTTCATGAGAGATTCAGAGTGCACAGGTGGTCAATAGGGCACGAAAGGTCAGTACACATCAGGACGCTGTGCACATTGGGAGGCTCAGAGTGCAGACGAGGCTTAGACTGATAAGGCACAGACAGTTGTCTTGGTGGGAACACTTGAGAGTGAAGAATGTGCACATTGGGGCTGGGGCACTGCTGAATTAATGCATTGAGAGGTGCTGGCAAGGATAGATCTTGTCAAGATGTTGATTGTTCAGGCTGAGGGGTTGGTAACATGGAACCTGTAGAGAGGGGAAGAGACTCCTGTCTACTCGGTGGGGGTTGCTCTGTCAATGCTGAACTTTCCATCTGGCTACTCCTCCCCACAATCACATAGAGGGAGCATACTAACTATAGAGGGAGAAGCCTCTCCCTGGTTGGCCACTGCTGGAGCTCCAGGGTTAGCTGCCACTGCACCAATAAGTGAAAGGTTAGGTTGGTGATCTCTTGAATTGTGGTGATATAAGGGTATGCCTCAGCATGAGCATTGGGCTCCATTTTCCCTTGTTCCTACTCTTCTGGCCTTTGTTAAGGGAGTTGGATTGGTTTAGGGTTTTAGCTGTAGCCAGGGAGTTGAACATGGTAGACAGGTGAGGTGGAGGCCTTGTGTTCCTCCTTGGCCTTGCTCATCCCCGTCGTGGTGCTGTGTCCATTAAAACACAGATATGGTGGTTTGTAGTTAAAAGGGCTGTTGCCCAGTTTATTATTTCAGATCAATTGTTGAAGATAATTATGACAGATGATAACAATTTTGAGAATGTAAGGATGGGATGGTTAACAAGGATGGTTAACTAGGAAACAAAAATATACATGGCAGTGATTTCATTTCAACAAAATACAGATAAACAAATATACTCATGATTCTCAAAAACATTAAAATAATATTACAGTGACGAAACTTAGGCGATAGGTTTAAACATGAGTAAAGGAAATGCATGAAGCAAACTAATTTGTAATACAGTAAATGTTCTCAATCAAATGATAATATAAATTAAGAAGAAAGGACAAACTTACTTGGTCAAAAACACATCCAAAATAAAACAAAGGACCAGGTTACAAGAGTAAAGGTAACAAAACATTTGCAAACTGAAATGGTTAGGTCAGACACAATGATTAGTGACAGGTGTGGGTATTTAATGTGGTGAAGGAGCTGGAGGCCCGCTTCTGCTGGAGGGGGATTTGGTCAGGGGATGGTGGTTAGTGATAGGGTGAGGGGACTGTCGGTCAGGGTAGGGCAATTCAACCACAATGTTCATATTCCATTGATGTTCACACAATATCAATTTTGTTGTTAACTGACTTGCCTAGTTAAATAAATAAAAAATAAAATAAAATACATTTTATCTTGTCTTGGAGATCCTCAGAATATGGCAAGAACATTTAGAAAATTTAATATTTAATATCTAATATAACCACAACATTCCCAGAATGCACATTTCTAGCTCCTGGAATACATCTCCATTATACTTCTCTCCAGATTGAATGGCAATTCAGATTTGAGGACTGTATTGTAGGCCCACTACAAGGACAGTATTGTAGATCCTAGATCAGCACTCATAATCTTGAATACCTTGTAAATATGGGCCAAATTAAGAGGATGGGTGAAGGGATGGTGAATAACCTAGTTACCAGTATTTTCCTGGGTAAATTATGTCTAAAACAGCTTAAAAGGAAGCCTGTTCCTAATTCCTGTTTGACCATACTGCCATGGCTTACTACACACTGAAAAAATAAGATGTACAAGAGCTTCCCTGGTGGCGAAGAGTATAAAAGACCTGGCTTGGTAAGAAAATATTGCAGGTTCAAAACCCACATGTGCAGATGGTCAACATATTAAGAGTAAAAAATATGATTGTGTTAGCATGATTAAATGCTGTTCAAATGTCCCATGAATGAAGTTAAAATGCCATGTTTCTCTATATCACATACAATACAGTCCTCAAATGTGAACTGCCATTAAATCTGGAGAGAAACATAATGGTGAGGTATTCCAGTCTATTTTAAGGAACTACAAATTTGCATGCTAAGAAATGTTGTGGTAATATTAGGTCAAACTTAAATATAACGTTTTCTAAATGTTCATGAAATGTTCAGAGGAACTCCAAAAACAAGGTAAAATATATATTGCATGAACATCAATGGAATATTATTAAACCTAAAACAAATATGCTATGAACATCATACCAACTGACTTATTTGGAAATTGTTGAACATTGTGCAACATTGTGGGTCTGTTCTGTGCAACCTATGTGAATATGACAAGAATATTCTTGCAACACTCGTACAACTGAATTCAATGTTCTGGTAACCTTTAAAGAACTTAGACCAGGGCTCTCATTTATTAATCATGCATAGGCACAAAACTGTGCGTAAACCATGCAACTGGTTATCTAGATCTCTGTCTCCCTCTTGAGTCATTTGTGTCTTATTTCATCAAACAGTAAGCTTAAAGCATCAGACAAGCTCAATGCATATAGTTGATTTTATTAAAACACATAGGGTGTGTCAATATATGGAGAAATACATGTTTAAAAATTTGGATGAAAGAACAGACGGTCTTTGTAGCTATATTTCAATTTTTACTGGTCAAACCACAACTGAGCGAGCCAAATAAAAGCTTTTGATTGTACTCAATCTCTGACACTAGTACCTCTATTTCAGTCTCGAAAAAGTGTTTTATTTCTCGCTTTTTTTTGGTTGCGCCATTGTAGGCTATTTCATGGTACAGCTTCATACAGTATATTCCCCACAGGCTTTAAAGGGATGATTTTGACTATATACTGTATGGTTAATTAGGGGCGTTTCGAAATGCAAATACCCAAGGTCGTGCACAAGCACTGAAGCTGAGAACAATTGGTATTTATCAACAATTATCTTCTAGGATTGTTTGATAAATAAAAATGTTTCTATGAGTACGAATATTCTAAATTCCATTTGTAAGTTGTATATGCAATATTGATAAATCAGGCCCCAGGTGTTCTGTTAATATTCTTGCAACATCAAAAGGAATGTTTTGTGCACCCTGCTACAAATATTATCTGAATGTTAGCACAACAGTTGTAGTGTTTTCGGAACCAATCTCTTGTCATATTCCCACAATGTTCCCACAATCTAAAGATGATTCTAAACTTGAAGATACTGGTACTTAAAGTATGCTCATAGAAGTAGGCTCTTAGTTCTTAGAAATTGAGAGAGAGAATGAGAGAGACAGAGACAGAGCGAGAGAGACAGAGCGAGAGAGAGAGTAGGAGGAGAAGAGGGTAGAGAGCATTCTTTACTCCACTGTTCTAAAAATGCACTTCCTCTTTGAAAATAGATATTTGATTTACTATTTGGCTGGATTTTAACACACTTTCACCCTCAATTTCCAGCTGAAGGGGAGTTAGTTGACACTCCCATTCAAAACTAAACCCAAAGCTGAAGAGATCCCTCAGGAACCTCTCATTCATTCATTCAGCATTCACATGAGTGCATTAGATGGGCTATCAGCCTACAGTAACGCTTCCTCTTTCTCCAAGTCACCTTTTTCTCATCTTCTGTCTAATTCAGTTGTGTTAACAATTTCCATACTAGAGGAAGAGGGATCGTATTACTTCAACTTGAGATTGATGTTCAATTTACCAATAAATGCTTGTACCAAGTCACAGACCAGGAAGTGTACTTTTACTCCGGTTTTCCAGACACATACTAAGCGTACTCCTGGACTAAAAAAAAGAAAAAAGAAGAAGATTCTGCATTGAAAATGCTTTTTAGTACTAAACTTAATCTATGTCCAGGAAACCGACCCGTTAAGTTTTAATTACATGTACTAGTTTTATTTCAAGCATTCAAGCGATTCCGTTTTACAGTAAGGTTCTTTCAGTTAAAAATGACAAGCCATAAACCATAACACTTTACAGTATTAATCAGATAAGTGTTTCAAGACGCAGTGAGAGAGAGAAGTGAGAAAAGGGTCAGTGAGAGTAATTGGACTTAACAGACGCCTACATTTCCACTGCCTCAATGAAAGCAATTCATCAGTACACATAGCTAAGTTAGGTAAGCATTTCACCACTCTCATTAAAGTACCAAAGAAAGTGGAAAAGTATACACATTTTGAAGCTGTTGTCTTTTTGGATGATAGGGTAAGAAAGTAACTACAGTATTTCAAAGCCTTATTCGAAACCATCACTATATTGACATAGAGCATGTTCAATTGTCACAGTTAAAATATCTTTGAACTATTATTACTCGGAATGTACTGTCCACGTGATGCAAATACAATAGTAGCATATAAGTATGCTTTTTACTGTACGTCAAAGGAGCACATACAGATGATTACTATTACAAGTACACATGCTACACTTAAGCTTAAGTTAAAGGGAAAAGGAAGAAAAAAAGACACAGGATAGTCTTTCTTGATACATGTAAAGCATACATTATGTCCAATCGCACGATGCCACCGTTGAACAGCCAGTCAATGGAGAGGGCAGGGAGAGGCAATGGAGCGAGGTAATGTGTAATCTTACTACTCAATGGGCTGTGCCCAGCAACGGGCCTCTGAATGCTGGAAGTGTCAGGGAGATAAATCGCAGAGTGTCCCCGTCGAAAAACATGATTAATACCCCGCCTGGTGACGCTGCTGAAGATGAAGTGGGAGCAGCTGGCTCAGGCAGCGCAGGCACGCAGGGATAGGTGGGGTGGGGGGGGGGAGCGAGCGCAACGGAGCAGAGAGGGCAAAGAGGAGGCGAGGCAAGGGCAAGCCAGGCCACAGTAGGCACAGGGACCCCTACTGTACCTCCCATACCTCCCCTCTTCTCACCACATACACACACTCACCATGGCTCAGTGTTTAAATACTCTTCATGCACACAGCCCACACATACATGGCAAACACTGCAACATTTATTCCAACTTTTAAAATATATTAGGGTTAAATGTCATAGCGCTGGAATTTTATTACACTGCAGTGCAGCAATTTTCTGTAGTTGATAACTGGTTTTCACCTTTGGATGTGATTCTGTTTCCTTCTACAAGGCATTGTCATAGAAGAAACTCTTGGATGAAAGTAGAACCATTAGCAATACAATTAGAGGACAGTCACCATGCAGAAATATTTTGTTATAATAACAACGTGGAATAAACTTGTCTTCTATTTAAGTAACTGCTAATGCTCCCAATTGGCGCAGTGGTCTAAGACACTGCATCTCAATGCTAGAGGCATCACTACAGACAACCTGGTTCAAATCCAGACTGTATCACAACTGGCTGTGATTGGGAGTCCCATAGGGCGGCGCACAATTGGTCCAGCGTCGTCTGAGTTTGGCCGGTGTAGGCCGTCATTGTAAATAAGAATTTGTTCTTAACTGACTTGCCTAGTTAAATAAAGGTTTTAAGGTTTTTTAAAAAGCCCAATATACAATGATTATACTTTAAAGATTTAGCATGAGAAAGAGGTGGTGGGATATGAACACGTAGAGTTATTGGGTCTGTGTAAGTAAACATGTCGAGGGGTGGGCTACTTTTTCATGGTTCAGGGGCCCCAACCCTCCCCTCAGACAATTAACTTTTCTAGTGTAATGAGATGATTGATAAGCTGGAAGTGTGTGCTTTAAGGAGATATTAATCATTCCCTCTGGTAATTTTAATCATGTGTTCCATCATTCCCAGATGCTGAGGATCACCTTCCTGGCAAACAAAGGGCGGCCACGCCACTCGCATAGTCATTTTGTTCTAGTTTAACTATATTTTATGTCGGTTTGTTCCTCCCATCTGTTCGCACGAAGCCTCCACAGCCCACGTTGCACATTGACAAGCTGGGGAAGCAGCGTGTGGGAGTGTGCTTGTGTGAGTGTGTGTGTAAACTTTAGAAAAACAGGCATATTTGAAATGGTAAACGTAGTCCTCTAGGTTCGTGACTCTCTGGTAGACTGCCATCAGCCACCTTCACACACACAATTATACGCCGATGATACCACATGGTGTGGGCAATATGTCAGAGCAAAGCACTATTTGGCATTTGAACCAGTCACTATTATTGGAAGTATGAAGAAGAAGTGCTGCAGGGAAGATATGTTGCGACTGAGAAATAACTTCAAAACAGTCTCCCTCCCTTGACTCCCTTGAAAGTCGAAGAGAGACAAACATATTCCCAAAGCACTGATTAGTTCATGTTCAGTGCCTCCATTGTACTGTACCTCGATCTTCCTCCTCTGTGTTCTCACCAAGGCAATGCAAGATTCGGAGTTGTATCCCAGAATCAAAGGGATTTCTCCTATGACTTCTTTTCAACCAACATATTGTCACAGCAGAGGCGTGGGGAGATTTGCTGTGGCCCAGAGGTATCTGCAAACGCTAAAAGTAAACAGAAACAACAAATCAGATATGCAAAGACAACAATAAACTCCAACTTTCAAATGGGAAAACACACTATAACAAATGCTCAGGATAAAACACAATGTTTGCAAAATGTGAAATATCATGCATACACTTGCAAGGTACTGATATTGTGAAGGACATACATAGAAGTAGACAGATATAAATTAAAATGTAATTAATGAAACAGACATCAATGATTAGTCAAATGAGATTAACTAAAACTCTGTCACCTTGAGAGAAATCCCATATGCAGCATGACGTTGAATCCCAAACCACTTAAAGTACAGTTAATCATGCATGGGTCCAAGTTTCTTTGGCTATAAAAACATATATAAGAGTATAATCTTGGGGTGAGTGAAACTTTCCGCCTGTGCTAAAACCTGGGACACTTTAGTTTGACACGTGTCCTAAATACACTTAATCATGTACAACTTGAATGACATCCTGTTGACAGATATTCCATCATCAAACTGAACGTTTTTTAAAGTTATTCAAAGGGGCTCGTCTGAATGTGAACAGATTAGAAACGTTTGCATGGAGTCAGAGGTTCATGGCGAGCTGATAGGTTCCTCCCTGGAGGAGTTGATAGGACACATCCCCAAATGCACTGAGCTGCACTGCTTCTAACAACCATTAATTGCAACCAATATAAAAAGCTATTTAATTTTACATTAATTTTACACTTGTGCAGACTACATAAAAAGGTAATAAAGGTTTTCAGGGGCTATTCCCCACTTATTATCTAATAATGATGAATGAACATGCCTGAAAGTGACAGCTGTTTTGGATGCTTTGTTTGCAGTCAGGCATCTATTTGTAACTTCCCCTGAAATCAGTTCTGTTTGACTTTGAGGAAGTGTACCCAAAACAACTTTACCCCATTATGGGTTTCCAATATGTTGGAGGTAAGAGAAAACAAACACTTCAATAGTAGGTGGAGATATCCATGACCAACGTGCAAGGTGAACTAAAACCAAAATCCACATTTGTTTAAAGAGGTCAGTGTTGGGTCACCATTTGTGTTGTACACAGAGGAACCATAACCTTTTCACATGTATCCTCACTAAGCGCTTGCTAATAAAAAGATACTAATCTAAAGGTCTTGACAGGCCCCTCTGTGTATATTTACCTTATGATATTCCAGGTGCTCTCTGCCTCGAGCAAAGTTTGAAAGCACCTCCACCATAGCCTACCCCATGCTTCAACCCACCGGGTTGGAAAAGAAAACAAGAATTTCATTCTGTTTTTCTAAAACTCATGAATCTTTGTCATGTAGCATTACATGTTGTCTGGCAGCCACATGCTAGTGATAGGGGAAGCTTGTCCCATGTATGATAATCAATATCAGTGATGTATTGGAGGTCAAGCGGAACGTAATGAAGAGCTCAAGTCAGATCACATCCCTTTAGACATACCCCTGGGTGTTACCCTAGCAGGTGTGCAGGCAGAGGGCCGCCCACTATAAAGCTTTTTACTCGGACTATGGTATTTGCTAAAAACCCAGTCATCCCTTCACCATGACTGTAAGTACAGTATACCTCAGTGAAAAGCTATACTTCGTAGCTCACCGTCATTTTCCAAGAGACGTTTTAGTAACGCCAATCTCGGTGGTGTTGACAGACGAAGGACCTTAAAACAACCGTCTATTGAAGGAAAACACAACGACTACTCCATAGCCCTCGTAACTTCCACCTTGCGTTATCCTGCCACACTTGCTCCACTGCACGGCTAAAAGACAATTAATCCTAATAAATCAGGGCCGTCGGCATCATTGCTCATTCTGGCAGGCCCCTTTTTCCATAGGGGCACGGAGGGAGGGCTCGAGCCCACGATCTCTGCTGCACAGATGAACCTCTTACAGATGTTGAGAACGCAGCCTGGTTAATCGCTTGGCCATTTCAAAGCCTTCTCAGAAAGACGGGAGATGGAAGAATGAATGAAGGAGCTTCTGCGTCATGTCTGTCCGTGATTAGGGTTCTGTGATTAAGCATGAATGAGACTTTTCCTTCCGTTGATTTGCAATACATTAGTCACTTTCACAATGTTCTATAGAAGTACACTGCGCTGTTTCTATTGAGCTAGTATTCTAGCAATCCAGCCAGAGAGGGGACGATTGCATTGGCATTTATTTTCTAAGCCCAAATGTGGACATTTCTGGTCCTTCCTGTGGGGTAGTGACAGACAACGTTCCACGGAAACCAAATGGTTGTGGTACAGTCACGGTGTTTGACATATCAGCATGGGAACCTAATCCTCTCAAATTTGAGTCCAAATGTTCAGGCAAATATTACAGGCACAGTCTGCGTGTGTGAGGGACTGGTAAAACCGTAGAAGACAGGAGGCCCATGCAAACAAGCAGATGCTATGGGGCTGCTTGGAAGAAGAAAAATCATAGTGCAGCAATTATGTTGAGAATTCAGTAAAGCGGAGCACAGTATGTTCTCCCAGCATCTCAGCAGCACTCACAGCATCCCACACTACAACATCATTAGGCCATGGGACACATTCACTCTGATTTTGGTTTCAGGAATTAATGCAACAACACCTGTACTCACAGACACATCCATTCTGGCACATGCTACGTATGCAACTAGCCAGCATCCATGCGGTTATGCATTATCTTCTTAAAAGGATCAAATGTGGCCACACCTGTTCAGTTTTAAGCAACACCTCTATTTTTTTCCTGAGTGCTACGTGACGGGCAGGCATATTAATCACACTCACAGCCACTAATGCAAACAATCAGTCAATGCAGTTGGCCAGGCTCTCCATCTCTAGTGACAGGAGGTTTGTCCTGAGGCCTGCTGATTTGTCCTGCTACTCTGCCTGTAGGACAACACACACACACACACAACAGAACAGCCTCGGTCTCTTTGTTTAGCAATGCCACTCAATCGTATGGAGCTTTAGTTTTTTTTGAGAAAATGTGAAAATATTGAATCATGTAATCTACTATATTTATTTGTTTATTTGGATCCCCATTAGCTTTTGCAGAAGCAGCAGCTGCTCTTCCTGGGGTCCACAAAAAAACACAAAACATGACAAGTAACAAAATACTGATACACTGATGTACTGATATACTGATACACTAATTTATTGATACACTGATATACTGATACACTAATTTACTGATACACTGATATACTGATACACTGATATACTGATACACTGATACACTGATATACTGATACAATGATACACTGATATACTGATACACTGATATACTGATACACTGATTTCACTCGTCTATATATGTATATATTCTTAACCCATTCCTTACTTAGATTGATGTATATTTGGGTAAATGTTGTGAAACTGTTAGATATTACTGCGCTGTCGGAGCTAGAAGCACAAGCATTTTGCTACACCCGCAATAACATCTGCTAAACACATGTATGTGACCAATACAATTTGATTTGATTTGATTTGACAAGGACAGTCACACACATTTTAAATACAACAATATGCAAACAATACAACAAAAAAATTATACAAACACAACAACAACAATTATGTGTGTGCGTGTGTCCCCGCCGTTCCATGAGATGTTGTTAAATCCGTTTTTTAAAGGACATTTTGCTGTTTGCTTGAGTAATTGGAGATGGAAGGGAGTTCCATGCGATCATGGCTCTGTATAATACTGTGCGTTGCCGTGAATTTGTTTTGGACCCTGGTGGCATATCTTGTGGGGTATGTATGGGTGTCTGAGTTGAATGATTTGATTATGCAGACAATCTGGAATTTTCATCACAGTAATATTTCTCATAAAAACCTAGAAGAGAATCAGTTAATCTCTCCTCAACTCTCAACCAGGAAAGACTGGCATGCATGTTGTTGATTCTAATTCTGTATGTGCCGTTAAGGGCAAGGTATGCTGCTCTGTTTTGAGCCAGGTGTAGCTTTGCTCGATCTTTAAAATCTGGTCCATTTCCTTAAAAACAGACAGCTTTACTCTACATGCGGCAATTGAGATAACTACACTGAACAAAATTATAAACGCAACATTCAACAACTTCAAAGATTTTACTGAGTTACAGTTAAACTAAGGAAATCAGTCAATTTAATTAATTAGGCTCCAATCTATGGATTTCACATGATTGGGAATGCATCTGATGGTCACAGATACCTTAAAAAAAAAGTAGGGTCGTGGATCAGAAAACCAGTCAGTATCTGGTTTGACCACCATTTGCCTTATGCAGCACATCACGTCACATCTCCTTCACATAGAGTTGATCAGGCTGTTGATTGTGGCTTGTGGAATGTTGGTCCACTCCTCTTCAATGGCTTTGCGAAGTTGCTGGATATTGGCAGGGAACTGGAACATGCCGTCACACACATCGTTACAGAGCATCCCAAACATGATCAATGGGTGACATGCCTGGTGAGTATGCAGGCCATGGAAAAACTGGGAAATGTTTAGCTTCCAGGAATTGTGTACAGATCCTTGTGACATGGGGGCGTGGCATTATCATGCTGAAACATGAGGTGATGGAGGTGGATGAATGGCATGACAATGGGCCTAAGGATCTCGTCATGGTATCTCTGTGCATTCAAATTGCCCTTGATAAAATGCAATTGTGTTCGTTGTCAGTAGCTTATGCCTGCCCACACCATAACCCCACCCCCACCATGGGGCACTCTGTTCACAACATTGACATCAGCAAAGTGCTCGCCCACACAACGCCATACACACGGTCTGCGGTTGTGAGGCCGGTTGAATCTACTGCCAAATTCTCTAAAATGACGTTGAAGGCAGCTTATGGTAGAGAAATTAACATTCAATTCTATGACAACAGCTCTGGTGGACATTCCTGCAGTCAGCATGCCAATTGCACGCTCAACTCAAAACCTGTGGCATTGTGTTGTGTGACAAAACTGCACATTTTAGAGTGGCCTTTTATTGTCCCCAGAACAAGGTGCACCTGTGTATTGATCATGCTGTTTAATCAGATTCTTGATATGCCACACCTGTCAGGTGGATGGATTATCTTGGTAGGAGAAATGCTCACTAACAAGGATGTAAACAAATGTGTACACAACATTTGAGAGAAATACGCTTTTTGTGCGTATGGCAAACTTCAGGGAACTTTTATTTCAGTTCATGAAACATGGGACCAACACTTTACATGTTGTGTTCATATTTTTGTTCCGTGTAGTTATTATGGTCAGTCGCTAATCCATTAATAAATAATTGATACTGTAATAAGTGTGAACTAAAAAGTATAATTATTATTCTATTGCATTTTTATTTATTTATATGATGGCACTCAATTATTTATATATACATGTGTTCTCAAACAAATGTGTTGATATTCTGAATAGTTATTACAAACACGTAATCTTTAATGACATTATAGTGAAATGGAATCTGGGGATTCTATTCAGCTATTGTCCATGTTCCAAACCTGGAATAATTTGCTATAACAAACCTCATTAGAGAAATGTATTCCCCTTACATAAATGTTCACAAACTAAACAGCTGGTTGGTTGAACTGAGAGGAAACTGCATACTGAGCAGGACTGATCCTGTCTGACTATTATCCACCAGTCGCATGAGGCAGAACTGGCATGTTTGGGTTTCTACTAGAGGAAGATGGCTTCACTTGACAGCTTAGAGCTGAAAACTGTTGCAGTGACACAAATTACACCAAATCTGAAAAGGGAATTTCATTCTAGAAACTGAGGCCCTCAAAAAATTGACATATCTATGAACATGGTGTGTGCAGTAATGTAATAAACTGAATGCTAATTATTGGGCTTCACATAGCGTACAATGTACAGCTGTGGGGACTGTCAGAGCTCCATGGGCTGTTGAGCTTATGTGCATTTTGACAGTGGTTGGATTTTCTCTCTATTCCTTTCCTGATAACCACCTACAGAGTACAGACATCATGATATCCTGCCAACGTCAGTCAGCAGGGTGGATTTTTACTTTAATGCAATTGCAGCAAAATACTGTACATCATAGGATTGACTATGGGACCCATTCAATCAAAAACAGTCACAAAGGTTTCCAGAAAAGTCTAAAATAACATTTATCTTGTGCAGAAGAATGCATGCTTTAATGACAATGTCGTTCGCACTTTAAAAAATATTTTGTTGAGTATCTCCACATATGCATACTTGCATATAAACGCAAACAAAAATATAAACGCAACATGTAAAGTGTTTGTCCCAAGTTTCATGAGCTAAAATAAAAGAAATGTTTCATATGCACAAAAAGCTTATTTCTCTCAAATGCTGTGCACAAATTTGTTTACTTCCTCGTAAGTGAGCATTTCTCCTTTGCCAAGATAATGCATTCACCTGCCAGGCGTAGCATATCAAGAAGCTTATTAAACATCATGTTCATTACACAGCACCTGTGGACCATAAAAAACCACTCACGTTTTGAGGGAGTGAGTAAATGGCTGGAATGTCCACCAGGGCTGTTACCAGAGAATTTAATTTCTCTACCATAAGCCGCCTCCAACATCGTTTTAGAGAATTTGTCAGTACGTGCAACCGGCCTCACAACCAGACCACATATATGGTGTTGTGTGGGCAAGCGGTTTGCTGATGTGAACAGAGTGCCCCTTGGGGGCGGTGGGATTATGGGATGGGCAGCCATAAGCTACGGACAACGAACACAATTGCATTTTATTGTGGCAATTTTAATGCGACGAGATCCTGAGGCCCATTGTCGTGCCATTCATCCGCTGCCATAACCTCATGTTTCAGCATGATTATGCACAGCCCCATGTTGTTAGGTTCTGTACACAATTCCTGAAAGCTGAAAATGTCCCAGTTCTTCCATGGCTTGTGTTACAAATGCACGGAGGCTTGTTGTGCAATCAAACTGAACGTCTTTACTTAAGATCAACATGTTAACAACTCAAAACTCACTCATCCAATCCTCACCCCTCCATGTACGCACAACTTGCCTGATACATTCTTAAAACAACAGTATTCAATACTCAACTGAGCTACGACACCATATTACTGAAAACAACATCCCCCCAACCCTCCCGCTCTAGTTCACATAGTCTTTAAGCCACGAGGGAGGAGCAATGACCCCTTGGGGTCTCCCAGTGTTCAGAGGTGCGGCTGGTGGCAGGGGAACTGCAGGCATTTGAGGCCTGACTGGTGGAAGGGCCCTGAACTGAGCCTGATGTAGGGGTGGAGGTGTGTGAGCCCCTTGACCTTGCGCCTGCTCATGGTGAGTTGTGGACAGACGGGTCAGCAAAGGATCCACCACAGGCGAATTGACCTTTCTGAGGCAATTTGCAAGCCAGTGGGATCCATCCTGAAGTTGGAATGTTGCAGGCCCTAGCTGTCGTTCCATTATCAGGGGCTTGGACCAAAATGAGGAGAGCTTGTTCCGACGTTTGTCAGTCCTGATCCGCACCCAGTCCTGGGCCTTCAGGCTTGGTTTTTTCACTCTGTGAGATGTGTCATAACGTTGTGTCATCCGTTGCTGTGCCGCTCCAACATAGGCTTGCTTGCTGCAGCAGGCTTGTTATTTTGTTTGGGGCCGAGGCAGTCCAAAGGGAGTTTCAACGACCAGGTTTGAGTCCATGGCGAGGCGTCAATGGGCTCGATGATGTCATCCTCCAGTAGGTTGTCAAGTCCCTTGTCAATGGGCACACCAGATACTGACTGGTTTTCGGATCCATGCCCCTACCTTTTTTTTAAAGTTATCTGTGACCAACCTATGTACTGTATATCTGTATTCCTAGTCATGTGAAATCCATAGATTAGGGCCTAATGAAATTATTTTAATTGACCGATTTCCTTATATGAACTGTAACTCTTAAAAAATATAGCATGTTGTGCTTATATTTTTGTTCAGTATAGTTTTGTTTTTTACTTTTCCTAATTTTCAGATTTGATTGAAAATGGCTCAAGGTTGATGTATTTATGGAAAGTGAGAAAATTGTCCTGAAGGAACAAAAGATGTTAAAAGATAACATTTGCCAAACATGAGAATCCGAACTTGAAGGCTAAACTCAGCTTTAACTCAACACAATGGCATCAGCCAGATGGCAAAGTCAGCCCCCTCACAACACAACACTGTCTGTTGCTGACAACATCTGCATACTATGTTCCACTGCTGTATATTATCATATACCATAAAGCACTCTTATCTGTTAAGGAAATGTTTCTTTACACTGCATATTGATTGTGAGCCAGATTGCTTACTCTTGGGAATAAACTTCACAGAGCAGCTTGGCATCAATTTTGATTACTTTATTGCTGAAGAATTCCAGATGTTCCGACGTGTGATTCAGCCTCCACACAGGGGGATAGTGGGGATACGGTTGAGAGAAGCCCCAAATGTTTGCATTTGGAACCAATTACTATCCTACCACAGCATAAATATCAGCTTTCACACTACTCCCGACATTGTTATTAATTTAGCACCTATAGGACATTACTCATCATGAATGTGTAAGGCAACCACATTCTAGCCATTACCTCTTGTTTTTTAGGGGCAGGACTTGAAAGGTCAGCCTCAAACCTAGTGTTAACCTGGAAAGTAAGCTGAGTAATACGTTTTGGCCAATGGATGATTTACCACAATCTTAACCGTAACCAGGATGGTTAACACATCAGCCGTTCAAAATGATCTTAAAGGGAAAGTATTTAAAAGCTCAGACACACCGGTAGGATTGCCTTCCAACAGTACTTAACACCTTTGAACAGTGTCAGCAGTCAACCTCTTTTGTGTTCACACAGCAAAGGCCTTGGAAGTCGTCAGCCACTCAGCCTTAAATACTTCAAACGAGAAGGTGGCAGTGGTGTTGTTTGGCAATGCATATCCATGCATATTGCTTATGGTCTAGATTCTAAGCTATCTGCACTAATGTTGCTATTTTGTAGAATGCCCTAGCTAGCTAAGGACACTGCACTAACTCGGCAGCTAACACAGGCAGCCGTTTAATGGAAACTAGATCATCCACTGTGATTTAATTATAAGGTCAATACTAGCTACAGTGGTTAACTAGCTTGGAGGAAGTATTTATTGTGTGCTTTGCAGCTTGCTGGCTCCCCCACATGGGGGTTCGTGCTCTCTGATTGGCTCAAAGTCAAGTTGTTGGTCACTGATGAGCATTGTGATTCGGTAGCTCGATACTAACAGGTCGGCATGCAGCAGGTACCGCTTTTGATCTAGCAAGAGAAGGAATGGCCTCCTACTGTGATAAGTACCTATCGACAGTCTATCGGCAGTGAGATTCACTGAGTGTTTCATGCTTAAGCAAAACATAATGCCGGTACTGGAGACATAGTCTGGAATCTTTCATCATGATTTCACCATCACCTGCAAAAAATCTTGCAACACCAAACAAATTGAAGTCATATTCAGTAATAACATGAAAAAACAAAGAGTTAATGTGTTGCTATTTCTTAGATGAGGTAATGCTTATTTATGCAGGAAATGTATGATGAAACATTTCCAGAATGTAGGGCTGACATCACTTATATGTTATCGTTTTTGTAATGCAATAAACAAATCCCATATAATTCCAGCTATAACATACACTTTTTATTTACATTTCAGCAGATGCTCTTATTCAGAGCCACTTACAGTAGTGAGTGGATACTTTTTCATGCTGGTCCCCCATGGGAATCGAACCATCAACCCTGCTCTACCAACTGAGCCACATGGGATAATGCCATTGACTTGCCACATACCATTCACTTGCCATTGAGGATATTAGTCAAATATGCACATTGCCCGTAGCAGCATTTGAAGTTAAGCGTCACTGCCCAATTCACCCGAGAGTTACACACTATTGATCATGTATAGTTAACGTCAGTTGTGTCACATTTGCAGAGTCAAAGTGCACAACACGGAGATGTTAGGGGGGAGGAAGAATGGGGGAAAATGTAAAACATAGAGTATGTGGCTCAGAATGCAGGGTTGAAACTCACATGGGTGAGTTTTTAGCCCCAGGGAAAGCTAACACTGAAATGCTCTTTGACCATGAAATGGCCCAGTCCAGTAATGGTGGTTAATGGCTGTGTGGTACAGTGATGATGGGGCTAGGCAGGCGCTAAGCAGGGGGGAGACTGACTCAGGGGGATTCTGCCTGCTCTAGCAGGGTTCCTGTACAGTGCAGGGATGAGGGAAGTCAGGCCAGTGATGATAGCATTTACTTGACGTTATAATTGCCAACTCACAGTCACGTGGAATGATCAACGGAGCTAAGACACAGTGGTGGAGACTAGTAAGACATCACCACTAGAACATGTTGATATGTAGGCCATTCTTTGTCTCTTTTTCTCAATGATCTGCACACAGGCCCTCTTCAGGGAGTGCCAATATGTTGGTTGGGGAAAGGATGGCTGTGTTATGGTAACCTTCACCATTTTACTATAGTGCAATTCCACGATAACAGAGTGAGACTCAGATTTTTCACAGTTAAACAAACCATACAACTCTATATAATGACTACTTAGAACAATTTCCACAGAAAAGTTTACAAAAACACATTTACTTGAAGAACAGTGCAGATGCAGTTTGGTAACAGAATGAAGGCAGAAACCGTCAGTTGTATGGTTTGTTTAACTTTGCATTGGTTTTTGGTTTTGTTTCGACACACCGTGCCTTATGGTCATTGTAGTTCATTACCATGTTTTGTGGGCTAAACTAATGTAGAATATTGACCTACAACTGCCTACTCACACAGTTCAGGCTGGATCTGATTTATCTCTAGAGAAACCGTGCGATGTGCGCATTGAGCTCAGAAAAAAAAAGAATGAAATGGCATTCAAATAATTGAACCAATGTGTTGGTTAATCGCTCAGCACTAATAACATGCGCACATAGATGTAACATACATGTAACATGTTCCTCAACATAGGTCCATACAACAGTCTTAATGTTGTGTCAAAAAGTACATACAACAAAAATGTGGTGTATTTGGGCAGTAACTTTCTAATACACTTACATCAAACCAAGTCTGGTTGGACTGACCTTTACAGATGATTCATGAAATTAACTCATGCTTGTTGAGCACAGTTGCCTTTGTCCTATGATTCCTCGACCAAACCACTTATCCAATGTTGATAGGACTAATTGCTGGCTAAGAATTGAAATGCCTCTGACTGACACATTGCCCTCATCATTGCAAGGTCCCAAAATCCTATCCTCCAGCTACATTCTGGAAAGGGCAAAACTTAGGGCGAAATGGGGGTATCGACCCTTCCGCAAGACATGGCCATGTTAGAGATGAAAGGTGACCAAATCAGGCCTCTTTGGGATCACCATCGAGCTGTATAGCATGTGACAGAGAAGGGGTATCACATGTATTCTGTTGGCAAGTGTCCATATTAAAAGGTCATTTCTAGGATACAGGGAAAACATTGTTGGACTAGTCACTTTTCAACTTTAACCCAGTGTAGGAACACAATAGGCTTGGGTGGTGTCCAGATTTTCATACAGGGATTTACGCTTTTACCGGCATAGCACACTAGGGGGCGTTAAAAACACAAACAAATACCATTGGGCCTCTATTACCAAAATGCGAACAAAATTAGCACAAGTAATAGCGAAATCACACAGAAGCTGTTAGCTAAATGCTAATGAGCGAAAACAAACATAAACTAATTGTAAAGACAGTCAAATCCAGCTCAAGTTACACAAGCATAGCTAGTAGCTACGGATTGTAATTTTTGGTGAATGTGGACATTTGTGGACATGTGCAACTGAACAAAGTTGTGATGCATGCTTTTCTGAAGGAATAGCAGCATGTTTACACAGAGCAGAGGGGAGAAGAACAGAGGAGGGAAAAACACTAGTAGGAAGCACAGGGTGAAATGGCAGCTATACAGATAACAGAGCTCTTTGACTTCTCAAACTGAAAGCCATTATAAGATATCTGGTGGCAAACATTTACAGTTGATGTTGGAAGTTTACATACCCTTAGGTTGAAGTCATTAAAACTCATTTTTCAACCACTCCACAGATTTCATGTCAACAAACTATAGTTTTGGCAAGTCGGTTAGGACATCTACTTTGTGCATGATACAAGTAATTCTTCCAACATTTGTTTACAGACAGATTATTTCACTTATAATTCACTATATATCAATTCCAGTGGGTCGTACTTTTGTGCGAAAACTGCAAATCAATCCCAGAACAACAGCAAAGGACCGTGTGAAAAAGTATCTAAAAGTATCTATATCCACAGTAAAACAAGTCCTATATCGACATAACCTGAAAGGCCGCTCAGCAAGGAGGAAGCCACTGCTTCAAAACCGCCATAAAAAAGTGTAATGACTTGAGGTTACAGGTCATTTGATGGATACATTTCTGCCAAGCTCCTCTCCCCCCCAAAGGAGGGGGGTTGAGTGGATTGGAGTGGTGAAAGGGGGAGCTTTGACACCAACCAGACTTTCTCTCACTTTCCCTCTCACAGGAAAAGAGAGGAGGAGGGAAAATGCCCAGTTTATGGCCCTTTGTCCTAAGACTATCACTTTATGCCCATGAAACAAGACATTGGGAACATGATTAATTTTATTACGTGTGTTGAAAATGAGGACTCTTGGCATATGGATATGAATGTCAATTCTGTGATGTAATTAATGTCTAAATTAAGGCGTGATTATGAAATCCTTGTAACTTTAAGAGTTTCCAAACTGTCTATATGATGTCTACATTCGTTACGTTTGTTAAGAAATATCCAGATTAAAGAGAATGTTTTTGTGACGATACAACTGTGATTTTAGCTGTTTACACGAGTTCATAGTTAATTCTAATGCCTTGCTTGCCCAAGCTATGCTCAGGGAAATCAGATAAGGAGGTCATAAACGACAGAAACGCCCTCTCCTGCCCGAAAAGGTATAAAACCTTTGAGACACGAATACATTTTCTTGACTCGAGGACATTCGTGCTGCAGCGGGAGGTCTACGATAATTCACGACCTCTACAAAAAGACAACACGTGGTTCCCACAGAGGAACTCTGAAACAATCAACGCTACGGTCAACGACGGTATTTAAGAAGGTGAATTCGAGCAGAACCACCCGGTCATTCTCTCAAAAGTCATCGCTTGTCTACACTGACCACATCCCCAAACTGTGGGGATATTGACACGGCTGATTAGCCGTCTCCAGGAACGAGTCCTATAGGATCCGCTAGGGACCTGTTATCCTATTAAGTGCATTGTATTAGAATTGTTTTTCTCTGTGTATCCTGTATTATCATTTAGTTAGTAAATAAATCATTTGAACCAATTTGCGTATATGGAAGGATCAGTTTGCGCTGGGGTTTGTGCAGATTGACGGACTCATGACCGTTCTAGGAAGAGACTGATGAGGCAACATTCATTAAAATAAGGGCTGCTATATATTGGAAGATAGGACAAACATTTGAGTTAAATTCGGAGTATACATTTCTCTCCGTGGTGCCCCCGGAATCCTAATGAGCCAATTATTGCAGGATTACTTTGAATCCCATAATTAGACGTAGGTAATAATTCAATAAATAGTAGTCACCATTTTAATGATAGACAATGTTACGACAAAAGCCAGACTACGATTTGCAACTGCACATGGGTACAAATATCATACTTTTTGGAGAAATGTCCTCTGGTCTGATGAAACAAAAATAGAACTGTTTGGCATTAATGACCATCGTTATGTTTGGAGGAAAAAGGGGGAGGCTTGCAAGCCGAAGAACACAATCCCAACCGTGAAGCACGGGGGTGGCAGCATCATGTTGTGGGGGTGTTTTGCTGCAGGAGGGACTGGTGCACTTCACAAAATATATGGCATCTTGAGGAAGGAAAATTATGTGGATATATTGAAGCAACCTCAATTCTCAATCCTATAGAAAATTTGTGGGCAGAACTGATAAAGCGTGTGCGAGCAAGGAGGCCTAAAAAACCTGACTCAGTTACACCAGTTCTGTTAGGAGGAATGGGCCAAAATTCACCCAACTTATTGTGGGAAGCTTGTGGAAGGCTACCTAAAACTTTTACCCAAGTTAAACAATTTAAAGGCAATGAAAGCTGAAATAAATAATTCTCTCAACTAGTATTCTGACATTTCACATTCTTAAAA
This sequence comes from Thymallus thymallus, assembly GCA_023634145.1. Classification (NCBI taxonomy): domain Eukaryota; kingdom Metazoa; phylum Chordata; class Actinopteri; order Salmoniformes; family Salmonidae; genus Thymallus; species Thymallus thymallus. Next base: position 19,653,896 of record CM042414.1, read on the forward strand.
TAAAGTGGTGGTCCTAACTGACCTACGACAGGGAATCTTTACTAGGATTAATTGTCAGGAATTGTGAAAAACTGAGTTTAAATGTATTTGGATAAGGTGTATGTAAACTTCCGACTTCAACTGTAGGAGTGAATTGCATAAAAGCTGTGCGCCGCACAACAGACTCGCCGATATGTATAGAATGCTATGGACTCACCAGCTACTGCTTTCTCCAGTTGTGCTCTTTATAACGAACACGTGACTTGCTCAACTGTTCTGGGGAACTACGGTAAGTTTCATAATCTAAAATATTGTGACAGGTGGAATGAAGAACGCAATCTGATTAATCTCCTAACTTACTGCACAAGTTGACTGCAGGTATTAATGTCAGGCTCTGGCCATAGAGAAGCCTATTTGCTTCTCTATGTAACCATGGTCAGAGTCTGACAGGTCTATTATGTCTGTATCTGGTGGTGGTTTGTGTGGGATCCCTAATTAGAGGCAGCTGCTGCGCATTGTCTCTAATCAGGGATCCTACATAGGTTTGTAGGTTTTACACTGCGGCGTGGGTCGTTAATTCTCCAGTAAGTGTGAGTCCTTGATTACGTTGGTTCATTCGTGTTTTGTTTGTTTAGTAGCTCGGATTTATGTCTTGTTATACATAGTTCTAAATATTCTATTCATATTATATTAAAATATGTCAAACTACTATCCCTGCGCTGCGCCTTGGTCTGTGTATGCACCCTCTCGTGACAGAACGACCCACCACAACCAGACCAAGCAGCGCAAGTGGGGAGAGATGGAGAGAGATAGCCCCGCGTCGTTATACGGACACGGAACTCCTCGGAGGGTTCGAGACGGACTCGTCGGAGGAGGACGACAACGACGACGTGCTTTGGTTCCCTCACTCGTGGGGGCTCCTGGAGGTGACCTCACCGGAAGGGGATAGGCGATGGGGAGAGGAAGATCGGGGCAGTCCCAGCCCTCCAATTTTTTAAGAGATCAGAGGAGGAGCAGACGAGGTGGTGGAGAGCCTGGAACACTCTTCCTCTGGAGGCACCGAGGGATCCACGGATCCTCCAAATACAGGAGGAGAAGGACTCCCAACGCCGATGTGCGCTAGTGACGAGGCTTATGGCTAGACCGGAACCTCCAGCGAAGGTCAGCAACCCGGAGCCTCCAGCGAAGGTCCGCAGCCCGGAACCTCCAGCGAAGGTCCGCAGCCCGGAGCCTCCAGCCACAGCACAAGGCCTGGAACCTCCAGCTACGGTGCTCAGCCCGGGTTCGGCCGTCTTCTCCGCTCCAGTGCCTGAGTAGTCCGCTCCACCGGTGCCGATTCCGGGTCCGGCCGTCTGCTCCGCTCCAGAGCCTGAGCAGTCCGCTCCACCGGTGCCCAATCCGGGTCCAGCCGTCTGCTCCCCTCCTGAGCCAGAGTAGTCCGCTCCACCGGTGCCCATTCCGGGTCCGGCCGTCTGCTCCGCTCCAGTGCCTGAGCAGTCCGCTCCACCGGTGCCCAATCCGGGTCCGGCCGTCTGCTCCGCTCCAGTGCCTGAGCAGTCCGCTCCACCAGTGCCCAATCCAGGTCCGGCCGTCTGCTCCGCTCCAGTGCCTGAGCTGTCCGCTCCACCGGTGCCCAATCCGGGTCCGGCCGTCTACTCCGCTCCAGGGCCAGAACAGTCCGCTCCACCGGTGCCTAGTCCTGGCCCGGTTGTTTTCCCCACTCCATGGCCGGAGCCGTTTACCCCACCGGTGCCTAGTCCTGGCCCGTTTATTTGCCCCGCTCCATGGCCGGAGCCGTTTGCCCCACCGGTGCCCAGTCCGGGCCCGGTTAATTTCCCAGCTCCATGGCCGGAGCTGTTTGCCCCACCGGTACCCAGTCGGGGCCCGGTTATAAAGAAGGGGCATGGGAAAAAACGATCCACTTCGCCGGAGCCAGAACCGCCACCGACGGACTAATCTTCCCTCCCTAAATTACCCCCCCCCCATGTATTTGTGTGTTTTGTTTGGCGTCCGGGACTCCGCGCCTTGGGGGGGGGGCGGGGGGGATGGGGGGGGGATGTACTGTCAGGCTCTGGCCATAGAGAAGCCTATTTGCTTCTCTTGTAACCATGGTCAGAGTCTGACAGGTCTATTATGTCTGTATCTGGTGGTGGTTTGTGTGGGATCCCTAATTAGAGGCAGCTGCTGCGCATTGTCTCTAATCAGGGATCCTACATAGGTTTTTAGGTTTTACACTGCGACGTGGGTCGTTAATTCTCCAGTAAGTGTGCGTCATTGATTATGTTGGTTCATTCGTGTTTTGTTTGTTTAGTAGTTCGGATTTATGTCTTGTTATACATAGTAAAAATATTCTATACATAGTATAATAAAATATGTCAAACTACTATCCCTGCGCTGCGCCTTGGTCTGTGTATGCACCCTCTCGTGACAATTCACTTAAAAAGTAGCTACAAATATTCACATTGGTATATACCGTAAACCATCCTGTGGTTTACGGTATATACCATATACTGCCCAAACCTAGAACACAACATCTTAAAATGCATTTTCTATTCAATCTTTGACTTCTGACTGAATCTGTCTGTATTTTAAATGGCCTTACTCACAATATTTTTCTAATTAAGTCTATTTCACTGGGTTGAATTTCCCAGGTACACACACACACACACACACACACACACACACACAATCATCTAAAACATGACTCAAAGGTTATAGGGAACTGATTGTAGAGCGGATCCTATTTAATCAGGCCAGCGATGAGTCTTGATAAGGGATTAACTCCTGCTGTGATGAAAGATGGAGACAACTGAGGGATAAACTGTAAACCTATTCTGATAAACCTTGTCTGACAAACGTCTAGTGGAGACAATGACAAGTGAAATATGGGGTCAACTATCAGTCATTCATCAATGAGCTCCTTGTCTCTTTTTTTTACTTTGAAAACATGAAACCTAACGGTAAAGTGGTTAGAGAAGATCCTGCCTTGTCGTTGTCTGTCTCCATGATGGCTTGTCTCCTATGTACAGATGTAGGATCTTAATTTGATCACCCTGTTGCAGGAGAAATATCCTGCAATGCAGGAAATGTGAAACTTGCAGTGTATTTGAGGTTTAAAAAGGCTTCTGAAGTTTGCAATTTCTACTTGAAAAATTCAGACTTGATTTTCCTTTTGAAAAATGTATCAACCCCTACAAAAATGTCCATTGATTATAATCCACATATTAATTCACATTTCCTGTTGCTGCAGGATTATTTTCCTGCTGTAGCAAACTGGCCCAAATTAAGATCCTACATCTATAAACCACAACAGCATTACTTTGGGATATACAACTGTGATTCCCCTGTCAAGTGGCTAAGACACAGCTTGTGTCACGAGAGGGTGCATACATCGACCAAGACGCAGTGCAGGGATTATAGTTCGACATATTTTATTATTTACTATGTATATAAATATCCAAAATGAACGAACTATACAAACAGAACAAACACGATAGACAAAACGTCACGTTCACCAAAACAAACACGAATGAACGGACGTAACAAATGTGGCACACTTACTGTCACCGTGACTGCGAAATATACGACAACGACCCACATCCCCGGTGTGGGACATACAAACCTATGTAGGATCCCTAATTAGAGACGATGCACTACAGCTGCCTCTAGTTAGGGATCCAACACAAACCACCACCAGAAACAGAAAGAAAAGAACTGTCAGACTCTGACCATGGCTACATAGAAAAGCAAATAGGTTTCTCTATGGCCAGAGCCTGACACCTTGTTAGCCATGTTTGTCCATAGATAGATAGATAGATAGATAGATAGATAGATAGATAGATAGATAGATAGATAGATAGATAGATAGATAGATAGATAGATAGATAGATAGATAGATAGATAGATAGATAGATAGATAGATAGATAGATAGATAGATAGATAGATAGATAGATAGATAGATAGATAGATAGATAGATAGATAGATAGATAGATAGATAGATAGATAGATAGATAGATACTTTATTGATCCCCAAGGGGAAATTTATTCGTCAAGCAGCTACGAAAAACACAGGGCAGGTGCAAAATGCCAGAACGAAAATACACAAAATACACGAAGGACAGATGCACATAGAGCGGCAGTATGAAAAAGTATATAAATACAAGAAGCCTGGAGTGTAAAAAGCTATAAAAAGACATTGCATAGTATGGCTGAATGGCTGAATATGTACACTATACATTGTTACAGAGTGATAGGTGAAATTGTCTTTTTATAAAAATATTGCAAGTTAATAAAGATAAATAAGGAGTATTTGCATGGTTAACTATACTATACAGGTCGATGGCAGTTAAATACTTAAATAGCTAAATGTGCGTATGATATAAGTGAGGGTAATAATAGTTTACTTAATATAGTCTGGATAAATGAACAGGTAAGTGAATATTTTGCATGGTTATATGAACTGTACAGGTAAATGACAGGAAGAGATACTCAAATAGCTAAATGTGTGTATGATATAATTTAGGGTAAAATACAGTCCTTAGTGCAGGGTTTAATTACAGATGAATGCAGATATTACACATTCGATATACTAAAAGCAATGAAAAAAGATACAACTGACAGGATCCTAATATGCATTCCTGAGTGAATGACTACGTAAGTTCAGTCCAAGAATGACAATATTGCACGTGATATGATATAACAACTGTACATGAATATGTATATACTGTACAGACCTGAATGAATAAATAAATCCTGAGTGAATTAATGATTACAGACCAGAGTTACTCACGGATGGATGCATAATTGTTAAACTAGGTCCTAACACCACAACAGTTCCAGGTCTATGTTGCCAATGGCACGGCAGGAAGGACCTCCAGTAGCGCTCTGGTGGGATCAGTCCGTGACTGAAGGTGCTCCTCTGCATAATAACCATGGCATGCAGAGGGTGGGTGACATTGTCCATGATGGCCAGCAGTTTGGCAAGGATCCGTCTCTCCGCCACCATCTCTAGAGTCTCAAGCTAATCCCCAGAACAGAGCTAGCCTTCCTGATCAGCTTATTTAACCCGAGAAGCATCACCAGCCTTTATGTTGGCGCCCCAGCACACCACAGACTGGTAGAAGGTATGCAGTAGATTACTGCACACGTTGAAGGATCTGAGCCTCCTCAGAAAGTAGAGTCGGCTCTGGCCCTTTTTGTACAGAGCCCCGCTGTTACCAGCCCATTCCAGCCTATTGTCCATATGGACTCCCAGGAACTTGTATGACCCAACCATTTCCACATCCATCCCCTGTATAGGGACTGCAGTCAGTTGGGCCTTGGTTCTCCTGAAGTCCACCACCATCTCTTTTGTTTTGCTGATGTTGAGCTGAAGGTGGTTCTGCTCACATCACAACACAAAGTAATTGATTGTGCTCCTGTACTCCTCCTCCTGCCCACCCTGATGCACCCTACAATTGAGGAGTCATCCGAGAACTTCTGTAGGTGGCATGTTTCATAGTTATATCTGAAGTCTGAGGTGTAGAGGGTGAACAGGAAGGGGGACAGGACGTTCCCTGGGGGGCCCCTGTGTTGCTCATTGACCGTTCTGACACACAGCTCTGTAGACGCACAAATTGTGGCCTACCGGTCAGGTAGTCCGTAACCCAGGAGACTAAGGGTGCAGAGTGGGACAGGCGAGGTTCTTCACTCCAACATCTAGATAAACCAAGTGGAGATCAGCTCAGCTCATAGGCCCTGTGCGGTGCAAGAGGCAGCTCAAGGCCATCTGATATAAGCCTTTGATCCACATGAGTGGGTGAAACAATGTGGCCTTCACACAAGGAGGTTACCTCTGTGACCTTTCCTGACCTGAAGGTCTCTGGGTCAGGAGTCAGCGCTAGATCAGGTTACATCAAATGGGAGCTGGGAAGGGATCAATTTACTGTCTTGGGTACACTGGGAACCCTGACTTTTCAACACTTCGGAGTGAATATCACTGTCAATACTTATCTGCATCCAAAGTAAATAGCACAGTAGTAACCATACACATTATTCCCAGTCTTTGCTAATAATCACAGTTTCAAATATAGCAAAGAAGGGATCATACCCCCCTCCTCCCGTCACCCCCACATTTTAGGTCTATGGTTTTCAAAATATGGTTGGATTATGTTCTCTGTTGGTTCATTTCTCTCTTTGAAGTACTTAAACAGGTCAGTCTACATCTCCATATCAAAGCATTATGAAATTAGCCATTTTCCTCCCCTCTTATGTCGGTGAACAGACAGAGACAGAGAGACAGAGAGTAGCCTGCAGTGATATGCCATTGTCAACCAACACAGAGCTCCTTTCCAACAGGAGTAACAGTGCAACAGAGAGAATCAGCAGCATTCTACTCAAGCGAAGAATGAGATCCCTGGGCTTTTTGAGCAAGGTCAACGCCGAGGCGAGGCACATCATGTTTAAAATTCCATCCTCTCCCCACTGCCGAGCACTTGAAGCACACAGTGCCATCCAGCCACGAAACCTGCTAGCCATTATGTAAAGAGACGCAGGGTTTTAAGTAAATACATCATCTTAATGAATGCAGGGATCTGAGGGGGGGGGGGGGGACCAAGTCAAGCAGGGCAGGGTCAGAAACACGGAGGGAATAATCCTGTGAGTCAACAAGACGACTGTTAACTCCCTACTATCACAACCTGCAGCAACAGTGAGTAGAAACCCGGAGTCCCCAGCCTTTGATATGCTTCATCTACACACCAATAAAGAGTGGGACTGCAGCCAAATGCTCATGCCTTCCTCAGTTGCTCTACACAACACACACTTGAAAACCAAGTCAGTCTCTTTGAGTGTAGTTTACAGCATGTTCGCCACATATAGAGAAGGATTCAAGGAGTAGAATGCATGACAACTAATCAACTGATGATCCCGTATGCAACTTGACATGAGTAAAATGACATTTATCCATATGTAACCTGTACTCTGAACTATGTATCTTTGACATATCTGTTATCCCATACTGCATGTATATCCGGTTCAGGACTTCCTCTTTGTCTCATGAACACTGACCTTCATCATTGGCCCCAACTCATCCTGGATTCATAAACTTAAAACAATAGGACAGCCATTAGATGACATGTCACACAATCCTGGGGTCTTGTTCTGGCCCCGTGCCTGCTGGCTGTGTCCTTTGCTTTGCCCAGTTTGCTCTGTGAGACTGCCAGGACATTGAGCCTGACACATCAGAACTGCTGCTCGCTTTCATTCCCACTATCACAGAGTCAAAGCCTGCAGAGACGGAGCTGTCCAGAGACTGAGCCCTGCTGGGTTTGACTGGGCCAAGATCCCATCAAGCCTGGAGGAGAGGGTCATCCTCTTCCCCGACTTCAACTTGCTATGATCTCTGAACCGATCCTAAAAAGGCCCCTGACTTGATTCGAGCAGACAGTCTCTTTTGAAAGCTCCCTTTGGTTTGGCTACTGTAGCCTGGAAAGGGAAGAGCAGGGTTAGGCTACACACAAACAGGAAATACCAAAGTGAGAGAGAAAATAATACAGCTGATAGCCATGCTCCAGGTGCAGATGGCACGCTGTTTTATGTGTGGCCTCAATGTCAGCCTAGAGACTGAAGGCATTTAATATGGAAGGATCACATGAAAACATTCTAAGAATAATTAACAAAACATGAAAGGGAATGCCTACTGGTTCGCCAAGACACTTAGGGTCTCTACACAGCTAAAAGGACTTACTGAGAGCCCAAACAAGAAGCCAAGTGACATTATTCACAAAAACAATTAACTTACTGTAGACAGTTTGTATTTGCATGATCAGAACTATTTTACAATAAACTTAATACAATTATTTTAGTTGTTATAATTTGTGGTAATACAGATATATATTAGTGCATTTTGAGTGTGTGCACCCCCTATTATAAACTAAGTAATACTTTTTGCTGGTAAACTCATGATCTGATCAAAGTAGACACTGGCACCAAGGACCGCAGGCTAGTGCAACCCTGAAAACCAGTCAGGGTGAGAGGTCAGAGGAGGGAAAGCAAAGATCCAAGTCCCATCCCATTGTGTGACACGCCGCCATCACCCACTCGCCCCAGAGGCTTAGTTCCAGTGTTAACACTTCAAACACTAAATATCTCCACAAAACACAAAGGACACAACTGCTTGCCATCGCCATAGTTTCTTCAGAAATAGAGATATGGATCACTCCCAAAGGTCAGAGCCTGTTGAAGTTTCCATGATCAAGCTATGCTTTGTTGTTTGACTTTTCCCCGTTGAAATCTGTACTTTTGGGTGCAAATTGTGTATTTGGCTCAACTTTCAAGTTCAATCAGGCTAAAGCTCTATAACGTATAGGTCAGCGTCTAATGATATAATGAATATTAAGATGATACCATATTCAGAGAGGTGACTTCAAATGCCATGCTACACTCTTAGAAAAAGGGTTCCTAGAGGGGTTCTTCAGCTCTCCCCATAGGAGAACCCTTTATGGTTCCAGGTAGAACCGTTTTGTGTTCCGTTTAGAACCCTCTATAAAAAAGGTTCTATATTGAGACAAGAAGGGTTCTACCTGGAACCAAAAAAGGTTATTCAAAGGGTTATCCTATTGGGACAGATAGCAAAAACTATTCTTAGGGTGTATGAGACAAAAAAATCCTGGATTTATCCCAGAGTTGAAAAACCATATCGTAATATATCTATACTGGGCACCAGTATGTCTCTCAAAGAAACATGTCTGTTTAATTTTACCAAGTTAATCATCACATGACTAAGATCCACACCCAGTTGTCAATAAAGAGACATGTGTTGTTTTCTTGTCTGTAGACAGACAGCAGCTCCATGTGTGTGACTTAACACACCTACTGCATCATGTACAACATCATAGCCACTGCTGAAGGCTAATCTCCAACCACTGGGATCAGTTCAAGAATCAATCTGGGCCAGCTTCCTGTACTGAACCTGATGTAGCTCTTATACTACGCCTGTGTCTCTGAGCTGTACAACTCGCCAGTTTCCCTGTGCTGTGTGCCTGCTTCTGAGAGGGTGATAGAAAAATATATTTTATGGGTCACTGATGTCAGCGCTGATACTAATCTTGTCAAAACGACAAGGCCGCCCATATTTTCCCTGCAGTTTTGAATCTCCTCCCTCGTTTTCCTTCTTCTACAACTAACAACAACTACAGCAGAAAGAAATTATCAAACGATTTGTTAATAAATATAAAATTGTGTGGTGAAAGAGTGTGTTTTTGCACAGCATGAAACCTCCTGGTTTCTGCACCAAGTAGAAGGCGCTGCATGCAGTCTCTTGAGGAAAGGTCTCATTTTCAGCCTCCTGCCGTGCAATATTCAGTCCTGTCTGAAATAATATGGGACTCATTTCAGGGCTTAGGACTTCTCAAATATGCTGACAATGACGGACAGCAGAGTTTCAAACAAAACACAGCTTTTCACGAGGAAGGTTTTAGTGGCAGGCTACATTCAGGGTGCAGAGGTCCTGAATCCAAGATCAGGGCTGTCACATAACCCCACAGCTGGTTTATAGCTATGCTCTGATGCCACAGATTGCTCCCAGTATTACACTGATCATTATCATTAAGTAAGTAGCTTTTGAGTTAATGCAGAAATGTAGTGTTGTGTTGTGATTAAGATGTCAATAGCATATTTGTGTGGAGTATGCCAATTTTGTTATTTGCTTTTACTTCTAAATGCACCTTAGAAGTAAAAGTGCAGATTTGAAAATAATAAATAATTGTGATGATTTGGGAGGTTGATATCAAATCTTAGTGATTCACTTTCAATTCGTATAATCAGTCTGAATGCATCTCAAGTTCAGCCATTGCTGAAAGAAATATATATATATATATCAAGGATGCACCATCAATTGCATAGAGAAACAGAGAGCAGACGAATGTTACTATGGGAGGCTTTGGTGAAAGGATTCAAGGACTTAACAATTCCACATCCTCTCAGCCCATCCTTCATCTATAATAATCAAGCTTGGCCACAGAATATCCCTCTGGATGGGCAAAAAGCATGTCGCCTGTCCTCCTCTCACTCATCTTAAAGACTGCCAGTCTTGGGTCTTCCTCTTGAAGTCCTCTGTCACTTTTATGACTTCAAACGCTAGGCAGAGCCTTTTTTAACGGACTGCCATGTCTTTAAAGGCAGATATCTTTTCTGGGCTACATTAGCATGAGATAAAGGGCAGCCCGTCTAATGCAAAGGAAGTCTGAAGAAGCCTAGACCACCGACGCTGTGAACTCGTTTGTCGCTCGTGCACAAAAGGGCACCAATACAGGCTTATGTGTTGTGGTAAACTGGAAGACATGGGACAATAAATCATGCAGCTTGCATGAAAATAGCTGTTTAATCTAAAGACAATTCAACTGCCAATGTGTGAACTCACTGTGACAGTAAACAATATTAAATGGCAAATACCAATGAATTTACTAGTTCACAAATGTATGAATGGGTACAAAAGAGGGCTATGTTTAACCCCTAAAGTCGATGTCCATGCCCGCGGCTGAAATCGAAATAGCATAATACAAAAGTCCCCATCAAAATCTGTCAGTTTAAACTAGTTATATCTGGGGTTTTTTCCCATGGGCTGCGTCTCAATCCACCGCATCCGCCGATGTCGTCCTTCTGCATCTGCGGTGTTTGTCAGACCATGAGACATCCTGAAAATCGGTCTTCTCACAAAAACAGCTGTAGCGTCCAAATGGTTTGGCATACAAACTATTATGAGACTCTCACGAACACGATGGTGTTCTCTGTTTTGCTTTACGACCCCCAAAAGGGTCACGGCACTCGTCTGAAGTTGGTACAGTCGATCTGCAAACGTCTGTCTGTAGCATCCAACAGTTTGGGCTACACACTAATGTGAACCCTCTGTGGAAAGGTGAGTCTCTCACGAATACGTATATGTCGGTTGTTTTGCTCTAGGATGCCTCACAAGACTAGGCTGAAGGTAGCCGGGTACCAGATAAAAATTAAAGTATATACGGAGATAGTTGGGTTAAATACATGTAAAAAATGTATACATTGTTTCCTTATCTCTCAGATATAGGACAGACACTTCAGAATTAACTTCCTTTAGATAATTTTTTTTTACTATCTGTTTATCCATGTATGAAGCAGTTATTCAATGCGTTTCTATGGGCTAATAGAAGTAAGGCCAATGTTTCATCAAATAATTGTTTTCTATATTTTTTTGATACCTTAAGTTGTCCTAAAATTCCAAATCAAATAGCAAAATGATCCTTGGTATGACCATCTTAAAACAATTCAATATGTTAGCTTAGTAGAAGTGCCACTCCCCTGGCATAGACTCTTCAAACCAATTGATGAAATGATATTTGAGGAGTAATACTATTTTCAACACACAATGCCCTTTCAAGAAAAGCAGAATACATTTCACTTGTATCTGTGCAGCATTACCTAATGAGATGGTTCCCTCACAATGCTGTTCAATATATGGCAAGAGAAAAACCACTGAGCGTGTGCAGTCTTTCTCTATTCTTTGTAGTTAGGTGTTATAACAATATAGAATGGGGAGGTGCTGGGCGAGCGTGTCGCGGCAGGCTGCTCCAGACAGTAATAGGCTGCGGGAGGTGGCTGCTCTCCCTCCCTCACAGTGCAGGAGGCCACCTAGCCACACACAATTACACCCAGAGCCAGGCAGCAGCCTAACCCCCACTCTGCCATGGGCCAGGCCTTAGTTGGATCTCAGCATGCATGCTCAATGATCTGTTATTAATTAATCAATCAAAGCTAATCAAGGTAAACCTTTCTTTTCAAACAGGTCAGAATACACTGTTCTACCTACATGGGGGGTTTGAACTTATAAAATACAGCACTATGCTCACAGAGACAATTGTGGATTCAAACAAGGATGCTAAAACTATGAAAATAAGCTTGCTGATAAATAAGGCTGCCTTGCTGATACTTTATATCAAGTTTATGCTATTTCAACACACACACAAAGAGCTATGTGAATAACAAAGGGTCAGGTGCAACATTTGATAGATTATAATATGAATATGACCTATATGACCAAACGAAAATCTATGACTGAATTTAAATATTATGAATAAGTGTTGACAATTAACATGCTTGGTTGAGACATATAAGAAGCTTTGGCTTGCCTATAAACTAGTAAGCATAACTTCATCTAAATTAGACATTGCACATTAGTGTATGTTTGTATAACACTTTTTGTAATGTAGTACCCTGGTTAGTGTCAAGTTATGTAGCAATACGCTGTACATCAAATGTTCAATATAAAACAAGAAAATACATACCAGTATGCTTATATTGTTGCTTGCAATGCTGGGTAGGACTATCCTCGATCGTTTCATGTTTTATGAAACTACAATTTGGGCCTTAAAAAGTAAATCCACTTAACATAAAAAACATGGACATAATAGCCCAGTATTCTAATTGAGTAGCCAATGCTTCTTCAGATTTTCGATTATAAATCAATTTGCAAATCATTAAAGTCATTATTACAACACGGAAAAATGTTCAGAATCATCAGGAGCGAACAGTGGGATATTATGTTGAAAGACCTGACTGTACGGATATGTCCACTAAGCGGCGCTGTGGTCCGCTTTTTGAAGGTAGACATGCGCGAGATGGAGAGATGGATGAAGCAGGAATCCTTCCTTCAGGAAGTGAACAGTGTCAATCTGTGTTAGACAGTTGACAATGATGGGGGAGTGAACTACAGTTATTTAAAAGGAAACTGCAGGTAGGTGAAACACAGACTATGCTTATCTCTGCAAATTAAGCATTGCATACACGTCTTCATAACCTAGAAATGCATGGTTAATCAGGTCACTATATGCTCATTCTCACCACATGGCGTCAGGGTGAAGATGACAACTCTGTGTACGAGTTGTTGGCGATACTCATCTTGGAAAGTCACACCTACCCCCGACACAGTCAAACAGTCAGTCAACGCACAGATAAACAAAACGCATTACAAAATATGCTTTTAAAATAGTGGCTAATTCGTTTGTCCTCCTTTGTATTTTCTGGAGTGGCCTTGTAAAAGCGCGTGCACATGGAAACACGCATTGCAGGAACACGACACTGAAATGTGTAGGACAGTGTTGAAGTGGGATTAATTTACATATTTTATATTTCATACAGTGGATTTAGTATCATCAATGCAGTTTACATACAAATTCATTGTAAGATATACTGTATTGATATGCACTCACTAGACAAATATGATATGGTGTTCAACAAAGCAAACGAAAAAGAACTTAAAGAGTATTCCAGAATCTATTTTAGGCCACTCAAGTCTATCTTTATTTATATAATTCTTGCTTCCCCACTCTCTCACATAACCTTCAGTCTCTTTAATAATGGTCAATTAGGCCTACCTGTAAGTCAGTTAACAAATTTGACACATCAGACAACTTGTAAAACAATAACAATCCTTTCTACAAAGTATATAGCTGGTGAAGGATTAGCATTGGACCATATAATCTGCCCCAGCCACATTATAGAAACAATGTTAGTATGGTGTGGTGAAAGGTTAAAAACAGGTCAAGATTTCATATTCTGAAGTAGGGCTGGGGAATTGCCAGGGACCTCACGATATGATATCATACTTAGGTGGCGATAAGATATGTATAGCGATTCTATATGTATTGTGGTTCGATATTGAGTTTTTATTGCAATTCGATGTTCCAAATATATTGCTCGCCATATGTCTGCAGCAGAGGGACAAGAGAGCCATGATACATTTTTTTTTGATAAGTCATGTAAATAAAAGTGCTGAAAACAAAAATTGGAGTACAAGCTATGAAGGAAAAATAGTTTTGCAATTAAAAACATGAGTTTTGGTGCAGGTACAGCCAACTAGCGTAAAAATTATATTGCGATATTGTCAAACCGATACGATATATCATCCAAAAAAACATCCCGATATGCAATTGTATGGTTTTCCCCCCCATCATTAATCTGAAGAAGGTTCCAGACAGAAACGCCTTTGAACTTGCAGCACCTCACCCAGTACACCAATAAGATAGCCCGTACCAAGATTTCAGAGCTGAAAGAAAGCAGGTTTAAAGCCCAAGCCCGTCGGGATGTATCCTGGGGTGGGACCCCAACAGATGGGAAGTACTGTAAGAGATGAGTCGAAGGTCAATCAGAGATTCAGTGATAAAGCTGTGGGCACCGCTCTTAGCAGTGTTTTAAAAGTTGAATTAAGAAAACAGATTGTATGGTCAGACAACACTCAAGACCATATTGCAGCATATTTTTTTTTATGCTTCTTTGGTCTAGATTGCTACAGGCTGTATTACTGCCAGACACCAAATGGTAAAACAAAAAGTGTTCATTATGTTTGTCTGGGAATGGGCAGGACAGGGGTGCTGATATCTAATGGACAGTTTTTTTCCTTTGTCCCTTTTTTATTGCTAACCTTGATTTTCATGTTTCACAGCTGATGCATTCAACAGCGGACGATGTGGAGGGAAGGTTCAAGCTGTCTGAACATGTTTAGCCATACTACAGTTAGTTAATTGGTCAAGTCAATAAATGAACTTTATCTTTACATCTATTAGTGCACTTAACTGTGGAGTAGCTGATGTGTGTGCTGATCTAGAGCATAAATAGAGTGCATATTTGGCCGTTAGTTAACACTTCATAGAGTCTGTTTTGAGAGGGTGTTGTTAAGACTTGTGGGACTCCACTCGGTCTGGTTGCAGTCATTTATTCCTGGATGCTGTAAAAACACTTGCTGTGGTTTGGTAGATTAACAGAAAGCCCCCTAATGGAGTAATTACACAGAGCCAAACATCTATTTTTCACCTGTGCTCTGCCATTACTCTCCGTCCCCTATCCACTCCATTGGAAGTCACTTACTCTCCTTACAATGAGTTATCATTGACTGCCATTTAGGCGTTCTGGAGCAATTTGTCTTTCTGAGGCCGTGGGCTGGCCTCATTGCAGGGAACAATCATTCTCTTTCCAATATATAAAACATTCATGGGGAAAAGGAGAGAAAAAACTGCACAAACAGATAGTGGAGAGTAGCTAATAGATACTAGGAAAGAGACAGACAAGAAAGTAATGCAGGAGATTAAAGGGCAGGTACATGGCTGTATGTTGCAGCACAAATACAGAGACTCTGCCATAGAATCTGACTTCTGGAACTCCAGCCCTATCTGTCAAATGTGGGTGCTACGATTGGTAGTGCTTGAATTTACTGTAAATAAAAACTTGAGACTAGATAGCTACTTTTCAAGTCATAAACTGTTATTTGTAAAACACGTATCAGAATAATTAAACTATATACACTATATTTAGTCTCATGTAAATATATTTGACTTTATTTGAGATATGACACTCCAATTTGACATAAGTAACTGAACCTTTTTCATGAGACCGTAATGAGATTTGATAAGCTATGGACAACTTACATTAAGGTATCTTTTATAATGGCCACTTGAGAGAGATAGTCTCTTTTCGTTTCTCCTTGGCACTTAATTGATCAAATAAAGATATTGATTGGCTCAAGGGTCCGCTCCTCTGGAGAAGACCTTGTGGACACCATAGCCCCGAGAGCACTGGAAAGGTGTACCTTTCTCACTTTGAATAAACCAGATAAGACGTGTCAACCGTGCTGTACAGTACTAGTCACAATAGTACTAGCGGTGTAATACTGTGGGTAGTTATACTCTCTCACCTACTGTAGGTATGAATGGATACTGCCTTACTTTTAAAACACAGCCCATTAAAGTGACATGCTGTTGATAAGTTTATTTTTAAATGTCTATGACTTTAGCGTAGTAATGGAGCATTATTGCTAAAAATCAAAGACAGACATTGTGCTTTTTGTGGATTGCAAAATATACTGTATAACTTATTAAATATATATTTTTTTGTAAGTGTGTATTGTGGTTATTCAACATGAAGTATTTGATATTAATGCATTATTTATACAGATCTACACAAGATGGGCATACATTATGTTTCAGTGACACTGTGTAGAATGCAGTTGTGATTGTATTTGAAGACCAGAACATTCAGAGCCATATAAAAGGTATGCCAGTGTAAAGTGCATTTGGGTGGAGTTCAAGGTTGGTTAGCATCATACTGTAATGGACTGTCTTTGTTGTGGAGGGGAGACTCAAATAAATCCAGAACATCAATTTTACCTTGGACCTGAACGTTAAGAATAATTTTCTGCTTAAGAAATCAATCAACCTAAGACTTCCCATCATGTTACTTAGCTTCTTGACACATTTGAACTGACTATAACTAACAATCAGCCTCAACATACAACACGATATGTTCTGTGAACATTTCCGAAACATAACTGCCACAATGTCATAGGCCTGTCCAACATGTGTGTGTCCCATTCAACCTGGCTGCATTCCCCTGAATGGTTAATAGTGTGCTTAACTCAGTGTTTGTTAGATTACTCAATCTCACTGCATAGCACAATGACAAATAACCATTATTTTTTTTTGCACTGATAATCAGGACAATTTAAACATTTCTTACCAGCACAAGTGAAACCATTAATCCTGTGTGATTCTGCTGATAAGTGGTGACTGGGAAGTAATGGCCATGTCACCCAGAAAAAGAAGAATATGTGAACAATTAAAACAAGATGGCCATTTTCTGGCAAGTCCCTACTCCCTTTTTCATTAGCAGTATTGTAAGTGAGAAGTTCCTTTGTTACTAAACTGAATATTGAGTCATGGCTTTTTGGTCATTATCTGTGGATATTAACACGATGCAGATTTGTCATGTTAGAAAATCATGTCATAAAGAAACCTAGTGATTATTTGCTTGATGAATAGAAATGCTATTCTGAATAAATGTCAGTGCTCATGAGATTTGCTATTGTAAGTTTCTGCGGTACAATGTGTTGACTTTTCCAGACGACTGTAGCTTAGTTATTTGAAAGTACTTTAACAAGCTACAGTGTATGACCGTTCATATACTGTCGTATGTGTGCGTTCTTTCAAGTAGTAGGAGTATATTGTGTCTGGAGATAAGTCCATTCTGTCAAACCTTTGCTCTGGGAGTTTGCATTACCCTAGAAAAGCAATGTGACATGTTTGGGCCGAGGGGTTATAATCTGGTCCCCTGACCGTAGTGAACACACCCTCATTTCTGTAGCTTGACGAAGAGATTGGTGTGTTTGTATTATGGTAGAGATTGAGTTCTAAAAGTTTTGACAGTTTTACCCACAGTTTTGTGAGCAAAAAGTGGCATTCATAAACTTTTTAGTTGATGTTTTTAATTGCAAAGCAAGTTATATTAATTTCCTCCTACGTATAATAGGTGAAGTGGCACCACAATTAGAAATGTAATTTATTTAGTCTTTCAAAACATATTTCACTCTGCTATGTTGAATTTAACATTAACCCAGAGCATAACACTTTAGTCACAATATAAAAAGCCATTGTAATGTATGCTTTTAATAAATGTCAGATTTGATTATTGGCTCATTTTCATTTCTATTATGGCACATACTAATATGTGATAGAAAGAACAGAAATGAATTTTCTTACCCTTAATGCATAGCATCTGAAAGATCACTTGTTATCATGTGGCTGTCTTCGAAATGAGAGAACATCAAGAGGTTTAATTTAGAGATGGTCAAAACAAAAACATTCACATGGGCCTCATCCTCTAATCTCATAAGAATATTATTTCCAAAGAACCTCAAACAATCCAATTGAGATTAATTCCACATGTAGTTTATATTGACCGTTCCATATTAAACCTGGAACTTTGCATTCTACATGCCAAACAGACAGTATGTTGGCAGAACCACCGTGCCTGGCATGTGATATTCGGCATTATTTTGGCCGTAACTCTGTTTAGATCAAAGGGATTTGGGGGGACTGAGTTTCAAATCCCCTAAAGCGTGTTTTGGCTACTCTTTATTTAGCTCATTGGCATTCTGACCCCATGCTTCTTAGACTTTGAACCCTCAAAGTTTGGAAAAGCTGAAGCGCTTCTTTAAACACATTATCAGTGGGCCAGATTAAAGAATATCATTAAGCATCTTAAGGTTTTAGTGCAGTGTGGCGGCATGGTTTGGGCTTCTGGGGCCATTTACCACCATATACTGTATTAACAATGGCTGAGAAAACAGACCGAGGGGGGTGGAGAACTTCTCTCATGCTAAATTGAGTTTGGGTCACATTACGTAGAGTAGAAAGAATGATACTGAAGAGATAGCGTAACGAGTCAGTTAGATTCCTTAATGTTTCAATGTTCATCTTGATTTTAAGTTTTAAAATAAGTTAATTTATAGCTCTTAAACATTCATTGTAAACATGTACTTGCTTAAAAACTAATTTGTATCTGATATAGAGGCAGAAATTCAATCAAATGGTAATGACATTGCTTTTTAATTAGCCACGGCCCTCTATCAGGTATATTCCCAAATTAGTCAATGCATTCACACGTCTTAACAATTTGCCATATGTGAGGTCCATTTGCTTTAGGTATGGTACCTTTCAATCCAGAATTAAGTACATTTGATTTCTTTACCTAAACAGATATGCATCAACTTGTAGAAGTGTATGTGACACAAAAGTCGCTTCTAATAAGTGTGAATCCCTACTTTGTGATTTTGGTAATGTGCAAAGATGCACGGGATTGAATGCTGTCTGTTTGTTCCCCATCAGACTCTCACACCCCTTCAATCTCATCAGTCCTCATTATTAAGATTTGGCACCTTGGACTGCGTTGTCTTCATTTGGAAATATTTCAGCTGCATTTCTGCCACTCTGAAGGGAGAAGAAGATAAAGAAGGGGAAAAACACACCCTGTTGTGTGAATCCTAGAGAAGGCCTTGAACCCTGCCATTCATCCCTTTCACTTCATCAGCTGAGTCTAATTGCCAGAGAGGACAGGAGAGCCCAGGCTCCATTGTTCCTTATCCTCTTTGGAGCCTTCTGAGGCATGAAAAGCGAAAGGCCCGCTTTTGATCTTTTCTTTCCAGTTTTTTTTTCTTCTCTCTCTCTCTCTCTCTCTCTCTCTCTCTCTCTCTCTCTTCTAGTCATCCCCTGCTATCCTTTCCCTCAGAGTGACACACTCCTTTCACACTGTGGCCCCTTCTCCATCCACACAAAATAATTATCAAGCTCCGCTTCATCAAATAATGGTGGAGATAGGAGGTCACGGTGGGGAGGGCCAGAGGTCTGGAGGGTTGGCCCTAGGACTAGGTGGAGCTCCCAGCTCATCTTAGAGGCATGCTCCTTAGCTCAGGCTACCTTTATGTATCTTGACCCCGCTTTTTCTTTGCCAGTCCTAATGAGACCCACTCACGCGGCCACTGCAATACTGGTCCTGTGCTGGCCGGGTGGAAGGCCAAAGTACAATGAGACACAGGGCTATGCTGGGACAAGGGTGCATCTGTGCTGTCTTATTAAGCCTTGGAAAGGAGCTCATGCTTCTCAATGTCCCATAGGAGCTGTGACCAGATCTATTGACACCTACTTGTCCTTTGCGGTCAACACCTTTCAGAGGAGCAGCCTACACTCACAAATTCTTATTAGTAGTAATTCTGGGCAGCTTTTTTGGAGAGGCAAGTGCTTAACTTGGTTTAGGTGGCCATGTGAGAATAATTATGAAGAAAAATTCTGATGTCTAAGAGGCCATTACAGTAAGAAGAAAACGGCCCTTCAATATGGAATACACTTCAAGGATACCTTCTCTTTGTGGGTACTGAAAAGTGCCAACCACGTTTTGAGCCTCATTACTCCCTTGTTGAGATATAGAGAGCCTGGGTATTGATAATCAATATTTAGAACTTGAAGTTTTACAAACAGGCTAACTTGTGTTGAATAGCTGTGGAGAGAATGCAGGAGTCAGCTAATTGTGATGTAGTCTATTATTATGTTATATATCCTGAAACTAGCTTACTTGTTATCATATTTTACACAGCAGATTGCGTTGCAGTTTATTATATGGAACCAACACTATTTAGTATAAAACAGTGCAGTTTATCAGAATGATCAAAATCTATACATTCATATCTCTGATTTATGTAAGTCATACTCTATGATATATACAGTGGCTTGACCTAACTTACAAACACAATTGACAATGGGGGGTATAGTTTAAAAAGACAGAACCAAAAATGACAAACATACAAATACACAAGTAGGCAAACAAAAACCTTTAAGCAATCATGTAAAGCACGTCTACCATCTGAACAGTGAGCGAGAACAAAGCGGAGCTCCTGTCAGTGCATCGATCTGCTCCTGAAGGCACACAGATCCACTGAGCTCTGATTGCTCCCTGCCTCTCTCCCGAGCCTGCCTCTAACTCTTCTCTGGTTCCTCTCGGAGAGTGTGCTTATCGATCTGGTCCACTTCTGTAGAGTTAACTCACTGATATATCCTGACCAAGGGCTTCCTTGGGCCTGAAAGCGTTTGGAATGCTGGTGAGAAAACAATACATAAAAAATGTAATAAGGACAATATTGAAAAGAATGCAGCCCTGTAACACAAACATCCCCCTCTCTAGTGAGAGACAGTTTGACAGTTATGGAGAATAATATCAGTCAAAATATGTAACAAAGTGTAATACAGTGTACAGTAGGTCTGGAAGATTAGTTATGGCATCAGCAGCGTCTAATGTGGATCTTCCTCAAGTAGAAATGGGGGTAGTGCTGGTGGTAGCTGGTGGTGTTGCAGACAGTATTGTTATTTCAATATCAATATTGCCAACATTTACTAAAGGCCTACTTCTAGTTTTCCTTTTCAAGTGTTGTGCTCTTCAACATTTGTGTCAGCACATTTACGGTAGAATCGTTGTGTCTGATATTACAGTGTGGGGTTCTGGTTGTGTTTGCTCGCCTGTGTGGCTTATGTGTAATCAGGTCCATAGTGAGTGGTTGTGTCGATCTGTGTGTATTTTAGAGAGTGTGTTCTGTTGTCATGTTTGTAGCGTTCCATGTGGGAGGGTCTGCTGAGAAGTAAGCCATCTGTAGTGTTCTGCCGGGTGACATGTTGTAAAGCGAGATTTGAGTGTGGGAGACTTGACTTGTCAAATCTTGGCACATAATGAGACAGAAGGGAGTGAAGGCAGGAAAGTGTCCAGAGATAAACAATTAGATGAGTCCCAGTGGTAAAGGGCATGGGCAATGGGAGGTTCCTCCTAAAAACAAAATCAATATGGCTTCCAGTAAGGACACACTGGGGTAAAGTGATGAAGGGGTTAACACTTATTTCTCAGATCAGGACACACAGAAGAACAGAGTCGCAGCTTGCTCAAAATCAATAGGGCTACTGGTGTGAGCATTGATTGAAGAAAGCTGTCTGTCATCCTATACGCATTTTAATACTGTATTTAATACACAACATAGTCACAGTATTACATTGTAGATCTAATAAGAGACAAAGACCTGATACGCATACCAACAGAAAGTGGGGTATATATCAGCGTGGATAATGAACTGGATTAGGCCAGCCAGTCTCATAGCAACAGACAATTTTTAAATGAATTGAAAGGATCTTTAAGTAAGCGGCATTTGGGAATGGTGGATTCACACACCCTGATACAAACATAATAGAGCCTGGTCCACAGACAGCGTGGGCTGTCCCAAAGCGTCCTATCCCCTCACAGGCCCTGCCCAGACTCGCAGGTCTCATCTCACATCTCACCATTGTTCCCAGCAGGCCTCACAGGGGTAGCGCTGCCAGGGCAGGAGGGTCGGACTGGAGGTGGGGCATCCCGCTATGTGCTTCTACTGGCATTAAAGAAGACAACAAAAAGAGATGGTGAGAGGGGGGGTGGGGGGGGGGGGGGCAAGTTGTGTGCGACTGCTGCTGTTAGGCTGGTCTGGTCTCCTCAGAGACTTGGAGGCGCTGACCAGAAAGGTGTGAGTCTGAGCCGTGGCCTGCCCGTCGCCTCGTCTCCACGGAGACAGGGACATGGCCCCCCCTGTGGGCTTGTCTCCGTTGTGGCCGGAAGCAGGCGGGAGTGTTTGAGATGCAGCCTGACCAAGGGGACCAGGAGCCACCGCTCCAATGACCTTCAACAACCTGTCAGCCTGTCATCTTGGCCTGGGGAATAAGGAGATATATATATAAAAACAAAAATCAACTGGCGATGTCTATAGAGACACTATTGACTGTGCCAGTGTATGTTTGTTTGGAGAACAAAGAGGATCTGTATTGTGGTAGAGAAGGCACTATGTACAAAGGAATATAAGATCGGAGGGTGCCTTCAGAAATTGTTCACATCCCTTGACTTTTTCCACATTTTATTGTCTTTTGGCCTGAATTTAAAATTGATTGAATTAAGATTTTACACACAATATCCCATAATATCAAAGTGTAATTATGTTTTTAGAAATGTTTACAAATCATTTAAAAATTAAATTCTATAATGCTTGAGTCAATAACTATTCAACCCCTTTGTTATGGCAAGCATAGAGTTCAGGAGTAAAAATTTGCTTAACAAGTCACATAAGTGTTTGGATTTTTTGGATGACTACCTCATCTCTGTACCCTACACATACAATTATCTGTAAGGTCCCTCAGTTGAGTAGTTCATTTCAAACACAGATTCAACCACAAAGACCAGGGAGGTTCTACAATTCCTCACAAAGAAGGGCACCTATTGAAAAAAAAGCAGACATTGTATATCCCTTTGAGCATGGGGAGGTTATTAATAAAATTTTGGATGGCGTCAATACACCTAGTCACTACAAACATTCGGAGAGGAAGGAAACCGCTCAGGGATTTCACCATGAGGTCAATGGTGACTTTAAAACGGTTACAGTTTAATGGCTGTGATAGGAGAAAACTGAGGATGGGGGCAAAACTATGGGGCAAAACAGACGGGGTTGGCTTAGATTGTTGACAACATTTAAGCTATATTTCGTCTCCAGTGTTTATTGAAAACATAAATACATTTCCACAATGAGCACTTGTTGCCTCTCAAATAATCATTACAGTTGTTGATTAGCTAGCTAGCAAATGTTTATCCTTATTAGCGTTGACATGAAATCAGTCATCTTACAACTCTCCACATGGCAGTTTCTTGTCATTCTTGGTAGCAATCTGGCCTTCCAGAATCACAACAACACATTGATTTCTGCCCCATGGAAGCACGCACATCGTTATGGTGACATTGTTAGCTAACCTATCCATAAAAATATTACAAAACATGCATCATGTTTGCAATAAGGCACTAAAGTAATACTGCAAAAATGTGGCAAAGAAATTAACTTTATGTCCTGAATACAAAGTGTTATGTTTGGGGTAAATCCAACAAGGTTTCAAGCCTGGTGGTGGCTGCATCATGTTATGGGTATGCTTGTCATTGGCAAGGGAGTTTTTTAGGATAAGAATAATCTAAATAGAGCAAAGCACAGGCAAAATCCTAGAGGAAAACCTGGTTCAGTCTACTTTCCAACAGACACTGGGAGATGAATTCACCTTTCATGAAGATAATAACCTAGAACACAAGGCCACATATACACTGGAGTTGTTTACCAAGATGACATTGAATGTTCCTGAGTGGCCTAGTTACAGTTTTAACTTAAATTGACTTGACAATCTATGGCAAGACCTGCAATGATCAACAACCAATTTGACAGAGATTGAAGAATGTTAAAGATAATTATTTACAAATATTGTACAGTTCAGCTGTGAAAAGCTCTTAGAGACTTACCAAAGGTGATTCTAACATGTATTGACTCATGGGTGTGAATACTTATGTAAATCAGATATATCTGTTTTCCATTTAGTTTTTACTTTGTCATTATGGAGTATTGTGTGTAGATAGATGGATGAGAGTAAATCTATTTAATCCGTTTTAAATTCAGGCTGTAACACAACAAAATGTGGAATAAGTCAAGGGATATACATACTGTACTTTCTGAAGGCAGTGTGTATATATATATATATATATATATATATATGCTCATTTGATATGTTCAAACTTCCTTTGTTTATATTACCCAATCTTGATGAGGAAAGGTTTTAAATGCTGGGCTAAGGCGATCTACTTTCAGATTTTGAATTTGATTGGTCTATCAAAAATGAAACAGCTGGCAGAAGAGAAAAAATAAAAAAATAAATTAACATAATTAGACAGCAATAATAGCTATCATCCCAATTCCTGTATTCTACTCTGTCTTTATTTCAAAGAGCAGAACAATGGAGTGAAATTACTGTTTGGACAGGCCCCCAGGCAGCATTTTAGTTCGCAACATTTGATTTAAAAGAGAGAAATCAAAAAAATGTAATCAGTAGCACCTGCTATGATTACAGGCTATGTCAAATGAAAACATTTAACGATAAACATTACTTCAGACCAAACCACTGAAGCAGTCTACATTGTACAATGTGCTGCAAGTAAGCATAGTAAGTACAGCCTTGTGTTCACCGTCCCCTGCTAACCTATCCTCAGGATGAGTGCTTGTGGTTATCACTCCCAGGTGCACCGAGAGTGGACATATTCTCAGAGCAGTTACCCAAAACAGCAATCATCGGTTATGTGTCCAGTCTGTAAACCAGGAGGTACGTACTGAGTCATACGGTACATATCTCACCATCTGCATTTTCTGCCCTTTATGTTACAAATACTGTGGTGTGGTGCTTCTAAAGAGAGCTTTTTATTTTGTGTGCTATGATGACTTTTTCTTGTGCCTCTACTGTCTTGATTCCCTCAGTTGCGTGGGGATAGTAAAAAATATCATGCAAATAGTCTTCCTTTAAATCATATGGGATGTGGGCATTGGATGACATGTGACTGTCATTCAGGACAATGTTGACGCTGTAATAGTCTTTGTAGATATTGCATGAAAGGAAAATGATTGTAATATTGACAGTTCATGGATTAATGTAAATAGTATACTGAAAGCAAACAGAAAGCAAATTGCTTATGAACTATTTCTGATCTCTTTTTGATTTGAGGTAATCAGAGACAGAAGTAACAACATTCAACATGATTATATCAGGTAAGTCATGGACCCGTTCTGTTTGTCGTTTTGGAAAATGCAAATGGGATATGTCTGTGATAATAATAACAAAACATAATTTTCTGTCTCAGTTTGATATTGCACAGTGCCATCAAATCCATTCCCAGGGGACACTTTGGTGACACAATCTGACAAACCAACACAAGCAATTCTGTGGAAAAATCAGTGCCTTTTTTCTTTGAGCCAAAGAGAAAGAGGATTTTGAATGGTGTGGCAGTGGTTCTTTATGCAGAGCTGAGACGTAACGCTTTCCAGACGGTGAGAGATGGCAAGCCCTAATAATACAGAGCTGTACAATGGTTCTGACAGGCGAGCAATAAAGCAATCAGGGTCCCAGGCATTCCAAATCTCTAACAGTCTGAGAGATGGGTGGCTGACCTGTGGGCTGTCAATCATGGAGGATACCTGCTAGAGCCTGATCAGGGAGAGCTGAGGGCACCAGTCCATCAGATCTGTTTTCACACTACACACGCTAACATTGGAAGCATAACCAAGAAGACAAAAAGCCCTACCGCCTCTCGTAATTAAGAGTGTATAGAAAAGAGACTTGTTTGGTTTAAATGGGTAGGGGAGGGTCTTCAATACAGCAGGGATGGAGTGTGGAATCTCAGTGAGAAAGAATATAACCTTTTCCCTTGATTTAGGAATTTAGGCATTGATCTATCACACTGTTTTGTACAAGCAAGAGCTCTCACTGGTGCATTTCAGCTGTGGGGAAAAAGAAAAGCATTAAAGCTAGTTCATTAGCTGTCTGTAGCTCATTCCAGCAAATGGATCACGATAATACTGTGGTTAGTTAATGGCTTTCTGTTGTTTCCTCCAGAGCCTCTCTGTCTGAAGGCTGCCTGCTGAAAACCTTCCACTTGTTTTTTTCTACATGTGGGGAGTCCTGTCTTCTCCTGCCTGGTTCAGACAGTTGACTTCAGCCAGTGGTCATGTCTGTGAGAAGTCTGGCTACATGCACTCACTCTAGAGTCCCCTCACTGTAGCAACACAGCAATCCTTAAATATGCTGATCCCACATCCTGCTTTACTATAGACTGGAAATTATGATTTATCTTGCTTTCGTAACTGTTATATTACTGTGTTATTTTTTATACTTAAAATGTGATCAAGTATAGATGCTGCTGGGGATTAATTTTAAAGATACACATTTGTTATACATACAGACAGTGAGAATGGTGCTAAAATAATATCCACTATACCTCCATGCACTTAAATCAAGTATTGAAATCAAGCAATACTTAATATCCTAATAGTCCTTAAAGGAACATTTCACTCAAAAAGTCCATTGTTGATATCGTCCAAAAAATGTCCAGCCCACTTAAGATCTCAGCCAATCATGGCTAGTGGGAAGGTTGATGTCAAAATCCAGAAATACATTTCTGACATGCAAAACATTTTGGGACTATATCAACAATGGCCTAATAGTTTTTGGATGGCGTTTTCCTTTAAGGTGCATGAATGAGAGATTAACAAGATTTGGCAGCAAGTGATGAGTTCTGCAGAAGTGTTCTTTATACAATCCCTATGAGACCTCCAGATTTCACCCCAGTTTTTGGCTGACTAGAGCTCAC
Organism: Thymallus thymallus; assembly: GCA_023634145.1. Classification (NCBI taxonomy): domain Eukaryota; kingdom Metazoa; phylum Chordata; class Actinopteri; order Salmoniformes; family Salmonidae; genus Thymallus; species Thymallus thymallus. The sequence goes on from CM042414.1 coordinate 19,680,433, forward strand.
CTGGGGCCTAGTTGGGGGCTCTGGATTGTCTGGTTCCTACCTGGTCTCTGGTGGCATCCCTTACACTGAAAACATGTGATCCTGCAGCTGGAACTGGATGGAAGGTCCACATGTACCTCACCTCACCCTGAGGAGCTGGGGGTCACTGAGAGGCAAGGTGCCGTGAGAGACAGGGTGCAGTGGACCATTAACCACGCCACGTCTCGTCTGGACGCAACGTCTGGCTCAGGTCTGCTTAGCGACAGGCTATCTAGTTATAGCCTCCTGTCCATACACATCACTGTCTGTAACTGAGGCCATCAAAGGTCTTTTGATGTGAAGGTTTTCTTTCTGTTTGACTAAACCCAGATGTCTAGATTTTTTTCTAGACATCAGGCTGGCCAAAACACAAAACAGTGGCAATTTTCACTTTTTGTTGAGAGTCCAATTACTAGCCTATGGATATTGTTGCATTTGCTTTGTCTAGGGGTCCTAGGCCTAGTTACATAAATTAATGTGTGCATTTATGTGAGAAAGCAACATTTGTGACTCGTTTCAGGAAACATGAGAGCCATTTGAACGTAACCTTTTTTTTTTAAATCAAAATGCTTTTTTTTTGGCAGAAATGCCTTCTGAAACATGTGACCTTAATAACTTGTATGCCATCTGTAAATACAAATAAAATAGTTAAATTACGACCCTAGTTGGTTTAGCCACAGAAAAACACAGCAACCTTCCCACTAGCCATGATTGGCTGAGAGAATGAGTGGGCTGGACATGCCGAGAGATGAGTTCGGATTGGTCTGCCATGTAGCACCCTTCTGTCTATTTGAGCTAGTCAATATCCTGTCTAACGCAGCTTTTAAAAATATATATTGCGTAGTAGAACTGCATAAGTGTTGCTCTCCACTGTCTGGAAGACCACGTTTTGAAATCAGTGGAATAAGAGTATGTTAGCTAAGGAGATGGAGAAAACACCTGTCTCCGGATTACATCTTCAAACTAAGGGCAACCATGGCATCTGTGAGAGAGGGAGAAGCGTTCCTTCCATATATACGGGTAAAATAGTCTAGCTAGCTACATTTTCAGATATTACACGTTTCTAATTTTGTCAGAAAGTCGTTTTCATTTCAAGTTAAAGTGTACTGTTAGTTCAGCTAGCTAACGTTATGTGTATGATCTGTGTAGTAATATTATTTGTATCTCAGAGCCATTTGCTTAGTTATAGCCTAATGTTAGCTAGCTAACATTAAACCTGGTTGGTTAGCTACCTGCAGATTCATGCAGGGTAGTAATGTCAGTAATGAGTTGGTTCATTGTTTAACTAGCTAGCTAGCTACATGTCTTAACAAAAGACTCCACTTTGCAAGTAACCATTTCAATAGAATGTTAATGATGTCACTGCGACAACTGTTGATAGATGTAGCTGGTAAATTCACTCTGGCTATCTACTCCGATTTCAGAGCACTCTCATCTGAGTGTGCCAGAGTGCAGAATAACTGATGAATTTACGAACGCTCAACACCCGTTGAATATGGCCGGTGTCAGTAAACGTTGGCAAAAAAGCGTAAATTGTTGCCAGCAGGAACAGTTTCCGTCACCAACGCTCTGGATAACATAAAAACAGCCTAACCAGCTCTGCTAGAGAGAGTAAAATGGTCAGAGTGAGCTGTTCTCTCATTTGTGTCTGGAAGTAGCTAGCAAGCTAGCTAACATTAGCTTGTGTACTTGACTGCTGTTGTTAGGACAGAACGCTCAGATCAACCCTTAAAGAGATGGGTGGGGCTAAAGCTTAAGAGGGTGTGAAAGATGTTTAATGGGTGTAGACAAAGAAGAGGTCTCCAGTAGGTGTACCAAAACACTGAAAGGCCATTTTCGCAAAGGTGAGGTTAAGTTACTTTCCCATTGTTTCTCAACTTTAGTGTATGATATACCATTTTCTAGCTCTGAGTCTCTACTTATAACCAATGTAAAAAACACCATTTCAATTTATGCAACATAAGACCTGAAAAAAAACACTTACATAAGTATTCAGACCCTCTTCTTGGGTATGACTCTAGAAAATTGTATTTGGGGAGTTTTTCCTAATCTTCTCTGCAGATCCTCTCAAGCTCTGTCAGGTTGGATGGGGAGCATCACTGCACAGTTATTTTCAGGTCTCTCCAGAGATGTTCGATCAGGTTCTAGTCCGGGTTCTGGCTTGGCCACTCAAGGACATTCAGAGACTTGTCCCAAACCCACTCCTGTGATTTCTTGGCTGTGTGCTTAGGGCCTGAAGGTAGCTAACCAACCAGGTTCAATGTTAGCTAGCTAACATTAGGCAAAACTAGCAATGCAAATGGCTCTGAGATAAAAATAATATAACTACACAGATCATACACACAATGTTAGCTAGCGAGCCAGCCAGCCAGCTAACGTTAACTAGCTAGCTAACAGTACACTTAACTTGAAATGAAAACAACTTTCTGACAAAATTAGAAATGTGTAATATCTGAAAATGTAGCTAGCTAGACTATCTTACCCGTATACATGGATGGACTCATCTCCCTCTGTCACGGATGTCATGGTTGCCATCCAGAGATAGGTGTTTTATAGAACAGCCTTCTGTGTGTTCTCTTTTCGACTCCGTATACATATTTGCAATCAAACGCCAGAATTTTCTCCATCTCCTTAGCTACCATATTCCAATGATTTCAAAACTTGTTCCTACAGAAAGTTGAAAGCAACACTGACCAGCTCATGTTATAGACAGAAGCGTGCTGCATGGCATACCAACCCAAACTATCTGTCTGCATGTCCAGCCCACTTATTATCTTAGCCAATCATGGCTAGCGGGAAGGTTGCTGTCTTTTTCATGTGGCTAAACCAACTAGGCTTGTAATTTAACAATTATATTCATATTTACAGATGGCATACACATTATTAAGGCACATGAAAGGTCATATGTTCCAGAAGGAATTTCTGCCCAAAAATGCATTTTGATTTAAAAAAAAAGTTTATGTTCAAATTACTCTCATGTGAAGTAGAGAGACGCGACATACACCTAGTTTCCTGAAACGAGTCACAAATTTGCACACATTTCTAAAAAACTGTTTTTGCTTTGCCTGGATACAGCCATTAGCCGTGGTATATTGGACATATACCACAAACCCCTGAGGTGCTTTATTGCTATTATAAACTGGTTACTAAAGTAATTAGAGCAGTAAATACCCATGATATACGGTCTCATATCCACAGCTGTCAGCCAATCAGCATTCAGGCTGGAACCACCCAGTTTTTAATTAGAATTTAAGGCCTTCCTCTGACACCGCCTTGTATAGAGGTCCTGGATGTCAGGGAGCTCATCCCCAGTGATATACTGGGCCGCACACACTACCCTCTGTAGCACCTTGCGGGTGGATGCAAAGCAGTTGCCATACCAAGCGTTGATGCAGCCAGTCAAGTTGCTCTTAATGGTGCAGATGTAGAACTTTTTGAGGATCTGAGAGACCAGCCCAAAGCTTTTCAGTCTCTTGGGGTAAGAGGCATTGTCGTGCCCTCTTCAGGTCTGTGTTGGTGTGTTTGGACCATGATATGTCCTTAGTGATGTGGACACCGAAGAACTTGAAGCTCTCAACCCGAGGTTTTGTGATCGTGTTCTGATGTCCAGATGCTCTTTTCGGTCATATAAAATATCTACAAAAAAAGTTCAGATCAGTGCAAAAACTCACAAAATAGCACAATTGGTCAGGAGCCCGTAAAACGTCTTCTATTCCCTCCAGTGCCATTGCATCCTGAAAGTGTCACGTTCGGGTGTGTAGAGAGACCAAGGCGCAGCGTATCCATAGTTCGACATATTTATTGAACTAATAAACTATACAGGTGCGAACTATACAAAATAACAAATAATAATAATAAACACACGTAGCACGAACACGAGACAATATACAACAATGAACCACGCCAACGGAGTGGAACACAGACATATAAGTAAGATCCCTAATTAGAGGTAATGCCTAGCAGCTGCCTCTAATTAGGGATCCCACACACAACACCACACAGACGTAGAAATAATAGATCTGCCAGACTCTGACCATAGAAATATAGAGAAGCAAAGCTTCTCTATGGCCAGAGCCTGACAGTACCCCCCCCCCCCCCAAAGGCGCGGACTCCCGGCCGCAAGAAAAACAAACACAAAACATGAGGGAAGGGTCAGGGAGGGAAAAACATCAAACATTATCCATCGCCGGTGGCGGTTCCGGCCCCGGCGAAGTGGATGTCTTCCTCCTTATTTCTACTGGGCCCGGACTGGGCCCCGGTGTGGCTGGCGATTCTGGCCATTTAAAGGGGCAACCCACTGGTCCTGGAAACAACAATGGTGGGGCAAAATGTTCAGGCCATGGAGCGGGGCAAATAACCGGGCCAGGACTGAGCACCGGTGTGGCAGGCGACTCCGGCCTTTCAATCATCACGAGAGGCTCCGGGCTGTCGAGCGTCGCGGGAGGCTCCGGGCTGTCGAGCGTCACGGGAGGCTCCGGGCTGTCGAGCGTCACGGGAGGCTCCGGGCTGTCGAGCGTCACGGGAGGCTCCGGGCTGTCGACCATCACGGGAGTCTCCGGGCTGATGAGGCGCACCGACGGTCTGGTGCGTGGAGCCGGCACTGGAGGTACCTGGTTGGGCACACGCACTGGAGGTCGAGTGCGGGGAGTCGGCACGGGACGTACCGGACTGGAGAGGCGCACTGGAGGCCTGGTGCGTGGAGTCGGCACTGGAGGAACCTGGCTGGGCACACGCACTGGAGGTCGAGTGCGGGGAGTCGGCACGGGACGTACCGGACTGGGGAGGCGCACTGGAGGCCTGGTGCGTGGAGTCGGCACATGTGGCACAGGACTAATAACACGCACCTCAGGGCTAGTGCGGGGAGCAGGCACAGGACGTACCTGACTGGAGACGCGCACTGGAAGCCTGGTGCGTGGAGTCGGCACATGTGGCACCGAACTAGCGACACGCACTTCAGGGCGAGTGCGGGGAGCAGGCACAGGACGTACCTGACTGGAGACACGCACTGGAAGCCTGGTGCGTGGAGTCGGCACTGGTGGTACCGGACTAATGACACGCACTTCAGGGCGAGTGCGGGGAGCAGGCACAGGATGTACCTGACTGGAGACACGCACTGGAAGCCTGGTGCGTGGCAGTCGGCACTGGTGGTACCGGACTAATGACACGCACTTCAGGGCGAGTGCGGGGAGCAGGCACAGGACGTATCGGACTGGAGAGGCACACTGGAGTGTAGCAGACAGCCGAACCCAGACTGGGCACCGGTGGAGCGGACTGCTCTGGCACTGGAGTGTAGCAGACGGCCGGACCCAGACTGGGCACCGGTGGAGCGAACTGCTCTGGCACTGGAGTGTAGCAGACGGCCGAACCCGGACTGGGCACCGTTGGAGCGAACTGTTCTGGCACTGGAGTAGAGCAGACGGCCGGACCCCGACTGGGCGACTGGACACGGATAATTCCATTCCGACATTTCCCTTTCTACTTCCTCCGCCATCTCCCACATCTCCTCCAAAACGTCTCCAAAATGTCTCTCCAAATACTCCTCCTCTTCAACACTTTGCGCCCCCCATTTATATTTCGGGCACAGTGTATCCCAGATGGAGAGTGGTACTGGCTTGTCCTCCTCCAAACCAGACCACCCCCATAGCCCCCCCCCGAAATTTTCCTGGGGTTGACTACGGGCTCCTTTACCTCCGTATCCACGATTACGCCGCTGTCTTCCTTTTCTCTCCTTTGCTCCAGTATATCGCTGCTTGGTCGGGTGGTGGTTCATTCTGTCACGTTCGGGTGTGTAGAGAGACCAAGGCGCAGCGTATCCATAGTTCGACATATTTATTGAACTAATAAACTATACAGGTGCGAACTATACAAAATAACAAATAATAATAATAAACACACGTAGCACGAACACGAGACAATATACAACAATGAACCACGCCAACGGAGTGGAACACAGACATATAAGTAAGATCCCTAATTAGAGGTAATGCCTAGCAGCTGCCTCTAATTAGGGATCCCACACACAACACCACACAGACGTAGAAATAATAGATCTGCCAGATTCTGACCATAGAAATATAGAGAAGCAAAGCATAGACCATTAACACCTTTAAACAGGTACATTCAAGACAGTTAATACAGTTAATAGTGATAACACACTTTAAATGCAATAATATTGCTCAATTGACATAATAATGACTATTAATAAACATGTTAATGTCAACAATGAAATTATTTGCATGCACATTAATGCTTACATAACTGTTGAAGACACCCCTTAACTGGGATAAACCAAATAACAAGAGTTGCAACCTGTGGGTAATGCTGTGTTCGTAATCTAGTGGGAGGTAGGAATTTACCAGTTGTGAAGTCGTAAATACCAGTTGGATGCTTTCACTTGCTTTGAACTCATTGAGAAGCACCCTTTGGCTAATGGCCAACAAGCTGTGTAAACCATGAACTAATAGTATAGCTATCAGTATAGCTATTAATAGATAGCTTTTTTATAAATAATGTTTTGTTGCATTTAACTGCTGAAAATGCTGTTATCGAGGTAATTTCCTTAGTAGGTGACGTCAGACGTCTGCATGTGGGAGCTCAGGATGATAGACGAGTTTCCCACTAGTAACAGCAAGGCAGTGGCCATACAGCACTTACTCGGATGCGGCCACTGCAGAAGTCAGAGCATTCATACTTCTTGCGCTTTGGTAAACTGGCATACACATCCAATAAATTTGTCTGCACCGCACCACTCTTAGTGATTCAGGGCTAATCTCTATAGCCATCCAGCTAATTACAAGCAACTGGCTAAACGAAAAGACAAGACCTCACGTCTTCTAAAATGTTGGAGTCTGTTTCCCGGTGCGTGATATACAGTAAGAGCTCAGCCAAGATACTGTAGAATGAAGTATAAGGCTGCACAGTTTTCCCACATGAATCTCCCAATTGCCTTGCACTAAATTAGCATACAGGCAGTTTATATGTGTATTTCACACTATGTTGAGGTAAAAATTGGACTATAATGCTTGTACTGTATGGATGTCAACCCCAATAAACCAACAATTTCTCTATGCTAGCTATCCTACCAACTTACGAATGGGAGTTAGCAATCACTTTTTCTAAACCTGAAAAGGACACCTAATGTTATGCAGCGAAAACAGCCAAATATATCCAAATGAGATTTTAGTAACCACATTGTGGCCCTGTTACAATACATCAACCAGTGGTGATTTTAGCATGCAGGCCTACATCTTGGTGGGGCAAGCCAGCAAAGTCTCTACACAACACAACACTAAACAATACATTAATTGCACTATAACGGTGACAAACGGTGCACACAAACTGTTAGGGCCTACATATAGCTGCCCCAACAGCAGAGTCCCAACACCTTACCACTGCTACACCTGGCAGCGAAACCTGCCTAATTTACTGCCTTAGCTGATATGGCTGACTTGCAAAAGTTCAAACAAATTTTCTTGTCTTTGAAATACCCGGATCAAGCATACATTGGCTTTAAGATCAACATGGCGGTGGACAAAGCATCTATCGCGTGACACCATTCCTATGTGAAGACTCAGTAGCCCATTTGAAGCCAAGGATGTCAGTTTTACTTTTTTATTACATGTAAAACACAAAAAATATATCAAATCAAATACAGATATGTTACGAATAGAGATGATCCATGAAGATGTTGCATGCAAGCTCAGTGATGCCCCCTCTCTTGAGTATCTCAAGTTGAAGGTTGGCCAGGGTCATGAAGACTGCCATTATTAGCAACTAATTCATCCTTATAACTTCTTCTGTGTGCGATTTGAAGATGGTTCAAGGACACATATCTGGTGTAATAGAAGCAATTATTGGTACCATGATAGTCTTTGTTTTATTTATTTTTTTACACAACATTTTGACCACAAAGATCCCCTTCACTATAATTGGGGAATCCTGTTTTCTGAAAACAATGTTTGCAGTACAACGGTCGGCCATGAAATTTGTGAATTCAATTAGTGAGGGTAATCGTTCTCCTCTGGTAAAAGCCATGAACTTCACCGGCGCGCACTCTCCTAGGAGCCAGTTCACAGAGGTGGTAAGTAGGCCTACAACAGGTTGGCGATACCAGGGGAGAACGACTGCCTCCTCTCATTGAAGCCACGCCTGTTCAAGGCTGACACCGCAGTACCGCAGGCATTGTTTGCAAAAAACAGAATCCCCCATTTTAGAGAATGGAAAAATGCCAATCTTCGAAAAATGCCGACAACCCCCTACAACCCCCCCTGACGTTCTGAAAGATCTGCAAAATCTGGACCCCTACAAATCAGCTGGGCAGGACAATCTGGAACCTTTCTTTCTAATATTATCCGCCTGCAATTGTTGCAACCCCTATTACTAGCCTGTTCAACCTCTCTTTCGTATCGTCTGAGAACCCTAGAGATTGGAAAGTTGCCACAGTCATCCCCCTCTTCAAAGGGGGAGAGACTCTAGACCCAAACTGTTACAGACCTATATCTATCCTTTCTAAAGTCTTAACAAACAGATCACCGACCATTCCGAATCCCACCGTACCTTCTCCGCTATGCAATCTGGTTTCCAAGCTGGCCATGGGTGCACCTCAGCCACGCTCAAGGTCCTAAACGATATCATAACCGCCATCGATAAAAGACAGTACTGTGCAGCCGTCTTCATTGACCTGGCCAAGGCTTTCGACTCTGTCAATCACCGCATTCTTATCGGCAGACTCAATAGCCTTGGTTTCTCAAATGACTGGCTCACCTGGTTCACCAACTACTTCTCAGATAGAGTTCAGTGTGTCAAATCGGAGGGCCCCATATACTACCCACCACTGCAACCTGTATCTTCTCTATAAGTCTTTGCTAGCTAAATCCCCGCCTTATCTCAGCTCACTGGTCACCATAGCAACACCCACCTGTAGCATGCGCTCCAGCATTTCACTGGTCATCCCCAAAGCCAACACCTCCTTTGGCCGCCATTCCTTCCAGTTCTCTGCTGCCAATGACTGGAATGAATTTCAAAAATCATTGAAGCTAGAGACTTCTATTTCTAACTTTAAGAATCAGCTGTCAGAGCAGCTTACCGATCACTGCACCTGTATACAGCCCATCTGTAAATAGCCCACCCAACTACCTCATCCCCATATTGTTATTTTTGCTCATTTGCACCACAGTATCTGCAATCTAACACTCCAGTGTTAATGCTAAATTGTAATTATTTCGCCACTATGGCCTATTTATTGCCTTACCTCCATAATCTTACTAGATTTGCACACACTGTATATAGATTTTCTATAGTGTTATTGACTGTACGTTTGTTTATCCCATGTGTAACTCTGTGTTTTTGTTTTTGTCGCACTGCTTTGCTTTATCTTGCCCAGGTCACAGTTGTAAATGTTCTCAACTGGCCTACCTGGTTAAATAAAAGTGAAATAAATAAAAAATAAATAAATAAAATAAAAAATGTGTGTCCTTGAACCGATTATTTTAAAATCGCACAGAGAAGAAGTTATAAGGATAATTTATTTGCCAATGGCAGACTGCAGTACTCCGTTCGGCCTTCAACTTGAGTTACTCAATGAGAGGGAGCAGCACTGACCTACCCTGCAACGTCACTTACTGGAGTAGCTCAAACTGCACATTTAATGGCTCCATGAGGCTCCATCTTTCAGTGCACTATGGAATCTTGAAATAGGAATGCATGGTGTCACGTGACCAATGCTTTTGTCCATTCATATATACAGTCATTGGGCGACATCAAACAAATAGAAAACAAACATTTCTAAATGACTGATAATGATAACCAGACTGTCATTTGTGCTTAATATTTTTTTGGTGCAATTTTACTCATTTTGCCATGTGGCAGAGATAAAAATGCTTGCAGTTTTACAGCTAATTTCCTGTAATTCTACCCATTTTGCTATCGGTTGGAGATACATCTTTGCGGTTTTAAAGCTAATTTCCTTAAATTCTACACATTTTGCCAAGAATTATGCCATGTTATTTATATCTGATTGAAAGTGACTAAGATAATCCATTGAGGCCCCCTGGAGGTCAGGGCCCCTGGGCACCTGCCCTACGTACTTGGTCAGTATTCAGCAATGATTACCACAAGTTTAGATAGCTGGCTAGACTATGCAAATCAGAATGAAAAATCTGACCCTTGCATCAGAGTAAAATATACACTGTAGATATAGTAGATGATTATACTATACAGTGCCTTCAGAAAGTATTCAGACCCTTTTACTTTTTCCACATTTTGTTACGTTACAGCCTTATTCTGAAATCAATAAAAAAAACTCAGCAATCTATATACAACGCCATTAATAACAAAGCGAAAATAGGTTTTTTGAAATGTTTGCAAATGTGTAAAAAATATAAACAGAGTCAATTTGCTCTGAGAGTCGAAATTGAGCTCCGTGCATCCTGTTTACACTGATCATCCTTGAGATGTTTCTAAAACTTGATTGGAGTCCACCTGTGGTACATTAAATTGTTTGGACATGATTTGGAAAGGCACACACCTGTCGATATAAGGTCCAACAGTTGATGCATGTCAGAGCAAAAACCAAGCCATGAGGTTGAAGGAATTGTCCGTAGAGCTCCGAGACTAGATTGTGTCGAGGCACAGATCTGGGGAAGGGTACCAAAAAATGTCTGCAGCGTTGAAGGTCCCCAAGAACCCAGTGGCCTCCATCATTCTTAAATGGAAGAAGTTTGTAACCACCAAGACTCTTCGTAGAGCTGGCCGCCCAGGCAAACTGAGCAATCAGGGGGGAAGGGCCTTGGTTAGGGAGGTTCCTCTGTGGAGATCCTTCCAGAAGGACAACCATCTCTGCAGCACTCCACCAATCAGGCCTTTATGGTAGAATGACCAAACGGAAGCCACTCCTCAGTAAAAGGCACATGACAGCCCTTTTTGAGTTTGCCATAAGCCACCTAAAGACTCTCAGATGATAAAAAACAAGATTCTCTGGTCTGATAAAACCAAGATTGAACACTTTGGCCTGAATGCCAAGTGTCACTTCAGGAGGAAACCTGGCACCATCCCTACAGTGAAGCATGGTGGTGGCAGCATCATGCTGTGGGGATGTTTTTTAGCGGCAGGTACTGGGAGACTAGTCAGCATCGAGGCAAAGATGAACGGAGCAAAGTACAGAGAGCCTTGACTAGAATACAGTACATGCTGTACATATGAAGTGGGTAAAACAGTATGTAAACATTATTAAAGTGACCTGAGTTCAATGACTCTATATACACTGGGGGCCAAAAGTTTGGAATATTAGTCATTCAAGGGTTTTTCTTAATTTGCACTATTTATTACATTTATTATAAAAGTGATGACATCAAAACTATGACATAACACATATGGAATCATGTAGTAACCAAAAAAGTGTTAAACAAATCAAAATATATTTTATATTTCAGATTCTTCAAATAGCCACCCTTTGCCTTGATGACAGCTTTGTACACTCATAGCATTCTCTCAACCAGCTTAATTAGGACCGCCACAGGAATGGAAGACCCAGAAATACCTTTGCTGCAGAGGATAAGGTCATTAGAGTTACCAGCCTCAGATTGCAGCCCAAATAAATGCTTCACAGATTTCAAGTAACAGACACATCTCAACATCAACTGTTCAGAGAATCAGGCCTTCGTGGTCGGATTGCTGCAAAGAAACCACTACTAAAGGACACCAATAAGAAGAAGAGACTTGCTTGGGCCAAGAAAAACGAGCAATAGACATTCGACCGGTGGAAATTTGTCCTTTGGTCTGGAGTCCAAATTTTAGATTTTTGGTTCCAACCTCAACCAAATTTAGATGGTTTTAGACTAGTGAATATTTTTGAAATATTGTGATAGAAAGCATATGGTATATTTGGGGTTTGGCACAATCCTTTCAAAAATAAATTGCAGCCGTGGGATCTTGGCTGCCTTGAGACAGAGTTACAATAGAGGGCACCCTTTACAACTGTGCTGTGAGCGATGGCATTCACCTTTACCCAACTTCCTATCTCAGTGAAGAAACCACGCTCTGCTTTATTTATAATGTAGCCAACCTTGCTGTGTAACCCCTGGCCCACTCCCTCTCAAACATCACACAGTGAGGTCACTTCCCTCCTCTGCACCTCTACCGCCGCGCTAGCATTCCAACATGGCTTTAGGACAGCAGCACAGCAAACCACCATACTCTTCAAATCACAAAGAAGCCCAGATCAGAGCAGTGCTGGACGGGAGCCAGGACCCAGGCCCTGACAGCCCAGGCAGCTGGGGGCGTGCTCCTTTAAGGGGGAGACAATGAGAACTTACTCACCTCCTACGCTTTGCATTTGGATGTCGAATCAGAGTTTGAATCACAAGGTTTCATAGGTTTTTCCATAGGTAAATGTTGCTATGGAAGCTGTGTGTAAGACACATAATGATGTGCAAATAAGTAAGGCATTTACATAGAGCATGTTGTTTGAAACATTACAAATTGTTACTATTAGCCCAATTGATTTTCATAATTTTCAAATTAAACGTATTCTCAGGAGAACACTGCTAAAAATACCTAAAACCTACTTCAATATATCTGAAATGCACATGTGCAAAGATACAGATAGTTGTAGACATAACTGACCTTATTTTTAACTTACGTTAGGTAATGGAATACAATATCTATTGTTTCTGAATACAATTTATCAATGTGTGATGTTGTGATTGTTTTTTACAATCCATGGTTATGGCTGGCTTGTTTCTGATGAGCACCTTACCAACTGACGTAGCCAATAATGATAATAGGTTACTAGATAGCTAGCTGTGACATCTGACAATACTTGAATGATTCGATTTGGTTTCATAGTCAAATGGAGATGGTATTTTCGTTAGAGTTGATTACGCAGTAAATCTATTCTTCCAAAGAGCAGTTGACACAGCTAGTGTGATCTTTGAATTTTAAGGTGGGCTTGACATCTGGTTTTGCTCATTAATTTATTCAAGTGGGTTGACTATTAGTTATTGCATACTCATTCTTTATAGAACATATTGTGCTACATTGGATTGTGTCTACAATCAAACCTGTTTTAATTTAAGTTTCCCATGTAAAGCCTCATATCGACTGAAGTAACTTTCAGGTCCAAGTTAAACTAGGCTGATTTAAGGTGTGCTGGTTTAATGAGTAATAATTAACAGATCACAGAGGTGTAGATGGAGTTTTTGCTTAAATGGCCTCTTGTAGCCTCAGAAGCCACCAGTGATAAATCTCAGCCAGACATCCCCCGTATCACTAAAACCCAATCCTCATTCAACTTTACATCCATCATTGTTTGACTGAAAGTGATGACAGAGCACTTTCAATTATACCGGTTACTGACTCTGTGAGCAGTTCATATCTGGGCCCAGGCTGGGAGAGTAGATGAAAGCAGATGGGGAAGAGCAGAATAGCTGGTAGGGTATCCATTTGACTCACCCCTGAATAATAAAAAGGGTGGCCCTCGGCCCTGGGAACCCAAGGACAATCCAGCTATTTTGTGTGCTGACACCTCTGTAGTCTGCTTTATGGTTGGGACATCCTCCATCAGACCCATGTGGTCTATCAGTTGGGCACTAGGGACACTGGTGATTAAAGGCTGGAGTATCAAAGTGTCCTCAGTCAAGGCCCTTGTCTAGTACTGGAGGGCCTATCAGCTCTCAGTAGGCAGGGTAGTGGTGGGGGTGGAAGCTAGAGTAGGAGTGGCATTCTTAACCCGGAGCACCAGAGGCAGGAACTGCTTTTTGAGAATCCATCTGCTTTTAATGTTCCTACCCCAATTTTAGTGTTCTCTTTTTCAGATTTTTTTCTCTCTCCAAATTTTGTAATTACGTTATGTGGAGTTGAGAGCTGAGTGTGTGTGCTCTCCAAAAGTTAACATGGTGATGTTTAATTGGAGTGATTTTATTCATAATTACGTGATCCTCTCTGCCACTTTTGGCATCCACTTTGTTTAAATAAGCAAGCTAATTTCAGGATCTTCAAAATCAATCAATATACACACTATTGGTATTCAGGAATGCAATATGTACATATACAGTGGGGAGAACAAGTATTTGATACACTGCCGATTTTGCAGGTTTTCCTACTTACAAAGCATGTAGAGGTCTGTAATTTTTATCATAGGTGAACTTCAACTGTGAGAGACGGAATCTAAGACAAAAATCCAGAAAATCACATTGTATGATTTTTAAGTAATTAATTTGCATTTTATTGCATGACATAAGTATTTGATACATCAGAAAAGCAGAACTTAATATTTGGTACAATTAATATTTGGTGCAATTACAGAGATCATACGTTTCCTGTAGTTCTATACCAGGTTTGCACACACTGCAGCAGGGATTTTGGCCCACTCCTCCATACAGATCCTTCAAGTTTCGGGGCTGTCGCTGGGCAATACGGATTTTCAGCTCCCTCTAAAGATTTTCTATTGGGTTCAGGTCTGGAGACTGGCTAGGCCACTCCAGGACCTTGAGAAACTTCTTACGGAGCCACTCCTCAGTTGCCCTGGCTGTGTGTTTCGGGTCGTTGTCATGCTGGAAGACCCAGCCACGACCCATCTTCAATGCTCTTACTGAGGGAAGGAGGTTGTTGGCCAAGATCTCGCAATACATGGCCCCATCCATCCTCCCCTCAATACGGTGCAGTCGTCCTGTCCCCTTTGCAGAAAAACATCCCCAAAGAATGATGTTTCCACCTCCATGCTTCACGGTTGTACTCATCCTTCTTCTTCCTCCAAACACGGCGAGTGGAGTTTAGACCAAAAAGCTCTATTTTTGTCTCATCAGACCACATGACCTTCTCCCATTCCTCCTCTGGATCATCCAGATGGTCATTGGCAAACTTCAGACGGGCCTGGACATGCGCTGGCTTGAGCAGGGGGACCTTGCGTGCGCTGCAGGATTTTAATCCATGACGGCATAGTGTGTTACTAATGGTTTTCTTTGAGACTGTGGTCCCAGCTCTCTTCAGGCCATTGACCAGGTCCTGCCGTGTAGTTCTGGGGTGAGATCTTGCATGGTGCCCTAGACCGAGGGAGATTGACCGTCATCTTGAACTTCTTCCATTTTCTAATAATTGCGCCAACAGTTGTTGCCTTCTCACCAAGCTGCTTGCCTATTGTCCTGTAGCCCATCCCAGCCTTGTGCAGGTCTACAATTTTATCCCTGATGTCCTTACACAGCTCTCTGGTCTTGGCCATTGTGGAGAGGTTGGAGTCTGTTTGATTGAGTGTGTGGACAGGTGTCTTTTATACAGGTAACGAGTTCAAATAGGTGCAGTTATAGGTAATGAGTGGAGAACAGGAGGGCTTCTTAAAGAAAAACTAACAGGTCTGTGAGAGCCGGAATTCTTACTGGTTGGTAGGTGATCAAATACTTATGTCATGCAATAAAATGCAAATGAATTACTTAAAAATCATACAATGTGATTTTCTGGATTTTTGTCTTAGATTCCGTCTCTCACAGTTGAAGAGTACCTATGATAAAAATTACAGACCTCTACATGCTTTGTAAGTAGGAAAACCTGCAAAATCGGCAGTGTATCAAATACTTGTTCTCCCCACTGTAACTGTAATTCAGGGAGAATAACTGCAAGGTAAAAAAACAAAAACAATACAATATAGTCCAGATTGAACACCTCAGTAGTAGAAACGTGTTGGTAGGAACAATAGATAAAACAGTTTCTTTCTTTTTTTTCCACTTCTTTCAAAATTCTTTTATTACATAAACAACACACAGTACTATCCTCCAGAGAGACTGATCTTTTAAAGAAGCTCTGACTCCAAACCCCTCATGAAAGACCCACACTAACATCAGGAGTCCAGGGCCTTTGCTCACTCACTTCAGGCAATTATGACACAGAGGAGATCTTTGGCTGTTCAGAGTGCCCGAAAAGAAAAAAAAAAGAAAAAAAAAATAATATTCTTCCAGGCCCAGTTGTAAAAATAAGCTTGCTTTCCTCAATTGCAGTAACCTCTTAACCTCTGCAACAGCAGCAAGGATGTATGTGAACAAGCCATGGGGTAAAACAAATCACTTGCGATTTACAGAATGATAAATATTTTAATAGCAGCTATGTTTCTTTCTAAGATTGGACTTCATTTCCGAGAGTCAAAGTTTCCTGGGAGCCCCAGGCTATTAAAAAACAGTAATTGGCCAGCAGAGAGAGTCTGCATCTCCCTGAGTGATTGAGTGCATTTGTTGCTGTGAACTTAAGGGCTTCCCTCAAAAGATCATGGGTCCAGGTTACGAGAGCCTGCAACATATCGAGCAGGATCCGATTCACATCCATACTAGTAAGACAGATTTTATGTGGTTTTGTTTAGGGAGATAACCTATTGGTGCAATGTGAGAGTTTGATTGCTAATTAGTTATGTTGCCAAATAACACAGCGTGAACTTAAAGGGCTTGGGTTGTTGAACCAAGCAGGAACTTGTTAATGCAGAATTATTGTCACGAAAAAGAGCAAGACATGGTCAACTATCCTGGTGCATAACTTTCACTAAGTATTCCAAGTGAAATTACCTTTTCTTTGACAAATGGTTCTGTGTATAATTCTAACTCCTCCTTTTCCTACCTGGCTTCATCCTGGAAACTGCAAATGATTAGTTATTTCTCAATAGTTTTTGTTGCTATAATTCATGAAGACAAAGCCCGTAAATTAAACTAGAATAAAGTGTTCAAGTAGTGTTTTTGGCTTTCTTTAGCAGTTTCTGCCCTGAAATAACATATCAAATTTACCCTTCTGGTATAAAATACTACCAGAAGAATGTCAATTTATAGCATTGAATCAAAACCAAAAAGTCCAAATGTCATTCTAATAAATGCCTTTTTTATTTATTTTTTTCAAAGTCAACCTTTGCCTGGGGTTTTCAGAGCTTATTACCTCCTCGGTGCTTTTTCTGGGCATTAACATTACACAGAGTGCAGCACAAAACAAACCAGTGGAGCATTGCAGGACCTCTGTAAACCTCACTGACCAGTGGCTGTAAATCTTTCACTGCTCCGTGTTTAACCAAATCCAATACCTATTCAACAGCACATCCGTCACTGCCGCAACAGAGAGAACGAGGACAGAGTGGTTCCAATTGTGCCGTATAACAGCTTAATCAACGCCCATCAACTACTGCTAGAGCTTCCCGAATGCCTTGAGACTTACTGCTTGAAGGACTCTCAATGAAAACCACCCCTGTAACAGCTGTCATATCTTTAGAAAAAAGGGATGGAAGCAGATATATGTGGTTTATGCCGTGTGGGCTGCTATCTAGCCTAACATGTTCTTAAGTGGGCAATCAATGGGGCTGTCAGCCAGTTCTCTTTCTCATAATTAGTTATCCATCAGCTATGGAGACTGTCAGTATAAGCAGGCAAGGATACATTACATGAAAACTGACTGCTAGTCTTTCAGCGAAGATCCTTTATCTGATATGATGCTATTGTCTAAGTCTCTTTTAACTTTACTTTGGAAATTGCTGAACATTTAACGACCTGGATAGTGACATCTTGGAAAGTATTGTAATGGCCTTGGTCTGGCCTGTTCACCAATCTTCTTTCGCCGAAACAGTATTCATGGGGAGAGTCTAATTCTCTGTTCTGTCCTAAGGCTTTTGATGGACACTTCGTCACCATTGTAGTGAAGACTAAGACACATAGGGCATACTCAGGGACATGGTGCATTAGCATTTAAACAGTTTGGCGGCTACAATTCTCTTTACCATCAAATTCAATATCAGTTGCATGCATCAGCGTGGATATTGACAGGGAGACTCCGGCGATTGTTGAGCTGTTTGAAATCCACCAGGGAGGAATAATGAAGTTTGCCTCTGTACTGGTGGTCTCCTTGTTAGTGTTGTGAGTGTTAGAACTGACAGTGCAGGTGGCTCAAATGCCACTTAAGGTTTTAGCTTCAATGGCTTTCGGTGCGAAATGACCGTGACCTGTCACCTGTGCAGCCTGAGCCCACATCCCACACCCTTTCTGCCTGACAGACACTCAATGGCAAGTGTCTGCCAGCATGCCGAGGGGACGAAGATAAAGATGATTACCACACCCCTCCCTCTTAACGGCTGTCAACATGTTAGCAGAGAGTAAGAGAGGGAGCGAAAAGAAAGCGTGTGTAAAAGAGAGGTGCTCTTTAAGAGGGAGGAGAAGTCGAAGAAGGCAGTCAGGATTAATGATTGGGAGGCAAGTCTGTGCTGTTCAGTCACAGTTGTGGCAGGCACGCAGAGTGCAGTCAAGTGGAGATGGAGCTGGCCTGGGTTGACAGGTGGCCTCCAACAGAGATCTGCTCAGGTGATGAGTATTAGTGAAGGACATTTCTAAGCAGTTCTCTCCCCCCAAAAATCTTAATTTAGGTCATACTGGCCCAGACCTCACCTTGTGAAATACATACTGTATGTGTTAGCAGGCCTAAATATGTATGCTGCTTAATTAATATAGTGCATGTGTATTTTGCCAAGTTCTTGCCAAGTAACTTTCCCCTAGTTATTTTATAATGTATTAGAAGAGAAATAGACCTTTAATACTTAATTTTCAAACTAAAGCAAGACAGAAATCTGTGCAGACCTCTTCTATTACTTAAACCTTACATGGTGAGCAGAAGACACGTGCAATTATCATGGAGGGGAATTGTATTCTCATTGTTTTAAAATAAATCTCCAACTGTGCCACTTTGGTGACTTAAATTTAAAAACACAGCTGAAGTATATATTTTTCTAATTGTAACAAGTGGGAGAGGCAGCAGCGTGGAGTAGCTTAAATCATCAGTAATTAGAATATTGTTGAACGTAATTACAAGAGATTCTGATTGTCTCATTTTTGCGGTGGCGGAAGGCCCATTCTAGCCGCTGTCTTAATACACATTTGTTTTAGAAGAGTGGGAAAGACAATTACGATAATCTGCATCCCAGCATGAATCTTTTTTGGAAAACTAAGAAAGACATAACACACATATCGAGATCCTTAAAACAACAATTTTAAGTAATTGTAATGATCTATTTATCTTTTTATTTAGATAAAATGAAGATGAAACTCATGAAAACAGGTTTCATCAATGTTTCAATTTATATCATGTGTTAGTCAAATCTTCAGTTTAATTAGACAGTGACTCCTTTTACCAATTGGCAAGAAATGGAATTCATATTGCTATAGGTTTTTGTATGTTGTATTACTACACAAATGATGAAGGGTTAATTACAATACGATGAATGTGTTCGAAATGACAGATAAGTATTACCTTAAATTATATTTACGAGAAGAGGCAGTGGAAACAAACATACTATAACGTACTGTAAGTGCTAGTTTGAGGCAACCCCAAAAGGCTTGCAGTGAAACCACCAAGCCTAAGAAGCACTTTATTAGCCAGCAGGGGGGGTTAGGAGGACCAGCTCCATCATTGATTGAGGTTGCAGGATGCATCCACAGCTGCACTTTCTCTAAATTTCTAAGAGTAAATATGCACCTTTGAAGTGAGGGGTGCCCTGGAGCACTCCTCTGCTCAGATTGTGTGGGTTTCTGTAGGGAGCTGTACTTACGGGAAAGATCAATGGACAGGACATTAGGGGAAAGAGTACACTACTCTGTCCAGCCCTCCAGCCTAGAACACAACAGACCAGTGAGTACAGTAGACGGCTAGTCTTATTGAGCTCAAGGCAGGTTAGAGAGCAAGAAAACATTCCCACAATTCCTGCTGCTGCTTGAGCATTCAAGAATGTTGATGCTTTTGCAGTTTCCAGATAATACTAAGCCTATGAGTCTGCTGTATGACTGTATTTCACTTACCTGAATATGGTAAGTGAAAGGCAAGGATTGGCTTTTGCCTTGCCAGCTGTGATATCATAAAAAAAAAGCCTCTACATCTCATCTCTAGACATCAGGGCTCCATTTCTGACTGGAAAAACTCCTGTCCACTTTGTCAAAGCGTGGAAAAAAACCATCCTGCTCATTGTGCTGCGGGGGGTGTGCACTTGTGGCATCCTTTAAGTGCATTACATTTGTGTTGAATACACAGCTTTCATATTGTGGTTTTTGAGGGCCGTGGAAAATAGTTTTGGGGGCCAGGAACACCAAAGGATCATATTTTCAGAGCAAGGGTGGGATAAGTGGGCATAGATTTAATGCCTCTCTTATCACTGATGTCATGGTCCTGGAACATGCTTTTAAAGAAATGCTAGCACATGCACATTACATTTATTTATTCAACTATGTACTTTAAGCAAAATACCAATGACCCCCCCCATATTACCTTTTTAAAATCATACTTCTGTATAACCACTGTGGCGCTCTATGGTTAAAGGACAACAGCTGTCCATGTTCACTACGAATTATGTCTTGTAGGCCTTGTACTCACAGGTGTTGCCAGGCTATGTGGCCTCCAGGCTAGGACAACCAGCCAGCGAGAGTTAACATTTACAACCCCCCGTCACTCTCCACAAAACCCTGTGTCATTCAAGCACTGCCTGTGTGGCAGGCCTGGCATTAATGGAGACATTGACATCTTCCGGCAGCGCGTTCATCTGATGCTTACGCTAAGCAAGTGGAGCCAATGGCCCCCACCTGGAGCCATCACATTCTGCCCTAAACAAGAATGCCTGGCAACTGGTGAAAGCCACATTTTCGACATGGAATTGATCATTCATCACTTGGCAGTGAATACAGATTCACCAATCACAAGACTTGTTTTTACCCAGCTTTGGTATCTTCAGTACAATATGGTTGTTGCATGGTCTGCATAGCCATTTCTCTTGGAGTAAATCATACCCAGGATGTTATTATCGATTATCGACAATCTGACTGATAAACGATACAAGCATATTTCACGGGTAGTTTAAAATCTAAGTGGAGCATGATAGTGACATACAGCGGGAAGCATGACTACTCTCTGTTGGCATCAGTCTTCGGTAGAGGGCCTCCAACAAAGGATGTTTACATATTTCTGCTGCAGTGTTTTGCTCAATAAACTGTCTGACAATTTTCCCAGGAATCCAGACTCAACACAAAGACATGCCCCCACTCCCATGTGAGATTCAAGCTTGTGTTTGATGAATAGAGAAGTTGTGTCTTTTGCTTGTCACATTCCTTTCTCAATGCTAACACTTTTTTTTACATTGCAGTTCTCATATTCATCTACACTTACACTTTCTATACTGTTCTACCTTTACTGCCCTTTGAGAAGAAAATATTGATAGAACGTCGTTGTTTGAGAATTGCAAGTAAAGTGTTGGTATCATCAGTCATCATATTTGCATATTTCTCAATACTTCACTCAGATAGTCAACAATACATACTTTCAAATATACATGCACTAACAATGCAGATTAATGCAAAACAGGGCGGATTCTGACCTAGCTGTACGGACAACAAACACTCCTCAATAATACATAATCTCATGCACAATTACCTATTTAGAGTATGGTATCACAAAGTATTCCTATATGATACCATATGCGATAGAGGATGATGATGGGTTCAGGAAGTGGATGGAGCTATCTTTAGAGGATTGATTTCCCATACTGCCATGCAGTTGGCTGAATTTATATTCCATGCCTGTGGCTTCATGACCCCTGGTTCTCCTTTGATGTGGCAGGGAGAAGCACAAACCAGGCTGAGGCAGAGAGAGAGAGAGGAGAGAGGAGGCAGAGGGATAGCAAAAGGTGAAACATTCTGCAATGAAAAGGGGGGAGGAGATTCTTCTTGTGGTGTGTGTGTGTGTGGGGGGTGGTTCTGGGTGGGAATAAATTATGGGATGGTGGGAGTTTTGAAGGGAGCAACGTGAACCAATGAAGCCATCATCTGACAGATCTGTGAGAGTTTGTGGTGAAAGTAGGTGGTGGGTGAGATGGGGTCTATGCTGGGGGGTGTTGGGAGAGGGCATGGTGGTGGCGCAAGCTGATAGAGACGTCAGCACTGCTTCAGTAATCTCACGACGCCTGGGCCCAGCGAGGGGCCATTGAGAGCAGCGGCATGATGTGGCAGACCACCCTGACCACACTAGCGGGGGACCAGGCAGGACGGACAAATCAAAGTGGGAAGAAGTAATTTTTGGGAAATTACAGAAATCTCCATGGAAATTGGCATGAAACACTTTCTAATCTCCTGCTTTTCACCATGGACGATAGGGGTCAGCGCTTCAAGTTCTCCAGCCCTCGCTTTCTCTTTCTCTCTAACCCCATCCCTAATTTCATTATTCCCTCTTGATTTTTTTTTAAACTTAATTTTACAGCCTGACTTTCTAAAAAGGCCCCTCCCTTTGTCCATATTCTTCAACCCATCATTTAGTTGAACCCTTTTTATTTGTCAAAATTAACCGTTTAGATTTCAAAGGCAAATCAAGGGAGAGCAATGCCCTTAGAGTGACACAGGACGAAGCTGTTGGGTGCTTTGGAGGCCAGGATGGGATGAATTCCCAAAGATGTGTCCTCTGCACCCTTCCTTTACCACAGCAACATCATCAATGGCCTTCGTTGTTCGGCTGTCTGTTTGTCAGACCTCAGGGTACAGCTGAAATGAATGGGAGGGGTGAGACACCCCTAGGTGTTACCATGCTGTTATTGGTGAACAACAGCATTGACACCAATATGGCGGCACCTCAAACCATCCCTCTCCTCCCTCTTTTCACAGCAGTCGTTCTCAGTTCACTTTCAAAATATTGAAAATATCAAGATAGACGATAATATTACATTTTTTGGTCAAAATGTGTCATTGTCCTTTATCTGAGTATGTATTCAGTGTTAGTATAGTGAGATGAATATGCATCGTAGAGAGGTAAAATGCATAAAAGTAAACAATAGAAACAAAACATTTCCACTTTGAGCGCTGAACATTTGTTGCCGTGAACAAAGTAACAACCTGCAAAAGTTAGACATCATATTCAACTTGTTTCTTTTGTTTTTGTGAACTCTTGATATAATTTGATATAGTTTCAACAAGCTATTTCACTACTAGAATCTGACGAATAATCAGTTTATCATGCCATAATTTTAGAGCTCTTGATTGGAACGATGTGAGAAGTTTAAGTCATGGTGGGTCATCAGCTTCCTAGAGGTGTCTTGGTATCAAAGTGTTGACACTCAGCATGTATGGCACAGTGTTGCAGCTGTCAGTCAAAGTGTAGGGTCAATGATTTCTCCTACGTTTATATCAATCGCTGAGTACTATTGTGTGGTACAACATCTTGGAAAGAGGGAAATTTATTTTATTGCCACCTTGTCTACATGTTTACAACAAACAACAAAGCATTCACTATGTATTGAAAAGTTTTCTGAAAAGAAAGTTTGAGTGCATCCTATTGTGACGATCCAGTGAGACTCCCACTCAGGGGAGACTTCATTGTCATATGAACACACACTGTTCCTACAAGACAGGGCCGGTGTCTGTGTGAATACAGAAGCTGCAGGTAGCTGCGCTTTGTAATCATGCCAAATTGCTCAGATGCCTGTATTTCCCCTTTGGGTATAAGATGATGGTTTGTAGGAAGGAAAGAAAATTAAACAAAGGACCAAATGAAAGTGTTTATATTAGACAATTTCATGAATACATTGAATTGTTTGCATTTTTCCATATTGATATAACATAAACAACAAACTAGTTATAAACATGTATTACGGTATATTGCTTCTCATTTAACACTTTTGCGAACTTACTCTCAACCATACAAAATGTCTTATAGAAAATAGGAAATTAAAACACTGTTTAGTAGAGATTTGGCATGTAGAGTGAAGTAAATAAAAACAAAATGCAATATGATGTTTTGTAAGAAAACTGAGCGATTTATAGCATAGCTAAAGAGCCAGCAAGTTCACAATTGTGAGTTTTAAACTGTAGTTTCCCTGCCAACTGTTTTACTATTGGGAGATAGCTAGGCAACGCAAACCACAAGCCAGCAAATTCAATTCAGACAAACCCAAAGTGTTCAGGTTCTCTTGGAGCTGGACAACATACAAGCTCCAGAGAGGTGCTTTAATTGGGTTAGATTTCTTTACCGTTTCATTCAATGATTGTCATAGCCCATGACCACACTAGCACCAATGTAGATTGAGCTTTGTATTCCAGTTGATAAACCCTTTTTTACTTCATTACTATTATTCACATTTTGAATTCCAGCATTTTAGTGCAAAACAAATACATGTTTGAATCAATTACTCATTGTGTATTGTCCATATTTTAAAATAAATGTGTGAAAAGTTGGCTTATACATTATTGATAATAAAGAAAAATATGAAATGATTAAGGATAAACAAGCAAATATATAAACAAAGAACAACCCGTAATCATGTTGATACTTTTGCATCACCCACGTTATAAGTGAAGGACATTGGCTTTGGGACTGTAAGAAGTGACAGATGATTAGCAGGATGTTGAATGCTGATTCATATAGCTACAGAGTAATGTTAGTGGAGAGTTAATTAGAGGGGCATGCATTGCAGTGACAAGCAGCAGAAACATGTGTGTCAGATTTAGCAACCTTTTGAATCCCTATCAAAACCCTTTCTTCCATTCCAAGAATTTGTCCCTAATTAAGCTCTGAATTCTGTCTACTTTGTAAAAACACTATACTGTAAGTAAGACTTGTGCTAATTGCATCTAGTAAAAAGTGATATTACTATCCTGAATCAAACTACTGTAGATAATGTTGTCAAATCGATCATTTGAAATCTCATCCGCAATCTTTCATTAGTTTACTGAGAATTCTGTATCTATTAAAAGTGAGATAAGAAATGAAACCAGTGATTGCTTTATTGCTATAACCTGAACATGCATGTAGACAGGATTAAAATAATATAAATAGATTTTTTTTGTATAGACAAAAACAAAAAGATACAAAACTTGAACTTTTGCATCTGTCTGGAGTTTGTGAATTTCTGGAGGTTGTGAATTTCTGGATGTTGTGAATCTCTCAGATTTCTTTTCTCGCTTTTACAGTCTACACGGATAATTTAGTTCATTACAAACTTCATAAATAATACAATGTATAGCTAATACTATTAGTATTGTATTGCATATTGTCTGTTTTGTATGGCCATGAGCACATTTTTGAGCTGTTCTTGTCTATTAATGTTCTGTATTATGTCATGTTTCATGTTTTGTGTGGAACCCAGGAAGAGTAGCTGCTGCATTTGCAACAGCTAATGTGGATCCTAATAAAATACCAAATACCATTTTACTCCAGGACATATAATGATTTTATTCCTTACGGTGTTAGCCCCCAAGTTGTTCATTGGGATTTGTTTTTTTACCCAGGTTTCCATATTCTAATTTCATTGACTTCAGCCTTCCTTCACTTACTCAGTTAAAGTAAAACATGCAATAAGGATACAATTCAGTGGACCACATACTCTCATGTATGTTGTCCTATATGATTTTACAATTGATTGCAATGTCACTTGGTACAGCAGACACAAGCTGCTTGTGGTACTAGGAGCAATAGATAGATGGCACTGCATGCAAGGTAGAGCAAAGGGCCAGAGACGTTCTCTACCGTCTTTCTGGCTCTTACTCTCATTATCCACACGAAAATGAACCTGTCAATTTATCAATCAGCACCATCTTGAGTTTCTGCCTCCTGTTCGGCGGCTAGCGTCCGGCACCAACTCTGCCACACAGATAACCAGGAGGTAGTGTAGTGAATGAGTGCATTATCACTTAAATGACTGCTATGAATCACAATCACTGCCAGGCTGTTGATAAGAGAGAAATACGCAAGCTAATGGTTTTTTCAAAAGTATATGTCTAGCTATGTTTTCATTATTTTATTTACTGAGGTGAACTTATTATAAAATAAGTTCAGAATAGGACAAACAGTATTTCTGTTTAGTTGGTAAGGAGTTTCTTTAAAAGTAAAAAAAAAAATACATTCTTCAATCACATGTTTTGTTTTTAAGAAAAGAGTTCTTGCAGCTCACCATCATCAATACTCCCGTAGAGAGGCATGCATTAATCTACTACTACCAAAGTGTGAGTGTGATGTGGATTGTGTTCATATGTAGCAGTGTTAAATATCTGAATCCATCGTAAAAAGTGTCTTATAATAGTTAAATATCAAAACTCCAAACAGAAATATAATGTAAAATGTAATAATACAATTTAATGTAATAATAGTATAGACTATAGAAAATTCAATAAAGATAAGAGACATAAATAGGGTGGATGTTCAAAATATTATTATTATTATTAGTAGTAGTAGTAATATTATGCTTATTGTATTATAATAATGGTTAATGTACATTATTAGTAGTAGTAGGGTGGTGGTTGTGGTACAATTTTGTCTTGCTTTCTTGCTGTGCTTTGCAAAACAAAGAAATCTCTGTCCTTGGCTGAGGGAAAGTGGTCAAACTAATAATCAACGGAACTGACCATGAGTCACACGGCACTGTTCAGCTCATAAGAACATGCACCGCACTTTACTGCCCATAAAGATCAGGAAATGGCAATGACACAACTGTGGAAATGAACCTCCTTTGACACAAACACACATCACAAAGACAACCTTTTTTTTTTTTTATCCAGTCTTTTGAGTTACATAAATCTTTATGGCCAGGATATGGTTGAGGGTTTGTTTAACTCTTCTATATGTGCTGTGGCACACCAGCACTCAGAATGATAAAGCAGGAGGATTGAAGTATGTGTTTGCGCACTCAGCATGCTACAGTGCCGTAATAAGCACTGGGACCCTTCTTTATCTCTAAATGGGTAATAATGTGATAAGCTAAACTAGGCCCTAAAAAATTGTGCAAATGCGACTGGTGGACCTCAATTGCCTCGGTTAATTCTGCTTTCATTTTTTGCAGGTATTTTCTTTTCCTCGGTTCAGGTTATTAGCCCCTACATGACTGCATATTTTGAAAGAGTAGAGAGGTCTTCCGAATAGCGGCAGGGAGCTTTTCTTTTTTCAATTGTTGTTATTTGCAAATGGCTCTATTGTGTAGAGGTGCCACAGAAGGAGGGGGCGCTAGTGAGAGAAAATGGTGGCGGGTATTTTAACACGCTGACAAAAAAAAGAGGAGCAAAAAAGGAATACAACATCTGGTAATTAGTTTCAGGAAGCTTAGCCTAATGATGTAAGCAGATTACTTTCCAACAGACTGGGAGAGGGGCAGAGAGGGTGGTTTAAAGGGCCTTTCAAGTCTGTCCCATTTATGGACTGGAGACATAGGCCACCCATATACTGTAGGCCTAGAGGAACAGCACTCTTTGTGAGGTGATAAATGCTACTCAGTTTCTACACGTTGCATAATCGGTTGCATACTTAAAAATGGAGGTGCTGGAAAGATGGCCTGCCGTTGTAATTTGAGCGTTGTTATACTAGTTTTTATGCAGAGAGAGAACATCGAGGGGAACCCCAGTGTTAGAGTATCTATTGTTTTGTGCTCCCTGCCAGCGGTACGATGTGAGCCGTGAGAGGTTGTGGGTGCTGCCTGGCCCCTGGCCCAGTGGCTCCCTCCCTTCAGAGAGCAGAGATCAGCCGTCTGCACAGAATGAAAGGAGGGGAGGGCACGGACCCAGCGGGACGAAGGACACCAGCCTCCAGTCAATATGTGGAGGAGATTCAGGATGAAACACAACATTAAGACCAATTTACAGACTTGCTCTTAATTTCAGCAGGACTGATCGATCCTGACAGGGAGGGCATCATGCCGCCGTCCAGATCACTTAAACCAGTGGCCCCTGTCTCATTGCTTAGTGTCATGTCATTGGCTATCATTGCTCGACGAACAGTGAGCCGTTGGATTTAGGTTCAATTACTACATGCAGGATTACTCTTTATTTTTACACTTCAATAATCAATGTGGATTTTGATAATAATGTCATAATGCAATCTCGCCATTGCATTCTCCAACCCTTTTTTCCACACAGTACCTAATCTGTAGTGAAATCCATTGAGACTCACTGTCTTGTTGGTTTATAGATTTTTTCCTCCTTGCTCTGAGAACCGGGGACAGAAACTGGAGAGCTGAGGTGCCGAAGAGAGGGCAGACATAGGCCCTTATACCTTGCCCTGGGGGCTCAGATCATGCATCCAGCAAGTAGACCTTTCACATAATTTGGCCTATTTTGGCTTGTGTTGCACATCTTGCTATGTACAGCATTCTACACAATCAAAGTGACTCTTTCATTGTGACAAACTGTAACTAGATGCTCTATTACAGCGTACTGCGATATGAACCTGCAGCTGTAGTTTACAGTCACTGTCTTTGTGTGTTGCCAGAGGATCACTACTTTAGCATGCAGTGGTGACATTTTACCTGCCATCTATTTATTAAGCGGGATGTTCATTGAAGCAGCTCAGGTTAAGTACCTTGCTCGGTGTCTCACTGGAGAGATTGAACCTGCAGCCCTCTAGTCCCAAGCTCAGTCCCCTAACCACAACCAGTCTGCCCCTTTGAAGGATGAGGTCTCTGGGAGAGTGGGGCTATGTATACCTCACAGCCAGTGATCTATTCCGTGTCTGATGTCATGTTACTCCATGTCAATGACTGATGTTACCTGCATCCCTTCTATCACGATTAGATCCATGACTGTGCCTCCAATTCCCTTGTAAAATCTGATCCATTCTTTTATCCCTTGAGATGCTGGGATTAAGTCTAGAGAGAGCGAACTGAGGTTTGTTCTAAGGTGGGATGCTGTCAGACTCTGCCGTGGTACCCTTGAACCGGCGACGTGTATCACTAAGTAAATTGATTACGTGCCAAAATATAAGTTATGCAAGTCACAAAGCATGGAGACATCTGCTGAACACTTTTGTATCTAATGAAACACAATGTCATATAAAAATAATGTCGAGGACGTAGGAGATTTATCTCACATTATAATCATCCCTGCTACCCTTTATTGCAACATTGCATAAGGGCTAAATGGAAAGGCAGCCTATTGTTCCAGGTTTGATCACATATCGTATGCAGCTGCTTCAATTACATCCAAATAATAATTTGGGAAAAAAAAGTTGTTTAACTACATTATTTATGTATACAGTGAACAACATTATTTATGTATACAGTGAACTACATTATTTATGTATACAGTGAACAACATTATGTATGTATACAGTGTACAACATTATTTATGTATAGAGTGTACAACCTATAATGTATTTTCATATCAATTATTTGGTACATTATGCAATCAGACAATTGGTGACCAAATCATAACACTGTTTCTCTACAGTGTATTTGCGTGTTCTTAAAAAGCCACTCCTACTCCTGAAAATTATAATTATATTATATGACAAAAACTATTTGTGCATTAAATATTGATTCAGAAGAAATGTTTCTGTTTATTAAGTGTTAAAAGCATGTCTTCAAAAAAATGTGAAAACAGGAATAGCTTCCCAAACTTACAGTATACATTATTAAACTAAATATTTGAAAAATAGCAGAGTAAATATCTTCAAGAGTCAATACTTAATTCCTTATTAACCTACTTCAAATATAATTCATTTGCATACACAAATACTCTGGTACAGTATATGTATTTCATACAGGACTGATGCTGATTTTTTGTTTTAAATTGTCTTGTTTTCCATTATTGAGAAAGTGGACTGGTATTCTAACTCTAATGGATTGCTTACCTTCAGGGGCTGTCTGTACCACCAGCTGAGGTGTTAATACAAATAAAGCAGATTTTAAGCATCATTCCCCAGAAGTGTGACTGGCAGGTGGGGAAACATAGAAATAATAATTTCATATTTGCTGTCATATATTCCTTATTTAGAGGAACAGCTAGATAGTTTGTGACTTGAGGATGGACATTTTAGGAGATGCGTCTTAGGTTAGAGAACTGACATTTCTTCACAAATGTTGGGTGTTATCTTTAAACATTTTAGTAGTTAAAACTGAAAATACATATCAACGCATCTTCACAGAAGCAATCTTTTTAATATAAAATGGGGTGTTCTTTCAAAATAACCTTCATTTGAACAGGTTTATTTTATTTAAAATAAGGATGAAATTAATACATTTTAAGCTCCACCCATGCCCCCTCCCAATTTAGTAATCACAGGCAGTTTGGCAGCACAACATAATTAGTTTGCACGCCAGATTTCCCATGAGCCTCAACCCAGTTGACTGCCAATCCCCTCCTCATCAGCAGCCCAGAGTTAGCACCTACTTTCTCTGGTTCCCCCAAGGCTGTCCGTGGACTCAGCGTGCCCTAAAAACACTGCCATCCAAGGCTCCTAGCGCCTCAGGCGGGTATGGGTGAAACTTCAGAGGCAGATGGCACAGGAGAGGAAAAAAGAGCATATCTTAAAGGTAGATCGTCTTAACAAAAGTGGAACATACATCGTAGAGCTAAGATTACAGGAGAGAAGCGTCGCAGACATCATTTTTAAAACATTTGATGTCATGTGGGTAGGCAATGTATCTTTAAACAGTTATCAGTCATACTGAAAACAGTAAGTGAAAGCAATGTATTTCAGTCAGCGGGGATGCCAGCATTCATAAATAAATGCATCTGTGTAGATAGATAGATAGATTGATAGATAGATAGATAGATAGATAGATAGATAGATAGATAGATAGATAGATAGATAGATAGATAGATAGATAGATAGATAGATAGATAGATAGATAGATAGATAGATAGATAGATAGATAGATAGATAGATAGATAGATAGATAGATAGATAGATAGATAGATAGATAGATAGATAGATAGATAGATAGATAGATAGATATATAGATAGATAGATCCCAGAGGGGGAGTTTTCTTAACATGTGACATTGTCATCTGCTACACCTGTCACTCAGCCCACCTCCGTCAGTCTTATAGAGGATCTCATGTAGAGCACCATGTTAGCTGTCACTACCTCCTATCTGTGATCGTGATACAGCTTTGTCTACACAAGCTCAAACATAGCATGTTTCACAACAGTGTGACAAATATACTGTACCTCACACAAAACATTTTGAAACCTTTTCATACAGACATCACACTTCTCCCTCGCCCACATATCCCAACTTCTCTGTTGAAATTAAGTATTAGGAGATGTTGTGTATGTGTGAGGTATGTCACATGTGCAACTAGAGGTGAAAAAACTCTAGATCACCTTTACTCCACACATAGAGACGCATAGAAAGCTTTCCCTCACCCTCCATTTGGCCATTCTGACTTAACTCTATCCTCCTGATTCCTGCTTAAAAGCAAAAACTCAAACAGGAAGTACCAGTGACACACTCAATACGGAAGTGGACAGATGAAGCGGATGCTAAGCTACAGGACTGTTTCGCTAGCACAGACTAGAATATGTTCCGGGATTCATTCGATGGCATTGAGGAGTTTACCACATCAGTCACCGGCTTCATTAATAAGTGCATTGACGACATCGTCCACACATTGACCGTATGTACATATCCCAACCAGAAGCCATGGATTAAAGGCAACATCCACACCGAGCTAAAGGCTAGAGCTGCCATTTTCAAGGAGCAGGACACTAATCTGGATGCTTATAAGAAATCCCGCTATGCCTTCCGACGAACCATCAAACAAGCAAAGCGTCAATAGTGGGCCAAGATTGAATCCTACTACACCGGCTCTGACACTCGTTGGATGTGTCAAGGCTTGCAAACTATCTCGGATTACAAAGAGAAACCCAGCCACGAGCTGTCCAGTGACGCAAGCCTACCAGATGGGCTAAATACCTTCTATGCTCGCTTTGAGGCTAGCACTGAACCATGCATGAGTGCATCAGCTGTTTCGGACGACTGTGTGATCACGCTCTCCGTAGCCGATGTGTCTAAGATCTTTAAACAGGTTAACATTCACAAGGCCGCAGTGCCAAATAGATTACCAGGACGGATTACCAGGATGCATATTTAGAACATGCGCTGACCAGCTGGCAAGTGTCTTCACAGACATTTTCAACCTTTCCCTGACCAGTCTGTAATACCTACATGTTTCAAGCAGACCCCCATAGTCCCTGTGCCCAAGAATGCCAAGGTAACCTGCCTAAATGACTATCGCCCTGTAGCACTCATATCTGTAGCCATGCTTTGAAAGGCTGGTCATGGCTCACATCAACACCATCATCCCAAATACCCTGGGTCCACTCCAATTCGTATAGCGCCCCAACAGATCCACAGATAATACAATCTCTATTGCACTCCATACATCCCTTTCCCATCTGGACAAAAGAAACCTACGTGAGAATGCTGTTCATTAACTACACCTCAGTATTCAACACCATAGTGCCCTCCAAACTCATCACTAAACTAAGAACCCTGGACTTCCTGTTGAGCTGCCCCCAGGTGGCGAGAGTAGGTAACAACACATCTGCCATGCTGACCCTCAACACAGGGGTGTGTGCTTAGTCCCCTTCTGTACTCCCTGTTCACCCACAACTGGGTGGCCTCGCATGACTTCCACACCATCATTAAGTTTGCCTATGACACGACGGTGGTAGGCCTGATCACCAATGATGATGAGACAGCCTACAGGGAGGAGTTTAGAGACCTGGCAGTGCGGTGTTAGGACAACAACATCTCCCTCAACGTCAGTAAGACAAAGGAGCTGATCATGGATTGCAGAAAACGGAGGGCCGAGAAAGCCCCCGTCCACATTGATGGGGCTGTAGTGGAGCAGGTCGAGAGCTTCAAGTTCCTTGGTGTCCACTTTACTAAGGAATTATCATGGTCCACACACACCAACACAGTCGTGAAGAGGGAGTGACAATGCCTCTTCCCCCTCAGGAGGCTGAAAATATTTGTAATGGGCACTCAGATCCTCAAAAAGTTCTACAGCTGCACCATTGAAAAGCATCTTGACTGGCTGCATCACCACTTGGTATAGCAACTGCTTGCCATCCAACCACAAGGCGCTACATAGGGTGATGTGTACGGTACAGTACATCACTGGGGCTGAGTTGTCTGCCGTCCAGGACCTCTATACCAGGTGGTGTCAAAGGAAGGACCTAAAAGTTGTCTCCAGCCACCCACGTCATAGACTGTTCTCTCTGCTACGGCACGGCAAGCGGTATCGATGCACCAAGTCTGGAATCAACAGGACCCTGAACAGCTTGTAATGCCAAGCCATAAGACTGCTAGATAGTTTGTCCGGGTAGCTATTGGTTAACTATAACAATTGAACTATCTGCATTGATCCTTTTTGGACTAACTATTTTGACTCATCACATACGTTGTTATTATCTATTGTATTTGATCACTCTTTTGTTGTGGAAAAAGTTCCTGAGCATCAGCAAATTTCAATGAGCCTCGTGATTTAGATACATTGAAAACCTGTAGTTCTGTTTCTTTCAATGCAGTCGTATCATTTGGACCAGTGCCAGTTATCCTAATGCAACATTCAAATGTACAAAAATGTGTCTGAAATGTATCCATACACATCATCAACCGTTGTTTTTTTATAGCTTAATAACACAAGATCGATATTGGTCTCTACTAAGACATACTAGTGTATTAGAAATGCAGCCGTACAGTAGGCTACACTTAAACTATAGTCAGTGGTGTAGTGCTATTTTGTTTTAGGTGAGGGAGCACCAAATAATATGTAAACAATGTCATAATTCCCTCAATCAAAGTTTGTTCCGCCAATTCAATTGCATGTCATTATAGAATATGCATAGAATGCATCCTCCAATTGCAATGTCTATAAGCAGACATTGCAATTGGAGGATGCATTCTATGCATAGCCCACACATGGTCAAAATAAATTATTATATTCTTAATAACCTCAAACACCAAGTTAGGCTACCTAATTTCAAAATAGGCCATCATCACTGTCAATCGTGAATGATAATTCTTCACATTTAACGTCCAAACTGCATCTCCATGCCAATCATTTGATTTATCTCAATTAGTTTCACGTGAATATGCATTTAGATTTTCTTGAATTACTGTTTTGTGAGCAAATTAGAGCAGATGGTGTTAACAAACTATTAGCATTGTATTTTATTTCAATCAAAACCATCCTAAAATCTCATTAAAAATGAGGAGGAATTTTTGGTTTAACAGTAACATTATAGGCCTACTGTGATATGGTATTATATTCGGTTCTGTTATGTAAAATGCTAATTAATCATTGTGATCTTGCGAGACATTGATTCAACTTTGATCTAACTTTATTAAACAAGCACCATTGTGAGAAGCGATAATCATCTATTTGTAATAATAAGTGGTGAGTGACTATTAGGCATACTGTATGCAACAGATCTTGATGAAATGTCATTTTAAGCGATTGGATCGCCCTTCGTAGTGCTGAAAGGACAGTGCCAGGATCCCGCAATGATGTCAAAGAAGTTGAACCAACTTGTGGTGCTGAAGGATAGCTCTGCCATTCGGACAATTCAGGAACAAACAACAATAATTAGCAGTAGGCATATAGCCTAATAGGCCTACGACTAAATGGTATAGCTATTTGTAGCCTATAGCCTAATGTACAGTAGATACAAATACATACAGTACAGCTTAATATAATTTCACTGTTTGCGAGGAGAGCTTTATTGTGAGTAGGCATTGTGTAGCTTACACGCTGTATCATAAATCTTATTTGATTTCATTAGCTTGAACACATGGTTACAGTATACCCTATTACAAAATAAAATAAAACCGAGAGATGAACTATCAATTCATAGAATGTATTTGTATAGATTAAACATGCTATCAAATCAATTGACCTAGTAGTGAACGTAAATCTACTACCTAGAATTGCAGGACATTACTTTTAAAACCGCCATAAAATCAAGATTTTGGTGTATAAATCAATAAATTATAACCTAAATGCATTATTACCTCTAACTTGACCCAATTCACATTTCCAATTGCCTACCCTGACATACCAAGTTAGAATGGGCCCTGCTAGAACAGGCCCAATAGGCTAAAAATCCCAAGCAGGTCCACAGCAACTTCCAGAGAGGGTCAGGCTCCTTGGGCTTTACCGTGGCCACTCTGGTTTGGGTGTCTTCGGCAGAATGGTGTTGTTGTAACCAAGTGGTCACAAATCGTTCTGGGTTCCATTGCGCAAGAGGGGTCCATGGAGTTTTTAGAACATCGAGGCAGACACACAGTGAATTTGTATTTTTCTCAACATTTTGATTGGCCAAAGTGGTCAAGCCTCCGACGGTCCTCCGTAGTGCACACACATAGCACTTCATCATTCTATCCACCTGCCAGAGAGAAGACAGGGAAGACACCACCATTTACCCATTTCTAGGCTACTATAAATATTTATTTGGTTTGTCATTCTTTTAGTTTTTCAAGGAATTTTAGTGGTATTTAAATGTTTCATTTGATTTTTATCAAAATACATTATCCAGAAATAGTTTAACCAGCTCTGAGTATTCTGAAATTGGAAAAGGTGAGGGAGCGCCGCTCCTCTGTGCTCCGGCAGCACTACACCCCTGACTATAGCCTACTGTTGCCTATGAATTGCACAAATAGGCCTTTAATATCAGATGTAAAGACAAGATATAATTGAGAATAGTGAGGTAGCCTATGGAATTGAGTGCAATGGTGCATTAAATAGAATATTTTAAATACCAAAAAACAAAGAAAAACACAGCCTGTGATTTTTTTCATTGACAATATATATTATCGAAAAAGAGAAAAAGAGCAAACCTAAGTGTGTATTGTATTGTGTGGCTTTAATATTTCATTTCTTAAAGCTGTCAAGATGTTTAAGAATTTGAGCCTATCCAAAGACAAGTTGAGACACTTTTCTTTGTAAATTATCAGACTATTAATTTGACATCTTGAAAACATTGAAATAAATGCAATTAACTTGTGGGCCTAATGTAGGCTATATGCTTTCTGAATTAATTAAACAATTTACGATCTGATGGTGGATCTTCTCCACTCATTCAGTACATGAATCCAGGCGTAAGTGACGTTAGTTGTCACTAGGGGGCTCCCAACCCCCCAAAAAACATTACTTTTAACTCAGTCGGGGTCTCAACTTACTATTGAGAGTAAGAATAGTAAAATACAATTCCGAAATTTGGTTGAGCATCAGCAGTTTTTCTCTTCTTATGTCAGTCGCTCAATTAGCTGACAATTTGCCATGGCCATTTTTAGATTGGTAGCTATCTAAACTTGTAGTAATCATGGCCCAATAACGACCAGGCACGTTCCCAGGGGCCCTGACCTCCAGGGGCCCCCATTGATTTTGTTAGTCATTCTCGCACCGGTATCATATTAGCATGGCATAAGTCATGTCAACATTTTTTTAATTTTCAGGAATTTAGCTTTAAAGCTCAATGCCGCCCGTATTTTGACAAAATCCCTTTCCTATAGTGGAAATTCTCGTTTAGGTTCCACCTCCGAAGAATGACGCAGGCTGCTAACCAAATCTCTCTTGGGGCCTCCAAAAGGCTAGAGCCATCCCTGCGTGAATCAATAGTGAAAGGGCAAACTTGCAATGTATTCTAGGCTTAAAAGTCCTTTGAAGTTTTACATTTCCACCTCAAAATCTCTGACCTGAATCTCAGCGTATACATAGTTTATTTTCTATTTCTTTGTTTGTTTTCTCTTTTAATGGTGGAATCAGTTAACATAGCATCTATTGTTGCTTGCTAGGTCTGTGCATGTTCTATGAATCAATTTAGCCTACGTTGTACTATTTATAATAATGTTTTATATTGGACGTGCGCTCACAATCTAATTGTTAGTTGTCCAATGATTTATTAATTCTTAAACACATTTTTTAAGGAGTGGGGCAGGACAAATAATTAAACAATTGATACGAAAAAAAATAATATATATATACAAATATTTTCATTGATAATAACCACATTAGAATTCACACAAGACGCGCTGTAGCCTGCACATAGCCTACATAGGCTACTTAAACCGGGGCCCAGTGGACCGGCAGTCTAAGGTACAATGTAGGTATGGTACTGCATTGCATACAAACACCGCTTCCAGCTGTCCCTTGGCGGCGATATCTTTAGATATTCAAATCCTCACGAAACAGGTCAAATTAAGAACCGACATCTGTACTTGGCTGCCTGTTGCCTCCCATAATGGGTGCGCTCAACGAGCTCTGAAGCAATAGCCAATTAAATGCCTTGAAGGGGATGCCTCGAGGCCTTGCATGAAAGGCTTCAGGTGTGAAATGCTTGTTTTTCGAGAGTGCTGCAAATGTTGGCTGCTTTCAAGTTTGCCATTGCCCTGTTGGCGTCCCTTTGCAGTCCACCCCCCCTGCAGCCCTTCTCATGAGGAGGAGGGGTGGAGGCTAGGGGTGATGGGCAAGAGAAGACCACTTAAGTGCAATTTTCTATTCAGTGTTCAAAACCTGTGCACTCTCGTTTTTTTTCCACTGGTGTCTATAAGAGCGAAGTAGAGTTTCAGATGACACAGACAATAGCTTTTTAGCACACAACAGAAAGATGAGGGGAAGCATAAGGGCAGACAGAGGGAAATATGGATGAGACAGAGGGTCTGTGTCTGAGTGTGAATGTGTATGGTTTTAGGGGGGAGTGAGTGGGTGGGTGGGAGGGTGGGAGGGCGGGGGGCAGGCTAAAAGGGGATGGATTGTTTGCTAATTGTGGCCATTTCTGACCAGAACATGGCAAGTTCAAGGACTACTTTAAAACTATATAAAATGAAAAAAGAATTAGCTCAATTAAATTCTAAGGGAGGCTTTCACATGAAAAATGCTGTTTTCAATCCCACTAAAGGAGTAAAGAAAGGAGAGACGATCAGGTTTATTCTTCAGCTCTAAAAGTAAGGTGGTTTGTTTGGGCTACCTCTTATAGTTATTCCATTATCAAACCTCATTGGTTCTTTGACCATATCAGATTTGAGTCTTATTATCTTAACACAGAAATGCCCATATCTCGCGCCACATCTGCTATATATGTCCCGCTCAATGTGATGTATTGTATAACAGCAGAATTGTATATATACTGTATATTTCTCTCCACACAAAATTTGAGCAACAGACTGAGATCAGGGAGGGGGAACATTAAAAGGGGCCCACGGGGTCAATGGGAGAGAATAAAAGGAGTGGATATTAATCTTATTAGGATCATATATCACCACTGTGTCAGGTGAGAAGACAAACTAATGGCCGCCTGTTTATCTGAGCTAAGCTGTGTGGTTTACCTAGCAATAGCTCAGGGCACCTGCCACTAATAAAGTGGTTAAGTCTGAGGACGGCGATGGTAATGAAGTTAAGGGAGTGGGCTCCAGCCTGTGTTCTCACCACTACCCACAGACATTCCTCTTTAATCTGTCCAGATTCGGAGAGCCCCTTCGATAAGATGAAGAGGGGCGAAATCTATATAAATGGAGTCCATTAAAAGCAGCAATGCATCAACTGCTTGATAAAGTGATTAATAAACAGGCAGCAATATTGATTGATTAAAGCATTTAATCAAACTACTAAACAGGCTCTATTGGCACTGGTGCATAGACCCTTTTTGTGGCTTCAAGGTGTAAAGTGGTCCTAATTTTAGATCCCTTTGCCTTTGTTTCTCTTAAAATGTGTATTTTAGCATTAGCTTACACAAAAATATATTGCATACGTAAACCCAAACATATAGGATTTATTTTTTTTAAATGCATGATTTTCACAAAGTCTGGCACGTAAAGTTTGTCGCAGTGGCTTTGTAATGTCATGTAAATAAGTGTTCCTCACAATTTACCCTAAATAGTAGTAAATGCATTGTGACATTTCTCCCCAGCAACCCTTGCATAACTAGACTTCTAAACCCTTGCCACTCAATGATCCAGTCACATGGCATTTTATGGGGAAGTAAGTAAGTAGGCACTGAAAGGCTAACAACAACATTTGTAGGACTTAAATGTCATTCAGGCTTGCTAATGCAACGACAAATACATAGTGCAGATTGATTGATGTGCTGAGATGGCTAAAGTTCAGCCTTGATGTAATAGTACATTAAGCTTGAGATTTTATAGATGTTCTAATTATCATCTATGAATGACCCCTCACACTATGAGTGGAAGGGCATCTCAGACTTAATGTACTTTGTTTTTCAGAGGCCTTGTATAAAAACCTGGCATTGGCATACACTGACAAATTGTATTGTTTTAGACAAATTGTAGTTGGAATGAGGTTTATGGATTGTGGGAAAGAAATACAAATTTATGAATTATTTCCAGATTGTATACCTTCCAAGGAATTGATAATAGGGAAATAATAAGACATCAAGATTATGTCCTTCAAGAAATTGACCATAGCAACATTTATGGGCAGTGCAGGTGGTCAGAAGATAAATCTGTCCTTGGAGCTATTTTCTGTGTATGGAATGATCACTTCACACTTACTGTATGAACACACATGAATTGCACCCCAAAGGGGAAAAAATGTATTAATTGAATTATAAGAACATTTATATCCACAACACTCATGTAGTCTGCAGGGCTCTCGCTACAACCCATTGGTTCTTTACAGACCTTTACAGAGTGCTGTTGGACCCCTATGACTTGGCCAGGGCTGGTCCAGAAATGTCTGTTGATGAGGATTTGAGCATGGACAACACAGGTAGTAGCAGGCCTGGCAGCAGCTCTGAGCATTTGTGGTAACAGTACATCTCAGGGCCTCTCCCTGAACTCTGCTTGGCGACAGACAGGCCTTCACCCAACAATGTGACTGGAGCCAGAAAAGTGCCAGTTCTGCAAAACGGCATGCTGTATTTCTGATATGGGCTAATTTCACTGACAGCCACGCCAAAGCCACCATCTGCAAACCCGCATTCCTATTTGTGCGTCTGTGCCAGATAACAGTTCAGTCTGCCAGGGGTGAAATTGTGGTAGGTAAGTCAACCTCAAGTGTTTCAGACTGAGGATGTAGCCACAACAATACACATACAGCACATGCAAGCAAACACACATGTAATTGTTGAGGCCAAATGGCCAACAACAAATAAAATTGTATTTTTAGAAGGCACGTCCTGGATTTGAACCCGGAACCTATCACAACTTCACATTGTATCATTCAGAAAAACATATACATTTTCTTTCTTGGTAGAGCTTATTTGGTTGTCTTTTTGTTTGTTATTAAACCAGATGCTACATGGTGCTATTTTTGATATTGAAGATGCCTGATATAGCGTCTGCCAATTCATCTGAAGTCTTCGACAAATGAATGAAAGTCATATGAACGAAGAGAAATTACTTGTTAATTATGCAAATAGAGTGCTGTGGGAAGCTGGTAGGTTGCGGGAACTCTGTCATTTGAAAGGGTATGGTTGAGTGTGATAGTGTTGCAGTATGGCAAGGATCTCTTGATGTAATGACAGGTCAATTTGACTGGCTTTGTCCTCTGGACCCACTTCTCCTCACTGGGCCTGGTGTGTTTGTCCCCCCTTCTCCCCCTTCTCCCCCTGTCGCTGGACTTTGATTTTTCCTTTGTTCTATTGGCTCCTCTCCTGACACCTCCCAAGAATAAGAGATGCCACACAACCATGACCCTTTCACACCCCGGAGATGACCTTTGGCTTCTCCACGCATGACCTCTGACCTGGGAGCTGACAGCTTGATTAATTGCGGAATGTTATGATTTATGACTATCTTCTCAGCATAATTAACAAGGCAACAGGTGGCACAGTCAAGCAGCTATGGAGAAACATTTGTGAGAGAGAGGATAACAATGTGAACGATTGTATTGGGGAGCTAGTTTTTGTCCAAAATGTCTCCCACCTTGGCTCAACCATACATCATCTTGACTTTTTTGCATGGCACTGCAGTCTCGATATCACTTTTAGGACATGTTGAAAGGTTTCCTTTAAGGTTCTCTATAGAGAAATGCATAAATAGGATTCACATACATTAATCTTTTTCCTCAGTGGGTCCCTTCTACTTAGTCAACAGTATGTTACATTCAATAGTACTGAACCTATAGATCCATAATGTTTTATATTTTGTAATTGTATGTTTGAATATTGATAATGGTATTAACATAATCCTTGATTGAAACAATAACAAAGCAGTCACCCTGTCCCTGTTTTACTAAAAAGCTGAGGGATGGGGCGGGAGAAATGTAACCACTCTCAACTTCATAGACAGAGCTATGGATGCAGGGACTGACCATTCATGATATCAAATGTATAGTTTAACCAAGTTTTGAGGCTATACAGTGTTTCATTTTTACATTTACTTTGTTTACAAACATTGGAGTAAAACAAGCTTATATTTTTGGTTCTGAGGGGGTACGACAATTGAACTAAACTCATGAGACATTTATAAGTTGTATTCTTAAAGAATCAATGGGTATATATCACTAATTTATAAGTCTAAAAATGAATATAGCAACTAAGGATTCTAGCTTTAAGCAAAAACACAGCTCTCCTCCGCTATCATTGTGGTGGACAAAGTGTCAGTGCATGTCTCTGAGCAGGGATGAATAGCTCTCAGAGAACAACCTGAGAGGAAACATTGTAACCCGTGACACCGGGCCACATCAAAGTGTCCACACAAAGCTTTGGGACCGCTTGTTAACTCACCTGACAGCTTCTAAGATAAGTCTGGCTTTTAGGCAGGACACTTCCCAGAGCAACAGGAGAACGGGTCCCACTCAGCTGACAGAGGGATACAGGTGTTGAAGAGGTCATCCGAGACCGTCTCACTGGCCATTCCATCACAGAGACTAGCTCTAGACCTTGAGAGGAACGATCCAACAGAACAGTGTCACCAGACTGACTGTCCACAATGAAAGCACACAAGGAGATGTGAAGTGGCCTCTCCTTTGACATGGATTGCTGTGACCTCAACTTCAGCCTGTGACAGCTGATGGATGATTGGTGGTGCCATTTCAGCAGAGTCAGTACAAAGGCAGTCACCTTAAAGAAAATGGCATATTGACCCGCGGTGACCTGACTGACTTGCGTGGACACGACTAATGATTATAGAAAATATTAATGACACCAACTAAAGGTTGCATCCGTCATCATTCTGGCTCATGATACAAATACAAATGATAATTGCTTTCAAAGTCCCTTGACTGTAGATTTTTCCTGACCCAAAGTGTCGGTTCTAAAAATAGCTCATCAGCTTTCGTTTACC
The DNA here is from genome assembly GCA_023634145.1 of Thymallus thymallus. Classification (NCBI taxonomy): domain Eukaryota; kingdom Metazoa; phylum Chordata; class Actinopteri; order Salmoniformes; family Salmonidae; genus Thymallus; species Thymallus thymallus. The sequence goes on from CM042414.1 coordinate 19,722,434, forward strand.
CTTCTACAATATTACTAACAGAACAAGACTTACATTAAAACCATCATTTAGAGTAAATATTGCTTGACAACTAGCTCATTAGTCACATCAAGCCGCTGTTCAGTGCCAGAAAATTACATTTGATGAGCTTGTTTTACGATTCTAGCTATTTATTGATATAACTATGAGTGTAAAACAGCTGTTAAGAGTCCTCCTCTATTCCTGACAAGCTATTAACGATGAATCCCCCATCAATGAGCAATGAATTATCTGCGAGTCAGCAGAGGTTAATTTTGGTCTGAGACCTTTTGACCTGGAGGATCTGACCCCTGTAGCAGCGGCCAGTGCACTTGGCCAGAGCTGAGGTGACACAGGCAATGACCTGTGACATGGCCAGTGACGGCCACTCGTCTCCTACAGTGCTCAGAGGGCTTCCAGCTGAGGAGACTAGGTTAACCCGATCACCAGCAGCACAGAGTGGAGGAGGCTTAACAACCAACCGCCCCCGCTGCTTCAGAGAGACAGTGCTGCCCACCGCTGGTTTCCCCATATGTTTTGGCTGCACACAAGGTGGTTTCTCGGATACTGTGGTTGCTAATTATACATTTAATTAGCATTTTAATTAGAATTGTGGAAAATTAAAGCCTGCCAGCTGGAGAATTTCAAAACGCTGTCTCGCCCTCCTCTTTCAGAACCCTTTCTCCTCTTTTATTTGAGAATGTGCAAAACTCTGTCCCTTTTTTAAAAAATGTATATGAGCACCACACTTCCCTCCACTATCTATTCCTCCCACAAATAGTCTCCCTTGGCGTCCTTTTTATTCATGAAAATGTGCTAACCTCGTTTCAACAGTAGCCCCTGTCATTAATCAAAGAGTCTTTCATATTGTTTTGCATGATCCCCCATGTTACAATTACAGTAGATGGCACACTTCTGCTATTGTTGTTATCAAGTTTCTGAAACGCTCTACACGATACTTGTATATTGGCCAGTTTTTTTTTGCCAGTTTCTGTACCTTTGTTTACAATTGGGTCTCAACTTCATTCGTAATTTATATTCAGTTACACAATTCACTAGATTTTTTAACTTGAACTAATGTTGACATAAATACAGTACCTATCAAATGGAGCTATTTCATGACAGGATAGCGATTGGATTTAGTATCCCTCAAGTGAATAACCGGACTGGTTAACGTGCATCGCCACGTTGTTCTGGTGAAAGTTTGTGCTGTTCTTACACATTGTTATCATGGGTGATTGAAAGAAAATAAAGATTATTGTCATGACGCTCCATTGTCCCATTTGGCTGAGATTCTGAAGTGAGAGATCTGCATGTGTGGGCTGGTAATTTTTTTCAGGTTTTGGTCATTATTTTCCAATCTCCTTAATTTATCCTGTTCCCTGTGTTGTTCCTCCACAGCCATTCTCATCCCCCTCACACCTCCCACGGGCGTCCTTGCTCAATAATTGCCATTAATTGATTGACAGCTCTGATAGACCCAACTAACCCTAGTCCTGGTCTCATGTCTGTGTTTTAAATGAGAGCGTGTACATCCAATTCGGAATACTGCGATGAATGAACCATATCCTGGGTATATTCTACCTTAGTGAAGCACACCCTCATTAAGGAACAACTTTAATCTGTCATTGATGCTTTTGTATTGCATTTTCTGCAAAAACGTTCATTGTATGCTTTCTTGAATTGTAGTAATCTCTATTGACAGTATGGTGACAGCTGGTTTCAACTTCTGTTTTATAACTCCACTTGAAAATCTCCCTGGCAGTTTTGTACATTATGATGAAAAGGAGTTTGAAGTTCTCATTGATATAGTTTCACCCAGTTGTGCAGTACAGTAGCAAACTCAGCAACCTTTACTCTCACTTTCTCTGTGTGTTTAAGTAGTAGGTGAACAGATATGGGGAATGGAAAGCTTTGAAGACCATTCTTAACACCATCATATTTAAGGATTTACAAATTTGCTTTCATTTAAGCTTAATATTGACGAGAGCCATTGAGACCTTGCCAGTTTTATGCCATCTCTGAAAGCAGGTACAGCAGGGCTTTCCGTTTCAAATGAAACTGTCATAGCACTGAATTCATTGTGATGTGAAATTATGCAAATAACTATTTAGCTGTGCTTTAAACAAGATAAATCACCCCTTCTCTGTGAAAGTCAAACCTCCAAAAATGCACATGCATTTGAAAATAATACTTTTTCCAAGAGCAGTTACGTGAGAAATATCACATAGTGTACAGACATACATTGGAGGCATGTTCTTTTGCTTGGATTGTACAATTTCTGGCTTTACTTTGCGGTAACAGTACCAATTGGCAATTTGAACAAATAAACAAAATTAATGAAAATAAGCGACTTCCTGAGTAGACAATATTCTCAACGTCAACAGTGAAGAGTCGACTCCGGGATGCTGGCCTTCAAGGCAGAGTTGCAAAGAAAAAGCCATATATTCCTCTGTCCAGTGTCTGTGTTTTTTTGCCCATCTTAATCTTTTCTTTTTATTGACCAGTCTGAGATATGGCTTTTTCTTTGCAACTCTGCCTAGAAGGCCAACATCCCGGAGTCAACTCTTCACTGTTGACGTTGAGACTGGTGTTTTGCCAGTTGAGGACTTGTGAGGCGTCTGTTTCTAAAACTAGACACTAACGTACTTGTCCTCTTGCTCAGTTGTGCAACGGGGCCTCCCACTCGGTTAGAGCCAGTTGGCGCTGTTCTGTGAAGGGAGTAGTACACATCGTTGTATGAGATCTTCAGTTTCTTGGCATTTCTCGCATGGAATAGCCTTCATTTCTCAGAACAAGACTAGACTGACGAGTTTCAGAAGAAAGGTTTCTGACCATTTTGAGCCTATAATCGAACCCACAAATGCTGATGCTCCAGATACTCAACTAGTCTAAAGAAGGCCAGTTTTATTGCTTCTTTAATCAGCACAACCGTTTTCAGCTGTGCTAACATAATTGAAAAATAGTTGTCTAATGATCAATTAGCCTTTTAAAATGATAAACCTGGATTAGCTAACACAAAGTGCAATTGGAACACATTAGTGATGGTTGCTGATAATGGGCCTCTGTACGCCTATATAGATATTCCATAAAAAATCAGCCGTTTCCATCTACAATTGTCATTTAAAACATTAACAATGTCTACACTGTATTTCTGATCAATTTAATGTTGTTTTAACGGACAAAAACTGTGCTTTTCTTTAAAAAACAAGGACATTTCTAAGTGACCCCAAACTTTTGAACGCCAGTGTAAGTATTCAGACCCTTTGCTATGAGACTCGAAATTGAGTTCAGGTGCATCCTGTTTCCATTGATCATCCTTGAGATGTTTCTACAACTTTATTGGAGTCCACCTGTGGTAAATTAAATTGATTAGACATGATTTGGAAAGGCACACACCTGTCTATATAAGGTCCCACAGTTGACCGTGCATGTCAGAGCAAAAACCAAGCCATAAGGTGGAAGGAGTTGTTCGTAGACCCCCGAGACAGGATTGTGTCAAGGCACAGATTTGGGGAAGGGTACCAAAACCTTTCTGCAGCATTGAAGGTCCCCAAGAACACAGTGGCCTCCATCATTCTTAAGTGGTAGAAGACTCTTCCTAGAGCTGGCCGCCCAGCCAAACTGAGCAATCGTGGAAGAAGGGCCTTGTTTAGGGAGGTGACCAAAAACCTGATTGTCACTCTGACAGAGCTCCAGAGTTCCTTTGTGGAGATGGGAGAATCGGTGAAGCATGGTGGTGGCATTATCATGCTGTGGGGATATTTTTTAGCGGCAGGGACTTGGAGACTAGTCAGGATCGAGGGAAAGATTAACCTGTTTTGCTTTTTCATTATGGGGTATTTTGTGTAGATTGATGAGGGAAAAAACAACAATTTAATCCATTTTAAAATAAGGCTGTAATGTAACAAAAGTCAAGGGGTCTGAATAGTTTCTGAATGCACTGTACATACATGCCCTCATTAACATTAATTCAGGGAAGCAAAGCAGCACACCCTCATTGCTCTGTAGGTAGCATTGGTCAAGACCCAGAAACACCTGACTTGGTAATAGTTCATCATAGTCATCATGTTTACTTTTCATCGCAACTCAAGTATGTCTGTGCTGTCAAATCTATAAGGGGTTGTCTTAATATGACATGTAAAAAAACATATTTTATTGAAGCGGTGCGTTTGACACCTCCACAGGTGTATTTCATCACAATAGGTAGTAGAAGTGGTACAAAAGTGTTAATTAAGCTCTCATGCTGTCAAGGTTGTATCCAATTGTATGGACTACTGTCAAAACAAGAAATGTAGGGGTAACTTAACAACCCTGAAATCTTCCTTTGAAAGACCACGTACATTATGTTTAACAACTGAGGAATAAACAATCTATAGAGTAATTGTCAAATTACCAAAATAATTATCACATTAAGATTAAAAAAAAAGCTTTTGACACGCTGGCATGAAACAAGCATTCCCTAGAAGCCATGGATCAACCAGCCATTGCCTGGAGCAACCGTAACTATGTGTAAAAGCTTGCCAAGAGCAAGGCACACTTTATCCAGATCAGTTGACCGCTGTGTCTGTCACTCTACATCTCTTTCTTCTGAGTTAAGACACATCCATTATGTTACATGATCTCTAACACCACTGCTCAGCTTTCTCCAATCTGTTAATTTCACAGTAATACCACTATGAACACTATACTACAGGCGAACACAAGGAAAAACAGCATCATATATATATATTTTTTATGACTTTGAAATATGATTTAATTGCATGGTGGTCAATGAGACAACAATGTGGTTAATTGTAAGATTCCTTGTGGTTATAAAAACATAATTCAGTGAGTCATTCTACAGTATATAGCTAGGAGTGAGTACTGTAGAGTAGTAATGTTGTCAAGTAGTCACTGATACTGAGTTAATTTGTGTACCATACTTCTGCTGATCTTATATAGCAATCAGTGGAATACCCGGGACAAGGTCTTGAGACTAACAAAAGGAAGATCATTGGTCGAACAAGGACCAAAGTCTGAATGTCTATAGATGACGGTAATCTATTTTTCTTCCCAGCAGTTTTTGTTAGGCTTTTACAAATCTAGTGAATGTATTCCTTTAGTTGAGAGAATCTTGTCATGGTGGTTGGCAACTAATGAAGATCCCTTTTAAGTTTCTCTTTGTCAATTGTCAAATATGTGAGTATGTAGTGGTGTGATGAGGTGCATAGACAGATATTTGAAGGGATTCTAACTCATTTTGAGCAATTACATGCTTAACTGGCCCAAGATAATCTGTCATCCAAAGCTTTCTGTCGCTGCCTCTCTCTCTCCATCTCCCTCTGTGGAAAAAGAGAAGCTTAGAATAGTAGGATTTAAAGCACAAAAGCTTACACTGAATAGAATGAAGTCCCCAGAGAAATGAAATGCTTCTAACAAACAGTACGACTGCTCACAAGTTTTGTGTGCCACTCAGTTACCCACCCAAGATGGAGGCCGGAGTGAGGCAAGGTCTGGCGGGTGGAGTCCTGGAAATAATGTTTAAGACATTCTTGATCAAAAGTGTCATCACAACATGCTCAGAGGCCATGGCCATGAATTATCTGGACAAACCCCCATAGACTTATCTGGAGAAGCCCATATTAGTGCTAAGATAGTTAGCTAGCTAGCAGCATTGTTGAACAGTGTAGATACATCTGGTGAATATATTGTGCATGGAAATAAACTGTGGCCTGGGTCTCTCATCAATTAACGAAAAAAACAAAGTGTCACATTTGCTGTGAAGGGTTCTGGGAAGCTCATAAACAATGGCTTATACAAAATCACGTAAGCGACAAAGCTTACAGGAAATTCACCCAAGATTGAGATCAGATGGAATGTTGAGCTGCTGTATTCACATACACTGAGTGTACAAAACATTAAGGATACCTGCTCTTTCCATGACATAGACTGACTAGGTGAATCCAGGTGAAAGCTATCATCCCTTATTGATGTCACTTGTTAAATCCACTTCAATCAGTCTAAATGAAGGGGGAGACAGGTTAAATAAGGATTTTTAAGCTTTGAGACAATTGAGACATGGATTATGAATGTGTGCAATTCAAAGGGTGAATGGGCAAGATAAAAGATTTGTGCTTTTGAACAGGGTATGGTAGTAGGTGCCAGGCGCACCGGTTTAAGTGTGTCAAGAACTGCAAATTGCAACACTGCTGGGTTTTCACGCTCAACAGTTTCCCATGTGTATCAAAAATGGTCCACAACCTAAAGGACATCCATGGTGGGGTGCAACTCAATATTAGGAAGGTGTTCATAATGTTTTGTACAGTCAGTGTATGTAACTAAACACATGTAGTCGGGAGTAGCTGATTTGAGAGAGTAGCTGATTTGTATGCCTCACACAGGCTGACACTCTGACCCTCATCTGGAATAGGCCTACATTATATTCCAATTATAGTGACCAGGAAAGGACCTTTTGGTATGGATTCAGATTTTTGACCTAACCATTGACCATAAATCTGTAGTTTTGCAGATTATAGTAAAGATTACTGTGTCTTACAATTGTTTATATACAGTCTATTCAGAAAGTATTCAGACCCTTCCCCTTTTCCACATTTTGTTATGTTACAGCCTTATTCTAAAATGGATTAAATAATAAACATTCCTCATCAGAGAAGTAGTTGGAGAACCGAGTTCAGTCAAATCAGAGGTCCTATTTTCCGGTCCTCTGGCAGTCTCTATGGGGGTGCCACAGGGTTCAATTCTTGGGCCAACCCTTTTTTCTATATACATCAACGATGTCGCTCTTGCTGCTGGTGACTCTCTGATCCATCTTTACGCAGACGACACCATTCTGTATACATCTGGCCCCTCTCTGGACACTGTGTTGGCTAACCTTCAGGCGAGCTTCAATGCCATACAACACTCCTTCCGTGGCCTCCAACTGCTCTTAAATGCTAGTAAAACTAAGTGCATGCTTTTCAATCGAACGCTGCCCGCACCCGCCCACCGGACTATATTCACTACTCTCGACGGGTCTGACTTGGAATACATCGACACCTACAAATACCTAGGCGTCTGGTTAGACTGTAAACTCATCTTCCAGACTCACATTGACCATCTCCGATCCAAGATTAGATCTAGAATCGGCTTCCTATTCCGCAACAGGGCTTCCTTCACTCATGCTGCCAAACATGCCCTTGTAAAACTGACTATCCTACCGATCCTTGACTTCGGCGATGTCATTTACAAAATCGCCTCCAACACTCTACTCAGCAAATTGGATGTAATCTATCACAGTGCCATCCGTTTTGATACCAAAGCCCCATATACTACCCACCACTGCGACCTGTATTCTCTCGTTGGCTGGCCCTCATTACATATTTGTCGCCAAACCCACTGGCTCCAGGTCATCTATAAGTCTTTACTAGGTAAATCCCCGCCTTATCTCAACTCGCTGGTCACCATAGCAACACCCACCCGTAGCATGCGCTCCAGCAGGTATATTTCACTGGTCACCCCCAAAGCCAACACCTCCTTTGGCCGCCATTCCTTCCAGTTCTCTGCTGCCAATGACTGGAACGAACTGCAAAAATCTTTGAAGCTAGAGGTTCCTATCTCCCTCACTAACTTTAAGCAACAGCTGTCAGAGCTGCTTATCGATCACTGCACCTGTATATAGCCCTTCTGTAAATAGCCCACCCTACTACCTCATCCCCATATTTATTATTTTAGCTCATTTTGCACTCCAGTATCTCTATTTGCACATCATCATTTGCACATTTTTCACTCCAGTGTTAATTCTAATCTGTAATTTATTTAGCCACTATGGCCTATTTATTGTCCTACCTTCCTAACCTTACTGCATTTTGCACTACATTTGCACACTCTGTATATAGATTCTCTATTGTTTTATTGACTGTACGTTTATTTTATTCACATGTGTAACTCTGTGTTGTTTTTTGTCGCACTGCTTTGCTTTGTCTTGGCCAGGTCGCAGTTGTAAATGAGAACTTGTTCTCAACTGGCCTACCTGGTTAAATAAAGGTGATATAAAAAAAAGAAAAAAAGAAACCTACACAGAATACCCCATAATGACAAAGAAATGTTTGCTAATTTATAAAAAATATAAAACAGAAATATCTTATTTACATCAGTATCCAGACCCTTTACTATGAGACTCGAAATTAATCTCAGGTGCATCCTGTTTCCATTGATCTACATCTTGATTGGAGTCCACCTGTGGTAAATTCAATTGACTGGACATGATTTGGAAAGCCACACACCTGTCTATGTAAGGTACAACGGTTGACAGTGCATGTCAGAGCAAAAACCAAACCATGAGGTTGAAGGAATTGTCCGTAGAGCTTCGAGACATGATTGTGACGAGACACAGATCTGGAGAAGGGCACCAAAAAAATTCTGCACCATTGAAGGTCCTCAAGAACACAGTGATCTCCATCATTCTTAAATGGAAGACGTTTGGAACGACCATGACTCTTCCTAGAGCTGCCAAACAGCAATCACGGAGATAGACCTTGGTCAGGGAGGTGACCAAGGACCCGACGGTCACTCTGACAAACCTCCAGAGTTCCTCTGTGGAGATGGGAGAACCTTCCAGAAGGAAAACCATCTCCTCAGCACTCCACCAATCAGGCCTTTTATGGTAGAAACCATTCCACTTGGAGTTTGCCAAAAGGCAAGATTTAACTCTTTGGCCTGAATGCCAAGCGTCACGTCTGGAGGAAACCTGGCACTATCCCTACGGTGAAGTATGGTGGCGGCAGCATCATGCTGTGGCAATGGTTTTGAGCGGCAGGGACTAGGAGACTAGTTGAGGGAAAGATGAACGGAGCAAAGGTCAGAGAGATCCTTGATGAAAATCTGCTCCAGAGTGCTCAGGACCTCAGATTGGGGTGAAGGTTTACCTACTAACAGCACAACGACCCTAAGCACACAGCCAAGACAATGCAGGTGTCTCTGAATGTCCTTGAGTGGCCCAGCCAGAGCCCGGACTTGAACCCGATTGAACGTGACCATCTCTGGAGAGACCTGAAAATAGCTGTGCAGCGACGCTCCCTATCCAACCTGGCAGAGCTTGAGACGATCTGCAGAGAAGAATGGGAGAAACTCCCCAAATATAGGTGTGCCAAGCTTGTAGCGTAATACCCAGGAAGCCTCAAGACTGTAATCGCTGCCAAAGGTGCTTCAAAAAACCACTTAGTAAAGGGTCTGAATACTTATGTAAATGTGATATTTAAAAAAAAAAAAGTTTTTATAAATGAGCAAACATTTCTGAAAACCTGTTTTTGCTTTGTCATTATGGGGTATTGTGTTAAGATTGATGAGGGGAAAAAAATATGTAATACATTTTAGAATAAGGCTGTAACGTAACAAAATGTAGAAAAAGTCAAGGGGTCTGAATGCACTGTATACTGTTTATATATACACTACATTACCAAACGTATGTGGACACCTGCTCGTCGAACATCTAATTCAAACACGGGGGCATTATCATTCTGAAACAGGAAAGGGCCTTCCCCAAGCTGTTGCCACAAAGTTGGAAGCACAGAATTGTCTAGAACGTCATTGTATGCTGTAGCGTTAAGATTTCCCTTTACTAGAACTAAGGGACCTTGCCCAAACCATGAAAAACAGCCCCTCCTCCACCAAACTTTACAGTTGACACTATGCATTGGGGCAGGTAGCGTTTTTCAGGCATCCGCCAAACCCAGACTCGGCAGTCCCGTTCTGTGAGCTTGACCTACCACTTCGCGGCTGGGTCATTGTTGCTCCTGGACATTTCCACTTCACAATAACAGCACTTACAGTTGACCGGGACAGCTCTAGCAGGGCAGAAATTTGACAAATGTATTTCTTGAAAAGGTGGCACCCTATGATGGTGTCACGCTGAAAGTCACTGAGCCCCTGTCAGCAATGGGTGTGGCTGAAATAGCCGAATCCACTAATTTGAAAGCGTGTCCACATACTTTTGTACACAGTGTATATCAGGGCCGGCCCTAGACGTTCTGCCGCCCTAGGCGAGACAAAAATCTGACGCCCACCCCAGCTCCCCCCCGATCGGTTACTACACCGCCGGCACCCCCCGGGAGAAGCGGGTGGGGGCGAAAACTGCAGCAATGCTTTGAGCTGACAGCTGGTGGCTGGGGTGCCGCCGGCGGTGTAGTAGCCGATCAGGAGCGCCGGAGGGCGGCAGCTAATTGTCAAAATGCCGCCCCAAATTCAAGTGCCGCCATAGGCAATTGCCAGATCTTGTCTAATGGGAGGGCGTATATACTGTATATATTTTGCTTGGGGAAAGAAAGATGGGAAACATCAATTTACTGTAGTCACATGTAAACAAGCAGAAATTAAAAAATACTTTTTTTTTTGCATGTCATAAATTGACTCAAAGAGCTGTCTGTAACAATCAATCAACTGCAAAGTGGAGGTTTGTAGAGCATTCAGGAAAGCATTAGCTAGGGCAGTAGTGGGATTTATTTTTTCAGAGGGTGTGTGGCATATTTGCCCCAATTCTGTTCTCTGCTTGCTCCCACTCCCACATGTCACCGTTCTGTCTGCCACCGCCAGCATGGCATCTATCATCCGCCACGGCAGCCCACAAAAGGAGGCTGGAGCATGCACAAAGACATTTGCATTTTTGCATCTCATTATGCTCATAATTGCATGCCAGTGGAAGCAGATCTCTCTCCATTATCTCGCGTAACATTATCAGTGACGTTTGAAATGCACGTTTAAATGTCAATTATTGACTAAAAAGAAGGACTGACCTTTGTGAAGGCACGTCTCTTTCCCTCGCCCCCCCATCCTGTTTATCTTCTCCCATATCTTCTTTATTCTTCATTATCTTCATTATAGTCCTACGTGATGGTTAGTCCTTTTTTACACTTTGCGCTTCATTCATTGCAACATTTATATCGTACATTTTAAGCTGATAATAAGGCTAATGAACTCACTTACAAAACCGTACTTCTGTGGAGAATCTGATCAACCTCAGCCCCAATTAACCAGTGCCACCAATAAAGTTGAACCAGCATGTGACTGGTTAACTTGTCACGATCATAGTTTTATCAGCATACAACTTGTTTTAGTCTTCATGTCACATGAACACCATGGAAATATGTGTCAACATACTGTTGAAGTCGGAAGTTTACATAGACTTAGGTTGAAGTGATTAAAACTCATTTTTCAACCACTCCACAGATTTCATGTTAACAAACTATAGTTTTGGCAAGTCGATTAGGACATCTACTTTGTGCATGACACAAGTAATTTTTCCAACAATTGTTTACAGACAGATTATTTCACTTATAATTCACTATATCACAAATACAGTGGGTCAGAAGTTTACATACACTAAGTTGACTGTGCCTTAAAACAGTTTGGAAAATTCCAGAAAATTATGTCATTGCTTTAGAAGCTTAGGATTCTTTGACATAATTTGAGTCAATTGGAGGTGTACCTGTGGATGTATTTCAAGGCCTACCTTCAAACTCAGTGCCTTTTTGCTCAACATCATGGGCAAATCTAATGAAATCAGACAAGAACTCAGAAACAAATTTGTAGATCTCCACAAGTCTGGTTCATCCTTGGGAGCAATTTCCAAATGCCTGAAGGAACCACGTTCATCTGTACAAACAATAATACGCAAACACGCAGCCATCATACCACTCAGGAAGGAGACGCTTTCTGTCTCCTAGAGATGAATGTACTTTGGTGCGAAAAGTGCAAATCAATCCCAGAACAACAGCAAAGGACCTTGTGAAGATGCTGGAGGAAACAGGTACACAAGTATTTATATCCACAGTAGAACGAGTTCTATATCGACATAACCTGAAAGGCCGCTCAGCAAGGAAGAATCCACTGCTCCAAAACCGCCATAAAAAAGCAAGACTACTGTTTGCAACTGCACATGGGGACAAAGATTGTACTTTTTGCATACATTTCTACTGGTCTGATGAAACAAAAATATAACTGTTTGGCCATAATGACCATCGTTATGTTTGTAGGAAAAAGGGGGAGGCTTGCAAGCCGAAGAACACCATCCCAACCATGAAGCACGGGGGTGGCAGCATCATGTTGTGGGGGTGCTTTGCTGCAGGAGGGACTGGTGCACTTCACAAAATAGATGAGGAAGGAAAATTATGTGGATATATTGAAGCAACATCTCAAGATATCAGTCAGGAAGTTAAAGCTTGGTCGTAAATGGGTCTTCCAAATGGACAATGACCCCAAGCCCTGACCTCAATCCTATAGAAAATTTGTGGGCAGAACTGGAAAAGCGTGTGCGAGCAAGGAGGCCTACAAACGTGACTCAGTTACACCAGTTCTGTCAGGAGGAATGGGCCAAAATTCACCCAACTTATTGTGGGAAGCTTGTGGAAAGCTACCTGAAACGTTTGACAGAAGTTAAACAATTTAAAGGCAATGCTACCAAATACTAATTGAGTGTATGTAAACTTCTGATATGTCAGGAATTGTGAAAAACGTATTGAGTTTAAATGTATTTGGCTAAGGTGTATGTAAACTTCCAAATTCAACTGTATGTGATGACTTGTTTGTTCACTTTAGCTCAAGTTCCCTTGACCGTTTCTATGTAAACTCAACAAAGTTTTCATTGCTGATGTTCTGCGTAGAAGAGGGGAAATCAGATGGGATTCCAATATCAATTCTAATCATGAAATATTCATTTGTTTTGCTGAGTTTACCTCAGTACCACATACACATATTTGACATACACACTTCTACCTAAAATATCAAAATGATGTACCTTGTTTCTGTTTCCTTTCATCTAGCCTGTGTTATATGGAAATAATAGATGAATGGAGGATCAACATTCTTCTAAAAGTGTAATTCACTGTTCCATTGAGTTTAAGTTGATGAATAGAGGTATTGAATTTCTCTTTATGAGATTTACTAGCCTCAAGACAATTGTAGTGGGTGGATAGTTTCCAAATTATGCAATGTTAAACAATATAGCATGGTACAACACAATATAATCATATATTCAGAGCTATATAATACGTATATATTGTAGCGATCAATGACAACTAGTAGAACATAAGAAGGTTCTTCAAGAGTTTATCAAATAACTAGCCTTTTCTAATTAAGAGAATCCCAACCCGCCAGAATACATTTTATTTGATCTGCAGAAAAACCCTCCTTATTAGTATAGTCCTCCCCATGAATATGACAGTAATTGCAGTCTCACTCCAGTGATGTTTCTCTAGTTAAACACATTTAGCGAATTTCCCTCATCGTTTATTATTGCACCTTACAGACTAGAGAATCAAACAAATCACTTAGGTTATTTTATTAAGTCAAAATAAGTGCGCCAGAGCTAGTTTAATACCCTGGTATCTCCTACTGCAACTAGTTGCTCATATTAACATTTTACTCGCTTGAAAAATATATTGAGCTCATTTATATTACATTTGCAATTAAATACCAGTGCTTTTAATAATAATAACCTTTTATCAAATTAGTTTACTAGATCTTTTTTTGGTTGCTAAAAAACAATTTGATCAAGCAATTTTTATTTTCTGAATTATAAACACATTGGCTTCATTATGATGCAATACACTGTAAATGCTTATTCTTTAACCTCTCAACTGATATTTAATTATATAAGGCCACAGATTTACCTTGATGTGTCTGATGAATTCTGATTGAAGGTTAAAGGGACATTTCTAATTTCCTAATTGATCGTTGAAATTATTAAGTAATGTGTTGTTTCACGTATTTGATTCTGAAGACTCCGTGAGGTAAAGTATTGTCATTAGATACACAATACAAACTTAGTGAGTTGAATGGTAGCTGCTATGGTAACTGCTATCCAAAACATATGATTGCTCTAAGGGCAACTGTATAGCCCTGTGCAGATGACAGTGGGGAACCCTGGTGCCCCTGCCCTCACCCACCTCTCAGCCCCTCAGAGGAGCAACACTTGATCCAAAGCTCCTGAGCCCCTCTCCACCCCCACCCTCTAATGGCCTTTGGGCATTTGAAGACCCTGAGCCAGCCGTGCTTATCTGACCCTAACCTTGGCGTATGGTGACCTTGACCTGCACCTCACCCCTTCCGCGTCCTCAGGGCTACATCTGTTCCTTTCCCCAGGACACCCAAGTGGTTAGTGAAATTGAAACATCACCTTGAGGTTCCATTTGTTTTCTCTGGAGAGGTCAGCGAGGGGTTGTCATTAAGACTGAACTTGATCCTCTGCTTCCCAATGAAATGGTCTGTCCATGCTAAAGAGGGGGTGCACTGCAGTCACTGTAAATAATGAGCAACGTTAGACCTATCAGAAATGCTAAACACGAGGCAGGATGATAACCTTGACACTTTTCGCTAGAATGTAAATCTGGTCATATGTGAGGTAATATTGTAGTAATATCTTTAAAATGTGTTCATATGGAAACTAAATTGTCAAGTCCAGTTAAGATAAAGTACACCATTATAGCTTTTTTGAGCGAAGTTGGGCAAAGTATTTTTAGAACATCTTTGGAAATAAATCTCAATGAGGTTCATTTTATGCACCCTTATTTGATATAAGCTGTTAGAAGTGATTAGCTATAGAAATAAAAGTTGTCAAATACATCTAAGATCGAAACGCACACCAATTATCCTCATTGCAACAGTTTCCACCCAGCAATTAAAACGGCATGAAATGTTACTTCCAGCAAACAATGCTTTTCATTGGAAATAATTCATACCTTGTGTCAGGCTTACAATACATTGGGCTTCTCTGTCATTTCAACACCAGCGACTAGTCCCGATATGATAGCTTGATTGTGATGCCCTTTATTATTTTGCCTAGTGTTCTGCTGTTCTGTGATTCATGTGACCTTTCCAGGAGATCTATTTTTTTTCCATCTAGCAGAAGCATGCCACACAGTTATACCGTAGAGCAGCAAGACAAAGTTAATATTACTGAGGGTACATAGACGATGTCAGCCTTTAATGGATAATAAATTAAAGTATTCCCATTTATTGGTAACTATGCATGTTCAAAGACTGTTACCTCAGGCAGGCAGGATGCCGTCTTGTTAGCCAATGATAGTTTGATAAATCAGAGAAGATTGGCTGTAGGTTATTCTTCCCTGCCAAGAAGATCAAATTCAAGGCAGATCATAACAAAACAAAGATAGGTTTCACACACAATGTGTTTGGGAAATGAAGGAATAGACAGAAAGACCAATAAACCATATCATATTCGCTAAGTACTTTTAAATGTACTTTCCTTTTAAACCATGGTATCATATCCCTTCTCAGTCAAGGGACAGGGTAAAGGTTACAACTCTGAAACATGGGATTGATCCTGACACCTGACAGGATCTCTCTCTCTCGCGCTCTCTCGCTCTCTCTCGCGCTCTCTCGCTCTCTCTCGCTCTCTCTCGCTCTCTCTCGCTCTCTCTCTCTACATACATACATGTTCAGAGCATTGAAGCAGACAATGATACCCATATTATATCTAGTTGTGTTTAAAATAAAAGTATATTTGTAATCTTAGTCCCATGTGAGGGTAAATCAAATATATTTTCAAATCCATAGTCTTTGCATATCATAATACTCTGCCAATGAAAGCCAACCTGACATATCTTAAGGAGAATGAATCTTCTGCCAGTTTCCGTGGAAGGACCATGGTATTTGTCTGGTCAATGTGACCTTTCTCCATACCCTTTCAGATTAGGTGCACAACATGGAAAATTGCTGCAATCCATAAATCATACCAAGCAATTTTTTTCTTTAAAGAGGTATGTAAATACCAGTGTACTAGCTAGGTAAACAACACTAACCCTCGGTACAAATGGCTTGAAAATTGAAGAAAAGCACCATATATTTCAGCTGAAATTGCTTTTGAAGCCCAGCTCTAGCGCATGCGGATGGAGGAGCCATGGAATGATTTGTGCTGGGGGGGAACAGAAAATGTGTTGATGATAACCACACTCGACACAGTTCTTGTGTTAGGGAGTCCTTGCAATGATCAAAGATATCATTGTTGTACATTATTTCCCCCCATGCAGACCCTAAATGCATGTGTATTTAAAGTGACATCCACCCCCATGCACACAGAGTGTATTTCCATCTGGGGGACAAAGGGTCCAATACCACTGCACAACTTGGGCTAAGATTAACCAGTCAACGCCCTGGTGCTGAAATCACATCCGATATCTTGTAAAATAAAAACTTTTGTTTTGTTTTAATAAAATCCTCTTGGATATGGTTATAAGTGATTTCCCATGCAATACAACAAAGTATTGGACTGAGTGTGATGACTATCAGATGTTGGATCCAATCCATGAATGCAGTGTGAACTTTCATTCTATGACCTTCCTGCACATGTTTCACTGACAGGAGGGGTCACTGTTTAAAGAGGTCAGTCTCTAAAGAGAACAGCTCATGACCTGCCTAAAGTTAAACAAACCTGCCGCAAAAAATATAAAACAATTGACAAGTTTGCCTGCAACATGGGTTATATGTATATTCACAAGTGGCTAGATTTAGTGAACTTTATAATGACAAAAACTACAAAACATTTTCTGTCTGGGAACAAACAAATTACTGTAATCGTTCCATTGTTTTTACAGCTGTGTAGTTAGATCATGACTGCCGGAATATATATATATAGTGTTCACATGCAGTCCAAGAAAACAGTAGAGTTATATAATTATTCTATAGCGAACTAAAGCATCAACCTGTGGGGTTTATAGCTAGTGTTTATTGGGTTTCACTGTAATAGAGATTGTTGTACACACTGGATTTGTATGTGGCAAATGTGGTCTCCCTGGCTCTGTAGTCAGTCTGCTTGGTGTACTTCCATGTGTAGCTGGATTTCTATTGGCAGCAAAAGAAGACAAAAGGGTCTTCATCTGGTCAGCATATTAACCAAGCATAATGAGCCAGTCTGCATCCTTTGGCCACCCAGTGACTGTGTCCCCAAAGCCAAGAAACCACACTCCCTGCCTGATGCAGTATGCACCACACACATGGCCTCCATATACAGTACTGTACATCTTAGTGTTAACCATGAGGATGATACTAACTGAAAATGTAGCTAGTAAGTAAGTATATCCTGACTTTGTTTGTGGCCTTTCTGGCACAGAGGCGTAACCTGCAACCCCATCCAATCTGGCCCCTAGAAGAAGCTCCGTACACAAACCCTTGACCGTCATAGGGACAGCTAATTCCCAGCATCTGGTGCAAGCTGGTGCCTTCCGTGGTATCACCATGGCGAATGCTTTTTGGCAGCCAATGGCGTCAGACTGTAGAACAGTCACCCCCATTGTGTTCTAAGCAGAATGGACCGGGACCATTGCGTGAACCGTTTCATTTCAGCATGGTGGACCATTGATGCCTGCAGTAGAGCCCCTGTTATCTAATCAAACAGCACTGGTCAGTTATGATGCCAACTCCTAAATCCACTACCGTCTGCAAAGCCATGGGGGGAGATTAACCGGTACAGCGGCAGTGTCCTACATTCAAAGACGTCCCCAAATATAAGATTTTTCTCTGGGAAGTGCAGTTATCCACACAAGCAAACACAGACAGAAACAAACCCAGATGTACAGGCACGTTTCAGTGTCCTTCATGCTCTTAATGGAGCTATCACAAACACCACACAGCCAGCCCTCTGGAAATAGACTTGATACATTCTAAACCCTCTTTGTCTGTGTCCTCCGGTATATCTCACACAAGGCTTGAGACTCGGTGTCAGAAAGCAGTGGAACATGCTGTGTGTCTATGATCAAGTTGCCATATAGGTGCTGGGTCTGAGCTTCCTAATGAGCAGGAGAGGAGAAGGAAAAGTCCCAAACAAAGACAGCCCAAGACATGTACCTCTGTTTTGCCCTGAACAGACCCTAATCAGACCATGGGTTCTAGAATGACCCTGCTGTCTGTGAATCTCATTATGGCACTAAAGACAGAAACTCTCCCTTAGCAAGGGAAAGA
Source organism: Thymallus thymallus (assembly GCA_023634145.1). NCBI lineage: Eukaryota > Metazoa > Chordata > Actinopteri > Salmoniformes > Salmonidae > Thymallus > Thymallus thymallus. The sequence goes on from CM042414.1 coordinate 19,740,380, forward strand.
GCTCTGGGCACTTTTTTTCTTACATGAATATCCCATTCTGGTGTGGCAGTAATGATATTAGGGAGCTGATGGAATTCTCCACCCAGCTGGACATGTTAATTGAGAAGGCAGGATTTAAAGGCAAAGTTCACGTTTGTGCAGATGGTGGGACAATGCAAGATGGCAGACCTAGGTCAGTGTCATTCCCAAGCTATACCTTAATGGATAGAGGTTTTTAACTTTCTTTTTTCTGAAGTTTGACGCATGTGAGTCCCTGAGGTCCAGAAGGGTCTTTGGGGTCTGAGTTACTACCTCTGTACCCTTGACAGAGGACTTCCTTTTCCAGTGGATATAATGACACTATTACCAAATTTACCTTACCATTTCATCACTTGCCATTTTTGTTTTTAATAACCACTCCAAAATACAAAACAGTGCCCCCTGATTTCAATAATTGATTGAATTAAAATTAGTATAGCTAGCTAATTAAATAAGATGCATAATATTGCACATTTCAGAATGTATGCGTCTGAGATTCTTTCTTTAGCTTTTCTTCAGACTCAAGTTGAAGAGTGCACAGTTAGACCAATGGGCCCACAAACCTCAGAAATGTGACAAACCCTACATGAGTGTAATTAAACAACGAGGGTGATTCATTTACCTTCTTACTTCAGTTATGAGCCACTAGGAGCTGCTCTAATACAGTGAGCATCTTTGCCCCCAAGAAAAACACCTGAAGTCCAGTCCTGAAAGCAGACTCACCTCTCACAACATATTAAACAGAGCAGGAAATAATTTCCTTTGAGCCAACCGCCATGGGGACACAGTTTATCTCGTATAAATACCTGTCACCTCCCCAGTGTATCTGTCCAAACAAATAAAACTGCACTCTGCACTACGTTAGTGTGTCGTGGTTAGGGGTAGTGTGTGCAAGTACATTATGTGTGTGTGTCTAATAAGAACACTAGATTTTAAAAAGCAGTAAACATATTGGTGCACATAACAAAATGACTATATATATTTATAAGATATGATGATTTTATTCTGTTAACAACATAACTTTACTAGTAGAGCATACAAGCAAGACTTCACAAAGTAATACAGACAGAGACAGTGTTGCCATACTGCTGGAAAGTCAAACAGATGGGATGTCTTTGGAGAGATATATACTGTCACGCCACGCATTTACATCAAATTAGAGTAGCCTGGGCTAGTCCATCCCCCACTCTGGCCAAACACCGGAAAGCAGGTGTCTGCTTAATAATTTGGTCAAAGATCAGCGAGTTAAAGGTTGAGGCCAGGGCCAGAGAGGGATGGGGTCATGCTGCTGCTATGGGGGTGGTGAGACATGATCTCCCCAAGTCTGGAGCAGCCAAACCCCAAGGTCATCCATTAGTGCTCTGGCCCATTGGTGCTGGAAGAACCACAATAAATGTACTATGCACCCTTAACCCTTTTAATACTCATCATGACCCAGATGAGGAGATCAGCTGCCCAAGGGAGAGGCATATTACATTATTAACACTGCACAGCCATTGACAGCTATTATGCTACATCAGTTTAGTCCGTCCATCCACTTCAATAGAGAGATGCAAAACATTATGCAAAAAGTAGCCTAAAAACATATAATTATTTTTGCAATTGTGTAGGCTCGGCCATAATTTATGTGCTCTCTGCCGCATAGCAAATGGCCCAGCAAATCACAAAGGACAAGGATTTAAGGGCCAGTATGCCCTTTCCCCCTCTGAGGGGCCAAAATGTATCTCTCTCTCGCACACAGTATCCAGATAACTGATTACTGGAATGTGTGATAGAATAATACTACTGCAGCCGTGTTTGGGATCTATTTGAAACTTGTTCCCTGAAGAGGAATGATGCCATCTATATGGGTGTATGATCTCTCTGGTAACTTTTATCTGTAACTCTAAATTACTCAATGCAAAGGGGTTTTATTGTCTCTAGGAATTTTGTCTTGTTTACATTAGTCTCATCCCCCATACTAGCCTTTAGATGCTGTGACATCCTAAATGGACTCACTAGTAGCCAACGGATCCACTTCCTGTTTACCCCGCTACCATATAGAAGGCGAAGACAGTACAGGTGTATCAAAGCTGGTCACCACTAGCCGGCCTCCGCGCAGTACCCTGCCCTGAACCTTAGTTACTGTTACTAGCCGGTTACCACCCGATACTCTATCCTGCACCTTAAAGATTTACATACATTTTCACACCCCTGAGTCATTTCTTTGTAGAAGCACCTTTATCAGCGATTACAACTGCGATTCACCTGGATAGTACAATATTTCCACATTAAATTCTTCAAGCTCTGTCAAGTTGATCATTGATCTTTGATCGACAGCCATTTTCAAGTCTTGCCATAGATTTTCAAGCCAATTTAAGTAAAAACTGTAATTAGGCCACTCAGGAACATTCAATGTCGTCTTGGTAAGCAACTCCAGTGTTGATTTGGCCTTGTGTTTTAGGTTGTTGTCCTGCTGAATGGTGAATCTGTCTCCCAGTGTCTGTTGGGAGAACCAGGTTTTCCTCTAGGATTTTGCACGTGTTTAAAAAACTCCCTAGTTCTTGCCGATGACAAGCATACTCATAACATGATGCAGTGTGAGGGAGTGCGTATGTGGAGTGGTGGAAGCAGGAGCAGGGAGGCAGGATACGATTTCTGTGAATCCTTTTATTCTCAACCGAGAAAAATGGCACAAACAAAACAGACATCCAACATGAAAACAATCACCGACAAGAACCAGGGGGGAGCAGAGGGAATAAGACGAACATACAATTAGTGAAATGGGAACCAGGTGTGAATGGAACGGGACAAACGGAAACTGTGTAATGGATCGGTGGTGGCTGGTATTTGGGTGACGTCGACCTTCTACGGCCGCCCGCCCCAGCGGAGGGAGCAACTTCAGCCGAAGTCGTGACAGTACCCCCCCCTTTACGCGTGGCTCCTGCAGCGTGTCGACGTCGGTCTCGGGGGCGGCCCGGGGGACGAGGTGCGGGGCGTCCCGGGTGGAGGCGATGGAACTCCCTCAGAAGTGAGGGATCTAGAATGTCCTTCACCGGTACCCAGCATCTCTCCTCCGGGCCGTACCCCTCCCACTCCACGAGGTACTTGAGGCCCCTAGCCCAGCGTCTTGAGTCCAGGATGGCTCGGACAGCATACGCCGGGGCCCCCTCGATGTCCAGCGGGGGCGGAGGGACCTCCAGAACCTCATGTCCTTGGAGCGTACCAGCCACCACCGGCCTGAGAAGAGACACATGGAACGAGGGGTTAATACGGTATTCAGGCGGAAGCTGTAGCCTGTAACACACCTCGTTCAGTCTCCTCAGGACTTTGAACGGCCTCACAAACCACGGGCCCAGTTTCCGGCAGGGCAGGCGGAGGGGGAGGTTTCGGGTCGAGAGCCAGACCCGGTCCCCCGGTGCGTACACCGGGGCCTCACTGCGGTGGCGGTCGGCGCTCGTCTTATGCCGTCTCACGGCTCGTTGAAGATGCACGTGGGCGGCATTCCAGGTCTCCTCCGAGCGCTTGAACCACTCATCCACCGCAGGAGCCTCGGTCTGGCTTGGGTGCCACGGTGCCAGAACCGGCTGGTAACCTAGTACGCATTGAAACGGAGAGTGGCGGAGTGAGTTCTGGGCCATCTCAGCCCAGGGAATAAACGCCGCCCACTCCCCCGGCCGGTCCTGGCAATACGACCTCAGAAACCTCCCCACATCCTGGTTCACTCTCTCCACCTGCCCGTTGCTCTAGGGGTGAAAACCTGAGGTAAGGCTGACCGAGACCCCCAGATGTTCCATAAACGCCTTCCACACCCTAGAACCCCGGTCAGACACTATGTCCTCAGGCACCCCATAGTGCCGGAATACGTGGGTGAACAGGGCCTTTTGTAGAGCCGTCGGGAGACCGGGCAAAGGAAGGAGGCGACAGGACTTGGAAAACCAATCCACAACGACCAGGATCGTCGTTTTCCACGGCCGCTGTGGAACGGGTAGAGGTTGTAATTTGCCTCTGGGCAGGTGTCTGGGCGCCTTATACTGCGCACACACCGAGCAGGAGGAAACATAGGCCCTCACGTCCTTAGCTAAAGTGGGCCACCAGTACTTTACATTCAGACAGCGCACCGTCCTGGCGATGCCAGGATGACCAGAGGAGAGTGAAGTGTGGGCCCACACGATCAGGCGGTCACGGACACCGGACGGAACGTACCTGAGCCCTGTGGGACACTGAGGGGGGATGGGCTCTGTGGGCATCGCCCGCTCGATGTCCGTGTCCAACTCCCATCTTATCGGTGCCACTAGACAGGAGGCAGGGAGGATGGGAGTGGGATTGATGGGCCGCTCCTCTGTGTCATTCACATTTTGTGAACCCGGTCTGTATGATAGAGTGAAATCGAACCGGGTGAAAAACATGGCCCACCTTGCCTGGCGAGGATTCTGTCTCCTCGCCGCCCGGATGTACTCCAGATTGCGGTGGTCGGTCCAGATGAGAAAAGGGTGTTTAGCCCCCTCAAGCCAATGCCTCCACACTTTCAGAGCCTTCACGACAGCCAACAACTCCCTGTCCCCCACATCATAGTTTTGCTCCGCTGAACTGAGTTTTTTTGAGAGAAAAAAGGCACAGGGGCGGAGCTTTGGTGGCGTACCCGAGCGCTGAGACAGCACAGCTCCTATCCCAGCCTCGGACGTGTCCACCTCAACTATGAATGACCGAGAGGGATCCGGATGAGCCAACACAGGGGGCCGAGGTAAACAGAGCCCTCAGGTGACTGAAAGCCCTGTCCGCCTCAGCTGACCAGCGCAACCGCAGTGAGGTAATGGGAGCTGCTACCTGACCGAAGCCCCGGATAAACCTCCGGTAGTAGTTGGCAAACCCTAAAAACCGCTGCACCTCCTTTACCGTGGTTGGAGTCGGCCAATTACGCACGGCTGAAATGCGGTCTACCTCCTTCTCCACCCCGGACGTGGAAATGCGATACCCCAAAAAGGAGATGGATTGTTGAAAGAACAGACACTTCTCTGCCTTGACATACAGGTCATGCTTCAACAGTCGACCAAGCACTCTGCGTACCAGGGACACATGCTCTGCGTGTGTAGCGGAGTATACCAGTATGTCATTGATATACACCACTACACCCTGCCCGAGTAGGTCCCTGAAGATCTCGTCTACAAAGGATTGAAAGACTGCTGGAGCATTCTTCAACCCGTATGGCATGACGAGGTATTCATAGTGCCCTGAGGTGGTACTGAATGCTGTCTTTCACTCGTCCCCCCTTTGGATACGCACCAGATTGTAAGCGCTCTTGAGATCTAATTTTGTGAAAAAGCGCGCCCCGTGTATTGACTCTATCGCACTGGCTATGAGGGGCAGCGGGTAGCTGTACCCCACAGTGATCTGATTTATCCCTCTATAGTCAATACACGGGCGCAGTCCTCCCTCCTTCTTCATCACAAAAAAGAAACTTGAGGAGGCAGGTGAAGTGGAGGGCCGAATGTATCCCTGCCTCAGTGGTTCAGAGACATATGTCTCCATAGCCTCCGTCTCCGCCTGTGACAAAGGATACACATGACTCTTAGGAAGTGCTGCGTCTACCTGGAGATTTATAGCACAATCCCCTCGTCGATGAGGTGGTAATTGAGTCGCCTTCCTCTTACAGAAGGCGAGAGCCAAATCGGCATATTCTGAGGGAATGTGCACGGTGGGTGCCTGGTCTGAACCTTCCACCGTAGTCGCACCCACGGAAACACCCACACACCTCCCCGAGCACCCTCGGGACCACCCCTCCAGAGCCCTCCGTTGCCATGAAATGTTGGGGTCATGACAGGCCAACCAGGGAATGCCCAACACCACGGGAAACGCAGGAGAATCAATAAGATAAAGCTCAATTTTCTCATCATGACCCCCCTGCGTCACCATTCTTAGTGGTGCCGTGACCTCCCTAATTAGCCCTGACCCCAAAGGACGACTGTCTAAGGCATGCACAGGGAAGGGGACATTTAGAGACACAATAGGGATCCCTAACTTCTGGGCAAACGCCGGGTCTATAAAATTACCAGCTGTGCCTGAATCTACTAGCACCCTATGCTGGAAATGCGGGGAACACTCCGGAAACACTACAAACAAAAACATGTGTACAACAGAGAGCTCTGGGTGAGTCTGGTACTGACTCACCTGGGAAGGCCCGACAGTGCTCTGCCTGCCGCCTCGACTCCCGGGGGGACCTGTCCAGCACCGACCAGCCGTGTGTCCTCGGCGGCCACAGCTGGTGCAGGAAAGGGCCCCTCCTCCGGCCTCCCTGAGCGCAGCCCCTCCCAGCTCAATGGATGTTGGAGCGGGGAGGCTGGAAGATGGGTTTGACGGGCCCTGATCGGGACGTCCTCGGGTGGCCAGCAGGTTATCCAGCCTGATGGACATGTCCACCAGCTGGTCCAGGGTGAGGGTGGCATCCCTGCAGGACAGCTCCTGATGGACATCCTCCCGGAGACTACACCGGAAATGGTCGATCAGGGCCCTGTCATTCCAACCTGCGCTCGCAGCCAGGGTCCGGAAATCTAAGGCAAAATCCTGGGCGCTCCTCGTCCCCTGCCTCAGATGGAACAGGCGTTCACCCGCCGATCTACCCTCAGGCGGATGGTCGAAGACCGCCCAAAACCGGCGAGTAAAATACAATTTTATTGGTCACGTATCCGTGGTTAGCAGATGTTATTGCGGGTGTAGCGAAATGTTTGTGAATGATGTAGTCATTTAAAAATCATCTTAACCACTATTATTGAACACTTTTGTTAATTGCAAACATTTTCTACAAACAAAATTCCACTTTGATATTATGGGGTATTGTGTGTAGATCAGTGACACAAAATCTAAATTTCATCAATTTTAAAATCAGGCTTTAACACAACAAAATCTGGAAGAAGTTAAGGTGTGTGAATACTTTCTGAAGGCACTGAGTGTACCAAACATTCCTAATATTGAGTTGCATTATCCATTATCTGCCTCCAACGTTGTTTTAGAGAATTTGTCAGTATGTCCAACCGGCCTCACAATCGCAGACCATGTGTAACCACGCCAGCCCAGGACCTCCACATCCGGCTTCTGCACCTGTGGGATCATCAGAGGGGGAAGGGGGGTGGGTTATGGGGAAGGAGTATTTCTGTCTGTTATAAATCCCTTCTGTTGGAAAAAACGAATTCTTATTGGCTGGGCCTTGCTCCCCAGTGGGTAGTCCTGGCTCCCAAGTGGGTGGGCCTATGCCCTCCCAGGCCCACTCATGGCTGCTCCCTTGCTCAGTCATGTGAAATCCATAGATTAGGTTCTAATGAATTTATTTAAATTGACTGAATTCCTTATATGAACTGTAGCATGTTACGTTTATATTTTTCTTCAGACTTTATCCAAATTTTGTTACATTACAGCCTTATTCTAAAATGTTATTTTAGATTTTTTTCCTCATAAATCTACACACAAGACTCCATAATGACAAAGCAAAAACAGGCTTTAAGAAATTTTTGCTAAATATATTTAAGAAAAAACTGAAACACCACATTTACATAAGTATTCATACCGTTTATTCAGTGCTTTGTTGAAGCACCTTTGGCAACGATTACAGCCTCGAGTCTTCTTGAGTATGACGCTACAAGCTTGGCACACCTGTATTTGGGGTGTTTCTCCCATTCTTCTCTGCAGATCCTCTCAAGCTCTGTCAGGTTGGATCGGGAGCTCCGCTGCACATGTTTCTCCAGAGATGTTCGATCGGGTTCAAGTCTGGGCTCTGGCTTGGCCACTCAAGGACCTTCAGAGACTTGTCCCGAAGCCACTCCTGCGTTGTATTTTCTGTGTGCTTAGGGTCATTGTCCTGTTGGAAGGTGAACTTTCGACCCAATCTGAGGTCCTGAGCGCTCTGGGGGAGGTTTTCATCAAGGGTCTCTCTATACTTTGCTCCGTTCATCTTTCCCTCGATCTTGACTAGTCTCCCAGTTTGTTCTATCCGCTGAAAAACATCTCCACAGCATGATGCTGCCACCATCATGCTTCACTGTAGGGATGGTGCCAGGTTTCCTCCAGACGTGACGCTTGGCATTCATGCCAAAGAGTTCGATCTTTGTTTCATCAGACCAGAGAATCTTGTTTCTCATGGTCCGAGAGTCCTTTTGGCAAACTTTTGGCAAACTCCAAGCGGGCTGTCATGTGCCTTTTACTGAGGAGTGGCTTCTGTTTGGCCAATCTACCATAAAGGTATGTTTAGTGGAGTGCTGTAGAGATGGTTGTCCTTCTGGAAGGTTCTCCGACCTCCACATAGGAACTCTGGAGCTCTGTCAAAATGACCATCAGGTTTTTGGTCTCCTCCCTGGCCAAGGCCCTTCCCCCCCCGATTGCTCAGTTTGGCTGGGCAGCCAGCTGTAGGAAGAGTCTTGGTGGTTCCAAACGTCTTCCATTTAAGAATGAAGGGAGCCACTGTGTTCTTGGGGACCTTCAATGCTGCAGAAATGTTTTACCCTTCCCCAGATCTGTGCCTCTACACAATACTGTCTCAGAGCTCTACGGACAATTCCTTCGACCTCATGGCTTGGTTTTTGCTCTGACATGCACTGTCAACTGTGAGACCTTATAAAGACAGGTGTGTACCTTTCCAAATAATGTCCAATCAATTTAATTCACAATAGGTGGACTGCAATCAAGTTGTAGAAACATCTCAAGGATGATCAATGGAAACAGGATGCACCTGAGCTCAATTTCGGGTCTCATAGCAAAGGGTCTGAATACTTATATAAGTAAGGTATTTCAATTTTTTATTTGTAATAAATGTGCAAATATTTCTAAAAACCTTGCTTTGGAATTATGGGGTATTGTGTGCAGATTGATGAGGAAAACAAATAGTTTAATCAATTTTAGAATAAGGCTGTAACATAACAAAATGTGGATGAATACTTTCCGAATCCACTGTATGTATTTTGTATACTTACCCCACTACAATTGTGCAGATTCTTTCAGTGCAGTGTATTTCCAGTGCAGTGTAATTATCACAGAGATTTCTTCCTCTGAGTTGAGTCACTAAAACATTTTAAAAGAGATTGGATCTTTAATTTTAATTGTTGCAGCGATATGTTAATATCTACCATCATCCCCATGGCCATCTGTGATCAGTTTCAAACATGCAGGTGATAGTGTCAGTGCCTGACCAAATTGTAAAAGAACATTGAGTAATGACTGATCATTATGTGCACTTTCAAACAACCTACAACATTTCTGCATTTAATGTGACATATTTTCTCTTTAAAGAGGATGTTGAAGCTGCAAAGGAGAAGTAAGAAATATCACTAGTGTCAACCATTCCCTTTAAATAGGGCTGTCCTATGATCCCTTGCTACCTCTCTCTCTCAAACCTTTACCAGGTGTCAAGACTGGGCATCAGAAAAATATATTAAAGTGACAGTGTTGGCAGGAATAAAATACATTCCATTTCCACCCCACTCAGGACAACAGGAGAGCCGTCATATTGGCTGAGACAGAAGCTCTAATGAAACAAGTAACACCTGAACTTCTCTGGCGCTGGAGACTTTTGGCAGAGGCAGCCATTCCGTGTCATTAATAATGGGATCCTGTATTGGACCGCCGTTGATTTGATGGCCTTCTCAACCTCTCACATGGCCTATCGACTTGACACAGGTTAATTTTGCCTCCTGCTCTTAAAGACATTGTCTTGTAGCTGTTGCACAAGTGTAAGGTCTTCATCTTTTTCAGTCATGTCTCTGCTCAAAGAGCATAAGGACCAAGCGGTGTCATATTCACCCAAGACAGCAGATTTGAATGTATTGTAAAAAGCATACGTGTGTGTCTGTGAATAAAGGTGTGGATTAAACTGGTGTTGCCAGCTAAAGGACATGAATCCATGTGGCTCTATTGAAATACTTTGAGATGTAGTGCTTGTTGTAGAGAATGATCAAGTTAATGTTGTAGAGAACATTTTCCAAAGTAGTATTTTAAGCTTCAAGTTTCAAAGTTAATTCATAATGTGCACAGGATACAACAGGCGTAAAACAGTACAGTGAAATTCTTACCTTGAGAGATCTTTCCCAGCAATGCAGTGATAATAATACAAATTGAATAAAAATGTTTTTAATAAAATCCACACAAGAACTACAATGATTTTTTTATGATTTTTTTTTACACAAGAATGCAAGTATATACTGAATATACAAAACATGATTTCCATAGCAAAGCCTGATCCCTTATTGATGTCAAGCATTGGAGTCAACATAGGCCAGCATCCCTGTGGAATGTTTTCCACAACTTGTAGAGTCTATGCCCCGACGAGTTGAGGCTGTTCTGATGAGAAAAGTGTGGGGATGTAACTCAATATTAGGAAGGCGTTCCTAACGTTTTGTACACTCAACAGATCAGTGCAGTACCTTATTCACTGTGCAGGGGTAGTTGAGTGGTTGAGGTGGGTTTATACATAAAAAGGGACTTTTAGTACGATATACACGTAAACAGGGCTGAAAAGTGACTGGTAGCAGGAATATATAAATACTTATGATAATATATACAGTACCAGTTGTGTTGTGACAAGGTAGTGGGGGGTACAAAGAAGATAGCCCTATTTTGGTAAAAGACCAAGTCCATATTATGGCAAGAACACCTCAAAGAGAAATGATAGTCCATCATTACTTTTCTTTTATATATTTTTTTAATTTAACCTTTATTTAACTAGGCAAGTCGGTTATTTACAATGACGGCCTACACCGGCCAAGCTCTGACGACACTGGGCCAATTGTGCGCCGCCCTATACTTGCTTGGGCAAAGAAACACGAGCAGTGGGCATTAGACCGGTGGAAAGCTGTCCTTTGGTCTGATGAGTCCAAATTTGAATTTTTTTGTTACAACCGCTGTGTCTTTGTGAGACGCAGGGTAGGTGAACAGATGATCTCTGCATGTGTGGTTCCCACCGTGAAACATGGTGGAGGAGATGTGATGGTGTGGGGGTGCTTTGCTGGTGACACTGTCAGTGATTTATTTAGAATTCAAGGCACACTTAGCCAGCATGGCTACGACAGCACTCTGCAGCAATACGCCATCCCATCTGGTTTGCGCTTAGTGGGACTATAATTTGTTTTTCAACAGGACAATGACCCAACATACCTGCTGTAGGAACCGACGCTGGAGATGAGAAGCAGGTACGGGGAGTTAACATTTAATACACTGACATGGAACAGGACTAGAACAGCGTCAGAACCGGGAAACAAAATACAAACGTCAATTACAATTAATGCAGCAGCAAGGAACAGAGCTGGGGAACGGACATATATAGGGAAGATAATGACAATAGAGTCCATGTAAGTCCAATAATCGCTGATACGTGTGATGAGGGAAGAAGGTGTGCGAAATGATGGTGGCAGGAGTGCGTAGTGCAGGGCTGCCTGGCGCCCTCAAGTGCCTGGGAGGGAGTGCAGGAGCAGGAGTGACACCTGCAGGCTGTGTAAGGGCTATTTGACCAAGAAGGAGAGTGATGGAGTTCTGCATCAGATGACCTGGCCTCCACAATCACCCAACCTCAACCCAAGGTTTGGGATGAGTTGGATTGCAGAGTGAAGGAAAAGCAGCCAACAACTGCTCAGCATATGTGGGAACTCCTTCAAGACTGTTGGAAAAGCATTCCAGGTGAATCTGGTTGACAGAATGCCAAGAGTGTGCAAAACTGTCATCAAGGCAAAGGTTGGCTACTTTGAAGAATCAATCAAATAAAATATATTTTCATTGGTTTAACACTTTTTTGGTTACTTCATGATTCCATATGTATTGTTTCATAGTTTTGATGTCTTCCCTATTATTCTACAATGTAGAAAATAGTAAAAAGTAAGAAAAACCCTTGAATGAGTAGGTGTGTCCAAACTTTTGACTGGTACTGTACATGTAAACAGGAGTAATAGTGACCAGTAGCAGGATAAATAGATAAATACTAATGGTAATGGAAGTCAATAATCAATGGACAGCAGCGTAATAGTAGTAATACATCTAATCAATAATAATTTTAGCAGCAGTGTAGGTTGTGTCTGAGTGGAGACCTGTGGATGGGCATAAAGTCAGTATAGTCTGTGGGAGAGGGAGAGCAGTAGTTGTTAGTCATTTAACTGTCTTAAGGCCAGGGGATAGAAGCTGTTTAGGTGTCTGTTTGTCTCAGCCTTGATGCACCAGTACCGCCTGCCGGATGGGAGCATGGAGAACAGTCCATGTCTTGGGTGTCTGGAGTTTTGGCAATTTTTCAGGCCTTTCAGGCATGAATGTTCCGGATGACTGGGAGCTTGCTCCCAGTGATGCGCTGGTCCGCCCTCACTACCAACTGTAGGACTTTCCGGTCGTGGGCGGTGCAGTTGCCATACCAGACGGTGGTACAACCAGCCAGGATGCTCTCAGTGGTGCAGCTGTAAAGGTTGCTGAGGATCTGAGGGGCCATGCCAAATCTGTTCAGCCTCCTGCGGGATAAGAGGCGTTGCCGTGCCTTCGACTGTTTTTTTGTGAAAGGACCATGTTAAGTCCCCAGTGATGTGGAAAGAGAGAAACTCGAAGCTCTTGACCCTCTCCACTGCGCCCCCCCCTGTTTCCTGTAGTCCACGATCATCTCCTTGATCTTGCTGATGTTGAGGGAGAGGTTGTTGTCCTGGCACCACACTGCCAGTTCTTTGATCTCCTCCTTGTAGGCTGTCTCATCGCTGTTGGTGATCAGGCCTACCACCATTGTGCCATCAGTAAACTTGAAGAAGGAGTTTCAGTCGTGGGTGGCCACACAGCCGTAGGTAAACAGAGAGTACAGGAGGGGGCTAAGCACACACCCCTGGGGGGCCCCTATGTTAAGAGTCAGCGTGGCAGAGGGGTTGTTGCCTACTCTCACCACCTAGGGGTCGGGGGGGGGGGGGGGGTGTAATCATTGTGGCAGGTAGCCTTAGAGTTCTTGGGAACAGGAATGATGGTGGTCAGAGATGTTGGGATTACAGATTTTAGTTTTAGTAGTAGTGATAGTTGAAGTAGTCATAGCAGACACAGTACCATCTGTCTTTGCATCTAGCTCAGTCTATGAATTTGAGAGGGCTTTCATTCTCTGCAATGTAGCTTGTTTTGTTCCAAACCAAGTAGCTTGTCTGCCATTGGTCCTAAACATAGACACCAGGTTTGTGAAATCGTAGTGATTTCCATTCTTTTCATTTTTCTCTACTTCAAAGAACAGCTGGCCATACATGATAGCTTAGTCAGTGGAGATGGACTAATGATACTTCATACTCTCTGAAACCTTCCATGGATAAATGCCAACACACAATTTTTGGGTCATGGATTGTGTTGAACCTGACGACTCAGTCTCTCTTTCTTCATGGGCTAGCCCCCTGTGCGCATGGCTGGTGGTTCCTTTGTGTGACCTGTTCTCACACTGATCCATCTCTACATCATGCAGCCAGCCTTTCACAGCAGCAATTCAACAGCAACAATCACACACTCACGCCTCAAAGCAGACCTTCTTGCTCCCTTTGCCAACCAATTAAGGGCCATCTGGGCTTGGACAAAATAGGTTCAATATGATAAAATCATACCCCATATTTTAAAATGAATTAATAATCAAATTTTATTTCTAAAAGTCTTTATTGAAATGTGTACAGTATATATTCAGGCAGTGATTAGATTTTTGTTAGGATATCATTTGTGTTGCACATTTGAACTAAGCCAACGTTGCGAACAGCGTACTTTGCTTACATGACAGTAACTGCCATCGCTTTTGATGCTGCCGTGTGACTGTGTGATTCCTGATGAACTCGAGGTCATCGATTCCCAGTGGCTGCATAGAACAGGGAATAGAGAGCAGCAGGGTTCAGGCCTTGGGTCATTGAAGCTTCAGAAGTGGCCAGGCAACTTTGTCCCCGGGGGGGGTGGAATGGAGACGGATTTGCTGGTGTTTTCTCAAGGTCCACTGAACCCTACAGCAAAGACTCAGACGCAGGGCCCACAGAAAGAGGGAGAACTCCTCTCATCTCCAGTTCACAGAACTCCAAAAGAAGGCTTGTCTGGATGGGATCCAGGTTGCCCCAAGACAAACAAAATCCAGCCACAACCTCACGGTGGCACTGCCAAACCTTGTTTCTTCTCTTCTTCCCCAGACAATATGTGATAGGCGTTGGGGAGCAGTGACAGGCACCGTATTGGTTCATACCTCATATTCAATGATGTTTTGAACCACATGTAGTCACATACAATCTGCAGAAGGAATCAGAGCACAAACCTTTCTTTTCACTTTCACTGAGTTGAAAGGTTAACTTGCCCCCTAATCAAGATGGCATGCCCGTTGGCATGGTAAATCCCAGCTGTGGCCCTGGCGACAGGCGTGGCTGGACCCTTCTCCCCTGCATTGTTCCAGGCAGCACATCCAAAAGCCCTGGCTGTGTGATATTCTTAACTAAGGTCAGGATTGTCATTATATGGGTATTGTTGGCACTAAGGAAGCCTCCTCTGATGATACCCCTCTCTTTCCGACCTGCAGCTTTTAGCACTCCTTAAGAGTTAACCTCTGTGAAGACGAGGCAAACGACCACCTGCAAATGTAGCCCAGGGCTGTGACTCTGTTAAAAGAGTATACTTTGTGTCATTCTGCCACCACGCACCTCTCTGACCTTTTGTAATTTTTGCACAAATGCTTGCCGATTTTTCTCTGATCCCTTTTAATTGGGATTAGTCTAGTTTATACATACAGGCAAGAGACTCTAGTGCTTATTTCTGTGCCTCCAGAAAGAAGGGAGGCCAGAACCTTGTCAGACACGATGAAATCAGACAACCAGCTTTACGTATGAAAACACTTTGTGGAATGGTATATCCTGTGAGCATAGGCAACATAATTATTTCTGCACAACTGAAGCGAATCGTGTTTATGTTAGTGCACATCACACAACAGTTCATGAACACCATGATTGGAATGCCTTGGTAATATTGAGATGACATCAAATACTACATTTCTATCTATATATGAAGTACATCATCAGATTTCATTTGTATTTAACTAGCCAAGTCAGTTAAGAATTATTATTTACAATTACAGCCCACCCAGGACAACGTTGGGCCAATTGTGTGCCACCTATGGGACTCCCAATCACAGCCGGATGTGATACAGCCTGGATTCAAACCAGGGAATGTAGTAACACCTCTTGCATTGAGATACAGTGCCTTAGACCACTGCGCCACTCGGGAGCCCTGTTTCTTGTCATGTCTTTGACTATGACAAGAAATTAACTTGAAAGTGTTTAAATCGTTACAAATTTCATTTTTAATACCCAGGTGACACTAAACTCTTTGAGACTTAAAAAATGGGCCCTCACAAAATCAAATCTCTTATGGCATAAAAACAGAAAAAGGACAAAAAGATAGAAGTGGTTGTTGAGGGATTTTTGCTTGGTCTTAGCATTGTGTTTTTATTCTAGCACACAGCACTTCCTCATTCATGTCAACCACATGGAGTTTTTCTTTTAAGGTATTAGAATATACAACCATTTGAAAAGCTCTCTCACAGACACACGCGCACACACACACACACACACACACACACACACACACACACACACACACACACACACACACACACACACACACACACACACACACACACACACACACACACAAACAGAGACGCACAAGTCACACACATACCTCTTTAAACTGTCTCTCCCCCCTATAGCAATTTAGTCAGAAGTTGAAAATGTCTTGATTTAGTTGTCTGGCTGTTCCGGCCAGTTTCCCCCGCTGTGCTAATGTGAACAGGACATCCCGCTGGGCACCAAAGAATACCACTTCACGGCAGCCGCATAGCTGGCAGCTTTTATTTATGGATCTACTGAAATGAATGGGTATTAGTGTCCAAACATTTCAATATGCTCTTGCAGCCGCACACAAAAGCCACTGATTTTCAGCAAATCTGCACTTATTTTATTCAAGAAAGACTGAGCCCCCCCCCCCCCCCCCCCAAAAAAAAACCAAAAACATTTATAATGACTTAAAAGACATCAGAAAAATAATAAACATTGCTTTTCAAAGAGATGGGTGAGAAAGAAACCGAACATAAAAACACCTCAATTTCAATTTCATTGCACTTCTACCAAAGTTAAAATGGAAAAGATTCCTATACTCCAAAATCTTACACACACTGAACAAAATTGGTCATATATGTACCATAAATGTAACACCTTTTCCAAAACCAAGTTGCTTGGTACTTCCAACCACTGTAATACAGATGCATGGTAAAATATGGTACAGATCATGTTTGTATCAGATAATGATCACATTCAGTATAAAGATGTATATTGAGTGAATGGTTCCCCTAAGGCACCAACAGTGTAGACAGAGCATCCCTCTGGCCTTATCGTGCCGGAGCAGGCTGAGGCGGAGTGGGACTATGTCCTCCTGGCCCGGGACTGCACTCTGGGTGGCCCCCCTGTCCAGGACCTCATCAGCATAGAGCCCGCCTGTCCCCGCTGTCCCGCCTGCTCAGCCCCCTGCTCCTCACTGCTCCTCAGCTGTCGTCCCTGCCCTTCTGCAAACCCACTGGGCTGACATTTGGAAAAACTCTGGTATTCACCTTCAATATGATTTTTGGTTGATTATAGCTTTCTGTCTCTGAAGATTGGCGGTATTATTGACAACGTGATCATGTGACTATTTGCACAGCTTTGCTCCCGTCTGCATCACTGTGAAGTCCAGCAGTAATGTACCGTACTAAGTCTGTCCTTCTCTTTCTCTCTCCCTCCATATTTTTCCATGTATATTTTCCCCTTTGGTCTCTAACCCTTTCTTTGTGCCACCAGAGATCAGAGTTTGTGCGAGGCTGCGGTCAGATTGGGATCAGGCTGCCCGATACACTAGCTGCCCGTTGGTTAAATGCCCCTGGCTTGAACCTCCTATTGTCCCCTAATTCCAAGCGGTTTCTCTGTTTCACTTGCTGTATAATAGCCCATAGGTTAAAGTTCTCTTTTTATTTTGAATTGACATCTTTCACAGGCTCCAGCTTCCCTTGTTCATAGCTGGAGTCTTTCTATTTTTCTACCCCATTGCCTGCAGGCAGCCAGTCTGTTTGTGCTCAAGCTCGCCTGACGGTGTACCACAACTAGGAATCTACTGGAAGGTCAGAGGAGAGCAACTTGACTTAATGGGTCAGCCTAAGTGGGCTCCGCCCTTCTCCAGAGGGGAAGCCATGGACCCCTCCATTACGACCTGACCTCCACACCGGGGCCGGCCCCCAGGCCCAGCCCCAGCCCCAGCCCCAGCCCTTAGGCTCAGCCTAAGACAGGCTCTGAGACAGGCTCCTCATTAAAGCCTGCTGTCCAGCCCATCTCAGGATTAGGCCTTTTCAACGTTTATCCTTCAACTGACAATAGGATAGGAATAGGATGGGCACTCTACATGGAGAGTGTGTTTTATACACCATGGAATTATAATTGCACTTTTCATTATAAGAACCCAGGAGAATCTATCCACAAACACAATGCATGGATTTTAATTGGGAGCTATTTTCAAGGGTGTATTGTGATGTGATTCCAAGAGAACAGGAGATAAAGTAATATAGTTCAGCACATCCTCGTCTCTCTATGCACACACACACACACACACACACACACACACACACACACACATACACAGCAACCTTTTCCCAGCCTCTAACCTTCCAGCCTTATGGTATCGTTACTTAATGATGGAGGGCAGGTTGCTGGATAGCTCACAGGTTACCTGCAAGTAGAGATGTTTTCTGAGCTCAAAGCAGCAAAACATTCCTTTGACGGTATAGAATGGATTGATAACCACTAAGATATTAAGTCCTCTATTATACTCTGTTACTGTTATATGTTTAGAGCCAAGTAAAAAATGAATAACTAATGATTCAATCAAATTAAATATACATTTCAGGAGCTTTATTACCTTTAATGTATTGGTTATGATTGTGTAATAAGTCTAAAGAAATCTTAACTAATTATAAGTGGGAACAACACCACAGTCATTTACATATGTAGTGAACTCACAAACATGTTTCACACCAGTTCCTAATAAACACAACTTGATGAGGAACAGGTACGATTTAAGAGGTGTTAATGAACTGTTGATTTAATGTTCTCCTTCCTTTTCAAGTAATTTCCATATAAATAGACTACCGTCATATTAACTATTGCGTGAGTTAATATCAAGTGAGTTAATATCAGCTCTTAGATCTCACAGAATACTACACCAAGTATAAATGCTTGGAAGAAGCTATCATCAATTTAATCATTTTATTTCAGAATTGAAAACACTTGGCACAAATGAAACATTTCCACGACGTAATGAGTATTATAATTGCCATTCTGTCCTAATACAACTTTCAGGGATATATATCAGGTACAAAATACATAAGTAATTAATTTACTTTTGTAGCAACCCAGGAATGATTTTGGAGAGCTGTTCGAAATAAAAAGAGGCCAGAGAAAAGAAGAAGTGAAACTCTGTAACAATGCAATTAAACTCTGGTAATGAGGTCAGACATCAGCTCCAGTGCAACCCATATCATTACATGGGCCGAGCGAATCGGGCTGCTCCAGCTGCCTGGGTTTTTCGCACAGGGATTATACTCCCCATCCTGAGGGCAGCACTTTTACTAGGCTGACCCCTGGCTTGCTACTGGGGCACCAGCCACCCCCTGGGCTCCTAGGGGCCTCAACCCCCAGGCCTGGTGCCAGTGGCACCATCAGGACTGGGAGAAGTGAACTGTGTTGCCACGTGGGATGACAGCATCCTTAGCTCTCTGTTCAGAAGCACACAGACAGCCAGGCACCAGAACAGAATATCCTCCATGTTGCCAACTCTGAATTACTTGGCTCCTCTATTTCTGTCAGCTCATTTGCAAAAAGCAACAAACAATGGAAAGGAAAATAATACCGGTTAATATAGACTGCTGTGTTTTGATCTGTTGAATATAATGTGATTGTCAAAAGAAATACAAGAAAACTTTTTCCATATTTTAGAAACGAAATCACTGATTCATACTCACACATGAAACTGAAATGATGAAAGGTAGAGTCTGGCATCAGTCTGTTTCCCCTTTGTTTCAAGACTTGTTTGCAAATCCCTAGCAGGATTCAGACTAATTTCTCTTTTTCTTTTGGGTCTGCATGTGTGTTTTGTACTGTTCTCCTTTTCTCTCCCATGATTACTTTGAGGATATCATTATGACATTCAGCAGCAACAAGAATTCTTCTGTTCTAATTTATATCAATTAGTAGGGGATGCTAATTCAAGCTGACGGCACAGTTTATCTGGATAGGCTAGCGAGGATGTTGTGGCGGCAGCATCACTATGCAGCCAAAAGCCACCCTCTCTCCCCTTTCTCCTCTCTCTCTGTTTCTCAATCCACAACAAGGGGTTTCAAGCAAAGAGTACAATGCTATTCGGAGCCAGTACTTTGATAATTAGTTATTGATTGAGAACAATGGCATGGCGCGCACTGCCGTATTAGCAAGACGCCAGTAGGTCGCGACACCAGGAGCAGCCATCAAACAACGATGTCTGACACTCATAATAAGATATTCCTTTGTGTTTTCTTTCACTTCCCTCCTCTTTTTCCTTCCCCAGGCACGTTAATGTTTGGGCAACATGGGGTCAAAAGTATTAATGCTTGTGCACAAATGAGTGCCTGATGAAGGGGAATTTAATTAGAGAGAATGCCCTGTAAGCCTCCAAGCCTCCATGCTACCTTGCACTGCTCCTTGCCATTATTGCTAGCAAGCACTCTGTTGCTGTTAGGTGTCAGCACTGAGACTGTACAGGACCAGCAGATGCAACTCCATAGTTAAATTTTAGTCTCTAAGTTATAACAGTGTAACTTATTTTTGTGCAAATGACCCAATTCAATCCAATCCACACTGAAGTATTTGTTCAGAAAGTATGTATAAACATGCATTCATTCCTGTATTCAAATAAAATACACCCCTGGTCAAAACTTTGGAATATTTGCACATTTTTTTACATTGTAGAATAAAAGTGAAGACATCAAACTATGACATAACACATATGGAATCATGTAGTAACCAAAAAAGTGTTAACACAAATCAAAATATATTTTATATTTTAGATTCTTCAAAGTAGCCACCCTTTGCCTTGATGACAGCTTTGCACACTCTTGGCATTCTCTCAACCAACTTCACCTGGAATGCTTTTCCATCAGTCTTGAAGTAGTTCCCACATATGCTGAGCACTTGTTGGCTGCTTTTACTTCACTGCGGTCCGACTCATACCAAACCATCTAAATTTGGTTGAGGTTAGAACCAAAAATCTCAAATTTGGACTCCAGACCGAAGGACAAATTTCCACCAGTCTAATGTCCATTGCTCGTGTTTCGTGGCCCAAGCAAGTCTCTTCTTATTATTGGTGTCCATTAGTAGTGGTTTCTTTGTGGCAATTCAACCATGAAGGCCTGATTCACACAGTATCTTCTGAACAGTTTATACTGAGACGTGTCTGTTACTTGAGCTCTGTGAAGCATTTATTTGGGCTGCAATCTGAGGCTGGTAACTCTAATGAACTTATCCTCTGCAGCAATGGTATTTCTGGGTCTTCCATTCCTGTGGCGTTCCTCATGAAGCTGTTTGAGAGAATGCCATGAGTGTGCAAAGCTGTCATCAAGGCAAAGGGTGGCTACTTTGAAGTATCTTAAATATTAAATATATTTTGATTTGTTTAACACTTGTTTACTACATGATTCCATATGTGTTATGTCATAGTTTTGATGTTTTCACTTTAATTCTTAAATGTAAAAAAATTAAGAAAAAACCCTTGAATGAGTAATATTCCAAAGTTTTGACCGGGGGTGTATTTGTTGTGCGTTTGATGAAATAGAGGTAGCCTATAGAGTCCCCTCAAGGTATCATAGTATTGTGGGTGTAGAAGGTGTGTAAACAATATACAATATATCTTATAGTACATATGGCCAGTACATCTTGCATTGTGATTTCTCAAAGTTGAGACAGATGCTTTCGATCAGGCATATCAGACATGTTACTGATATCTGATGCATGTCAGCATCAGCTGTATCATTTTGGTAAAGGTACTGTAGCAGACTAGGCGTTTAACAAAGCCATGTTGAGGTATACTACAATTACTGGTATCTGTCTCCTTGTTAGGGAGGAATGTGCCAGGTTTGCCATCATGTGACAGCACCCCCTACACTCTGCTCATCTGATCCACGGCCTGTAAGAAAGCACCTGGCATTAAACTGGCAGGGCTTGAGCGTCAGTTGAACAATGGAGGACTGTCAGTGCCGACAGCAGGGCACGGCTGTAGCGTTGCTGCTCTGACAGGGAGGGCCTCAGAGGGTAAACTGCTTTGCTGGAACTAATTAAACAGATGAAGTAACGACATGAATATGCAGATGTTGTTTACATTTTACCATATGGTATTATTTCCGGTAATAAACGCACAGTAGAGGCTTCCATCATTAATGGGACTGAAAGCTGAAGTCTATCTAGAGACACCTCGAGAGTGTTGGAGAAATATGAATGGACTGACGCATGGGTATTGAAATCTATTTCTGGTGACTCAATTAAGCAAGGTGTTGATTGCTGATACATTTATGATGAAACATATATGTTTAAAGGGCACTTCACGATGAGCATATTATGTTATACTCTTTTTATTGAGATCAAATATCAAGAATATTAAGACACTATTTTAAGAAATGCCATTTTGTTTACAACATGATTGTGTATCTTTGTTGGTTGCTCCCTAAAATGTCGAATAACGTAAGTCCCAGCAGACATGCATGTATCCCTCAGTACGATACTCAATGTGTAACCTACATGTTAACTCATGTTCTCTCTGTTTTTGCCAAGTGCTGCCTGTAAAACAGAGCACTCTAAGTTCCTTCTCCATGGTCTAGTGTGCAGCCGCCTCCCCATTCCCCTAGAGCGGGTGCTACGAGGTTAACAGGGAGAGAGGGCTGGCGGAGTCGCGTTTAGTGAGAAGTGCGGGATCATGGGGGCCAGCTGGAGGGGTTATGGGGAGCGTAATTGTGCCCACTGTGTGGATAGGGCGGGGGGTGAGAGTATGGGGTGAGGAGCCCTGAAAAAAAGGGAGGGGACACCTCAATTACCTGCGCTCCCTCTGACCCCTCTCCCTGTGTCTCTCAACGGACTGATCCCCTTTAAGGGGCGGACTTCCAAAGACAGACGGACAGACAGCTCCGGCTCCTCTAACAACTTGTTTTTCTCTCTCTCTGGGCCACTATTCACTCTATTTCAGCTATATTCTTTCACATATTTCTTAATGCCTTTGTTCATTGCTACATTATTAGCATTTTTCTTTACTTGATATAGAATTTGTGATGAAAAAAATCAGTTAGCGATTGTTTAGGTCACAAGAGTCGACATTGAGACATGAGAGATTTGATTGCGTACTGTGCGTTAAAACAACCTTCATTGTTTAGTTGGGAACTTTGATATGGCTAATACAGTAAGTGCCTGAGACTGGTGTTAAATCAATACTTCACAGGAGTGTGATGTCTTAATAAGCTCTCGGTGTTGTTCAGACAGGGAAGCTAGACATGTATGACTAGGGATACAACGTGACGCATTGTGTAGCTGTCATGGCTGGCCCTCAAAAGCAGATGAAGCTGTCAGATTATTAATATATTTATACTGACAGGCCCCAAGTCCACCCCCATAACCCTCCCTTCTTTCAATGTCCCTCAAAAAATATGCTCAGCTTCAAAGACAGAGGGCGAGGGGTTGGATGAAAGGTCAAAGGCCATATACATTTTGAAAGCGAATTCTCTTCCTTTTGCAACCTGTTTTTATTGCTGTCGCTCCCCTTCTCTGTGGCGGCCATTCAGCTGAGACTTAGGCTGAATTGGCAGCAGCTTTCAAAGCGCTTGGCATCCTGGTGATCCTCGGAGCTCCGGCTGACATCTCTCTGGGTCTGTCTATGCACAGGGGTCAGCACAGGGCCCTGACTCCCAGGCCCCGCTCACTCAGGCACTACCATGAGTCAGTCCTGAAGCCTGAAATTAAAATGTGAAAAGCTGGGCGACTGAAGGCATTCCTCACCCCCCATGGCATTTTCTTTTCTTTGTGACAGTTCCTCTGAGACTGCTTTTTCTTTCTTTCATGATTCTTTTTTTCTCCTTTCGATTATTTAACAACATACGAACAGAGCTGTCAAGGAGAGACATGCTTGATCGACAGTGCAAGGGAGTGTTTTAGTCAACACGGGGTTAAATTCGATTTTCTGCATGTTCAGTGCTGTAGTCTCAAGGCGTTTAATGCCATTGCTTGATGTTTCTTGATGGATTCATTAACCAGTATAACATGTTGTGAAGCCTGTAACCAAACAGAGGGAACCACAACACTGGTCACAACTTAGAATAAGGAAATTGAAGTAATTCAATGACAGCAAATCTATTCTTTGTTTGTAGCAATCTCATTATAGGCTCTGTAAGTTTGGTCTGTGAAACCCTGTAAGTGAAATGCACTCAACATGAAGTATTGGGGCTAATACTATTCATTTTATATCTCTATAATTCAGAAAGTTTTCAAGCAGAAAGGAAGGGTTTGACAAACTGTGATGGCAATAAGTTTTGCAGATGCTATACTATGTCTAATGGTATTAAAAGCACATCCTCTGTAACCCATATGACCGTACTTATTCAGGAATAAATATTGTTCATCCAATTTCTTGCTGTTTTAATACCTTTCTTTGATGGTGAACATACAAATGCATCAAAGAAAGAAAACAAACAAATGTACAAAGGTAATATGATAAGTAACATATACAAAGTGAAATGTGCCAAATCATGTTTTTGTGGTCTGAATTTCATTTTGTGACTGACACTGAGTCTTGCTTTAAATCAAAGCCTAGCATCAGACCACATTTATTGGACTGAATGAATAACTTGATAAGTATCAATCACAATGAATAGCACCGTAATGTGATTCGAACCAAGGTGATGTGCATCTCTGTAAATGGGTATGTGGGGAAGCTGCGTGGGAGAGTCTTATCTTGGATATGTGTGCATGTGCTTCAATTTGCGAGGGGAGAGATTTATTTGGAATGAGGGGATGAAGTGAAATGAGGGGATACAGGCTGGCCTTCTGTCAATGGTATGGATCAGAATTGCCTTGGCTGGGTCCTCTCATTCCATGGAATGATCTCAGACCTAATTTAGTTGGGCAGCTCAGGATCCAGACCGTACAAGCTTGTTGTCTGCATAGGATGTGTGACATAGATAGAGCAGTCATCCCTCAGATGTGCTGAAGTAATCTTCAGCCAGCGCTGGTCCAGCAGGCCTCACCCCTAAAGGGATTGATGCAGTGTCAGAACCTTTGGCTCGGGGGTCATTTTCTCTTTCTTTCCCTCCCTATTCATTTCTCTTTTTTCTTCTATTGAATTGAATCAGCCAGGGAGGCAAGGAGCACTTTAATTTGAGATGGGAATGAAACGTCTTCATTAGAAGGGAGGAGAGTTCCCTGGTCGGAGACCAGGCTGGACTTGATCTGAGCCCAATGACATCCCCATAGATGATTTCTTCTTCTTTTCTCTCTGTCTTACTTTCTCCAGCTGTCGGACTGTGTGCTGTTTGGCAGGCTGATTGGAATCAGCACTGTGTCAGGGCTGTCATATCTCAGATAGAGCTAAAACATGCAGAGACATCAATAAGCAACAGGCCGCTGACAGCTCCCAGCCGCTGCGGCTGGTGAGGGGAGATGAGGGGAAGGTTAGTACTCTGGGGGGGGGGATGCCTTACAGTTGAAGTGTCTTCTTCAGGCTTCACTGAGACCGAGGCAAGACAAGATAAAGTCTATCAGGTTATCACCTAGTTCGTTCTCGGACAGCAAGGCCACTGGGACAAGGCATGTCAGGAGATCCGTGTGTGAGTGAGTGTGTATGTGTTGAGGGGAAGTATGAAAGAAACTGCCATATTGAACATACATGTCACGACATACAGACAGTTTCAGAGATATTCCTCATTGTGTCAAGTTAATTCATGGCATAATACAGTGCGTATGCTACAATGTTTTCCTTGTGGATGATGACGACTGTTAGATGACCCATGGGTATACAGTATTATAATGCAGATTAAACATGAGCCTGTCAATACAATGAACCATGAAATGATGCACGCAAACAACCCTTTAGGCAAATAATACAACATTGAGGCAATATGATTATGCAGCAAAATGCTTACCTGAACGGTGAAGCATAGAATGATACTCACGTCCCAGAGATATCCTGGGACTTGCATGGAGTCTGAGTCACTAATAGGAGCCAAAGGGGAAAGTGCGTTCGTTCGCAGCTTGACGTGATACTCGTTACCAGTGGCTAATTAGATCCGTTTTAAAGCACAGAAATCGCTGAGTCTCACAATTCACAGGCCTAATAATGGTCATCATGGAGATGTTGTTGCGGGGGAATGGTAAGTTTGGGCCTTAACTGATTTCACACAGTCCTGAGAGTGAAGGGCTAAATCCAGCAGTAATTAATATGACACTAAAGTCAATGGAGGTTGTAGAGTAAAGGTTTCAAAAAAGGGTCCTCCAAATTGCAACCTAGTATTTATTGTTTTGTAGATGGTAGACTTTTCGTGGACAGGCGCCCATCTGCATATCAAATGTGACTCCCATTATTTCATGTCTCTGTCTAGTAAACCTCCCACCGCTTCTTTATGTTCTCCTCCATCTGCCTCCTGTCCATTGATCTACCTACCCGGGCATCAGTCTGTTTAACATCTGCTACAAGTTCCTCCATCTCAGGTAACTATCTATCTGCTTTCCACCATCTATTGATCTTCTTGTCCACCTGCAGTAACATCTGTTTTATTGTGTCTTTTGTCAAATAAACCAACAACCTATCAATCCCCTGCCTTGTTCACTTTCACTAACACTAACTTGTTTGGCTCATTCAATAATCATAAACCAGTCAATATTGTAGTCTTTATCTAAACAATTGAGGGGATCCATTAAATCATTGTATTATATGCTCATAATAATAAGAGAGAAATTGTGTTTGTACATTTTTTTCTCCAATATTACTAACCATGATATTTGTTTTCTGAAATTAAAATATTTTTTTGATTACCCAATTACTTGTAATAAAGCTTGCACCAGACACTTGCAAAGGATACAGTTTGTGGTGAGTTGATTAATAACATTTGTCCTTTGAGACTGCTAACCAAAAAGCAATTGCATCCCTAAGACATGCACTCTTGGTTGACTGATCTGTCTTGAGAAAATAATCTATCAATTACTTATTTATCTACACATATTAATGCAATACTCTTCCCCTGTAATTAAAAAAATCTAACCGCTACAAAGACACTGTCTGCCTGAAAATGTACATCATTGAAAGCTAATAATGAAACGCATGTGAAATCTCTTGTTTCATATGTAGGAGCTGCAGAAATCTATGGCCAAACAATAAGAGGGTGTATGAGCCATGTTAATGTGAGCATTGAAATGCCATACGTTTTGACTCGCATTCAAATTAACTGTGGTCCATAGCAATTTCACAAAACAATTTCTGTGCTTTGGAGTCATCACAATAATAAGCATTATTGGTACCGTCGGTCAGAAATACATGTGCAGATCTCTCTTATATTCACTCTCATTATGGATTTTATTTTATTTTTAAAAAAGCACTTTAATCAACGAGAGAGAGAGAGAGAGAGAGAGAGAGAGAGAGAGAGAGAGAGAGAGAGAGAGAGAGAGAGAGAGAGAGAGAGAGAGAGAGAGAGAGAGAGAGAGAGAGAGAGAGAGAGAGAGAGAGAGAGAGAGAGAGAGAGAGAGAGAGAGAGAGAGAGAGAGAGAGAGAGAGAGAGAGAGAGAGAGAGAGAGAGAGAGAGAGAGAGAGAGAGAGAATGCCTCTTACAATTATTCATAAATATACCTTGGCAGGCTTGCACTGCCAAAAGGAAACACTGTTGCAATGCTCATTTGCTCTTCTGTAATGACGGGGCGTAGGTTAGTTAATTTCAATTTCAGATTTCAAAAGCTATCAAATACAGCTCAGATGAGAAATCAATTTTCTCAGCTGCCCTGGCTTTGTGGCAAAAAGAACTACTGCCATTGGAGGACAGCCTATCACATGACCCAGCCAGAGATTAGTGCAGTAGGCCCATGCTGCCGCCACCTCAATTACAGGCTCCTCTTGTAATTTACCTTTATAACATCTAATTCTCAGACAGAACTCATATTTAATTCATGAAAGCCTCCACAAGAGTAATTGTAATATAAATTGCCATAGAAAATATACATTTGTGTCTACAATTTTTATTTGGTATGCTCGTGGCATTCATGGTCATTCCTCTTAATTTGTTGTAAACAAAGAAAGGGGTAGCAAATGAGAGAAATCATTATCTCAAATAATATTATTGAAAATTGCCTGTTAAAGCCTTAAACCGTTACCACGTCACAGTCTGGTCATCATCAGTATTGTTTATGGTAAAGATGATGATGGTTGTCAATATGATACTGATGGTGTTGGTAATATTATCATTATCATTGCAATTATAGGATCCAGAGTCTACTATAGGATATACTATAGGATCCAGAGTCTACACAACACAACTTAAATTGGAACTGTAAGAATTGTTAATAGGCAACACATAGCAATATTCATATTCCATCTCTAATCAATAAATGTGACAATTCCATTTTAAACATTTGTGCCAAGTTATAATGAATAGATCAAATAAAATAAGTAGCATTAACAGACCCGTGTTTAAGACATAAAGTGCCATTGTTCAATCACACATCCCCATTCACTATTTACAGTACATATAGCCTAGAAAATCATTTATGGAATATAAGGCAGATGTTTCAATATGTCGGCATTAATACAAACGTAACTATACTGTGCTGCTATCTCGACAATAACGCCCTCCATTATTTGACAGTGAGGTTATTCTACATTGTTTCCATGACAACTGTTTGGGTGAGGCCTGCTATGAAACCAACCTCAGCTGTCATCTCTTAACCTAAAAGCTTTGTAATTGCTCTCATTTGCATACTACAATTAAGTGTGTTCGCTCACAGCAAGACAAAATCAACCTTTCTGCTATATGGTAGAGATGGTATTATTATTTTTATCTATGCATTTCTGCAAAACTTTATTGACAAGTTTTATTCCCTTTTCATCACCTCTTTGTCTTATTTGTATTAGAACCATTTTTTTGCTGGATATATTTATTCACCTTGTTGGCAAAGTACAAAAGGGTTTTGTTGTGCAATCATGTGCAAAATGTTCCTTCTCATCTCTATCGTGAAACTCCATCACTGTTGTCTGTTACTAGTGTATCCATATTCAGGCTTATCACTGTAGCAGCATGTGGTCAACTTAATACTGAGATAATGGGAATTTTCTAAATTAATTAGGTACCTAAGTGAGCAAAAACTGCAAGTAAAGTATTTGTCACATAAGCATGGGCCGAAAATGTGTGCTGAATTGGTGCATGGAAAAAATGTAAAGTGAGGACATCCATTTATAATAATCATCAGCAAAAAAGGTGCAGTCAAAGGGTAATTATGAAGCATAGATTACACCTAAACTTGACAAGTAATAGCAATAATATCAATGGTACGTACAATGTGTTCCAGCTCAAGGACTGAACAGTTTAAATCCCCCTGTGCCAGTCTCATTTGCTGTGCAGTAGCAATGGTGACACACGGTAATAGCTATGGGACACTGAGACAGCCCAGGCCACCGCACATTTGTACCTCCAGAACATTAGCCTACTGTAGCTGTGAAAAGTCTGGAAAGGTTTGGTAAATTAACATTAAACGTTATGAATGCAAAAGAATCCGAAAATATTTTAAGCATAAATGCTGTACAAAAATAAATGCAACATGGAACAATTTCAAAGATTTTACAGAGTTACAGTTCATATAAGGAAATCAGTAAATTGAAATAAATTCATTAGGCCCTAATCTATGGATTTCACATGACTGGGAATACAGATATGCATCTGTTGGTCACAGATACCTTAAAAAAAGGGTAGGACTGTGCATCAGAAAACCAGTCAGTATCTGATGTGACCACCATTTGCCTCATGCAACGCGACACATCTCCTTTGCATAGAGTTGATATGGCTGTTGATTGTGGCCTGTGGAATGTTGTCCCACTCCTCTTCAATGGCTGTGCAAAGTTTCATAATATTGGCGCAAACTGGAACACGCCGTCGTACGCGTAGATCCAGAGCATCCCAAACATGCTACCTAGTGATGCTAGCTGTCCAAATCAAATTGTATTGTTCACATACACGTGTTTAGCAGATGTTATTGCGGGTGTAGCGAAATGCTTGGGTTCCTAGCTCCAGCAGTGCAGTAATATCTATCTAACAAATTCACAACAATACACACTAATGTAAAGTAATCAATTTATGACTGTTGATCATGCCATACAGTTAATATAGACAACCAATTCAAATGCATTATTTAAAAAAATAATAATAATAATTGCATAGGTGTATGTGATGAATGACATTGATAGGCTGCTAGATACCTCCTTTGTCTAAGTGCATTTACTAGTGTGTTGCGGTGAGAGATATTTCGGCCTAGCTTGATATGAAGCCATTTGCCTCAAAGTTGCTCTCAAGCCTCAGAGACTGAAGGATGCGGTGGTGGGAGACAATGCAGTTTGAACTCCTGATTAAATCGAAAGGTTGCAGGTCCCAGGCTGGGCACGTTGTTTTTCTTTCCCATAGACACAGTGGGGCTCTAATGAAAAGCTCTTGAACTGCCAGTCAGACGAGATGTGACAGTGTTTCAGGAGGACATCCTCTGTGGCCCCTTCCACTGTGCAGGAGCATACACGCACAGTCCTTCTACCTAAGTTGCTGGAATCAAAATGAGGCTGTCATTCATTGAATCTCTCACAAATTAAGAGCTTTTCATTTCCAGTATGCTTGTCTCAACCATCTACACTGTACGTCCTTCCAGTGAAGGAAAACAACAACATTGTAGTCTGCCTTTTTGTGTCTTCATCCTGGCTTTTTTATCATACAATGTCATCTGCAATGAAAGTGAATAAACACTATAAACGAGTAAGTGTTCAAATGTGCTTTATATCAAACATGTTTATGTCAAAGGAATGTTGCCAATTATATATCTCTGGGCAGTTACATTTCATCTACAGCTTTTGCCTTCAGGGCTATGGTGTGAAATGGAAGACCTAATGACAAGCCCTACATGTCTGCCTCTCTGTAGCCTCCCCATACGAACTGCTCAAACAGAAATGAGACCTGCATCAATTTTAATTTGTATTTATCCTGCCGACGACCTGCTATTTTCACTTTGGTGTAGGAGTCACAAATTACACCCATCATAACTCTGATTCTAAGGCTCAGCTTTGCGCTATCAGTAAATGAACATGGTTATATATCACCAGCGGGTTCACAATGTCATGACACAATTATACAATCATGTTACCTGCCTTGCTCTGGCTGGCTGCTGCTGTATGACAAGTAAGCTGGAGGGCTAAAATGTCTGTCATCCAGCCGGAGCCTGGCTAGATAAGTTCAGCTCAGACTGCACTGTGTACCCTATCTGCTGGTCTTAATCTAACGCTATCAAACATCACAGCATTGGCCACTGGAGTGCTTTTCAGAGAAGCGCAAACAGCTGAATCTCATCTTATCTCGAACTTGACATAAATACATTCAATATATTCCAGTATTACACTCCTCCCATTGGGCACACACTGGTTGAATCAATGTTGTTTCCACGTAATTTCAAGGAGTACGTTTATATGCACATTAATAATTAGATAAACTGATTTGGGCAGTAGGCAGAGTATGGAAATGTAAACCCCTTACTCTGCTTATCTTAATCGGTGTAAGGTCAAAATCTAAGTAAGCATACACCGAATAAAACAATCTTCCGAATTATTAGGACATGTAAACGGCTTAATCGGCATTCCAGCAGTGTATTTGATCTGCACATGTGCCAGCACCGGTAGCGCAAGCCTCCCTGTATATGCACGAGCAAAGTGAGTTCGGAAAAACTGAAAGTATGTATCTTAGAAATCATTTTCAAATACAAACTGTGTATGCCCTGAACTCGAATATGCTTAGCAAAATAACAAAATAACTGTCACTGTGCTAGAACGTTTATTTTGATTACCGATTTTCTGCATTTATTTAAGTCCCATCAGGTATCCTGATTTCAGATGTGTCCATGCAAACAGGATTATTTTGGAGATCGTTATTCTTACAAAGCATGTAAACGTTTACATTTAAACTATTATATTAATCTGACTATCCACAATAATCCTATTCTTGTGTGTATGTAACCGTGCTCAATGAAATTACGTTTCACCAATGTGGAATAGATGTTGAATTGACATCTGTGCCCAGTGGGCTGTGTGTGTATGTATACACTCGTGTGGACAGTACAATACAGAAGGCTGTGTGTGTATGTATACACTCGTGTGGACAGTACAATACAGAAGGCTGTGTGTGTATGTATACACTTGTGTGGACAGTACAATGCAGAGCAATCTTGCTGTATATTACTTAAGAGATGTACTCATTAAATGTTCTGCGTCATAATTCTACACGTTCTGCTGAGTTGAAAAACCCCCATTTCAGTCCAGCTTTTCCTAATCTCTTTCCTTCCTGTCCCTTATATACCCCCGGACAACACTGAAGGGAAGTTTCCCTGGCTGGAACCCTAGTGTGCTCCCAGTGTCAAGCCATTAGAGGGTGTGAAATGAGGTGCCACTCATGAGTTCTAATGCTACACGTCTAGTGATGCAATGAGAAAATACAGCCCCATGCTGTACAGATCCCTCAGTGTGAGAAATAATTCTGCTCTGATAGGAGGCACATACAAAGATATCCCAACTTAGTCTCAAAGATATGAAGAGGGCTGTCTGGCAAATTCAAAATAATCCTCTTCAGGATAGCTTTGAGCTTAATGGAAAATGTAGATGTGTGTGTGTGTGTGTGTGCGTGTGTGTGTATTAATGTTAAAGGTTAAACGGCATGGCATTTGCAAAATGCTTAAAATAAAGATGGATTGCGCCCATTTTTCGGTGACTCCATCACAAAGGACAGGTGAAAATGAGTGGATGGGTGACTGGATTATTTAGAGAGAAAAATTTAGATGAGGCGAAAGACCACTGTTATTGGAATTTACAGTCAGGTCTAGAATTATTGGCACCCTTGATAAAGATGAGAAAATATTGTATGCTCCAAAATAAATGAGAAATTATATTATTTTATTCTAATATTTTGCTCAGAGAAAGAGATTTTGTAATAAAAAAACCTAAGACAATTGTTGGCACCCCTGTTTTCAATACTCCAGCACCCTCCCCTTGCGAGGATAACACTGAGCCTTTTTCTAAAATGTTTTATGAGATTGGAGAACACAAGAGGGATCTTAGACCATTCCTCCATACAGAATATTTCCAGATTCTTGGTATCCTTCGTCTGCGCTTGTGGACTGCCCTCTTCAATTCAAATCACAGGTTTTCAATGAGTTTCAAGTCCGGAGACTGGCCACAGCAAAATGTTGATTTTGTGGTCAAATAGCCATTTCATTGTTGATTTTGATGTGTGCTTGGGGTTATAGTCTTGCTGGAAGATCCACCTGCAGCCAAGTTTCAGTCTCCTGACAGAGGAAACCAGGATTTTGGCTAAAATGTCCTGGTAAGTTTATGATGCTGTTGACCTTAACAAGGGCCCCAGGAACAGTGGAAGCAAAATAGCCCCATATCATCAAATATCCACCACCATACTTTACAGTAGGTATGAGGTTCTTTTCTGCAATTTTGTACCTTACTGTATTTTATTCCTAAAATGCTATTGTAATGCTGTACCATTTCCAAATATTTCACTAAGATAATACCAGTCACCTGCGCTACAACTAAAATCCATACAATTCTATTAAAGGTGATAAGTAAAGTGCAAAACTTTCCACAACATACGTAGGACACATACTCGTATCAGAGCCCTGCCTGCGTCAGAGTCTATTTAACTTGAATTTGACCAGGAGGTAGATGTAACAATGAAAACAATTCTGCCAATAAGAGTGACTTTGATGTGAAAACAAATTATACATGGTGGTATCAGATCCCATTTCCCTCCCTAGAATGCAGAAAGAGAGAATACCCCGGAGCACGCCTTTTAATGGAGCCTCTATCAGCTCCATGGAAAGACTGTCTCATTACTCACGCTAGCAACACAGAGGCAGTGTGAAGAATATGACTAGTTTTTAAATGCTCGGGGTACAAGAGCACAGCTGTTGTTAGGCTGCTACTTTGGGAGTTCATTATCTGAGGAAGTTCAGTCTTCCTTTCCAGAACTTGTGAATATTCAAATCAATAAAATGTTTTAGGACAAGAACTGAAGATAATTTAAGATGAAACTAGAAATCAATATTTAATCTTGAAAATAGAAAAAATAAAATATGCATATGTTCTAAAAATACCCAAAATATATTATAGAAATAATATTTATTGATAGTTACAATATTTTAGAAAGTTGTTTCAAGCATCAGAAGCTCATCTTCATTTTCATTATGTTTCTGACTCCATTCCATCTGATTATTATGCAGAGAGAATTTTCCAATCGCGAGAATACCAAATACACACATTACCTCCTGTCCCTTTCAAACTGCTCAATTCATATTTTAAAAACCCTAATGCACTGTATATTGGCCATCAGAGTTTCAATATAAGACATAATAAAGTACCTCCATTGTCCATATTATCTGTGGATCTGTTCTCTGCCATCGCGGTTGTAACTGCAACGCCAGGAATGCTGGGACTTGGCATGGCTCACAACACAATTTGCAGGCAGCAGCGCACAGTGGTTTAACTCCTTCATCTCTGCATTCCCCTCTGGACTGGCTTTCCTGACAAAGTCAATAGGGGGCATCCCTCATCTGTCGAAAAGACAAACTGCAGAATACTAATTAGATGTGAATTAGTTTCTCTGCTTACATCTTGATTTCTGATTGTCTATTATATTTTTGTTGCCCTTGGTAAATGTATGTTCCCTTTGTCATTTTAGTGAGACAAATGGATTTTGTATATAATCAACATAAAAACAACCAGCAACACAGTTGTATGGAATTAAAGTAAATCATGCCGAATCCATGGTTATCTTAATCCAAATGTAAGATAGCAGCTTTGCTAAAGTCAGGAAGAAATAGCTGACCCTCCCCTGACTCTGCAACCCAGAGGGTTGGCGGCAGTGCTGGCTGTGTGTATTTTGGTCCAATCTGTGAAGTAGGTGGCTGAAGTCTTAGGCAGGGAGCAGCAGGTCTCACCCTGGGTGTCACAGGATGGACAATGCGTATCGGCTCCCTCACAGCTTTAGTTAATACCCTCCTGGGTTAGAGTCATGTGAAAGGGCCTCACTCACACTGGCCCGCAGGAAACTCACTCATTCACCTAGAAAACGACTGACTCTCCCTAGAGTAGGATGGGAGTCAAGAGATGTGGATGGAGATGAGCCTGTAGTCCTGTATGTGTAGGTTAGTTTTCTGGACACATCGGTTAAGTGGCTGTGATATCTTGATAAAGATCTATTTTGAGAATGATCTGTAGTCAATTATGGGAAAAGGTGTTTGATTGACGTTACATAGATGGAAGTGTAGTAGTATTAATAGATTTAGTAACACACCTACGAACTATAATGTCATAGATTAATTCATGTAACATGGGGCATTGTCCTTGACCAACTTACTTTATATGTTACGTCACACTTGGTGAAGTTGATGATAATGACCTGTCAAAGCATTGAACCATCATCGCCGCATTATTCATCCTTTCTGAATATGAAAATATTGATCAGCGTATAGCTAAAATGAGCTGTCACGTGTTAACCTGACCTGAATCCTCCAAATATTGTACCAATAGTATCCTTTTCACAGAAGAAAGGCAGTTGGTGTAATTGCTTTAATAGTGTGTTTTCCTTGAGCTTGGCTTCTGTTCTTCCTGGTGCTTCCCTCTTCCTTCCTTGGCCACCTGGGCTTTAATCTAGGTGACTGGCAGGGAGACTCCGGGTTGATGTGCCTGGCGAGGTGAGACTGGTGCTTCCACTTCTCTCCCTACTGGTATTATATAAAGAGTGGCAGTAGGCAGAGTGACAGACTGCCCCAAGAGATGACACCTGTCACCGAGGGGAGCGCTGCTAATCTACAAGCCTCATTTTGTTTGAACTCTCCGTCACCTCGCTGTCAAATCCTCATCTTCTCAGTCACTGCCAGCTTCCCTCCCCTCTGTTTCTCTTTCTCTCTCCGCTTCACTTTATCCTTCCCCCACATGCCTTTACAAGCACTAGATCCACGCCATTACCAAACAAGCACAGCCGTCAAACCCATCGGTAGCCCTTTTCACGAATGCGCACACACACAGACGAACACACGCGCATCACGCACCCATGCGCAGGTTTAGCACATTCACTGCATTGTTTATAGTCTGTCTCGCCTATGGGAGTGAATATGTACAGAGAAAGGCAGCATTTCAGTTGTCAGCCATAACGGCTGCGCTTCTGTCTGTGCTTGTCATTCACACTACGTATGAGTTAACACAGAAAGTAATGATGAGAAAAGGGCTCCTATCACTTCTACGACTATCATTTATAGACATAAAATTGTAGTCTGGATAATATGTGTCCCATGCTCAGATAGAGGTGTCAGTTCTCCTCATGCCTGACGCGACTGTTTAGAGAAGTATAAGACGATATGGGGGCCTTGTTCAAATGTTTTTATTTCAGGAACAAAGTGCTATTCACTGGAGATTCCTGTTGTGTGCATTCCTATTGAGATTTGTCTAAGTTAGTGATCAGAATGGAACTCCAGTGGGGACTGTGCTCTGGAGTGGCCTGGGTCTCTGTGGTGCAGCACACTCCACCCCCCGGTCAAATATCTGTTTTGTCCCTTTTTACAGACCGTGCATTGTAATTATAATATCTTTCATTATGTCTACGCTGCACATGTCACAAAGGAGGCGTCCTCCCCAAAGTCTTTCTCTGCTGTTCAAGCTGACCGAACACATCCTCGCTCCCCTTTTTCGGCCTGCTGCTTGAAAATAAACTCTCACACCCCCATTAACAATAGTTTATCCTACTTTTGTTTATTAAGATATCAACAGGAAATTTGACAGCTCGGGCCAGTGCTCTCGTTGCAGATCCAGCCCCCATTACAAGCTGGGGTGACTCTGGTAGATTTTAGCTATATTTTGTTTGGGATGTGGAGACCTTTTTGGTATCAGAACAAATGTCCCGCGGCAACATAAAATAATATGACAAACGATTACCTTAATTAACAGATTTTTTTTTTTTTACATACATTGACTACATCCAATGTGTAAAGATCTCTGTTGGTATTTCTGTTTTTCAAAATGATAATCAATCCGTTATGTTAAGATGTCTTATTGCATATGGTTCAGTAGGTACATTTATTTAATTCACAATTGGAAATGGAAATGTTCATACAAACCTATAATGCAACAATTACGGTAAACAGACATATTGATTGTGCTCTTATTCGCTTAGTCGTGTTTATAAAGATAATCTACAGCAATACACAAAAGCCATGATATATTACCCAAGGTCCAGTAAGAGGCTTCAGCCAACACATTTAAATGCTTCCATTAAGCGGAATTATCTTCGTCGGACACATTTTTTTTGATTGTGTCCCAAAATTACTGTTTCTTTTGGAATGCGTTAGGTTTAATTAAATCCTTTGCTGAAAAAATAGGATGCTGCATCTTTCACAATAGAAAGGCCAGTCCCCATTGAACATGATGGTTCTGAGGTTAAATTGAAGGTTATGTGAATTATGTGGAGAACAGCCTTTGCTGTATCAGAGAATGGCACATTCATATTCAAATGGATGGAGACAGCCATGTACTGAATCCTTGAAAATATGCTAGTATGCAACTAAATGTAATAGTGTGTAATGCACAGGCTATCAGACAAAATGCAAAGAATGATGACTTCATCTTTTTTTCCTTGTGAAAATGTAAAATGTAATAGAACTATAGCAAAATCAATCAATGAAGTGGTTTTAAATCATCATTTTAATACATATATCTAAACACATTCTTACTGTGCTCACGATAAACTGTACTGAATCAATGTTGTTTGGTTTCGATATGTAGTTGTGTGTATGTCGTCAACCGTCATAAGACCCAGGATTGAGTAGGAGTGTCTCTAAATCATATTGGGAAATTCTGGTTATTACTGTAAGGTCTGGGTTTATTCTCAACAACAGCTCTTCTCTTGTACCCAATATCACTTCAAAATGAATATTTTACTCTGGTACACAAACACATTCTTCCTTTTTGTGTACATGTACTAATTGGTTTATGCTTACAAATGTAGCCGAGTGGCTCCTAATGGAACATCAGTCTAATACAAGTTAAACACTTGTTATTGCTGTTAAACTAGGAGAGATAGTATCCAGTCTTTAGTCAACACAAACACCAACACTCCGTTGCCCACTGTGAGCACTATCGACAGGCTACTGTGAGCACTATCGACAGGCTTCTGTGAGCACTGTCGACAGGCTACTGTGAGCACTATCGACAGGCTACTGTGAGCACTATCGACAGGCTACTGTGAGCTCTATCGACAGGCTACTGTGAGCTCTATCGACAGGCTACTGTGAGCTCTATCGACAGGCTTAGGAGTAATCTCTCTTTCTCCTCGCTCGCACTGACTCACAAAATATAATGTGCGTCCAGTGAAAGCCGTGTGACTAGGGAATATGATACACTAATACTGTCCTTGACCACTGAGCACATTTAAGACAAGCACAGTTACTTATCAAGGGAGTCAAGCAGCAAGTACAATGTCTTCTGCTATGGAACACCCAACACCAATGGGCTGGTGCACCTTCCCAATTAACACCCTGCCTGGCAATCGCTGTCAGGTCACGAGCTGACTCCCATGGCATGCTCTACCTGTCTCTACTGCTCTAAACACATGCCCACCTCCAATATGGAATGAATGCCACTTTTCACCTGGTCACACCGACGCGCCTCAGATTAGACTGGTGCAGCGTAGAGATACACTAGGTGTTCCAAATGAGGGTTCCTGGGGTTAAGATTTCAAATGCAATGGGCTATTGTGCCTGCCACTCCTTTAAAATGAATTAAACTCAGGGATGAATCAGTTCTTAACCAGACCATCAGCATAATTCCTCCTAGAGTGAACACCTGATAAGAGAATCATTTTAAATGGCCACCTGGGTGTTAAAATTTATCCCACTAGTTAAGACCTTAAATGTAATAAGTTACTGAGGTTCAGTCCTTCTTTTGTACTGCATTTTATTCCCAAGCCTAAATGTTGCACATTACCTTAAAGATGTTCGCACATTGTCTGCTGAAGGTTTATCAATATTGTCCATTGACTGTATTTCCATAGGGAATTATTCAGCAAAAGTCTGTCCTTTCACTTCCTTTCAAGTGCAACATAAGGGATCCATCTACTTTTCAAATAGATAAGATTATGAGGCCAATAACTAACTCATCTACCTCCCTGGTGGAAGACACATTTGTTTAATTCAATTTCTATCTAAACTAAATATGGAGGTGAATGCGGTCAATTACATTCTGTGATCACCTGCATTCATAATTTATTTCACTCACTCTATAACTGTTTTTCAATTTAGTGCTTTTATGATTTGTACCAGCAATTAGACAAGGTAATTGATATAAACTCAACAGTTTCCGCTCTAAAATGACTTGTTAGAGGCTACTTGATTTAATTTATAATAGAGAACTGTGGTTGCATGTCAATCAAAAATCCAATATAAGTATATTGTTGTCACACTCAGTAGTGTTATTGTATCATAAAATGTAATTGAAGTCTAAAGTCGTT
Source organism: Thymallus thymallus (assembly GCA_023634145.1). Lineage (NCBI taxonomy): Eukaryota > Metazoa > Chordata > Actinopteri > Salmoniformes > Salmonidae > Thymallus > Thymallus thymallus. Next base: position 19,779,237 of record CM042414.1, read on the forward strand.
AAAGAGTAAATGGGATGAGTGTTGGTTACACCAGTGGAGTTTAAATTAATGTTGGAGATTAAACAACTTTTGTTGGTCAACAATGTAGATGTTTGATAATGCAAAACCACAAAAAAAATATATAATAAATGGTCTGTGTGACCTTTTGGGATAATGAAGTAAAAATGTATCCTGCTTCAAAAATATCATGCTGTACCAGACATTTCTGGTTAATTGGTAGTTGAATTTACAACTTTTAATAGCAAAGAAAGGTTACCTTTGAGAGAAGTAATATTCACAATCCAGCCAGACCAAGTCAAGCTATATTCTACTGCAAGAGTATGGCTCGATGAGCGTTGGCACAATTTATTTTTCCACCAATTTATAAAATGTTTAGTAATCTATGAATTTTAGAGTCATGTAGATTAATTCAAGTGTCATCTCAGGGAAGATGGCCCTTAGATCAACTTGGCAGAGAGAGTGTGTCCTTCCAATGACTCTTGTTGAGGAACATTTTAGCACTTAAATAAAACAAAGGGCACACAAGGGCAGAACAAAGGAAAATAGAGGTTTCGAAGTCTATGTGAAATATGCTCTACTGCCAAACAAAAGTCCTATCTGTCACTGTTTAACTGTAAGAATGACGTCACAAATAAAGAGATCAGTGTTTAACATGCATCCTTCAGAGCACATAGTGGTATACAGTGAAAGGAAATGTAAACTGGAATTTGGGGGGTCTGATTGACAGGAACGCTAACAAGGCTATTAGAATTAGAAAGCTAATCCAACAATTGTCCATTTCCAGCTGATCCCTGTTTACTGCACAATACGCCCCCTCGTTTTAAGACAAGCGGACCCCCGATTCACACACCTGTAACATGAACGAACACAGGCCACATGCTGGTGTATGTTCACACGCACCACATGACACAGCCACTGAATAAAGCCATCACTTACTTATTAAAGGATGGGCTTGTCACAGCGTGGCATAGCTCTCTATTGAGTCATCTCAGAACCAGACCAGGGAGCTTTAGCAATTCCATAACCACATAAGAGATATCCTATCTGTCTGCCAAAGAGCTGTTGCTATTGCTATTGCTATCACCAAACTTAAAGTAAAAACAATGTGAGTGTGTCTGCTATTTTTTGGGAGGGGGGATGACAATAATTATCTTCCTTCTACACAGTATTCACATTCCCAATAAAACCCTTTAAGTCATGCCAGTTAGATGAGACATAACCTTAAAGCTATTCCCTGTTGAAATTAAACCACACATGGGAAAGGTGAGGGAGGGTAGAATTGTGCTAATAACAAAGGAAAATATTATGTCTAAATAAGTAAATCGAGAGTCGTATTTTTCTCTTGCAAGCCTCTGCCAAACTACAAAGCAGGGGGATTGAATTCTGTCCTACTCCAGTCGCTTTGATAGTGGACCACCAAGTTATAAATAATGTATTAAAGGGTTTACAATGAATAGAACTAGGGCTGCTTTTCAGCAGAATGAAAGCTCCCTTGCTAGTGCATGAATTCGCGGCCAGAAAAAAAACGACAAGGTAACCCTTTGCATTCCAAACTCAATCTCAGTTATAAAAGCCTTCATATATTTTATTTTGGATTGTCTAGGTTAAGAGAGTGTTTGGTTTCCTTTTTTACAGTCTATGATGGCTTATTTTTCGGACGAAAGGTGTCTGAGGCCTACTGGGACCACTTAAAAGTTTATGCAGAGCACTGGCCAAGTAACACAAAAAAGCCTTGAAGTATACACACACTGGCCCCTTTCTCAGAGCCTCTCAGCTCCAGCCAGGGGGAGTGTTGTTGGTTTATGAGAGGGAAAATAGCCTGAGCTTTCTGCAGAAGTGAAATGGGATTAAGGCCTTTGTGCAGCCCACAATGGAGAGAGGAATTAGCAATAGTTGTAGGCACTTAGAAGGGCTCTCACACTGAAGCTTATCCCAGATTTTGCACAATAATCATTTGAATATCAACAGTGTTTTGCAACTACAGCGCTAATGTATAAACTTCTCTCTCTTAGAATCCCCCCAAAATGATGTTACCAATGGTTACTATACAAACATTCAAACTCTCATATTAAGAATCAAATCTACTTTCATCTAGAGTTACTGATTCCTCTTACCAAACAGTGACTGACTGATTTAAAAACTCATCCATTTTTGAGTAAAGTTTGAGTAAAGGCTGCATTGTAGCTAATTCCGCTTCCACGTCATATATATGTCCTTTTGATATGATGTAGTATTGCCAACATATCAATGTCAAGCATCCTTTTTTTCAAATTAAATAAACAAATCAATAGAATAGATTGTTATTTGACAAAAATCTTACCAGTAGCACACATTGCTCACTACTGAATAATACATAGTACCCAACATAAACATGAAGCCTACCATTCCGAACAACTATACTATTTACTGAGAACCATCAGAAAATATCTATTACAACCTGTAGTGGATTTATGAGTTCTCAGCTGCAAATGTTGTTTTGATATAGAGGAAAGGAGGGAGACACACTGAGGAGGCGGTTATCTTTCTTCTAGAAGCATCATTAGATAGTGTTTGACTGGGTTTTGGGTGAGCCGTGCTCTGGTCCAAGCAGGACTCTCAGGGGGGAGTAATCCACTGCTTCTGCCTCAGTTGAATCTCACAAGGCAGGCCTCCAGAAGTGTGATGGCCTCAGCGTTTTTCTCCACAGAGAAAAAAAAACGTATTGTCCATATCACAAAACATTGAGTGAGATCAGCAGACTTGTCAAGAGGCCCTGGCTTGAATATGAATGATGAGAGAAGAGCAGGGTGGTCTCCACTGCTAGGGTGCAGGCAGGTGAAAATCACCCTAACTGTCCCGGCCAGCTGCTCAGCAGGAAAATCAAACAGTGATAGGAACTATAAAAACAGGAAAACACGGATGATAAATCTATGTGAAACTATGCTAAACAAGATACTAACATAATCAGAATCTGTAAATGGGATAGTCATAGCAGCCATCATCATTACCTAAAGTATTATGTCGTCACGGAATAGTGTTATGATAAATATGACTTGAATGTTGTTATTCCACGGGTATTACAGTTTAGATACATGGAAATAATACACATTTCAAAATATTGCATTGCATTGCAGAATTTAGCAGAGTGAGATTAAGGAGAGTTAAGTCACACACTGATTCCTTCGCCCAATTTAAATGAACGAAATTAAGACATACGACACCCCCCCCCCAGACACACACTTGCTCAATTCACTAGAGTGTCTGCATAGTTCCTGCATTCAGTTGGATACAATGATGCACAAGATGAATAAAGTTATCTCTGGGAGTGAATGGGATGTTGCTGGTGGGAGGGGACAAGGAGGGTCCCTGTAAGGGGCTGAAAGGAGCCCTGCTTTGAGGGGAAGATCTGCAGGGTCAGGCCCCAGCTGCCTTAACGGGTGAAAGGGACACCAGTGTGCTGGACAGGCCTGCCCGAAGGAAATAACAAAACCAATCCTGTCAAATAAAGACATCCCACATCGGACATCTACAGATCCCCCATCCCAAAGTTGCTGAACACTCACGTCACACACATTGAAATGTTGCTCTTTGGTCCGATTTGTGCTATACATCGACGTAATCTAGTGGTCAGTAGTTTGTTGTTGTGTTGACTTCTCGTCCTTGGTAACTTTATAAAAACCATAGCTAATTTGGTGAACACAACAGGGCTACCAAGGTAGGAACCACGTTCTAACTTTTCCTTTGTTTAGAGATGTCGTTTTACCAAGTCCTTTACTTAGCAATCATCTTCTGGTCAAATTAGCAATTTAGCGCTGTCAAAGAGAGTTGTGGAGTTGTCTGTGTGAGGAGACACTTACTGTTTTCCTTTTCTTTTCTGTCAACAGACTTAGAAATAGCCATAGGTGCATCTAATGGACTCAATTGATGATTTAAAATGTTTTCTGTAGTGTAAATATTGGCTTTGCTTAGTCAAAAGGCTTGTGCCAGATGTATATACCTAATGATAAATGGGATATTACATTTTTTTCTCTTCAAAGACGCTACTCATTCCAGACCGACAATATGTTAAATGTATTTGTTTTTGTTTGAAATTGGTAACGTGGAGATATTGGTATTGGTTGGAAAAAATGGTCTCGGGGCGCCACATCTGAGGTTACACGATGGTGGTGAAATGCTCAAAGTTAGAATTTGCAGGGGGTAAATAGGATGATAATCAGGCCACATTATAAGGAATTGATGGTTCATTTTCCCTGTCAGCAGTAGCAGTGCCTCGACCCAAAGATGTGCCGACCTGTACAGATGGGGTTCAAAGCCAATTTCCATGTTAAAACTCCACACGCTCCAAAAAAAACCCCTCAGTGTGGATGGCTGATCTGAGCATGTGACTCGCCTGTCTGTTAAAATAGATCTGCCCATGTTAGGGGATGGAACTCTAAAATAGTAACTATTCAGGCTGATACATGGTAATAGGGCTATTTCCATGGCTACTTCGAAAGACAGCACGTTACTATGGATGGTTAATAGGTTTGCATTCTGCTGTTAAATGTGGAACATGCCTCGGTTCTGTGTTCTCAGCCGCACATACTGAGCACATGACCAGAACTGTCATGTTTTTATTTTTGATATTTTTCTGTCTTTTTTTCCCTCTTTGTTTCAACTGCTTTTTTTTTTTCAAATGTGTCTCCACAAAGCTTTAACTCCTACCGGGGAATCAGTTTGGCCATTCATCATCCACTCACTTTAAAAAAAGAAAATGTTCCTTTAGGCAGGAACATTTCTGCACATACAGAATTTACTGGGAGAATGAAACCCAGGGAAATCAAGGACTCCGAGTTGGAGGAAATTTGTTTGATGAATTATGAGATGAGAAAAAAGTATCATTCTTAGTATCCTGTAGACAGGACAATTTAGCTTTTTTATCATGCCTTCCGTCTGAGAATTTGTGTGGGTGCGCCGTGATCGAGGGGGGAGCATTTTACTTGCAAGTTCTGTACGCAATTATGTCTAAGATTCCACTCATTTTCATATTGTGTTTAAGACTCCTATCTTAATTGCGATCACACATTTCTGGAGCAGAGAGAACACCAGAATACAGTCTCATTCTGTCTACTTTGTACAGATTATTAACATCACAGAAGTCTGTGTAATGGTGTCTGTGTTGGTGAAGAGGGGGGCTTATTGGTTGGTTGCTCCAACATGTTAGAGGCATTATAACGAATCATAGGCCTGCAGTTGGACTGAATGTAGTGTATTCCTATTACTATGTTGGTGGGCACACTGCAGGTAACCGAAGATAGTGGCATGATGACTTATTAAATAGAGAAAACCTGCGGCTTGGCTTTTCTCATTACCTTTTCCATTCCAACCCATAAAGCCTATGGGGTTAGTGACAAAACTCCTGCCATGTAATTCTCTCTCCCAGCTTGCTTTCATCAGGTGATTTGGTGGAGAAATATGAAGCCGATTTTATCTCCCTTTATAAATGTACAAAAGCCCCCTAGAGTGCCCCCGTGGAAGATACCCCATCACAGCCATGTGCCACCACTATCGCTGATCCACCGCAATTGATAACGACACCTCTCCTTTTTAATGATTTGACAGGCATCAGACGCCAGTCCTGCAGACACGCTGGACTTTTTAATACACTTTTCTTCATGTCATTGCCTGTTTACACCGGGCAGGTCAGAAGAATGAACATATCTGCTCCCATCTCTCTTTCTGAATGTGATATATATTAAAACCTAGCCTCGCGGCACTGTCTGTCATGTCAATGTGATGCTATTCCTACTCATGATAAGCTTTTTAATGCACGGAAATTAGTATTGTATTCCATCTGCTAAGTACTCAGTGTCATTAGAAACAGAGAGCATTCTATTCTGAATGTATTGTTTGTTTCTGGACTCCAAAACACTAATTTCTAAAACATTTCATTTGGAATTAAAATCAATAATAATATTAGATATTTTTGCTTTCTTCACAATTCCAGTAAGACACATTTAACTTCATGAAAGAGTCTGCTTATTAAAATTACAACAACCCTTTTATGTAGAATCACTAAATACAGTGAATGATCAATATAGAATTCGATAATACTGTAATATTGGTCAGTACAATTAGTTATCTTTTTTTTATGGAATAACCGCAGAATCAACCATAACCACAAATTAAATAACTTCTCACTCTAAGGTTAGTCCTTTTTTGGTAAATTCAACAAACCATAAAGTATCAATACAGTGATAATGAGTGTGGAGTTATGCTAAAAATAGGATATGCTCACAGAGGACACTTGCTATCAGTGACTGTTTTAGTTGTGGTTTTGACAAGTTAGTACTTTTATTATTTCTTCCCTGGCAATTCATGGCTCTCTCGTCTGGTTTTATTATTTGATTCCTGTCACACTTATTGTAGTCAGTCATACAACAGAGATTACTTTCAAATGTTTCGCCTTTGATGTCATATAGACAAACTTTCATAGGTACCAAATTAATCAAAATTCCACTAACTTGCCTCAAAGCTTGACTGAAACCAACTCAAGCAGTCACCTGCCTCTGTTTGTCCCTCTTCATATCAATAATGCAAAGGCATCTGTACACCTCTGAAACAGTGTTGAATTCACAGATAATGACAATCCTAACTCAGAAATAGCACAAAATTATACTATACAATGTATCATTAAATAACTGCTGGAACAACATGCATTATTTATTCCATTTTCGTTCCTCGTGTCAGAAATTCCCTATTGTGTTTTATGGACTTCAAGGACTCTCAGAATATTAATGTTGTGAACCCTTTTTTTTTTACTTGACCGTTACCCACACCCTGTGCGCCCCCCACCCCCCCCCCCCCCCCCCCACCCCACCCCCCCACCCCCAAGGATGCCAGTTCACAGGGTCTGGGTTTGATCAATGCTCCATGGAGCAACGTCTCCCTTTATCCTAATTAGATTTCCTTCATTAAAACATTTGATGATTCCATTAGATTTGGTTCCTTGTCTTTAAATACATCTGCAAATATTAACTATTGTTAACTCTATGCTTCTGCACAGCAACATGATTTCATATACACCATCTTTCCCTCCATACTGAACATATTATCTGCCAAAATCATTGTCATAATCATAACTTTTTTGGTCTGTTGGTTCAAAATAACTAATTTATTTATAAAGCAGCTTCATCCATTTTGCCTATTCATTATTCTTCCCTATCATATATCTAAATACAAATCTTCATTTTACAGCTTATTACCTCTGAGCACATGCTGATAAATGTAATTCCAATGAGTTAGCTTCAAGCTTCAGATCCCATTACCCACTAATATTGCATCATTGGGAGAAGACCACTTAGCTGATATACACTTTAAAACAAAATACATTTAATGTGTTTTTTTATTTTCTTATGATAGGAAAGACAATACCTTTTTTTTTTGGACAACTGGCTTTATTGTTTCCTTTTAAAAACTAAACAAAACATAGCACATGATTATTATCATCATCATCATCATCTGCACTATTTTTGTTGCTGTTATTGGTTAAAGTAGTGAGGTTGTATCTTGTAAAACAAGTCCAAAATAAAGACATAACACTAGGAACTACATAGGATCCATATATATTGACCTCACCCCTTTCAGCAAGTCCTTATTTTCCCTAGCTTCTTCATTATTGTTTAGTCAGATGAATTTGTCAGTTTGAGCGTCCATGTATTTAAGGTCTAAACCACCCAGCTTGAATTCTCTCATAAATTCTCTAAAATCTTTTTGAATTAGCTGCACAGAGAGCAACAAAAAAAAGTCCTGCTGCATTGCAATGCTCTGGAATCCTGCGGTGAAGAGGCTTTCTAGGCTAAAGCTAAAAAGATGGAAGTGAAGTTCTCTGAAGTAGGGGAGATGCTGCCATGTAGAATGCCTTCAGTGGTGATAATATTATTGTGGCCAATGTTCCTACTGTAATGGAGCACAATAAACCTAAAACAAATACCCCATGAATGCAGCATTAGTGCACTGTTGGGTCTCTATTTTGACAAAAATAAATAAAGGAACTGAACACTTATTATTTGCTTTGATGTTGCCTTGAATAGCACTCAATTAACAATGTGGCTAATAGCCCATTAAGGATGAAAGACTTAACAGGTATGAGAGGATTATGCTGTTTCTCTGAGTCTCAGTAGCTCAGATAGTAGAGTAGCTCAGATGGTAGAGCATGGCGCTTGCAACGCCAGGGTTGTGGGTTTGATACAAACAGGCAAAGCGTCTGTGCTAATATCATGTGGAGAGCAGAATAAAATACATGTTTACCAGAATTTTCAAATGTACAGACCCAACAGAAAGCTATACAGCAGTAATATCCACGCAAACGGAAAAATAGATGTTTAACCATATTTCAAAGTACACATGATACAAAAACAATGTTTTAAGTGAAACATTTTAGTAAAATCTGCTTAGTATTGGATGTACAGGTCTATCATTCATTTTAATTGCAAATGTAATAAAAACTATCAGAGGACAGAATTATAAAGTGAATACATAGGTAAATTCATGTAAAATATTTGCTCAAATTTGAGTTTGTCAATCTCTGATAGAACCATTAACACATTATAATTTTTGATGATTGCTGCTTGGACTTGTCTATTGCTGAAAGTGAGAGACTACTCTGATTATGAAAATGTGAGTGGAATGGATAATTTTAAAAACTTCCAACACCAGCACTTCAGCTAGAACACATTTCCCTGTGAATGACATCCCACTGTGGTCCGCAGGCAGCCTTACTCCTGGACCCATTCCAGATTCTCTAGTGGTGGTGTGACTCAGTCTTTGCCGGGCAACATGAAAGCTTCTTGTCTTTTTTGAGGGGTGGTTTTAGATCCTCAAATTGACCACAATATATTCAAACATATGTTTTCTACACAAACTCTGCATGGAGGAGTGTAAGGACATTACTTTGTACATTTAATTGTAGGGTTCTACGTTAAAATAATATATATAAATAATATATATATATATGCATAATAGTGTAGATATATACACAAAATGTAATACAAATAATATATACATGGCTCCCTCACTTACAATATTTTTGCAATCATTGACAAATTAGTGAACTTGAATTAAAACAAGTTTTGGAGAGTCCTTTTCATTGGCATACATTTCTAACCAATTAAAGATATCAGCACAATACAGTAGTGCTTCTACTCTAAAGTAGATGAACCCTAGTTACTACATGCTGTTTCTGCAGTCTTACTGTGAGGCAAGTGGCAAAATGTATTCTGAAAATGAATACGTTCTGTTTGGAAAAGCAACAAAGAAAATGGAATTCCAAATCCTGCACTGTAGACACTAAAATGACAATAAATAAATCAAATGATACAACACGATACTGAATGGACTTATCTAGACGTGAAAACCTGCTTGTCTGAGAAAGTTTTAGAATGTTATCAGTAGTTTCAGCTCAAGAATGGCTTGAGGTGTTTTGAGTGTGAATACGTCTAAAGCTGCCAACACTGACATACACGGCATATGCTAAATACAGATAAGAGTATTTTTTATAGATCTGTAAAAAAGTCCATCCACATAGCTCAATGGATGTGCTTTGAATGTAGTTGATAGGTTGGGCTTAAGCTGAATGTAGTATCCCATGCAACATTGTGCTGTTGGGTGAGCCCATCACAAACTAGCCTCCCAGTTAAGACTGCATCCATGGGAGGGATTAGAGAAAAGCCTTAAAGATCAGCTTCATGCCTTTCTGCAGTTTTGAGCATAAATAGGTATGTGCTACCAAAACGTTGCTCACTCCTAAAGAAAGTAATGAGAAAAAACAGTGTTATTGCTAATTATTCAATTGATTATACAATGTTAGTTTTAATTCTAAAGACTAAAAGCAAGTTATTATATAATATAAACTTGTTTGTGGGATCAAATATACATATTTGCATTATTTTGGTGCAGTGTAAACTCCAAAACAATAGTTTGTTAATTTCATTCACAATTTAATGTCCAATTGTTCCTAGCTATGGAATTGAATTTTAATTTAGGCACTGAGTGTACAAAATATTAGGAATTCATTTTGCCCTCAGAACAGTCTCAATTTGTCGGGGCATGGACTACAAGGTATTGAAAGCGTTATACAGGGATGCTGGCCCATGTTGGCTCCAATGCTTACCACAGTTGTGTCAAGTTGGCTGGATGTCCTTTGGGTGTTGAACCATTCTTGATACACACGATGAACTGTTGAGCGTGAAAAACCCAGCAGCGTTGCAGTTCTTGACACACTCAAACCGGTGTGCCTGGCACCTACTACCATACTCTGTTTGAAGGAACTTAAATATTTTGTCTTGCCCATTCACCCTCTGAATGACATACATACACAATCCATATCTCAATTGTATCAAGACTTTTAAAAAATCCTTCTTTAACCTGTCTCCTCCTCTTCATCTACACTGATTGATGTGGATTTGACAGGTGACATCAATAAGGGATCATCTGGATTCACCTGGTCAGTATATGTCATGGAAAGAGCAGGTGTTCCTAATGTTTTGTACACCCAGTGTAATTGTATTCCTCTCCCGCACTCTCATTTTCTTTCTATAGAGTTTTCAGACGATGTATGGCTGTGAAGGGATGAGAAGTGCAGCTAAGCCTATTTTAAGCTTCTTAGAGGTCTGAAGCACCAGCTTCTGTTGCAATACAGGGGGAAAAATAAATAAGCCATCTTTGTGATACAAAATGGCTTCTCTCTCAGACATGTTCATTCAAATTAGTCTACAGTACATACCACATAACCAGGCTGGCATGCATGTCTTGTAGTATGTCTGGACCGATAATCTATTTCAGCCAATGGTGCTTTTTAGACAATAGGATGGTTGATTCCAGTTGGTGCAGATTTGAATGTATATTACATGGGACACAGGTGATTTGTCTTAATGGCAGTTGCAACGGCGTTGTTGATGCCCTAAAGCAACACAATCATTCTCACTGAACCCCATTATGCTGTTACTGAATATGCTTATAACTTCTGAAGACCAGTCAATAGCTACACGAATACATGCTGAAACAATGGGACTCATTTCAGGGGAACACAATGTTGTTTTGGGGTTTAGAATATGGCCCTCACAACATGTCGGCATATGAGGAAATAGTACAGTTTGTTATTTTTTTTTTTACCTTTATTTAACTAGGCAAGTCAGTTAACAACAACTTCTTATTTACAATGACGGCCAAACTCGGACGACGCTGGGCCAATTGTGTGCCGCCCTATGGGACTCCCGATCACGGCCGGTTGTGATACAGTCTGGATTCTAACCAGGTTGTCTGTGGTGACGCCTCTAGCACTGAGATGCAGTATCTTAGAGAACTGCATAACTTGGGAGCTAACATATGTTGTTAACAATCACGCCAAAGGTATACTGCGTAATAACTTTTTGTAGTCTCAAATCTCTTAAATAAGCCTCTTAAATATAAATGTCTTACTCAACCCTGAACTGTCACCTCTGAGTTATTTAGAGTGAAAATTCTACCGCTACTCCATACATGGGACACTGTGGTCGATTTTGGCTCATTCGATGCCTGGAAAAAAAAATACCCCCTCCCCCCAGCTTAGCATCGTTCAAGCAAAACATTTCAATACAAGCGAAAAGAGGCAGTAATATGGTTAACAGGATGCCCAGGGCAAAATTATCGAGAAAATGTTTAACTCTGCCTCTGTGCGGTACCCATAGGCTACTCATCCATTTCTGATGGCTAATTGAAGTCCATTACACTAAAGTCTCCATCAGAGCTGGTGTGCCAGAGCTGTTGTTTTACATTTTTGGACAGCAAATGTTTTCTTTGATGTCCTGCCATTCATGGGTGGACAATGTGGGCAATACGATTGGGGAAGAATGGCTTCGGGCATTATCCTTGGCGTTATCCACCAAAGGGCTTGGGCAACGTGATTGGTCCACATGTCATACCAGATAGCAGCAACATCTGGTGCAGACAATGAGATATATCAGAGGTTTGGACTGATTAAAAGGCACATAGGCACGACTGTTGTTATTCAGACTTTTTCCGCCGTAGGCTATGCTGCGTCTCTTTGGGTGGCTGTCAAGGTTATGATCTCATAGTAAAGGCTTTTGGAATTCTTGGATGAAAGTACATTTCCTAAGGGGGAAAAGTTGAATAATATTTTACTTTAAAGTAACAAACTGTTGATGTTCATATAATACACATGTTGATTGAATATGCTTGCAAGTTTGAATCATTTTAAGCAAATATGCATATGTGAAGCATTTTACAAACGCAAATGTAACTCTATCATGTAAAAATCCTTTATTGATAAAACACATAATGCAAGCTACCAAAATAAACTTTGGACTACTTATTAGACTCAGGCTTTATTTTAAATGCTGTGAGGATTGTAATATCTGCATCAATATGTGATGCCAAGTTTCTCTTCATTAACCCAAGCACTGGGTTTCATTTGCTGTCTGATCTTCAGTTATTAATGAGCTTTAGATTCTCTCCTCAAAGCTTTCCTCTGCTTTTCCCATCGAAATCAGGCAGGGAGACTGTTAAAATAGACAGTAACAAATATCCGTGTGGCATCTGTTCAGCATTAAAAAGCAATTGAAACACTAAGAACTGAAATGAAAAAATATTGTGGAACGCATCCACTAGGAAGAGTAGATAGCATTGTTGTTGAATTGTCTTGGTTGTATAGACTTCTTGAAGGTTTGGGTTAAGGTACTGCTGATGACTGATGAAGTGGTACTGATGTGATGAACACGTTCAAATCTGCATTTACATGTTATAAACCATGTACATATGTAGGATCTTAAATTTGAGCCTGCCACAACAGGAAATGTGAATTAATATGTGGATTATAAATAGTGGAAATTCAAATCAAAGCCTTTCTAAACCTCAAATACAGTAGAAGATTTACATTTCCTTTATTGCAGTACATTTCTCCTGCAACAGGGTGATCAATTTAAGATCACCCCCCCCCCCCCCCCATTTCATTATGTAGTTACAATTAAAGTAATCTTAGTTCAAATAAATCCATTATTGACTTGCCTTATAACCCTAATATTATCTGGTAATGAAATAAAATCTTGTCTAGTTATTTATTCAGTAATATAGAGATGTTTTCAGTTCCAGAAAAGTGTCAGGAGGGCATCTCTACTATTGCCCACACCTCTTAATAAGGCAGCTCTGCAGGCCTCTACTGTGATATATTTTACCAATAACAGCTCCATCATGGCCTATTGACCATTAACTGAGAACATGGAAAGCAGCAGGCAGTCTGCTAACTAGGCCTTCTCTCTAATATCAGATATCTGTCCCCCTGGCTTTTCAGAGGCTGGCTTAGCGCTTGATATTTTCATTTGGGCCTGCCAAGATGCGACACCCCTGCTTTAATCTTGTGTTTGACGTTAAGCACTGTGTTCATGAAAAGCCTCAGTGAACTTCAACCTAGGGGTGGTGCTGTCATACAAAAATGATGTGGTGGGGGAGTGGAACTGCCTCCTCTGTCCTTGACCTCTCCTATTGGCCAGCCAAAGCCTTTCCCCTGCCCCTTTTTAATCAGGCCACACATTGACAGATGGGACCCTTCCATTATAGGGTTGAATAAGACATCTTACTTACCAACTGGGGTGTGGAGGGGAGTTTCAAACACAGTCTTCCAGGGAAGAATATGTAGTTAGATTGTTTTTCTGGTATTGTGTGCTTGTTTATTGTGGAGTGACAGGTTTTGGTTCAATATGACTAGTGTTGTAATATGACTAGTGTTGTAGTTATACTTGTACTATATTAGTTTTGATCATAAAAAATGATCCTATGTGACACAACTTGACCAACACTCATTCTAAGTAATTTTACCTCTACATTTTGGCACAGCCACCAGTCTATTAACAACATCACTTCAGTGAGGCATTCTAAAACTCAAAAATAGACAGGACATAACTTATTAATGAATTTTGATAATTTAATTGATTCATTTCAGTATGGCCCACTCCACATAATGGACACTGCTGTGATAGTTTTAGTAGGGTGATAAACTCACTCATACACACAAACATATGTATGGAAGGATCATCTTCTAGAGCATCAGTATAATAATATCCAGTGTAGCAGAACATGGTCTAAAATGCTCTTTACTGAAAGAAACTTAATAGTAGGTACTGGATGCTGTGATGTTGGATGGCCAACCATTCCGATTGCTTTAGGCACCGACACTAATACGACAACACAGTTATGTGTTCATGCTGTCGTTTATGATGACCTAGGGGACAAAACAAGCCTCTTCTCCCTAATTATTTAGCTCAATTTCTATGTGAACTGATTGATGCAGCAAAACCAATTGTTCCCCATAGCGTCCATGTCAGTCTATTACTCCACTCTCTCGTAATGATAGGCTGTCCTCTGGCAGATTATAGTGCTCTGTTTCAAAGCAACAAAGAGTAGAATCTCTCTATTTGACCTGGTCTGTGATCAGTGTAAATAGCCTTTTACTATAGGTAAACAGAATATATTAGACTGATGAAGGAGTCATTCCTCTCAAACTTCCTCTCAAATCATCTTTGTGGTTCTTTGTAGCTCAGTTGGTAGAGCATGACGCTTGTAATGACAGGGTACTTGGTTCGATTACTGGAACAACCCATATGTAAAATGTATGCATGCATGACTGTAAAATCGCTTTGGATAAAAGCATCTGCTAAATGAAATATATTGCATTATTTAATTTTGTGCTACAAAGTAATGAATTATTGAATGTTTAATGGTGGCCAACTATTTACATGTTATTCTGCTATGCAATTTCAATACAATCAGCATTGAGTTAAATAAAATAATGATTTGATATCACAGACACTAGCGCTAAATGCCCCATCCTCTAAATGGTTAATTAGAAGCTCTGAGGACCAGCCAGTAGTCATCCATTTGGCATAGCATATATGTTGGGCCTTTGTACATGTTATACATGAAGGAAATATATCATTTCAAGCATGAGCTGCAGTGCACTAGAGACAAACCTGGGGGTTGCACGTTATTATCAGGTTGACAGGTGTTTTTCAAAGGAAGTACCTTCAATTGTTTCCCCTCCTGTAGTTGAGTTATTGATGGTAATGGGAACAAAAACCCCTCATATTAACATATGGCCCACCATCAAAAACACAAAACAAGGTTACTGAAAAGCCTCAAGATAAAGTAGCTTGAGCCTCATTACATACTAAAGATGTGGTGTTATACAACTATTTGATCATGTCTTTGTGCTTGAGTGAAAACTGCACGCTCGGTGGCACAGTGTTCCTTAGCTGACTAATTGACTTAACAATTTGATTAAGGTTTAATATAGCAATTGGCATTTTCTATAGGTTGAACCCAATCATTTGAATGTGTGGTGTATTTAATTACCTACAGTGAAATTTTATTATCAAAAAATATGTTGAATATAAAGTGAT
Source organism: Thymallus thymallus (assembly GCA_023634145.1). Lineage (NCBI taxonomy): Eukaryota > Metazoa > Chordata > Actinopteri > Salmoniformes > Salmonidae > Thymallus > Thymallus thymallus. Next base: position 19,794,644 of record CM042414.1, read on the forward strand.
TTCTTGCTCTGTGAAATATCTATAAATAGAATTGAAAAAATATGACATGAGACTTTAGTCAAAACAAAAGCCTCTAGCTACTAATGAGACTGGTTAGCGATTCTAATTTATGGAAATGTTATTAATTACAGACACCTATCTTTCATCTGTATCATTTGGTGGTAAAGTAATTAAAAACAACAATGAGAGTCCCAGCAGTGGAAAAGCAAACAAGATCAAAGGAGACAAAGCAGCCAGGAGAAAGTCCCTTATCCTAAACTGGGCCTTGCCATGGGCAACAGGGCCTCATTAAAGTCAGAAACACTCCGTTGGTCACCAATTAACCTGATTTGTTTTTTTTCTGATTAAGGCCTTCTAGAACACTGGCTTTCCTCTGCTCCTGAATGACAAAGTTTATGGACAATATGTGGCTCTGTTGGCAAATAGAACATAAATCCATGGTAATCGGTGTCTTGTGAAACAAAACAACTTTGTAATGTGGCTGCAATTACTTTTGATTTGATTTCAGGCCAATGCCACTGGAGCCTTTGTAGACACAGAGAGAGAGAGAGAGAGAGAGAGAGAGCGCGAGAGAGAGAGAGAGAGAGAGAGCGAGAGACAGAGAGAGAGAGAGAGAGAGAGACAGAGAGAGAGACAGAGACAGAGAGAGAGAGAGAGAGAGAGAGAGAGAGAGAGAGAGAGAGAGAGAGAGAGAGAGCTTTTGAACATAACAGGGGTAGAGACCATAGCTTGTATCATGTGACCTGAATCAGAGAGTTAGAAATAGATATGGAGAGATCAATCGCCCTCTCTGGTGTCCCAACCCTCAGGATATTGACCTATCCTCATGGAAGACCCTCCATTTGGAACAGCACAGAAAAGATAATAGAAAGGAAGCAGAGAATAACTTTACTTCCTCCTAATACCATTCCACAATAATGAGTAATGGCTGTTCAAATCACTGAAATACGCACAATAATGGTCAGGATTAAATTATAGTGTTCTCAGCACTGCTTGATTATGATTCCACATACAATAGACTTTTACATTAGATGACCCAACAGGTGAACTGGTATGGTGTTTTCACAGATATTTTAAATTTAAGCTATGTTTTCTAATGCAGTCTTTCAAAGTAATCACTTGTTAATCATACACTTATTATACACTATATTGGCTCTTTAAGTAATAAAAAAATCCATCAGCTCAGTATTCTCTTTGTTTTACATATTCACCCTCTAAATTGCTTTTAATCACCACTTTTTCCAAATAATTATGTGTATGTGGTTTGTCAGGCATGAAGTGAATCTTAAGAACACAATGTGATAGATTAAATTACTTGAATAGAATCCACCTTCCTGGCCCCTTTTCCAAGCCTGCAATTTGTAGCTTTGAATGATGGAAATGATACAATGTGATTTTTATGCATTGATTTGATGAGGAGAAAAAGTTTTGCTTCATACCAAAGTAGCATGGCTAAAGTGATGATTACCGGTGTAACAAATACCAACAGATCTTAAACATTTGTTTTTACCAAGCCACACATTTTAAAGCAATGTATTTTTCCCCAGTAGTCTATTAATTAATTGTAAACACCATGTGCTGTGTCATAGTTAGGTGCCAAGCTAAAAGTAGCCTAAGCGCAAGGTATTGGAAGTGTATACATGTTGTAGAGCCCAGTAGTCCTCTGAAGTCAGTCTGTTAGTAATGAAGGTAATGAATGTGTTGCCAGCTCTATATTGAGACATACATGTAGTCTTTGATATTAGGAGTTATGCCATGCTGTGAGGAGGCTGACATCCCCAGTGCTCCAGGACTTCACTGGGTTTACCATCAAGCTAATGAGTTTATAATAAGTCCGATATTCACCACTCTGGTTTGCATTTCTGACCATGATCAAAACGCAAGTCTCTACCGAAATAAATGACTGTAAACTCTAAGATTAAGAATATACTTTAGACCAGACAATATGTTTCACAAAACCCTGTTGCAAACAAAGATAAAATAAACTTATAAAAGCTATATGGAGAACAAATAAAACGGCCAATCCAAGCAGAGGATGTGAGGGGTGACGGTTGTATTTAAAATGAGATTAGCTGCTCATCAAAATATTGGAGGGTTATCAACAGCCTGCAATAAAAGCATACCCTGGCTCTGGCTCGATAAGGGTGTGACTGCATTTCAAATGAATTTTCCTCAGCTTAGAGAGCCTGACTCCTACTTCGCTATTGATCCCACTGTTCGTCCATAACCAAACTCATCCCTTCCCCATGGAACAAGCAGGAAAATAAAATAGATCATTGGGGAGGAACTCTTGACTTTATAAATCAGTAGGAGAGAGTTAGAAGGGATTAGAGCTCATTGTTATACTCCCAAACCATTGCTACAGTTTTTTACATTTTGACCTTGATTGTCACGTTGATTAAAGGTTCGGGAGACAGGCACAGGAGTGCGTAATAAGGGTTTTTATTTATACCCAAATTACCACATTTACAAAACACAAACAAAAGAGACCCGTAATAAATACACGGGACGAGACCCGAAAACACAAGTGCACAATGATACAACACTGGACGAGACCCGTAATCATACATGCACAATATACGCGGAGGCGAACGCCAAAACAACAAAGCACAGGTACTCACATGAGCAACTGACATAGTAACAATAATCGACAACCCAATGGTGAAACAAAGGGGACACTTATAACCAGTGGCGGTTCTAGCTTGTATGTCGCCCTGGTCGAACCCCACCTTCAGCGCCCCCCATGCTGAAGAGGTATGATCCCAACTCCTCTGACAAGGACTGGGCCTCAATATTTATCACAGGGTCTTTGGTTTGATCCCTCAGCTCAATCAGTGCCTCTCTCTCACCGCTGCTGTCCTGCACCTGTCTCCCGATCCTTTCATCAACGTGACAGAATAATCAACCATAAAGGGGAATGGTCCGTCCGACGCCGCTGCAACTGGTCCGTCCGACGTCGCTGCAACTTCGGCAGCTTCAAGTGGCTCAGTGGCTCGACACTCTTAACCTGACTCTCCCACCTTGTCTCAGTCCACATCTTCAAAGTGATGTCCACATGTTTTTTCAGGATGGCCCATCGCTATGTGGAGGCTGAGAACAAGGTGCACAGTTTGTGTAAGATGCCAAAGTAACCTGTGGCATCGACAGAACTTTTAGCAACATCAGCCACAACCAGGTTCAATGTGTGAGCCCCACATGGCACAAATAGAGCTCTTGTATTCATTTACAGGAGTCTGGTTTGGACACCTTTGTTTTTGCCTCTCATGTTGGCCCCATTATCATAAGACTGTCCTCTGCAGTCCTCAAAAGGAAATTTTAGCTCCTGTAATCTTTTGAGAATCAGAGATGCCAAATGTTGGCCCGTGGACTCCTCTGCCTCCAAAAACACCATACAATGTTCCTTTATGTGGGGCTCCTCCTTCAGTGACACAATTCTAATCACAACTGACAATTGTTCGGTGTGGCTGACATCTGAGGTGCTAGAGAATGATAGAGAAGAATTTTGCCAGCTTGATGTCACTCATCATTATTGAAATGACTTTGCTGCTCAACAAATCAATGTGTTAATTCTGTATTTGGTGGCCAAGGTAGCTGGTGGTGTGACTCGAGGTCCCTTTTTGGACACAGTTAAGGTGCTCTTTCAGTTCAACTTCTTTGAGGAAATTTCCATTTGATGGAGAGGACAGTGTTTCTGTGTGTCCCCTTAGTGCCAAATTTCTAATTGCCAGAGACTGCACAATAGCAGTCAGATGTGTCAACACCTCTCTCCATCTTATCCTCTCAGCCTCCATAAGTGCCATCTCATGCTTATCAGTTGTTTCCCCTTTTTTTATCCTCATTGCCAGTTCTTTCCATGTTTTCATGCAGTTTTTGTGTTCTGGACTGCTGTCGTGTGAAGTCAGCAAAGAACTTGCATGTTTCTAGTCTGTCAGTCCTGAGTTTGCTAAATTAATTTTCTTCTTAGAAAAGAGTTTGCAGCAGAAGCAGAATAAGCTGTTGTTTCTTTCAGAATACACCAACCAACTTCTAGTGATTTCTTCACCACTCACCAAGGTCTTCCTGAAATACTGGTGGTGGCAACTTCTTCCATCACTCTCATTCCTTGAGAAAACAAAGTTAGGTGGTACCTCACTTGGTCCTCTGCAAACTAGTTGTGTCTGAAATTATGTCAGTCAGAACTGAAGGCTAGTCAGCAGGGTCTGTAGACAGTGGTTCATCCTCAGCAGCAGGATTTGGTGGGTATGCTGCTACAGGTATTTCTAATGGCGAGCACATGGGCATTAGTTTGCACTAAGTTATTCACAGCATTTATAGTGGTGGAACATCCCACATAAATACCCAGTAATAATAAAAATCATCATTGTTACCTACAATATGGAAACTTAAATTATTTATTTTGTTTATGTTATGCAGGGATGCACACATAAACACGTGCATCTACCCACACACACACACACACACATACGCATGCACACAAACACACCTGAAGAATCCTGCTGGGGAGAAGTGGAAGAAAATGGGTCTTCATCCTCATCCTCAGGCTCAGACAACATTTGTGAAGATACCTGTGTGGCTGAGGAGGTGGATGGCTCCTCATCCTGGCCAGTGCCAGAGGGTGCTCCAAAATATTTCAGTGTGCCCCTGAATTTACATTGAAATACAGTATATGAGTCTGGAACCCTAAATACATTTGTTGCACAATTAAATATACATGTCATATATGCACAATTTATCAAACTTTCAGAATAGTAACTAAATTAACCATACAACCTCCTTGGCTAATTCTAGGCATAAGACACCCCAAAAGACTCAATATATCACAAAAGATACAAAATATCAGCATAATATAGACGTCTTTTAAGTTAGCCTACAGAACTGGAAATTCCCCTTACTGAGCTCAGGACCTAGTCAATACAATCACAGAAAACCTTCATGATGTCACCTCAATGAAAGTTAACTAAATCAATAATGTGCTAGTTAGGTTGTAATCGTTTTGCTACAGGCTACAGTCGTGGCCAAAATATTTGAGAATGACATGAGTATTGGTCTCCACAAAGTTTGCTGCCTCAGTGTTGATGATGGCAATTTGCATATACTCCAGAATGTCATGAAGAGTGATCAGATGAATTGCAATTAATTGCAAAGTCCCTCTTTGCCATGAAAAGGAACTTAATCCCCAAAAAACATATCCACTGCATTTCAGCCCTACCACAAAAGGACCAGCTGCCATCATGTCAGTGATTGTCTCGTTAACACAGGTGAGAGTGTTGACGAGGACAAGGCTGGAGATCACTCTGTCATGCTGAAGTTAATTGACAGCATGCCAGGGCGGATTGCAGAGGTCTTGAAAAAGAAGGGTCAACACTGCAAATATTGACTCTTTGCATAAACTGAATGTCATTGTCAATGAAAGCCTTTGCCACTTATGGAATACTTGTAATTATACTTCAGTGTACCATAGTAACTACTGACATAAAGATCTAAGAACACTGAAGCAGCAAACTTTGTGGAGACCAATACTTGTGTCATTCTCAAAGCTTTTGGCCACGACTGTACATACATTATCATGATGAAACTGTGTGAAATTATATCCAATGTTATGTAAACTAACAGAATATTGTCGCCCTATGTGTAATAGCATAGCAAGCAACATAGCAACATAGGCTAACAAACACAAGTGTTAAACTAGTCTATTTCATTACATGCATAATATTATACTCATAAAGAGATTACATAGCTGCATACCTTTATCTTTTGTGCATTTCTCCTCTTCTTCTTTCCTCTTTTTCCTAATCTGGGCACCTGATGGCTTAGACCTTACCATTTTTGTTGATTTGGCACTCGAGCATCAATACATTACCCATCCCCCAACACTGTCAACCAAGAGTCAAGTCTTAACCCAGTCACCTTGGTGGTGTGCAGACTGGTTTTATATTATTCTTAACAATTTTGCACAAAACAGAATAAAATGCAACAATATGTCTGTGAATCTATGTATTCACAGTATTTTGAATAAATTGTGGTTTATTTGGTAGCATTTCGTAGTGTGACTGATTTTACTAATTGCATTAGTACTGTACAAAGTTAGAGGTGCGCTATTTGATAGATTCCCCCGCTCCCCCCTACCTCAGGCTTCCAGTGGTGAGATCTGAGGTCAACCTACCTCCGCCCCCTTCCCCATCTCCTACTTCTGAGTGGGAGACCTTCCCAGGCAGTAGCCTGCCAAGCTCACAAACTAGAATCAGGGCACCCACTCCGACAAGGTTAATTGACCCACAGTCCCACACGGTGACATGATATCATTGACGTGACGTGTAAATGAGCGATAGAAAACCGATCACGCAAATGTCACCTTTCCAAATTTTTGGGTGCGGGCGCCCCCGGCAAGATGCCGCCCATATCTAAATCCGCTACTGCTTATGACAATCTAATGAGGGGGAATGGGAACCAGGTGTGCGTGATGAGACAGTTCAGTGACACATAGAAAACCGGTGACGTAGACCTCCGGAGCTGGTGCACGGATGGAGCATCAATACCGGGGGTATCCGTGACAGTAATCCCCCCCCCACCCCCCCACCCCCCGACGCGCTGCACCAGCAGGACGACACCGGCCTCGAGAACGGCCTCGAGAACGACCACAGAAATGCAGTGCGGGTCGGTCAGGACCCGTTGAAGCTGCCGAAGTTGCGGCGACGTCGGACGGACCAGTTGCAGCGGCGTCGGACGGACCATTCCCCTTTATGGTTGATTATTCTGTCACGTTGATGAAAGGATCGGGAGACAGGTGCAGGAATGCGTAATAGGGTTTTTTCTTTCTACCCAAATTACCACATATACAAAACACAAACAAAAGAGTTAGGAGTACCTCGAATAAATACACGGGACAAGACCCGAAAGCACAAGTGCACAATGATACAACACGGGACGAGACCCGTAATCATATATGCACGCGGCAAGCGAAAGCCAAAATAACAAGGCACAGGTACTCACAAGAGCAACGGACATAGTAACAATAATCGACAACCCAATGGTGAAACAAAGGTCACACTTATGACAATCTAGTCAGGGGGAATGGGAACCAGGTGTGCGTGATGAGACGGTTCAGTGACACATAGAAAAACGTGACGTAGACCTCCGGAGCTGGTGCACGGATGGAGCAGCAGTAATGGAAGGATCCATGACATTGATTTACCATGGCAGACCAGAAAGCCATGTGGATTTTATTGTGTGTGCGTACCTGTTTGGATTTTGTTGTGTGTCAATGTTGTGTGTGAATGCCTGTTTGGGTTTGTGCAGTGGTATTCTATTCACTTAAACATTTTAACTCTATGTGTATGACTGGTGCACATCTGAAGTTGGAACCCACTGATTGATACGATTACTCTGACAGCACCAGCGCCTCACCCCTCTCTCGGTTTTCTGTTTTTCTTTTCCAACTGAGTGACAACCTCTGTGGATGAAATTTAGACCGGACCTTAAACCTATGGGGTTCAACATTTGTCTCCAGTCCAATGACCGCAAACAACTCCTGGATTTCTGTAAATGTCAGTGCAGGGGTGTCTCCCCCGTATCCCCTGTTAACCATAGGGCTGCACTCAACCTGCACAAATGGGATGCTTTCATGAGAGCTCTGTTATCAGTCCTGTCTAATTTCTTGTCACTTTCCCTGTTGCTCTTTAAAATACACCATTAAATCAAACACTAACAAGAAATGGCAGCATTAGAGTGTTCCATATATTTTTATTGAAGAAATGCAAAATAGTGCTGGCTCTGGCTGTCACTTTCTGGAACTTATTACATGGGATTGTTCTAGCTAAGTTCCGTATCGTCATACAACTTATCAAATGACGACTTGATTCTAATATTAAACTAACAACGTTTTGTTCAGAGAAACATTTCCACCACACTTCATTTTCTTTAGGGTTGAAACAGAGCTCATCAACATATAGTCAGTAAGCGCCTGATGAATGTAGGATTGATCCCTGAGAATGACCCATCTAAACAGGGCACCTGATAATAGTTTTAAAAGATGCCTCTATTATGGGATACTATTTTATTCTCAATAAATTGGTCCTAATGAGGCTTGCCCCACTCTTCTCCCCTCTCCCTGAGCCTCCCGGGGTTGCTGTCTCTGCGTTAGGACTCCATTGTTACTTACTGGCGGATAATGTCCTTATTAATTGTACCTCTTTGTAAGGTGTCAGCTGCAGCTTCAGATTGAGATGGATGTATTCTCTGGAGTGTGTTCCCTGGCACTCCACAGCCACCCAATCTTTAGACAGCACACAGGTGCACGGTTTCTCAGCCAACACTCCCACAGCACTCACATAATAAAAGTCTGACAAAAAGACGAAACACTGGAAAATGAATTTTAATGCTAAATAGATAGCGAAAATAAGTGTTTTATAAGACTATATGCCTACGTTTTATACTATTACTGTATGTCACCTAGCAACAGACAACTAGCACCACGAGTGGTTGATAGTTATTCAACCATTATAGCGCTTTAATTATAAATCTTTAGGTTGCACCAATTGATGGTTAATTGCATGTTACCTTTTCACACATAATAAAGGTTTAGTGACATTTCCTATACCAATAGAAGGCAAATGATATTGCAGGGAAAGAATGGAGGGAACATGGGGACTCATCTATTTCTCCTCCATTCCCTGGCTGCTATTTAAAAAATGTATTATTCTAATCACTTGTCGCTCTTAGGTTGGTATTAGTAACTGGTAGTAATTAAATATATTTTTATTGATTATTTTAGTTAGTTGAGAAAATACCAGTTAATTAAGTGTATTGAAGCCTCCATGAGATCATCGGCATTAACATCAAATCCTTTCCCCCTCATTAAAGGAAACAGAGTCAATTTAATTAATGCATATTAATCCCTACCCATGCGCATGTTAGCTTTAAAAAAACAACAACTATTATGGCTGGTTGGACTTCAAAATTGTTCATTTCAAACATGCAAGTTTGATCGTTACCTGAATTTGTGGGTGCATACACAGGGCCTCAATTTGAAAAATGTAGCTAATTAAATAGTGGGCTTAATCAGGGATTCCACGTCTCAGGGATTCTGATTCACCTGTATTATTGGTTGAAGCTCAATGTTAAATTAAAATCTCCCTACCATCATAACTAAGCTAATATGACACAAATGTTGATAAAAATGTACAAATCAACTTGACTGGAGGTACACACCAGACTCCCTGCCTCTCATCATGAGCTGTCAACCTGTTACCGAGAACCACACACCAGATTTTTAACAGGGTCGTTAGCAATTGAGTTTTATTTTGCGCCCATTTAGCTCAAATTCTAGATGCCGGATTAAAACGAGATTATAGCGTCCATAAAGTGACCATTAGACTTAAAACATTTAGGATTGACCAAGTCTGTAGGTGCATCGGTTTTATAAAATGTATATTTTATCGCTCTCATGTCCCTATTTCTGTTCATTAAGAAACAACAATGTGCTATCTTTTTGTAGCATTTCTGACAATGCTAACATATTTTTCAGCCGAAGCTCAGGAGTTCTAAAACCGGGTTGAGCAACTCGGTTGCTCGGCAACAACACACCAGGCTGCCAGTCATAAGAAGTGGATGAGAACAAACCTAGGCTACTGTAGAAAGCTAGGTACAGTGCCCTCATTGAATATCCGGTTTAATTTCTATGTATTTTCATCCATATCGGGTGAACTATGCACTTTTTGTACATAGTCCCACCATTTTAGGGGAGCAAAAGTATTGGGACAAATTCCCTTATGTGTATTCAAGCAGTAAAAACGTAAGTATTTGGTCCCATATTCATAGCACGCAATGACTGCATCAAGCTTGTGTACACATTTGTTGGATGTATTTGCTGGGTTGAGCAGTGCACTTCAATGCAGTGTACAAATGCATGCTTGCTAGCATCAGAAAAACTCACCAGTTTCAAACATTCAGATTAAATTCCAGTACACTCCTTCTCCTGTCTTGACATTTAATCCAAATGTGTGCTGATTAACAGTGCCAAACTAACAACTTTGCCATTTGACTGTCTTGATTGTATTTACAGCTCCAATCTGGATGCTGGACTAGCCCAGGTGTTGGATATTTGTCAACAACTCTGCCGTGCAGGCCATTCCAGTGAGCGGCACTAGAGGTGGGGGGAGGGGGCTAATGCTCACCCAAAATCGGATTATACAAATGTATGTGGATGTCGATTAAGGCAGCCCCCTGCACCTCTCTGATTCAGAGGGGTTGGGCTAAATGCGGAAAACATATTTCAGTTGAATGCATTCAGTTGTACAACTGACTAGTATCCCCACTAATTATGCAATGCTTTAGGCTAGAACGGGCAGCGAGCAACACAGGGGCCCCCCAGGGAACGGTCCTGTTCCCCTTCCTCTTCACCCTCTACACCTCGGACTTCAGATATAACTCTGAAACATGCCACCTACAGAAGTTCTCAGATGACTAAGCAATTGTAGGGAGCATCAGGGGTAGGCAGGAGGAGGAGTACAGGAGCACAATCAATGACTTTGTGTTGTGGTGTGAGCAGAACCACCTTCAGCTCAACATCAGCAAAACAAAGGAGATGGTGGTGGACTTCAGGAGAACCAAGGCCCAGCTGACTGCAGTCCCTATACTGGGGATGGATGTGGAAATGGTTGGGTCATACAAGTTACAAGTACCTCTGGTCTTTAATCACTCATTCACTCAGGACTTATTTATTAATTCAGGTCTGTATATACATATTCATGTGCAGTTGTTATATCATATCACATGCAATATTGTAAGTAATTCTTGGACTGAACTTACGTAGTCATTCACTCAGGAATGCATATTAGTATCCTGTAAGTTATATCTTTTTTCATATCGAATGTGCAATACGTGCATTTATCTGTAATTAAACCCTGCGCACTAAGGACTGTATTTTTAGGGAATTACTATTATTACCCTAAATTATATCATACACACATTTAGCTATTTAAGTATCTCTTCCTGTCATTTACCTGTACAGTTAATGTAACCATGCACACATTCACTTACCTGTACATTTAAATGTATATTTAACTGTACAGTTAATTTAACCATGCAAATAATTCACTTACCTGTTCATTTAACCAGTCTGTATAACAAGTAAACTATTATTACTCTCACTTATATAATACAGACTTTTAGCAATTTAAGTATATCTCTGCCATCGACCTGTATAGTATAGTTAACCATGCACCATCCACCAATGTATAGTGTACATATTCAGCCATCCACCCATACTATGCAATGTCTTTTAATAGTTTTTGTGCAGTCCAGACTTCTTGCATTTTGATACTTTTTCATACTGCCGCTCTATGTATCATGTATCTGTCTTTTGTGTATTTTTGTTCTGGCATTTTTTTCGTATCAGCTTGATTTTCCCCTCTGGGACCAACCGACCGACCGACCGACCGACTACTATAGTAGCGATGTTGGTCTGTATTTCAAACAATGTGTATGCAGGTTGCATAGGATTCAAACCTTCTCAAACAGACAAATTCATACTCTTCATAGAAATAATGGACTTTTCCTGCTATTAAAATAATGTACAGAAAGTATTCACACCCCTTGATGTTTTCCATATTTTGTTGTGTTTGAGATTGTTTGTCACTAGCCTACACACACTACCCCAAACTTTCACAAATTCATAAAAAATGTAAAGCTTAAATATCTTGAGTCCATACATTTTCAACCTCTTTTATGGCGAGCATAAATAAGTAAAAATGTGCTTAACAAGTCACATAATGGTGTGCAATAATAGTATTTAACATGATTCTTATATGACTACCTCATCTCGGTAACTCACACATACAATTATCTGTAAGGTCCCACAGTTGAGCAGTGAATTTCAAACACAGATTCAACCACAAAGACCAGGGAGGTTTTCCAATGCCTCGCAAAGGGCACGTATTGGTAGGGCCAAATTTGAATAAAAAGCAGACATTGAATATCCCTTTGAGCATGATGAAGTTTTTAATTACACTTTGGATGGTGTATCAATACACCCAGTCACTACAAGATACAGGCTTCCTTCTTACAGGCCAATGGTGACTTTAAAACAGTTACAGAGTTTAATGGCTGTGATACGAGAAAACTGAGGATGGATCAGCATTGTAGTTACTCCACAATACTAACCTAATTGACAGAGTGAAAAGGAGGAAGCCTGTATAGAATACAAGTATTCCAAAACATGCATCCTCTTTGCAACAATGCTTTAAAGTAAAAATGCAAAATATGTGGCAAAGCAATTCACTTTTTGTCCTGAATACAAAGGGTTATGTTTGGGGCAAATCCAATAAATCACAATGAGTACCAGTCTCCATATTTTCAAGCATAGTGGTGGCTGCATCATGTTCTGGGTATGACTGTAATCATTAAGGACAGAGGAGTTTTTCAAGAGTTTTTCAGGATAAAAACATAAACTGAATAGATCTAACCACAGGCAAAATCCTAGAGGAAAATCTGGTTCTGTCTGCATTCCACCAGACACTGGGAGATAAATTCACTTTTCAGCAGGACAATAACCTAATCTAGGCCAAAATGTATGCTGGAGTTGCTTACCAAGAAGACTGTGAATGTTCCTGAGCGGCCGAGTTACAGTTGACTTAAATCTGCTTGAAAATCTATGGCAAGACTTGAAAATGGTTGTCTAGCAATGATCAACAACCAATTGGACAGAGCTTGAAGTATTTTGAAGAGAATAATAGACAAATATTGTACAATCCACTTTGTCATTATGGGGTGTTGTGTGTAGCTGGGTGAGAAAATACATCTACTGTGTTTAATACATTTTGAATTCAGGATGTAACACAATAAAACGTGGATTAAGTCAAGGGGTATGAATTCTTTCTGAAGGCACTGCGTACATACACTGCGTGTACAAAACATTAGGAACACCTGCTCTTTCAATGACAGACTGACCAGGTGAAACGTTATTGATGTCACCTGTTAAATCCACTTCAATCAGTGTAGATAAAGAATAATTGTTAAGCCTTGAGACAATTGAGACATGGATTGTGCATGTGTGCCATTCAGAGGGTGAATGGGCAAGACAAAATATTTAAGTGCCGTTGAACGGGGTATGGTAGGTGCCAGGCGCATGGGTTTTTATCAGAACTGCAACGCTGCTGTGTTTTTCCACATTCAACAGTTTCCCGTATGTATCAAGAATGGCCCACCACCCAAAGGACATCCAGCCAATGGCAGGCCATTGGTCGAAAGCGGGTAATTGATGAAAGAGGGCAAAGGGCATACAGAGTGGCGCAGCGTTCTAAGGCACTGCATCGCAGTATTGCAGCGTCACTATAGCCTGGGGTTCGATCACAGGCTTTGTCACAACCGGCTGTGACCGGGAGTCACATAGGGCGGCGCAAAATTGGCCCAGGGGGTGTATTACTTGTCTCATCGCGCTCTAGCTACTCTTTGTGGCGGGCCGAGCTCCTGCAAGCTGACCCTGATCGTCTGTTGAACAATGTTTTCTCCGACACATTGGTGCAGCTGGCTTCCGGGTTAAGCGAGCAGGTGTTAAGAAGTGCAGCTTGGCGGGTCATGTTTCAGAGGCCGTTGGGGAGTTGCTGCGATGAGATTGGATCGCAATTGGATATCACGAAATTTAGGAGAAAAAGGGGTAAAATTTAACGTTTTTATAAAAAATAAAGAGCACAAAGGAGGCTGACACGAATTGTGCAGAGTAACAGACAGGCTACAGTTAGTCAACTGACAGTCCAGTACAACATTGTTGCCCAAAGACCCATTAAAGAATGCTTAACTCGTCGTACCTTGACATGAATGTGGTATGGCACCTGATGACCTTACAGAGTTCCACTTTTTTTAGCCAAAAACTAGAAACTGCGGTTACAGTTAGCTAAGGAATGAAAACAATTGGAAAAACATTGCCTAGTCTGATGAATCCTGGTTCCTGCTGTTTCCCGCTGATGGGAGGTCTAGTGTATGGAGAAAACCACATGAGTACATGCATCCATCATGCCCCCGTGTCAACATTGCAGGCTGGTGGTGGTATGATGGTGTGGAGTGTTTTCATGGCACACACTGGGCACCTTAATAAAAGTGGAGCAACTTGAATGCCACAGGATATCTGAACATCATTGCCAATCAGGTGAATCCCTTCATGACAGCAGTGTATCCATTGGCAAATTGTTATTTTCATCAGGATAATGCCCCATGCCACAAGGCTAGGATTGTCCAGGAATAGTTCCACAAACATGACAGTGAATTCAGCTTACTGGAGTGGCCTGCCCAGTCACCAGATCTCAATCCAATTGACCATCTGTGGGATGAGATGGAACGAACTAGCTGAGGTAGAGATCCACTACCAGCCAACTTGACAACTGTGTGAAGCATTGGAGTCAACATGGGCCAGCATCCCTGTGGAACGTATCTCGACATCTTGTTGGGTCTATGCCCCGATGAATTGAGGTTGTTCTGAGGGCAGAAGGGGGTGCAACTCAATATTAGGAAGGTGTCCCTAATGTTTAGTACACTTCATATGTGGCCTATTGTAAATGTAGCTTCACCATTTTATTGCAAAAAGATATGCAAATACACGCAACTTTAAGTTACATATTCATTTGACAGTGGTAATGAACTGCTCATTGATAAGCACAGCAATTAATAAAACAGGACCATGTTTGCAAAACAGGTTTTTCTGAGCTTATGTCACCATTACACAGGTCAGCTAACGGTTACAGAAATCAGGAATGCAGACAGGCTCTATAGACCTCTATATATGAGTGAATGTGTCCAATACAACCACCACCTGTTGTTATGTTAGGCACATACTGACCAAAAAAATGTTATAAAATATTTATTTCTCAATGACATGTATTGGAAATACAGTCAGGCACCACATTACTACAAGACTCAAGCATGATGGTCTTGTAACTATAAATGAAAGCTTGCTTTCATATAATAAAAACACATTTAAAAAGATAGTAGAATGGGATTAGTGTGGTGTGTGAAGAATCCAATACTTTAACTTGGATGCGGAACAAATCACATTGTGGCAGCACCTGAGTATGAATTAGTCTGTTCGAGAAGGTTTGAATCCTAAGCAACCTGCATACACATTGTTTGAAGTACAATAGACCAACATACGGTATACTGTAGCTACTGTAGTAGGTCAAAGCTGTGTGCTGAAAAGAGCATGGGTGAAGTAGGCATTGTGGTGCTCATGTAAATTTCCTTTCTTTTTCAGCTTCAGACCAATGCCTACTTCTCACTTAAAACATCGTTTTTTGTTTTTAATGCTATTTGGGTCAAGTTCAGAAGAAGGGTGGCAAAATAACTCTCAACTCAGTGTGCCACACTATGTTGGTTCAAGCAAACTGTTGGGTAACACTTTCTATGAATCCATAGTTTATTTTAACAATAAAGCTTGTGTATGTAATTCCATTGTCCTCCAAGTGTTTCTCCTCTATACTTCAGTTTGCTCCTCAATTCATGCACCTTGGTTGGAAAGCGAGGTAGCGGCACTGATCCTGTCCTATGAAGCCAATGTAAGCATTATGAGCATTGTAATAGTGCAAAAGAGTGTCATCATTAAGACTTCATTCTAACTCACAGCTATATTTCCTGACTACTCTTGCAAAAATATGTCAGTCTGACTTGTTAATCTTATACTCTTGCTTGAAATGGGGTGTAAAGTTGTGTCAGGGTTATGCTTGCCCTTGTCTATGTTTCCTGACTGGAGCCAACACATTATTCTCTCTGGTGACACACGGAAGCAAACAGACCTGCCAGAAGGCAAACATGACCAGGGCTATCTTTAAAGAGCGGTGACATGAACTAACTAGGCTAAAGTGTTGATTTTGATACTCTCACGTCGTTATCTTGCTGATATCAAGTCTGTGAATGATCAACAAAACATTGGCGTCAAGCTATGACGTCACAATGAAAAGGTAGCCACCTAACGTGTGCTTTGAAAGGATATCTGCCCTCAAGGTTGTGTTCTATCAGTAAGTCAGTTTGCTGGTAATGAGAAGTTAAACAATACATCTATAGTATTGTGTGGCTAAGGTTGTGCTACACTTAAGTCTAGAGGTCTTAGGCCTACACTCTTAGAAGTAAAGGTGCTATCTATAACCTAAAAGGGTTCTTCGGCTGTCCCCATAGGAGAACCCTTTGAATAACCCTTTTTGGTTCCAGGCAGAACCTTTTTGAGTTCCATGTAGAACCCTTAACACAGAGGGTTCTACATGGAACCCAAAATAGTTCTGTCTGGAACCAAAAAGGGTTCTTCAAAGGGTTCTCCTATGGGGACAGCCAAAGAACCCTATTTTTCTAAGAGTGTAGTTAACTGGTCTGTAACCTGATTTGATGTGTGCATTAATATGAGAAGTAGGCGTATGCGACCAGGTGTTGAATATACATGCACCCAGGAAACAGCAACCTTATCTTAGGTCCAGGGCCAGCTCCTTCTTGACCTCTTGGTCGGCCAGCCCAAGTGGATTAATATTTGTTCAGATGGTGACGAAACATAAATATGTACAAAAAATAAAAATACCAAAGGCATACCCAAACTAAAGACTCAAAAACAAACAAAAGGCCTCAAGGCACCAAAGAAAACCAGCAGCCTCACACCTTTTCCAGTTGGAATACTGAAAATCACCTAGTTGGCAGCACCTCATGTGCTTATGAAGGCTTCCTGGCAGAGCAAAGCCCTTGAGTCGGTTGGTGCTGCCACCTGGGGGATGGAGTGTGGAAGTGTGTTGCCAAACTGTGCTGACAGGTAAAAAGAAACAACACCATAACTGCCAGGGGCACCTGATGTTGCATTACATAGCAAGGTGATGGAAAAGGTGTTTTGCATCAAACTAGACATATTTTAGAAATATTTTGATTGACCTGTTGGTATTGATGGGTTTTGAGGGGTATTCATGAATACACCAATGCCTACAGAGCCTGAATTGAGCAAATACATTCTGCAACAAACAAAGTCCAAATTCCATGCAAAACTGTCTGTGTTATTTCCCCTGTGAATGACACATGGGTCTTATTGATGGCATGTCTTACAATGTCCACCACATGCTATTTTTCTCATATGGTGATTTTATATGTATTCCTATGAAGTAGATGTACACTACCGTTCAAAAGTTTGGCGTCACTTAGAAATTTCCTTGTGCTTGAAAGAAAAGCACATTTTTTTGTCCCTTAAAATACATCAGAAATACAGTGTAGACATTGTTAATGACTATTGTAGCTGGAAACAGCCAATTTTTTATGGAATATCTACATAGGCCCATTATCAGCAACCATCACTCCTGTGGTCCAGGAGTGATGGTTGCTGAACAAATTCTTATTTACAATGACAGCCTACTAGGGAACAGTGGGTTAACTGCCTTGTTCAGTGGCAGAACGACAGCTCGGGGACTCGATCCAGCAACCTTTCAGTTACGGGCCCAACACTCTAACCACCTGCCGCCCCATGTTGTGTTAGCTAATCCAAGTTTATCATTTTAAAAGGCGAATTGATCATTAGAAAACCATTTTGCAATTATGTTAGCACAGCTGAAAATGGTTGTGCTGATTAAAGAAGTAATAAAACTGGCCTCCTTTAGACTAGTTGAGTATCTGGAGCATCAGCATTTGTGGGTTCGATTACAGGCTCAAAATGGCCAGAAACAAAGACCTTTCTTCTGAAACTCGTCAGTCTATTCTTGTTCTGAGAAATGAAGGCTATTCCATACGAGAAATTGCGAAGAAACTGAAGATATCGTACAACGCTGTGTACTACTCCATTCACAGAACAGCGCAAACTGGCTCTAACCAGAATAGAAAGAGGAGTGGTAGGCTGAGCAAGAGGACAAGTACATTAGAGTGTCTAGTTTGAGAAACAGACGCCTCACAAGTCCTCAACTGACAGCTTCAATAAATAGTACCTGCAAAACACCACTCTCAACGTCAACAGTGAAGAGGTGACTCCGGGATGCTGACCTTCTAGGCAGAGTTGCAAAGAAAAAGCCATATCTCAGACTGGCCAATAAAAAAAAAAGATTAAGATGGGCAAAAGAACACAGACACTGGATAGAGGAAGATTGGAAAAAAGTGTTACGGACAGACGAATCTATGTTTGAGGTGTTCGGATCACAAAGAAGAACATTTGTGAAACGCAGACCAAATGAAATGATGCTGGAGGAGTGCTTGATGCCATCTGTCAAGCATGGTGGAGGCAATGTGATGGTCTGGGGTGCTTTGGTGGTGGTAAAGTGGGAGATTTGTACAGAGTAAAAGGGATCTTGAAGAAGGAAGGCTATCACTCCATTTTGCAACACCATGTCATACCCTGTGGACGGTGCTTAATTGGAGCCAATTTCCTCCTACAACAGGACAATGACTCAAAGCACAGCTCCAAACTTTGCAATAACTATTTAGGGCAGAAGCAGTCAGCTGGTATTCTGTCTATAATGGAGTGGCCAGCACAGTCACCGGATCTCAACCCTATTGAGCTGTTGTGGGAGCAGCTTGACCGTATGGTACGTAAGAAGTGCCCATCAAGCCAATCCAACTTGTGGGAGGTGCTTCAGGAAGCATGGGGTGAAATCTCTTCAGATTACCTCAACAAATTGACAACTAGAATGCCAAAGGTCTGCAAGGCTGTAATTGCTGCAAATGGAGGATTCTTTGACGAAAGCAAAGTTTGAAGGGCACAATTATTTTCTCAATAAAAAATCATTATTTATAATCTTTTCAACATCTTGTCTATATTTACTATTCATTTTGCAACTCATTTCATGTATGTTTTCATGTAAAACAATTACATTTCTAAGTGACCCCAAACTGAGTTGAACGGTAGTGTAGACCTACACAGGTGTGCCCCTCATCAGGAATTTTATTCACACCTGCACTTGGTACCTGGTCAGTGGTCATTGCAATAACAAAAAGCATATTGCTCAAAGCCATCTTTCTCATGTAATGCACTTTGATTCTAACATGCTTTTCCTGGCATATTTGGTGGAATAAACATACATGGATAACTGCACTGATAGGATAGAGAGAAGTGGAGGGGCCATAGAGCAGGAAGAGGAAAACCCTCCCTTTCAGATTCCATTAAGAAATGCGCTGCACTTTGTTTAAGTGTAAATTATTTTTACTCTCGAAGTGTACATGGAATGTTTGAATTCCAGTATCCCTGTGGAGCCTGCTGAGTTACACTATATGACCAAAAGTATGTGGACACCTGCT
Organism: Thymallus thymallus; assembly: GCA_023634145.1. Classification (NCBI taxonomy): domain Eukaryota; kingdom Metazoa; phylum Chordata; class Actinopteri; order Salmoniformes; family Salmonidae; genus Thymallus; species Thymallus thymallus. Next base: position 19,813,868 of record CM042414.1, read on the forward strand.
CGTCGAACATCTCATTCCAAAATGATGGGCATTAATATGGAGTTGGTCAACCCTTTGCTGCTATAACAGCCTCCACTCTTCTGGGAAGGCTTTCCATTAGATGCTGGAACATTGCTGCGGGGACTTGCTTCCATTCAGCCACAAGAGCATTAGTGAGGTTGGACACTGATGTTGGGCGATTAGGCCTGGCTCGCAGTCGACGTTCCAATTCATCCCAAAGGTGTTCGATGGGGTTGAGGTCAGGGCTCATGTTTTTTACACACTGATCTCGCTGAAACAGGAAAGGGCCTTCCCCAAACTGTTGCCACAAAGTCGGATGCACAGAATTGTCTAGAATGTCATTGTATACTGTAGCGTTACGATTTCCCTTCACTGGAACTAAGGGGCCTAGCCCGAACCATGAAAAATAGCCCCAGACCATTATTCCTCCTCCACCGAACTTTACAGTTGTCACAGTGCAGACAATCACAAATACAGGTGAAACAGATCAGGGTGTGACAAGAACGTGTTTCCACTGCTCCAGAGTCCAATGTCGGCAAGCTTTACACCACTCCAGCCAGTGTTTGGCATTAGGCATGGTGATCTTAGCCTTGTGTGAAGATGCTCGGCCATGGAAACCCATTTCATGAAGCTCCCGACGAACAGTTCTTGTGCTGACGTTGCTTCCAGAGGCGGTTTGGAACTCGGTAGTGAGTGTTGCAGCCGGGGACAGATGCGCTTCAGCACTCGGCGGTCCCGTTCTGTGAGCTTGTGTGGCCTACCACTTCTCGGCTGAGCCGTTGTCGCTCCTAGACATTTCCACTTCACAATAACAGCACTTACAGTTGACCGAGGCAGCTCTAGCAGGACAGAAATTTGACGAACTGACTTGTTGTAAAGGTGGCATCCTATGATGGTGCCACGTTGAAAGTCACTGAGCTTGTTAGTAAGGCCATTCTACTGCCAATGTTTTGTCTATGGAGATTGCATTGCTGTGTGCACTAATTTGAAGGGGTGTCCACATACTTTTGTATATATAGTGTATATTATGGTCCATGGGCCGTCAGCTGGGATTAATCAATAAGAATACATAGGGCAGTGTGTTTCTTCTCCTAGCAGCAGGGACACTGTCCCCCAGCAGGTTAGATAAATATGATTCTGAAATAGGGCACACTGGATTATATGATATCATTGTAGAATCAGGAACGTGCTGTTACACTATCTTTGCCTACTGTGAGCACTATTGACAAGGTTGGCTTTAAACATGATGATGGTGTATTAGTCCCTGACACTCTCTCCCGCTCTCTCTCTGTGGGCAATGTGGGAACCAGAAGTAAATATAAAAACTGAGGACCAATAATGGAGAAACAGCTTTAGTATACATACAGTAGTATAGGACCCGTTTCATATCAAAGCATACATTGATCAGGGTTTGTTTACTTCAGAATGACTATTTTATGATAATTTATTGAACTTTTTGGACCTACAATATTATCTGGGAAAGATAAATATAACCACTGTAGCCCTTTTATTTCCACTTAGATAATTTCCTATACAAATTATTGCATTTAATTCAGATTTACGGATATTCTTAGAAAATGTCACCACAGAAGATTAGCTTTTAACTGACGGGACTTATGATCATTTATTTGGATTTCAAGAAGGAAATTGATTTTGCTCTTACACACAGATTAATGGATGACCGAGTGAAAAGAAAAATCTCAATTACCCAGTTTACTGATCTTGCTTTGCAAGTTCCAAGCTGGCCATACAGTAACCTCATATCACTGATCCACTCACTTTATTGATTACCTCACTTTCTTAGCAAGTGAACGGGTTCAAACGTGGCATGTGCGAAGGGCTATTATCTGTGACCACTTCAGATAACCTGATACAACCCGATACAACCTTTTCCCTCCATGCCCCCTCTGGCCATCATTATTTAACATCTCTCTCTCTCTCTCTTTCTCTCTCTCTCTCTCCTTCTCCCTCCCCACTCTCTCTGTCGCTGTTATTCCTGTCTTATTTCAATTGAAATGAAATGCAGATCAGGCAGCAACTTCTTAACTTTGATGTTTGTGAATTCTATCATAGCACTGCTCCACAGCTCCAACCTGTGTAGTCGCCTACAGCTCTCTCTGGGGGCTTGTTGGACAGAAAGGAGTCTGACTTGATAGGGTTAGCAGTGTCTTGTTTATGTGGTGTTGGGACTTTAGTTACAAATAACCCTTGAACCTCAGCTGCAGAGCTCAAACAGGGTTGCGGGTTGTGTGGACTGATGTTACAAAGGCCACTGGAGACCAGAGACGACCCTGACACCATCACATCACCTTGCCTTTATCACACTCCATGAGTATTCATATACCTTCATATTGCCTGTTTTCCATGGTTATTTTACTTGATAATGAAAGTGATGTGGAATATTACTAAGTATGATAATGCCATGATAATGCTATGATAATGCCATCTTAGTCATGCTGCACCCAAAAATACAGCAGATTTGCAGTTTGATATTTTCAGTATACACTGGGTCCAATATTACTCATTCAAGGGTTTTTCTATATTTGTACTATTTTTTACATTGTAGAATAAAAGTGAAGACATCAAAACTATGACATGACACATATGGAATAACCAAAAAAGTGTTAAACAAATCAAAATATATTCTATATTTGAGATTTTTCAAAGTAGCCACCCTTTGCCTTGATGACAGCTTTGCACACTCATGGCATTCTCTCAACCAGCTTCATTAGGACCGCCACAGGAATGGAAGACCCAGACATACATCTGCTGCAGAGGATAAGTTCATTAGAGTTACCAGCCTCAGATTACAGCCCAAATAAATGCTTCACAGAGTTCAAGTAACAGACACATCTCAATATAAACTGTTCAGAGAAGACTGTGTGAACCAGGCATTAATGGTCGAATTGCTGCAAAGAAACCACTACTAATGGACACCAATAATAAGAAGAGACTTGCTTGGGCCAAGAAACATGAGCAATGGACATTAGACTGGTGGAAATTTGTCCTTTGGTCTGGAATCCAAATTTGAGATTTTTGGTTCCAACCAATTCCAATTTAGATGGTTTGGGATGAGTCGGACCGCAGTGAAGGAAAAGCAGCCAACAAGTGCTCAGCATATGTGGGATCTCCTTCAAGACTAATGGAAAAGCATTCCAGGTGAAGCTAGTTGATAGAATGTCAAGAGTGTGCAAAGCTGTCATCAAGGCAAAGGGTGGATATTTGAAGAATATATTTTGATGTGTTTAACACTTTTTGGGTTACTGCATGATTCCATATGTGTTATGTCATTGTTTTGATGTCTTCACTTTTATTCTACAATGTAAATAATAGTGCAAATAAAGAAAAACCCTTGAATTAGTAATATTCCAAACTTTTGGCCCCCAGTGTATAACACTATCATGTAATGGCTATAAAGTCACATAAACTACATGTTTGCTAAATTCTTATATTGCATGTACCACTTCTATTGATTTTATGTTGAGAATGGCCTGTGCAAAGTCTCTCAATGCAGGTATTAGTGACATAGTGAGTAGTATTTTCTCTCTTTCCACAAACGATTCATCAGAACCCTATTTGCATAAGGTCAGAGCCCAGCTCCTGATGGAAGTTGTGCAGCATGGCCTGTCTCTTAGCAACACTCTTGCTCTCTTGGTCTCGGTGTTAAATTGACTGGTCCTTCGCTTTCTTCCTTTTCACCAAGAAGCTCACAATAAAATGCCACCTCCAACCTGCATCTATCACCCAAAGCCACACCCCTCTGTTTTCCCAAGACTATATTCTAGACTTTGATATGCTCTCTACTCCAAGTAGTGAATGAGTGCGTTATCTATGTTATAGTCACTAAAGTGTTTACTTTAGTTTTAATTTAGAAAAGGTGATATATATCCGGGACGTATTCCACAAGCATTAGCATTAACGTAAGGAAATGAGGCTGCACAAATGTTTGCAAGATAAGAAGCAAATTGAAGGCACCTGCAAAACAAAAGCGCCAGTGGAGGGCTGATCATGTGGAAAGAGATGAAGGAAGAGAATGGGGGCCTGGGTCTTCCTCTCCATCCATTTAGTGATGCTGGGGATACACTTAAAAAGGAGAGGGATTTGGTATGTTCAGAAAATGAGTTGCCCTGTCTGCCTCCATGCCTGGAATTGGTGGCAGGATCCAGATGCTGGAAAGCGGTGTTAATAGAGGGTCAAATATTGGACAATAGTATCCATCACTGCTTTCAGAGCTCCCTCTGTCATCCAAGCCATCTCTCACTGCTCTATCCAACAAAATTGAAGAGATGATTCAATTACTGTCTTTTTGGCAAGGCAGTCATACACAATTGCTATTCTGCTGTTGATCAAGACAGTTTTATCACCCTGACCACCTTAGTAGTCATCATCTTTTAAATTGGATACATTGATTACTTTTCTAGACAGGTAAACTGATATCCATCTGTTAATATAGCTAAACATAATGAAAAAGGTAGGATCCTTATGATTGTTGAAAATAGTATCATCGTCATCATCATCTATTCTGTACATTGTATAGTAATGTCTGCTGAGTATAAACGTGAAACAAAGTTTTGTCAGCCAGAGTATATTCATATGGAGTTGTTACAGGATCGCACAATCATTATTCAGGCAAAGCACCATTACAGAGGCTTCGAGGTTTATGTTTTACAACAACAACAAAAAGATGAACTTGAACTCTAGATGTATAAGACCATGAGTAGGCTACTCCCATGTAGAAATGTAAACGTGACGTTATAAAAGATTAACGGAAAAATCATATGATTCATTAGATACAAGTTTTCTAATAATACATTCGGCCATTTCATTTAGTTATTGTTAAATAGTTATTTATGTATTATCAGCTTAAATGAAACATCTCCATAATATTATCCGCGTTCTTGTGATCTATTTGACACCACAATGCTTTTATTTTCAGTAAATTTAATGGAATCGATCACAAACGAACAAAACTTCCATCGAAAATAGCACAATGATGGAAATAACACGTAGCGTCAACGTGTCTTAATTAGTGGGATATTACAGAAAACGACAGAAAACTACACATTTCACAGCAAACATGCACAGAAAACGAATAGTAGCCCATTCTGGAAATACAAATAAAAATAAACTGTTAGAAATTAATCTAAAACCTGTTTTAACCTCATGTGTCTATGATATTCGACATTAATTATAATTTCTATGTCATGTAGCATGCCATTGTTGTACAGTTACGTGTATCTGACAAGCATGTCTTTAACAAGGGCATTGGATGAGTTTGCGTATGTGTTGGTACCCAGTCTCTCATTTTCTCCAGTTGCTGTGTTTGATTTTTCTCCGAAAAGTGTCACTCTGCATTCGGGAATGATGGCCAAAAATAACTAAGATCAAATTTCCTTTCATCCTAGAGATTCAGACGACACCTCAATGTTAATCTCAGGGGATGTACATGCTATTCCGTGAAGTAGCTAATTTGACTAATCTTGTCATTAACTATACCGTTACATCTAAAATAAAAAGTGCACTATACCATAGGTATTACTATACTATTATTAATGAATAATGTAGGCCTGTGTATAGCCTATATCGACTTTTATAATATTTGCAATATTACATTTGTGTGTGTTATAAATTATAACCCAATGTGAATCTGTTTCAAACAATGGCTATCTTCTGCGTATAACCAACATAATACTAGATAATGTGTGAACTGAGCAGGGTTATACGCATGAACTGCTTTTATTTAAACTGTTGCGGGTTTATATGAAAGGCTGTGAAAATAATGCTTGTAGGTGTCCCACTCTCCGTCCCCGAACATCTGTTCCGCACAGTATTACACCTGTGAAGTTTGCTAATGTGGAGGCTGCAGGAGAGAAAGCACTCTTCATCTGGCGGCAAGTTGCCTGAAGTCAGAACAGTGACCCCTTCAAATTTTAATTAACTGCAAGCAGATGCACCGGAGACAAAGGTTCAATAAAGGACAAATTGGGAATCATGGAGGAAAGGAGAGAGGGAGGTAAAGAGGTGGGAGCTGGGGAAAACATCGACGCAGTCACTCTGATCGGTTTGCCCTTTAAACAAAGACCAATGTTCTCATGAACCCCAAAATAGATACATTGGACTGTTCTATATTTTAAAAAACAATAATTAAATAAAATGAAAGAAATAACTCAGCTTTGGCCTGTTATATTTAACGAATAATGTACATCAGCACCTCGCTCGCTCAAAATTGTTTTCTCATCAACAGATGACTAATTGTAGTAAATGTTAACCAGGCCTATAAACCGATATGTCTTGTGGAATTATTCCAAATAGAGATATTAGTGCCTATGAAATGAACATGAAAGTGATATATATTTTCCAGAAGTGGACATTTTTTTACTATTTGGGACTTATCCCCAACGGCCTCATTGTTTGTGTAATACATGTGCTGTCCCATTGACACCCCCGTTTGGAGAGAGTGGAGTTGTCAGGTCCACCTGACTCACGAGACAGGCAACAGAAGACCTGTCTAATTGGCTGCTACATCCAGATAGACAGAGAAATAATTATCACTGTGTCTGTGATGGAAAATCCATTATTGCATCGTCAACCTTTGCAGTAAGGAAATAGAGGAGTGTGAACGAAAATATAACTATGTTCGTTACCATGCTAATGATATTGAAAATACCGGAATAAAATCGATCCAGCAAACCTTCATATTTCACAGACTTGTTTCCCTTGTAGAAGGGCATCTCAGGATAGAAGGGGCTAAGCAAAACCGCTAATTGGTGCTCGGTGATGGCGGATTAGGATCCTTGGTCCCACTCGAAATAAACCAACGCAACTGCCTTGGGTTAAAGACCCTTTGTGTGTGTGCATGTGAGAGGACCTGCCGTATCTCTCCACGAGTTACAGGCATCATCATGATCATTCAATGAATAAGCCTGAATTCTAAAACATTAAATCGGGATATCTCAATTTGGATCGATATCAAGAGCAAGTAGAGTGTTGGCTCGGATTGAGTTTCTCAAAGCAATACTTGCGACGTTTAGCCGAATCTACCCCCACTTGATTGTAATGATGGAAAACTCACTGTCCCAGAGCGCTGATTACATCAACGAATCTCCGCCTCTACCTATCATCCCAGGTAATCTCTAGTCCTCTTCAGTCTGCTTCCTAAATATCTAGAGCATTTCTATTCCACTTGTCATTTCCCCGTGCACCCAGTGTCTCTCGTCAGCCTGTCATAACCTGTAATAAAAGTGCTTATTTTCTTTGTGAAGAGTTGAAAGTCCAGAGGACATCAGATCTATTTCAAACTGACAGAAAAAGAGAATGTGGGACAACCTTTAGTCTGCCCCCTTCTTAGTTGACCCCTTCCTCTCCAGGCCACCAATTTTTCTTCCCATCTCTAGTTTAAGCATCTTTATAGGACTAAGCATCTGAGAACTGTTTATGACCTGATATATCACGCAAATGTATATTCTTTCTTCTGAAATGTACCCTTTGATGCCATTATATGAATGGAATCAGTGTATAATGTGTGATGAACTGTGTGTCTGTGTGTGCCAGTGTGTTCTGCTCCTCTTGACATAATGGCCCCACCCCGCAGAGATGTGGAGTGCAGGAGACTCCTCCCAGCAAATCCAGGGATATGGTGTCATCAGCCAGTGCTAACAAGCCTCTGTCTTTCATATACTTCATATTATGAGGGGAAACGACAACAATTCTCTAGAACCCCTGGTCTCTTTATTTATCTTCGTTTTTTTTAACAGTTTTAAATGATCTCGTGTTATAATACTGTTGTTGTTTTGTTTTGTTTTGGGGTTTTTTAAATTGAGGAAGCTCATTGAACATAAACAATGGTCCAGTGTGGAGGGAGTTTTCTAAAAGCTGCCACTAATGTTGTGCACCCACTTCCAGTGCTAAAAACATCTGTGTCTGTGACGCTGTGTGAGGGTTCCCACCCACACCCTGTAACCCTCATGATTCCTCCTAGACAGTCAACCACTGAGCCAGACAACAATGCCAGAATGCTTTTCTGCCTAGTTCATGCAGTGCTCTTTTAACAAACTAAGTGCATCTCTTCGTCTGGTTAAAACTGGGGCATTATGCCTCGTGTGGATACGCCTCCCACGACCATACCTGGCTGCTCATTTCTTAAACAGCAGAAATGATATCACACCGCCAACAGTGGTACAATTCCCAAATGGACTTTCACAATGCTTTACAGTATAACATTTAATCTGAACCTGTCGCAATGTTAAACCCAAATATTTCCCATTGTTGGTAAAGAGGGTCAAGAAACATGTGAGCACAGTTTATGTCCCCTAATCAAGTATTCATAAAGCAGCAATGGAAGCAAGGTATACTTTACATTACATTGGTTGCTCAGCCTGCCTCGGTCTCCCATGTGTAATGCTCTCTTTCCCCCGCTGGCAGAGAGGCCATCACTCCCAGTGTGTACTACTTCCAGCAATGATATCAAAAAGGTTTTTTGGTCAAGCCAAAGAGAGGTCACGCTAATAATACCCAAGGTCAGTGGTGGGAGCCAGCGAGTCTCCCAGTCACTTTTCATTTGTTCACAGAGTTAATGACAGTTGCAGGGGGACGAGAACTTGGAGCCAGCGGCCATGTGATGTCACTAACACACATGCCAGGGGATTAGAAGGGCAGGCAGGGGACAAGGACTGTGGATTATAAACAGGGGGGAAAGTCTTTAGTTTAAGACGGGTATGTTATGGCTGCACGGAAATGCATGAGTTATACACAATATATGCATTTTTTATTAATGCAATCAATATATGCATATAATTCTCAATAAGATTTTTGAGAAGACAAAAACTGTGCAGCTTGAATATGGTATGGGGATTTATTTACAAGCAACTAAACCTTCCTCAATCTTATCCCAAAAAACAAACATTAGAACTTATACATTTCACATTACGTCTGACCCAAACATCAATAAATGGCCATTAAAATAAAACTATCAGTGTATCGGGTATCGTACTAGCTACTTCCTCCCCCAATAGTAGTAAATCGCTGGAGGGAATTAGCCCAATCCAATCACCTAAAGCTCTCAGAAATGCAATTGTAACTCACTGTGCTGTCTGTAACATATTCATAGGGCTAACATGGCCCACATTAACAGCTTAATATATTGACTTCCTACTGCAAAGTGTAAGCAAAATGTATATGCAAAACAAGTGTTGCTTTTGTTTATTTAAGGCATTGCAACCAGACATAAATAGTCATGTGTCACACCTGCACACACACTGACAACATCCCCTTATGTTGGGACATGTATTGATAAGGTTAATGTGATCAATTCGGTTGATATCTAACTTACTGACGGGCTAGAAGTGACGATGTGTTAAACTCTGTGTCTATGGTGCCATGTAAAGTTATTAAAGGGGTAATCTGAAATTCAAACAATAACAATGCAGTTACTGCACACTGTTGGGTAAAAAGCTGAGGGATCGGGCTGTAGAAATGTAACCACTCTCAAATTCATAGACAGAGCTATAGAATCAAGTGGCCATTCAAGATATAAACATTATAGTTTTAACCATGTTTTGAGGCTATACAGTGTTTGTTTATTCCTACATTGTTTACAAACATTGGAGTAAAACATTCTAAGATGTTGGGTTCTGATGGGGTACGACAGTTGAACTAAGCTCATGAGGCATTTATAAGTTATATTCTTCAAGAAACAATGGTTATATATTCTTAATTTATAAGTCCAAAAATGAAAATAGCAACTGCATATCGCCCCTTTAATGTGGAAAGTATCCTACAGTGTATTATGAATTATTTTGTACTCCCAGAACTGTGTCCAGTACAGAGGAACCCCTCATCAATAATGTTGCATTCTGTTAACTGCAATGATGTCTCTGTTTTTACATATAGCCTACATTTCTCATACAGAAATAGCACGCCCAAACTCAAGTTAATGAAAAAGATCCCTAAAAGACAGATTTCCTTCCTCTTCCAGCTTCCTGATACATAACCCTGCTGTTCAATGCTTTAAAACATATGAAGATATTTCACTTCAGCACAAACTAGTCTCAGGTGTCTTGGAGCTCATGCTGCAATTTGTCAAACTCTTTTGTTGCTGCGAAGACAAAGTCAGCCTCTTATTTAGAAGCCTTTCGGGCTTTTCCATCAGCACTACTGTACTCACGTTCCCTTTTAAATTCACATCTGTTGAACAATTAGACGTTTAAGATAAATACTTTTCTGAATAATTCCTTCTGAGGAATTATCCTCTCCATAACACTTTGCCTTGGTGACCAGAATGTGGATACAGCAGAGCACAAGGCCACATTTTATAAATATGAATTGCATATTGCATTACTTCCAGATGAGTGAATCTGTCAGACCAATAATAGCAGCTATCAGTCCTACATTCTGCCACTTCTCCCCCATTTTTGGTCATGGGGTCATGTGTAAATGGAAAGTGACAGTTGGACCAATGTCCAACAGACTAATATTGTTAGAGTAGGCTACCCAGTCATGGAATGCATCTATAACACCAAGTATCTCCAAAAGTTATTTCATAATTTTGTGTGTTGGAACCACGTAGAGTCCTAATAAAGAAATAAGTTATATCGTCTTTTTCTACACCTATTATTTTCATCTGGACATGTAGCTCTATAAACAGGTAGACCCCTCCTGAGATGCTAGGAGACAGAAATATGCACAATACAAATAAGATGATACAATGATGGATTCAGAGCTGTCAGAGACTTACTGAAAGATATTAAATAAAAACAATATTTCACAGACACACACACTGAAAACGTTTTACACTTACTCTGTATACTATCAACATCAAGGACAAAATACAAGTTTTAGCCTGAGAATATGAGAATGTTGTGTCACATTCCTGAAAGGATTTAAACACCGACATCTGATTATCCTCTTGTTCCACAAAGGTAACATTCTTTAAGTTATAGATTAATGAAATATCATGGTATACCATGCAATTATTTGAATACAATTGTTCATATCATATCCTGCCTTTCCATTTGTAATTTAATGAGCACATGATCCGTCACATCAAAGAATTTCTCAACTTCTGTTTCTGCTCATAAATATTTTCCCCTGTCATTTTCTGTTTTGTTTCGTTTTCTGCTTTGCTGCAAACTGTCAAAATCAAACAGCTCTCAGTCTTCTATTTGAATAGTAATAAGTAACGTCATTACTTCTTCTTTTTTTTCTTTTTTTTCAATCTTTGGGTGCGTTCGTAAATTCACTCTGGAGTGCCAAAGAGCCCTCAGATTGTGCACACTGGATGCTCTGGCCGATGAGTAGGGTTTATCCGAGCGTTCTGACCTCGACAACCGCAGTCAAGCACCCAAGCTAACTGGCTAAAGTTAGCTAGCTTGCTAGCTACTTCCAGACATAAATGAGAGAACACCATTTTACTCGCCCTAGCAGAGCTGGTATAATGTGTTCATGTTATCCAGAGCGTTGGTGACTAACTGTGCTGCTGGCAACAATTTAATTACGCTTTTTTGCCGACGTTTACTGACACCGGCCATATTCAACGTGTATTGGGCGTTCGTAAATCATCGGTTATTCTGTGCTCTGGTACAATCAGACGAGAGTGTTCTGAAATCGGCGTAGATAGCCAGAGGGAATTTACGAACGTACCCTTTGAAACAGAGGAAAAATAAAGTGTTTTTGTCAGGTTGAAGAATAACTTATAGTCCCTGCTCTACTTTCCTGCTGAGAACCCTTGAAAGTAAGGATACAGCAGTGCAGAAACACAAAAACATTGAAAGGTACTGATGGTTATAAATCTGATTGGATTTGCATATTTTGCCTCCCCTACAAAGAAGCAGGGCAGAGAACATGAACATATCTGAGAAAATGCTGGAGTCAGACATTTAACAGGAGATTTATTGAACGGTTTTGAGAAAAGGGGATGATAAATTAGACAAATACATTTTTTGCAATACAATTGTAACTGTTCTTGTCTTTGACTTTCACATGTAGCTTGTGGGTGGGGTTATAAGCATTGTGTGCAAATTACCATGTGAATATTACCGCTGAGTGGATCAATGGAAATAATGACAAATGTACCGCAGATTGAAAGAAAAAAATCGGAGGAAGCTAAAATGTCACTTAGGCAGAATTACAAAATAATTCTGATGAAAATATAAATATTAAGTCACATGCTATGACAAGGGTCAGGGTCCATGTCTCCATCTTCACATCTGGCATGATGGGTCCTGCCTAGAGACTCCTACTAGTGTAAATAGGCTTCCAGTTCTCTCATCTTCAAATAGACCTGTCAACCAATGCCACTGCCTCTTGTTGGAGCATATCTGGTGTGTCGAGGACATATTGTAGACATTATCATAGGCCTATAGACTAAAACCTATTTGGAGAATGGAAAAAAATATCATAAAACGGCAGTTGCTTTTTCAAAATGTTATTTGAACTGTAATCATATTGCATTTTTTCAACTCAACGATATGTAATCGAATGTGTAGCCTAAAACATTCATAAAACGTCAAATGTTTACAACTGTGTCGTGTCGAGCATTGTATTGGATATTTTTAGGTATTGGACCTGTAACTGTCTTATAACTTAATTCAGGTAACATGCGGCATTTGAACAAATGTATTTATTTCTGTGAACAGTTTGTCGCGTAATTAGAAAATGCAATTTGGAATACGTTTTTAATTAATTTGAACCAAAGCGGCTGTTGATTTTGCTTGGTTATCAATTTGTTGAATAAATGTTATACAGCGTTTATGTATCCGGTTTTAATTCAATGACATATTATCAAACCAACAGGTACTCAAATCAATCGAAAAACTCCTATCCCAAAAGACAGACCAAAGTTTTGAGATTGCTTCATGGCTGTATCTCTCAAAGGATCCACAGAAGTAGTTATATAACTATCATATTGTTCGTTTATCACATAGACGTGATTATAATGTTATTTTTACGTTACTGAAATATTTTTATATTTAACTTAATTTGAGTTAACTATTAGGCTACAGGCATGCCCTGGACCTAGAAGGAAAAACATAAATAACTCAGATGCAGACAACATAATACCTTTACTTCGTTTTGGTTATTCGATTTATTCTCAAGATAATATTAATAAAATAGGTGAAAGACATGGCAACGCAGAAGCTGGTCATAATTCAAAGAAAGAGACATAGCTCTCCCAATAGCCTACCACTTTGTTCTCCTATCTCACTCAACTTTAACTGATCCTAGGCTAAATTAGTAGGGATCTGAATGTCCACAGATGGCTCAAGGCTTTTGGTTCCATTAAAACTTTTTATGGTATACCAATGGGCTACATATGTTTGCATATATACATCTTTATTAGTTACAAATGCTGAATCAATACACAATGATGTAACTGTGAATTTGTTTATATTATTATATATATATATATGTTTTTAACCCTTATTTTACTAGGTACATTGACTGAAAACACATTGTAATTTACAGCAACAACCTGGGGATTAGTTACAGAGGATCAATGAGCCAATAGGAAGCTGGGGATGATTAGATGGCCATGATGGTATGAGGCCCAGATTGGGAACTTAGCCAGGACACCGAGGTTAAGCCCATGGGGTCTTTAGTGACCACAGAGAGTCAGGTCACCCGTTTAACATCACTTCCGAAAGCCAGCACCCTTCACAGGGCAATGTCCCCTATCACTGCCCTGGGGCATTGGGATATTTTTTTAGACCAGAAGAAAGAGTGCCTTATAATGGCCCCTCCAACACCACTTCCAGTAGCATCTGGTTTCCCATCCAACGACTGACGAGGACCAACCCTGCTTAGCTTCAGAGGCAAGCCAGCATCGGGATGCATGCATATTAGCTGGAATGCAGAAAATATTTTTAATACAACGGGGTCCTGATTGGTTGATAGTAGGGTATTATAGAACCACAATCCCCACAAACCACGGGTAATGCCTTTTAACAGTTCGATTAGATTTATCAATGTGCATCCACTGTTCCACAGCCCAGCCATTCAATTTACCAACTTAATCATCAAGACAATATTTTCTTATACTACTAGCTGAGCATTTAGTTTGGTACAGTGGGGGTTAATATAAGCCTAGCTGTGTGAATATCTGACCTGTGCATGCATATGAACGTGATGAGACTGACAGCAACACCAGGATCATTATAATGGATATCTCCAAAGAAATGTCGATATAGAAAGGAAGATAAAACAAACAACAATGCACAAAGTTTGCTGTCATTTCAGCTGCTTGATGCTATTGTGTGTTAGCTTGCCTTTAGTTGGCTAGCTAGCAAAGGAGAAGTAATGTTAGCCTAGCTATCATCCATTACTATATTATTGACTTGACAATCAGCATTTTCTTTGCCTATTTATACATTATTTATCAAATCATTATTTGCTGAAGTTCTTGTTGCCTATTTATTAATTATTTATTATATCATTAGGCCTATTTATTGAAGTTATTGTCTCTCGTCATCATAGCTAGCTAGATGCCAATGATTTGTTTAGCATGGCAACGTGGAATAAATAGATTGATAACTGGGTCAAAACATCCCAAAAGAATTCAAGACCAGCCTGTTTGTTTAGCAAATTCAGAACCTCAGAACTAACAACTGGTTTTTACACTGACTATACACTCACCGGCCACTTCATTAGGTACCTTTTCAACTGCTCGTTAATGCAAATATCTAATCAGCCAATCACGTGGCAGCAACTTAATGCATTTAGGCATGTAGACATGATCAAGAAGATCTGCTGAAGTTCAAACCAAGCATCAGAATGGGGAAGAAAGGTGATTTAAGTGACTTTGAACGTGGCATGGTTGTTGGTGCCAGACGGGCTGGTTTAAGTATTTCAGAAAGTGCTGATCTACTGGGATTTTCCTGCATAACCATCTCTAGGGTTTACAGAGAATGGTCAGAAAATGAGAAAATATCCAGTGAGCTGCAGTTCTCTGGACGAAAATGCCTTGTTGATGGCAGAGGTCAGAGGAGAATGGCCAGACTGGTTCGAGCTGATAAAGGCAACAGTAACTCAAATAACCACTCATTACAACCAAGGTATGCAGAAGAGCATCTCTGAACGCACACACGTCGAACCTTGAAGCAGATGGCCTACAGCAGCAGAAGCCCTCACCGGGTGCCACTCCTGTCAGCTAAGAACAGGAAACTTAGGCTACAATTTGCACGGGCCAACCAAAATTGGACAATAGAAGATTGGGAAAAACGTTGCCTGGTCTGATGAGTCCCGATTTCTGCTGCGACATTCAGATGGTAGGGTCAGAATTTGGCGTAAACAATATGAAAGCATGGATCCATCGTGCTTTGTATCAACGTTTCAGGCTACTGGTGGTGTAATGGTGTGGAGGGATATTTTCTTGGCACACTTTGGGCCCCTTAGTACCAATTGAACATTGTTTAAACACCACAGCCTGAATGAGTATTGTTGCTGACCATGTCCATTCCTTTATGACCACAGTGTACCCATCTTCTAATGGCTACTTCCAGCAGGATAACGCACCATGTCACAAAGCTAACATAATCTCAAACTGGTTTCTTGAATATGACAATGAGTTCACTGTACTCAAATGGCCTCCACAGTCACCAGATCTCAATCCAATAGAGCACCTTAGGGATGTGGTGGAACAGGAGATTCGCGTCATGGAGGTGCAGCCGACAAATCTGCAGCAACTGATGGTATAATGTCAATATGGACCAAAATCTCAGAGGAATGTTTCCACCACCTTGTTGAATCTATGCCACAAATAATTAAGGTAGTTCTAAAGGCAAAAGGGGGTCCAACCCGGTACTAGTAAGGTATAACTAATGAAGTGGCATGTGAGTGTATATTCTGGTGGAAGGATGAAATAAAACGAATTTACTCATTAAAATAAAATGTATGAAAACATGTCATTCATCTTTTTTATGTTGGCAACTGTTTTATAAAAGCAATAACATGCAATGTAATATCGGGACACCTTGCAATCATGATGCAATATGCGCCTACACATGCAGACCATACATGCTACAAAGTTAGAGAAAGCTAAACCAACAACTACACAAACTGAAATTGGATACATTGTAAATACAGGTCCAATGAGGAAAAAGCTTAGCTAGCTAGCTAGCATTGATTTTTTTTTTGGAGC
The DNA here is from genome assembly GCA_023634145.1 of Thymallus thymallus. NCBI lineage: Eukaryota > Metazoa > Chordata > Actinopteri > Salmoniformes > Salmonidae > Thymallus > Thymallus thymallus. The sequence goes on from CM042414.1 coordinate 19,830,000, forward strand.
ATCTGATGACCTAACTTGGTGAGTGATGAACTTGCATTTCTCCAGTCCCCTCCGCCCCTAAAGCTGTCAAATCATCCCACATGTTTCTAGTTTGACCAGCTGTTTTCAGCAACTGATATTAGTCTAGTCTAGTGTTTGATATGCAATGTGATCTTCTCATAATTAACAGTCAGTGTTGACGAGTGTCCTGATGAGAAGGCAAACTTTTCTAGCTATGCCAGGCAAAATCGGTTATTATTAGCTCATTGTTATGGATTTGTCCAAATGAATGACTACTTTGCTGTTATTCTTTCTGTTATTCTAGGCTCTGCCTCGTCCCGCTTTTTCATCCATTATTTCCAAGGTAATGTACAGAATGTTGGTGTATATCCCTTACATAATACCCAGGTTTTCATGCCTTATTTCTTAAATATACACTCTTAAAAATAAAGGTGCAAGTTGGAACCAAATAAGGGTCTTGAGAGTGATGCATACACACATAGGTTGTTTAGCAACAAAACTGAAACATGCACAACTATGGGGCCAAACAGACAGGTTGGCTTAGATTGCTGACAACATGTAAATTATATATGTCGTCCCCCAATGTTTATTGAAAACATAATGCATTTGCATAATGAGCACTTGTTGTCTTTAAAATACATCCTTAGAGATGTTGGTTAGCTAGCAAATTTTTGCCATATTAGCATTGACATGAAATTAGTCAAAACACCTCAAAACAAGACATGGTATCAAGAACAACACACAATTAGCTGAAACGAGCCAGCTAGGATTCCCCACATGGCAGCTTCTTGTCATTGTTGCTAGCTATCTGACCGTTCAGAATCATAACAATGCACGGCTTCCGGCCACATCGACGCATGCACATTTCCATTGCATTGTCAGCCAACTGTCTATAGGGAAAACATTTTAGGGTCTCTGAAGAGCCATAAAAGTGATGGTTATTTGAGGAACCATGCAAAAATACAAAACCAGAAATGTTTCGGTCCACCATGATCGAAATTGAATAGCCCTATATGGTTTTAAGCTATATTTGCATATTTCCCAGGGTGCCTTTCGAGTGAATTTTGACTGTGTTTACTAGTGACAGAGACATGGTCGTTGGTGTAATTCGTATTGGAATCCAGCCAGATTGGGGATATCCAACATTTAGATTTCTTTATTCAACTGCAACCTGCATTCAGAATGACTTCCAGGGTTGGGAAGACTAAGATATGAGATTTCCTTGAACATCTCCACTGAAACAACTATTTCAGTAACTGATGCAATAAGGCTTAGCAACAGATTGGAACATATTTTTTTATATTTGAGTTGCATAATATTAATTAATCAATCAATGTAGCAATTAATCTTATGCTACTCAAATATAAAAACCTAAATGTTTCTAAAATATTCCAATCTGTTACTTGGACTTATTGAACCCGTTACTAAAACGGTTATTACAGTTGCAGGTGACTAAAAATGCAAAAACTGACATATTGAAAGAATCAATTCTAAAAATCAACCTGCAAAAGAATATGCTGGGAAATATGATACGGGTGGTTTTGGTTCAACTCTAGTTATTAAAAGCAACACTTGGGTTATTTTACACCACTGAGTGTTAATTTAACTCCTGAATCAACACTAGAAACGTTACAGTTAAAAATAAACACTAGTTAACACTGGCCAATTTGCTGTGCAGACAAATCGGCAGACTTCCATACATTTCAAGAACCAAGAACCTTCCATACATTTCAAGAATTATGAAGAACCGTAGATGCCACGTCAAGAACCCCACACTTATCTCAAAGGTTCTTTATCGGGCAAGAACCATTTAAGAACCTTCATTTTTGTCAGTGTACCAGAGTACTGCTAACCTAATGTTCTTCCTTGATGATCTTACTACAAACCTATGCTTTTGAAACATTTATCCACAATAATTCAGTTAATAAAGTATTGTTTTTGCTGTGAATCAAATTAGGAGGTATATAGAGCTGATTTTCTCTATTTTAAACTTTTTCACACCCTTCAAACACTCACACAGACACAAAGAGACATCATTTGAGACATTGTTTCTTTAATTGTGTGATCCATGTTTAAAAAGTAAGAATGGTATCTTCTGTTCCACGCCTTCCTCTGAGGGATCAGGTAAAGGCTTGTCTCATGTCTTCCCAAATCACTCTTCCCATGGCCATCCCAACATCACAATTCTCCAACCCCTGTTCTTTTTTTTGTGATTCCACTGATCTGAGCTTGAAATGCGAAGACAGCAAAGCACTAAGCCTTCAAACGTGTGATTTTTTTCAAAAGATCTTTCGAAGCAATCTCAGACTGGCTGACCCCTGACAGCTGCAGATCTCTTTATTTCTCTCTCTGCCGGCACTTCATTTGGTAGAAAAGCTCTCAGATTCACACCTCTGTCAGACAGCACAAGTGTTTATTATGTGCATACAAACAGAATACCCCATAGTGCACACCACAAAGAAATGCAGCTTGCAATCTTTATATCATATATATCCTGTGCTGTTTCACAATTGTACTACCTACCATCTCCTTGGATGCTCTCTTTTCTCTTATGCTCTCCTGTCCTTTTCCAATGAATCCACCAATATGTTTATATAAATGTGTCAAAGACTCATACTTAGTATTCTGTTCAGACACCTAAGTAGACCTCTGATGCCTGCAAGCCCAGAAGGGGCTGGGAAATCTGGCCTTTCACTTTTTGGTGAACCATTAACTAGAATAGATGTTAGCATTGTTTTGCATTTCACACTCACATTACTCATATCAACTCCTGGGAAATAAAGAAATACAACTCAGAATATCCTCATGGTGTCTTTTATTGAACATTACGTTGTTCATCTGTCATATCTGAAACAAATGTTGTTATGAAACTGTCATCACTCAATGGTCACTACCAGCCAATTTTCAATCATTTGTCTCAACTCACAAGAATGCATACATGTGAATGAGGTTGCACTTTGAAAGAAGGGTACTCCATATATTTTGATTGAAGGGCTATTTAAATGTACATGAAAGGACATGATCACACTTACACCCAGTAAAAATTGAGAAAGACACAAACACATTCACACTAACAAACAACTCGTGAACAATCAGATACATGCTTATTTGCAGTTTGCCTTGATTTTATTTAAATGTCACGTTCCACTTCCTCATTCTAGGAGTGTATGTGCTGTTAGTCCCTCCTGCTCATGAAATGAGACTGCAGGCTCTATCATTAGATCGAATGGCAAGTCTTTATACAAAGTGTTTTGCATAATTACATACCAAAGCCAGAATAGCCACCCTCAAATTTTATGGGTCACAAAACATCAACAATTGCCACATTATTGTCCACCAAAGTCCAGCCCCACCAATGACAAGGAATGAAAAAAATCTTGTCTGTTTGGGAGATTTAATTTTCATTCCAATAAAAAGCAAAGAAGATTATTTCCAAACTGACAACTTGTTTACATATAGTTGTAAAGTTCAGAGAACTGGCCGAGACTTCAGGGGACACGATTAGAGGCTGCACACTCAGTCCAGCACATATTAAAGCAAGCATATAAAATGCTAGATTGAAGTCCTCTTTTTCAGACCAGGGTCCAGTCTCTACCTTTGTGTCTAGGTAATTAAGATATTCTAGAATGGATAGACATATTATTTGGCAACTGAATCATATTATGTTATTAATGCATGTGATGATACATATGACATGTATGGTATTGCATTGCAAGCATTGAATATCAGGAATCTGGCATTATTATTATTATTATTATTATTATAAAAAACACATTTTCTCAATAAAATTGTAATTAATGTAAAATTGAATTTACTCAGATTGATACGTTGTCAATGCACATTAAGTAAGCATAAGTCGTTTTTTTCATTTCAACTGCAACTTGTGTATCCCCATACTGTGCTTACTTTCCTTAATGAATTAACAATAATAACAATGCATGTTCATTATTCAAATATTAAAAAGAGCATCAATGTTATTGAGATGTCGTTGATCATTTCCTGTAATCGATTTTGACAGCTTCAAATTGGTGTAGCCTGAAGTTCTTATTGACTTGTGCACACAGGTTAGAACATAGGATTTGAAGTGAAAATAATGTTAATCACGTTTCCCTCTCACTAAATGGACCTCTGGCGACGAAATAAAATTGCAGAGAGGTTTATTTGCTAGATTTGATGCCTGTATTCTTAAACTAGCTTTTATAGTTTCCAGTCTCATCCAAAAAAAGTGTGTAAATTTGATTGAAATCCTTAATAAAATCTTGTGAACAAAAAAAACTATACTGTTTTCAGATTTTATCTGCTATTTTACTTGTATTCATGTTGAGAATACAAATACATTTCATTGTCACAACATGAAGACAATGGGACATAAATACATAAATAAATAAAGACCTGTGTATTTTATTATTATTATTATATTGTTATTATTTATATAAGGATTATCCAATCGTCAAATATAAAGATGACAAGAATGACAAAATGACAAAAGTGTGTTGTGATATATTTTCAGTCTGAGACTGAATGTTCATCAAACTATGCCTTAAGAAAATATTTGTTTAGCAATAAGAAGATATGGCCTGCTTTGAATCAATTATAGTGTTTCCAAATATAAATGGAACTCGGAGGTATACAATGAGATATCTGTGTCTGCGTGTGTGTTGCACCATCGGGAAAATGCCGTTTTATTTACTTACTTGGCTTTGATTTTTTTTATTTCAAATACTAATAGGTTACGGCTCTGTAAACCAAAGAATCACATAGAACCTGGATATAATTAAATGTGAAAACGACATAGGCTTATTACCATAATATGAGCTGATAGCATCAATGAATGGTATTTCAATGTAATCACCAAATAATACATAACATTGTAGGCTAATGTTGGACCAACACACTGGATAACATATATATAAAGAATATCTGAAATGCATAAAACATACAATTCTTAGCCTACTTGTTAGTAGTAGGGTAGTATTATAAGACATTATTAAAAATGATGTCCTTGACTCCAATGCACCATAGTCTCAAATATGTTGCCATCGATACGAAAAGCTTTCAAGAGAGTCCTCATGATGTCTCTCAGGAGGAATGAGGAGAGAGCATTATTTAAGTACAGTGTATTATTGCCAACAACATAGTGCTATTAACCACTATTGTTTGATTTGGTTATATTTAATGGTTATATGTCATATTAACCTTTACTTAGATATTGAATTAGTCTAAATATCAACGCATGACTTTGATAATCTAGAAACAAAGAATTGGAATGGTATGTGAAGTCCCCACGTGCATACACGGTGGTGGTTGGTGTGAAAAATAGCGCCATCTCGCTTTTGAAGTGAGAAATTCACTATAGTTTTATGCTCAGTCCTTCATTGAAAACGACCACGTATGGTTTCCATATATTCCATCCAAGGTTGAACAATAACCTATCTCAGTGACATAGAGATTGTATTTAGGCCTATTACAAATGTTATGATATCATTGTTTGGTTGAAATATGTGTGTATTTGAAAGGATAGTAATGTATATCAAGGACCATCGTGTTCTCTTCATCTGCAAATAAAATAAAATAAAACACAATTTTACTGGTCACATACATGTGTTTAGCAGATGTTATTGCGGGTGTAGGGAAATGCGTGTGCTTCTAGCTCCAACAGTGCAGTAATATCTAACAAGTAATGTATAACAATTTCACAGCATATAGCCAATACACACAAATCTAAGTAAGGAATGGAATAAGAATATATACTAGATACAGTAGGATAGTATAGAATACAGTATATACACATGAGATGAGTAATGCAAGATATGTAAACAAAAGGATGTGTCATATCCTAAAGCTGTAGCCTAATTCCGATTTTTTTTCACTTTTCCATTTCTGTATTCCCCTGGTTATTCAATTGCCAATTTTCTATGTACCGTATACCTTCTTCACATTTAGAGGACATATACTTCAACATCTATGATTTAGTTTACAAGCGGTTGATTCACACACGTGTCAGTGTGTAACTTGGGCGATGTGAGATTGGGCGATGGCTTGTGAAGGAGTGGCCCACCATCATCAACAACATGCCCACCTCAACATGTACGTCAGGGGCGGGGCTAGGGGGGCGACAGCGCGAGCAACCATGTAAAGTTGTTATATCCATGCTAAACATGTTGCTCGAGGGGCCTACTAATGATTTCAGGATAAGAAAGGAGAAACGAGCTTCCGTGGAATTGACAGTTGCATCCCTCGCTATCATTAAAGCGAATGCTATCCGTGTCCGCTTACTCTTTTAAAGTAGGCCATCAAACTGTAGACTACAACTCTCTGATGTGCAGGTACACTGGAGGTATTAGGTGTTGCTGTCGACATGGCTCTGCCCTCACGGAGCTGCCTTTGTTATCACAAAAGGGGATACAACTCCTTCAGGGAATACTTTTTTTTTTTTTTTTAGCAATCCACCTTGACTACTACCATCGCCACCACCAATAATAACGGCCACCTCAATATTATTAGTATGCCCAGTAGTAGTAACGTAGTAGTAGTATGCTAGTAGGCCTATAGTAGGCCTAGTTGGAGTAGGATACAGTCAGGATGTTCACACCTCTCTAGGTTTTGCTTGCGTTTAAACAACACTGTTAAAATGTTGTGAAACTGGCCTCCAAATTCAAATTTATATTCATTATCTACAGACAAAAACGATAGGCCTGCATTTATTTGTGACCTCCTTTTTTGTTGAAGAGATGGCGGGCATTAAGTTGATTATATAATTTTGAATTGCCTACTTCCAAATTCAAACACATTATATTTTAATTAATGATAGGCTAATACAATAATTGATTGAACACATAGGGGATATAATGTGTATAAACCATCAAGCAAATGCACCACGATAGTTTCATAATAATGAATAAATCAATTCACTTGTTTTGCTACTATCAGTGAATATGTTAAACTATTTAAGTCATGACATGCCTTGCTTCTAATATTTTTTTTTTTTATTACAGCAGACCTTATATAATGTTGTAAATACTATTTTTTTGTACCATTTCTGCCTGGTTAGTGCGCAGTGAATATGAAGGAGCATTGCCAAGTGCGCTTCTGAAGTCAAATGTTCGCGCGCAAGGTGTTCCTCTCCCTCTTCGGGTTGTGGTGCATATATCAAGGAGGGGCCTAAATCGGCTTTGAGAGCGTTAGGAAAACAACAGTTCGATCAGCAGAAGTTAGGGACAAAGCTGTGTGTATGGGTGAGATCTCCAAAAACGTTGAACTGATCCTGTATGGGCATGTGCTGAATTAGGCCTAGTAGTCACCTTTATATTGGACTAATGAGCAGCAATGAGCCAAATACATTTTGTAAAATATATCACGATAATTACATTTCGCCACATAGTAGGTACATTCTATTAGCATATTATCATCCTCATCATCATTGTTAACACGTCAGGTTTCTCAAAATGATGTCGCAGTTAAATGTAGCCTATTGCATTTCAAGCTGTGTATCTTAACTTCCCACTGGGCACAGACATCTAGTTCAACGTCTAGTTGTGATTAACATTTGGTTTAGTTGTCAACTAACGTGAATTCAACGTGAAATCAACCAAAAATCTCACCCTGCCATTGGATTTAGGTGAAAAGTCGGGTGAAAAAAATAAATACGAAATTCACTTAAATGTATGCATTTTTACAAATCCAATAAATGTTCCACGTTGCCTCCATTAGCAATAGGCCTTAATCTTTGCCTAGGCCTTTCCCCCCAACTCCAACACGGACCCAGACACAGTTCAAGGTCACTTGCAATTTCTAGCCATTACATCAAAGCAACAGTAGCCTACTCAGCACGCCTTTTTGAAAGAGCATAAACAGAGAATTAGCCCACCTTACTTCAAGGCCTATCATAATAGAAAGAAAGGGTGGGCGTAGATATGATGTCCAAAGCATAATACAATCGTAATAGCCTACTCATTGATCAAGCAAGATGTATTAACATTATTACTGAGATGTCGATGTAATATCATTTTTGCTCAGAGCTTATTAGGCCCATACCTCATACAATTATTATACATTTGGAATGGTAGCCTAAATGCTCTCTATAAAGACATTAGAAGGAAGTTCGTTGTCGGTGTCCTTGAAATAACAAAATTCTGCCTTACTTGTCCAGTTGTTCTCCGGTTTCCCACATCCGCTCTTGTTCCTACATTTCTTTGTTAGTCCCCTATTACAGTTACTTTTATGTATGTCCTATAGTATTTTTATAACGGCAAATAATTGTACTGTCTTCAGTGTTCCACGTACACGGGATCATATGGCTTCTCTACAATAGATAGCTGTCGATTGGACTTTAAATGAAAATATTCATTCGTTTCAAGAGGATAGCAAAGTTGCCCACCGTGACTTGCATTGGCAAGAGATTGTGCCTTGTCAGCACAAAGCGCCTCAAAGAACATATTTAAAACACTGAGATATAAGCTACATACACAAAACACACTCTCACACTCCTACCTCAACTGCAGTTGTCTTTCTATTCAGCCTTTCTGTAATCACAAAGCCTGATGCCTCTTTGTAAGTCTGTGCAGTTTTTTTTTTCGAGATGAACTTTGCCATTTTGGTGTCGACTGGCCCCTCTCTTTTGCATTTTCTCTGAGAACTCGCTTTTACTACGGGGAAGAGGATTTCGTACAGAAGTGAGTGCATAAAAAGTTCAGAGAAGCACGTTTACATTATTAATAACGGGACTGATGTCCAACCAACCCAGCAACTATGTCATGTATAATGATAGTGCTGTAGCCTATCAGCATCGTTGAAGGACAAAATACATCTTAATTCAGCTATTAACTGTGATAGGCCTATGCCACTACACATCTTACATTGGAAGTCAAAACTCTTTGGAGAACATGCCAGTGATAATCAGGCGTAAGGTGCTGCAGAGCTCGACGTTTATATGTACAAAAAAACATGTTTTAATAATATAAATAAATTAACCCATTCGTTAACGTGTTGGTTGTTATAAGATATCTTATAAATTAAGTAAGGCATATTTATAAGATCAATAAACGCACTAGATGTTCAGTGTTATTTAAAGTAGTTCATTGCAATTAAAGGGATGGTATTAAGAGAAGACTCTCAGCAGCCTCGTCGGTCTATCCCTTTGTGTTAAAGTTGTCTCGAGGTCTCCGGAGGTCCTGGAAGTGACAGTTCTGTGAATAGCGGGTAGATGGCACAATTTTCTAACATTTAGAGAGAGAACGCAGGAAGCCAGTAGCACCAAGTCTATTTAAGAGCACTTTATTAAAAATAACAAAGATAGCTGACAGGCAGTCGTAATACACACTTTTCAATGTACGATTTTAAAAGTAAAAATGCGTAGGCCTATTTAGAAAAACAGCATATGGCATAGGCGTAATTGCTATCTCAATAGGCTTAGGCCTTAAAATAATAATAGGCATAATAATAATAATAATAATAATAATAGTAATAATAGATAATAATAGATAATATCATAATAATAATTTATTTCCATGTATAACTGTAACAAGTTTCCCACAGGTTATTTGACATTAATTGTATTAGGCCTACTATCAACAGGATGGTGACCGGAAGGCTCAACTAGGTTTGTATGGGAGACTTTAAGATTTATGTGGGCCGCACAGGCTCTGAGTGACTGGGGATCAGTCCTCGGCTAGAATTCTGGATGGACGATATCCCCTCATATGGCCTGAGGAGCAGCATAGTCAATGACACAGTACTTACAGAAATTAAACAACTTTTTTTTATATATCTATAGTCTAAATGGACTGATTGTTTAATTGTTTCTTTGTCATCAAAGCCTATATCTGAGCCTGATACAGAATATAGTCTAAGCTCTCTCTGGGGGTCGCAATATTGGGTTGCTAATTGTGCCCTGGCCATCACTTTATGTTTAGTCTACTTTACAAAATTACTTGCAATCCAAAGAAAAGTAAAAAGAAACAGTAGACAAAAAGAGTGGGACGGGCATGATTACGAAAACATAAGCTTAGCCTTGTCACGAAATCTTTCATATTTTGTCCAAGAGCGTTTTGGAACTTGACCATTGCGTTGTAGATTAGACCGACGTTTTCCGAGCAACACCTTCATAATGCTTTGATAGTGATATTAACAGTAGGAAACCCAGTTAAATCTATAAATCATGATGTAATTTGACCTTAAGCGCGGTTATCATTGGGTCCTTTTCCTTGACGTAAGGTTCCCACGTTTTTCATCACTCACTGAAATTGTAAATGTATACATTGCAGGCCTACATATCAACGCGCAGAGCACGCATACATGCACATAAGGTTATACATACACACAGCCTACATGCATACATAGCCTACATACATACACATGCCTCTGCTGGCCTAAATGGCCTTGCACACATAGCCTATAATATTTTAAAACAAAAAAACCCTGACTGAATATCACAATCAATGCTGTTGTGATTACAAATCAGTGTTGGTTGTTCGTTTTGCGGAGCTCATGCAGTGTTTGCATTGCTCATGCAGGGCAGACATTTTTTCACAAGGAAATAAAACCCACTGTGCAAAAACTGGTTGAATCAATGTTTCCACGTAATTTCAACCCAAAACATCTGATTTTTTAAAAAGTCATCAACATAAGGGAATTTCGTATTTTTTTTCTCCCAACTTTTAACCTAAATCCAATGACATCGTGAAATGTTTAGTTGATTTCACATTGAATTCACGTTAGTTGACAACTAAAACAAATGCAAATCGAAACTAGACGTTGAACTGATGTCTGAACCCAGTGGGAAGTGACATGGGGGAGACCTCATTAGCTCGCTGTCCAATGCTAATAAAAGGACAGAAGTGCAAAATATAGAGTTCAGTCTCAACACATGCTCTGTCAACTAAAATCATTGAGTGAAGCAATGAATGACTTCAAACTTATTCCTATCGGCCTATCAGCACAAAGCAATTAATAAAGATCCGAAGAAAATAGGGAAACTAATATTGTCCTTTTAATGACATTGCTGAGTCTTAATGGCTTTAGTTGGCCTACTATTACATGTGGGAGTTTTAGTGACATGCAACGTGCCAGGATATACACTGAGTGTACAAAACATTAGGAACACCTTCCTAATACTGAGTTGCACTCGTTTTTGCCCTCAGAACAGACTAAATTCGAAGGGGAATGGACTCTAAAAGGTGTCGAAAGCGTTCCACAGGGATGTAGGCCCATGTTGACCCCATTGCTTCCCACAGTTGTGTCAAATTGGCTATATGTCCTTTGGGTGGTGGACCATTCTTGATACACACGGGAAACTGTTGAGCGTGAAAATCCCAGCAGCGTTTGCAGTTCTTGACACGCTCAAACCGGTGCGCCTGGCACCTACTATCATACCCCATTGAAAGGCACTTGAATCTTTTGTCTTGCCCATTCGCCCTCTGAATGGCACACATACACAATCCATGTCTCATTGTCGCAAAGCTTAAAAATCTTTCTTTAACCTGTTGTCCCCCTTCATCTACACTGATTGAAGTCTATTTAACAGGTAACATCAATGATGGATCATAGCTTTCACCTTGACACACCTGGTCAGTCTATCTCATGGAAAGTGCAGGTGTTTCTATTGGTTTGTACACTGCGTGTACCTGTAGGTATAGGCCTACTGCATCTTGGCTTATGGTTCCAGATCTTAGAAGGTTGTAAAGACAAATTGAAAAGTGAAACGTCTGCATCAAGAACTTTTGAAACATTTCGTATATGGCCAATCATAAAGAAACCTATCATTCTAGCCACAATTTAGTCACACCATCATCGCAAAGGGAAACGGAATTACAGCATAATTCGATTTAGTTCACTTTCACCATTAATTAGACAGGAGCATGGTGGGATGTCTTTGAAATCCGAGAAAGGGGAGAAAGTCGACTGAAATGAGATTTACTTACACAAATTCTGACACTGACAAAGTGTTGCACAGTCTGGTGTAGGCTACACATTTTTATCCTAGCCCCATGGGCTGCATATTGTTTGTACTAGTAACCTGTAGTTGTCTAGTAGTAGGCTTAGTAGTAGTAGTAGTGTAGTAGTAGGCCTAGTAATAGTATGCCTAGTAGTAATACTACTAATAATAATGATAATAGTAATAATAACAAAAATCCCTAATGTAGTTTAAACATATTTAATATAATTATAGGCCACGTTTCCTGGATAATATGACAAATGAAATGCCTTGTGCTACAACATAATAACGCAATGCTAAATATATTTTAGGGAGCATCATTTTGAGAGAGCTATTGGGATAACGATGGACATTATCAAAGTAATGAAATAGGCTAATCATACGGGTTTTGTTTAATTTTGTTTTGTTTAATAAAGACAAACATTTATAATTCACGATTTTGCAATATACTCAGTGTTTGCTTACTAATCACATATAGAAATCGTTGGATACCTCCGATAATAGTTTTATTGAGGCTCTGGGTATCGATAAAGGGGGTCTATTTCTTAAGCAATGTGGTTTCTATTATGGAACACTGATTTGCACTGGGGAGCGGTAGCTGGCGTTGGATTGCAAGACGCCATGTTGACTCAACCAATAGGACACCGAGTTAAAGGCGCGCTTTAAGGCTGGGGTATCGCATGCTTGATCTCCCTTTACAGAAAACACACATTTCAACTAATACTCAACTAGAGGGGTAAGGGTGGTATTTAGTTGAGTAAAATAAAGCGACTGATAGTCTGTTTTATTTGCTGCTTACATTGAAATGTGTGTCATTTAGCAGACGCTTGTTTGTTGCTGCCGGTGAAAATATATGGTAGTTATAGCCAATGCTCCTCAGACATATTTTCAAAGTCCACTGTGGCATTTTATTTATGAACTCAACTCAGACATGCCTGTACCTGTAGTGTTGCCATACGTCGAGGTGTTATAAGTTCACAAAAGGAATGCGATATAACATGCTAAAGCACCAAGACAACTTTGTTCAAATGTCATTGTACAAATATATAGTAGCCTACATACCAACAGTTCTCTCCATTGTATTGATTCACATAGGACAACTTTACTTCAATTTGTGACGCCTATAATTGCATATACTAAATTCTCTCTCTCTCTCTCTCTCTCTCTCTCTCTCTCTCTCTCTCTCTCTCTCTCTCTCTCTCTCTCTCACACACTCACACTCACACTCACACTCACACACACACACACACACACACACACACACACACACACACACACACACACACACATTATTTTGACTGATTAGTAATAAAAACATGAAAAAACGACGTTTTGTTTTCCAATTCATAAATTATAATTTAATACCAAGAACAAATTTACAGCAGAATGCTTGTTTACAATAAGCTAACACAAACAAACAAGAATTGTGTTCAACTATAAACTTCCACACACACTCACATATATCACTTGCAATTAATAACCATAATAATCATAATCATCATAAAAAAAGTATCTATACGTTATCAATACCCTGCAGTCATATATTTTTATATATTTATATAAAAACGTGGGTCAGTTTAAACTGTTCATAATTACAATCATGTATCATTCTCTGGTCCATATGTGGCATGGGAACAGCCAAATAGCACTGTTCAATCAACTACATAATATGATCCCTTTTTGTCCAACCACAACATGGTGTCTTGTGTGTTGAAGAAAAGCCCCAAAAAACAAGGACAAAATTGCTAGCTTACACACACACACACACACACACACACACACACACACACACACACACACACACACACACACACACACACACACACACACACACACACACACACACACACACACACACACACACACACACACACACACAAGGCATCTGTCACAGACCAAAAGAGCAGAACACTAAGTCAAAATAGCTACTCCTTTCCAAACCAGCTCACCCTGTTTAGTCTTAGCCTATTATTGAACGTTTTGTTTCTTTTTTAAATACAAGGGCTAGTGTACTGAATGCACAGATTATATCTATACAGTCAAAAACATTTACATTTATATATATCAAAGATAAAATAGGTTAGCGACCTGTGGCCATGCATTCACAGTCTAAATACATGAAAAAGAAAACATTTTTCTCGTAATATGTATATACATTACAAACATAACTTTCAGTGCTACTAGCTAAGTCTGTCACTCAATTGAAGACGTTGTATTACCAAAAAAATGGCAACCACAGTTTTTCTTAATCACATATACTTTGTATAAAGGAAAACTCGTTGAAATGAATTGACCTATATTTACAACAATACTGCCTCTAATTAATGTTTTTCAAGTGAAATACACGAGCATAAGACTGAAGTTTCAAATCTAATAGTGTCCCCAAAGTTGTATACTTAAACAACGTTTTGATAAGAAATTAGTTTTCAGGCACTTAATGCTTGAAGTGTAGAGAGGGTGACATTTCAGGGACATTGTAATAATACTGCTATTAAACACTATTCCAGCTGTAGGCCTACATAAAAGGTATATGACCCTTGACCTTTCCAATTTCAAAATAAGGTATTGTATGACTATGACTGTTTTGATTGATGTTGAGGCCTACATTGAAAGACACAATGCCATATGCATTGGTAGTTAATTCCAAATATAAATGAACATAATAATTGAAATAGCTGTGCATTTAAGTTTACAAGCCACACACCCTTCAGTAGCCAATATCTCAAGGCTTTAATAGTTTTGTTGAACGGTCGGCAAATGAATGCCAAACATTTCGAACTGGGTGCATCAGTGAACACAGCCAGAAAGGGGTTCATTAAACATAGCCTGCGTATGGGCAACCTATCTCATTCACTGTTCAGTAATAGCTGTTTTACCGTCGACAGTGCCTTGTAGAACCCTTGTTCTATATTAAGAGCTGATGTGGTTCGACTGGCTCAACTAAGCAGAGGCAAAACAGGGCAACCCTGGAACATCACGTAGACTAGGCTACATTCTCAAATGGAAAGAGCAATGATTTAGCTGGATCAGAACGTTGAACCTGAATTCCGAAAAAAAAAACTTCCTTGCCCAGTTTAGTGTGGGTCATCCTAAGAGTAAGTGCGTTTGCAGCATTAAGCATGTAGTTATAAGCCTTTTCCTATATTGCTGTGGATTTAGTTTTAATTCTTGAAGAACGTTTTACATTACTTAACTGTTTCAAAAGAAGTCATGTGTTTTAGTAAAAAGAACACCACCTGTACTACAGAATCACATAGGCCGGTTTGGAACCAGTAAGGAGAAACAAAAGAAAAGTACAAAAAACAGCTAGATACATGGACACAGGACAAGTAGGCTAATTTGGAAAAAGAAAACCTACTTTTTATTTTCTCCTAAGTTTTTCCAAATGCTCATTTTAAATGCACTTTATAGTTTCATTTTCGATTTGAGGATTACCAAAATCATTTTCCTTATTTTTGTTTTCGTTTTATTTTTTTCTTAAAAAATGGATAAGAAGCAAGTTATATTTTGAAAGTTTGATGAATGTCTCATTTTTTTTTATTCAGTCATTTATGACAATGTCTTTCTTTGTGAAAGCAAGCTCTTGTAACAGCCGTTTTCCATCTACAAAAGAAGCGCTAACCATTCTTAGCCCCTTTGTTCATTCCTTCTGCTTACTGAATTGACATGTAAGGCCAGTTAAAACTGCTCCCCGAAAGCAACATATCCCTGATGAGGGTTTCAATTGGGGTTTTACCTACCAATCGGACGAAAAACAATTGCTCTATGACTGATGAAGAGACTGTGCGCAGTGAAGGCAAGCGAAGTAACAACTTCCCAAATCGTGTTGGCTGGTTGGGATACTGGCTCCGAACATATTCCTCCAGGGCGCACTGGGACTTCTCTTGCAAACTTTCCACATGGGCAACATCTGAGAGACCACAAGCGTCTGAAAAAATTAAAATAAACATTTATCATGCTGGACTCGAAATTTAACACACATTTACGACAGAACACTAATAAGATCCCTCTCGTTGGCAATATATATATGACGGTGACAGGTGCGCTTAAAGTAAAAACAATGTTTAGTAATTTGGGCTGCTTGTAAATTTAAAGGAAACATACCCTATTTGCGGCGTCATATCAGAATGATTTTGGCTTGGGCCGCTGAGGTTTGCTTGTAGGCTATACTATAACGACCTATATTTCATGTTGATTAAACCATAAAAAACTATGTAGTGTTTGATATCACTCTGTCAAATCAAACATAGGCCAGTTATCGCCACCAATATCAACATCATTATCATATTCAGTAGGCCTACATTATTTTATTTTGAAAGCAAACACAACTATCTGTTTGCCAACATAAATGTTTAATTTACATTGAATGAACCACGTTTTCTTGAGAAACTGTCTAATAATCATAGCCATTTATGTCCTCTGCATAGGCTAATCATCAATAGGCTTTGCGATTACTAGTTTCACTGTAGTGCAGTGAATAAGAACCGGCTATTTCCTTTTTTGTTGCCTTATATTTGAAAACTGTTGTTTAAAATGAACTCAATCACAAATGTTTACATTTTAAAAGTAATTTGGGAAAACACACACATAAACACACATACACACGCGCGCGCACGAACGCACACTGACAGGGGGAGAGTTGTGACATGGTGACCTCTGTAGGCTATTGCGTTGTGATTTCGCTTTAAGAAGGGCTAGAAACCGAAGCCACCACTAACTGCGATTGTATTAACCAAGTCACCGTAATAACCAAGAAAAATGTCGGGTCAATGATATGTAGCCTAGCAGTGCAAATTCTTGTAGCCTACATAGCCTATTCATAGAATACATAATAGTCTACCTGCAATCAAATAAATATTAAAATAGACAAAATGAAGCATTCATTATCACACCGATATATTGTTTAAACCACCCAGGTATTTTTGTAGAATTTTCCTAAACCAATAGCCTAGTTTGCTAAATGTTAGCTACTTAAAAATAATACAATGTTGAAGACTTATTGTAAAAACAACTTGTAAATTAGATTATTTATTGCTTAATTCTGCGTAGATTTGTGTATTTTCACACTTTTTTAAATTCCACAAAACAATGTGTGTGTAATCATATAGCAGGGTAGTCTGGGTCATGACCCAGTTCTGGAAGGAGTCCATGTCATGTGATCAAGCTAAATGTGGTAGAAAGGCAAAGTTGTTATTTTATTAATTAAATATTCAATAAGATACACTATTCCATCAATAATATACACTATTATGCCCTCCCCGAAGACGTTATGCTAGGTTGTATGTATATTCCCGACATAAACACTATATTTGATTGGTAAACAAACTATTGTCAAAGTGTAACTTCAATGAAAATACAGACAGATTGTTTTTGATAGCATGACTCCACTGAAATATTAGTTTTAGTGACTTTTATGATGTGGGTCAAAGTTATCTTTCAGAGCATATATTTGGGACTCCGCATTTAGCATAGTGTATAAAGGGGCACAACATGTTGTTTTATTGTAGAAAAAGTAAATAATATGAATAAACTAGTTATTCAGTATTAATGTCTAAGTTCATGAATGGGAGTTGACACAAATTGAATCAAGTGTGCCTATGCCTGACCAAGCAGTAAATGCAAATGGTGGGCCATTTTATGACTAATGCCCAACAGTGCAGTGATATAGGCCTACAGGCAGTTCAGAGTCATAGGCCTATGTTTTTATCCTCTATGGGATTTTAGGACAGGCCAGGCTTTTTGCGAAAATGTGCACTGTTTATATATTCTATTGCATGCCTAAACCTAGTAGTTTTCAAACAGGAAAAGACAAAGCACATGTGACCTAAACACATTATCCAAATGCATAACTGGAAATGATATATTCTATATTATTATTTTATTTTATTTATTTTTTACAATTTTGAGCTTACCTGATGTGAAGAGCACAATTGCCTTCAAGCAGCTGTATTCAGCAGAGTCAACGTGCAAAACTTTCAGCTTTTCCACTTGTTCTTGGAAGATCCTAATGTGGTCCATAAAGGCAACCACTCTGTCCGCAGACATGGGGGAGGCGTGTAGGCCAGCCGCCGCGAGAAGTGGAGCCACATGGAGAGGCATGGAGCACTGTGCGGCGTTGAGCACAAATAACTCACTCCAGGTCAACCGCAGAAGAGCCACCTGGTCAGTAATCTGAAGGTCTGGAAAGAAGGGGATATTCCTGGCCCACTCCACGGCGCTGAACAGCATCCTGGCCGCCAGTTCACATATGTTCTCGATGCCCATGATGTTATTGGGTTGCATGCATTGACTGCCATACCGGGACGTTGGGTAGGGCTCCGCTCGTAGCAGTAGAGAGATATATCCGGATAAGTAGGAATGGCAGTGCAGTGGGTCCCCATTTGTCAAGGCGAACTGGCCATGGTGTGGCTGTGTGGGTGGCATCCGTCCCCGTTGCACCGCTGCAGTAAAAAGAGAAACTGCAGATATTGATGCCTGAATTCTACACATCAAGAGACATTTTAACCTTCCTGACCAGGAGGCTATACCAAATGTTGTTACACTATAGCAGTTCGAGGAACACACATGCAAAATACCAGTTTAGACATTACTTTTGCTGTTCAAGTGCTATGATGAAATCTATGGATCCAACATTATAAAATAAAACAATACATAGGCTACAACAAATAGGCTAGCCTACATACATGCAAACAATGACTGTTATTTACTTTAGAGGTCTATACAAACATATTGCCCGGAAAAGTAATGATTCTCTATGGAACATTTTAGAAGTAGGCTAGTTATAAATCTGGGTTTTACATTTTGATGTTGTTGTTTGGCTACAACAACATGAGCTCACTAGAAGCACAAAGGCAAGGCAGTCCTTGCACGTTGTAACCCTTAACCTACTTAGCAATCTATTCGGCTTGTTTTATATTGACTACTATTTTCGACTGATCATTGAATAGAACAATTCTATACATACACATATGCCCTTTTCTATGTACAGCTCAGTTTTCTGGTCGAGATTAACACGACACGTAATGCGTGGGATCTAAACAAGCTGTCTCTTCACTCCACACTCGCCATAATAACGTTGTATATGCGCTTGCATTCAAATACAGATGCATACCCATTTTGTCTCTTCAGTTCTAATAATCTACATCCAAACTCCTATGACTATTGTTTGTGAAGGTCACATTATGAATATAGCGCTTAAGAAATATAACACTTTAATCGAACGCTAAAAGGAAGGTTTGTTACGATCGGTCTTAAGCACTAAATGCTGACGGCTCCATTGCGTGCTTCGGCCGCGTAGCCTTTGGAAAAAGAATCGGGGAGAGAATATGGAAGACGGCTACACACAGTTAAATAATTCAAACAGCGCACGACATACATGACAAATAAATGAACAAGAAAATAAAAATCCCAATACCTTCCCGTCTCATGCCAACTTTCAGGCATTTTTTGAGGCGGCAGTACTGACACTGATTACGATGGTGCTGGTCAATGGGACAATTCCTGTTGGCACGGCATGTGTAACTGAGGTTCCTTCGTACGCTCCGTTTGAAGAAGCTTTTGCACCCCTCGCAAGTAAACTGGCCATAGTGTTTACCACTAGATTTATCCCCGCAAACAACGCATTCTATGTGCTGTGGCTGCTGTTTCTCCGACTGCATCGTCTGGTTTGTCGGCGTAGACTGTACAGTGTTGTTCGGTGGTCCTTGTACGGGTGTCTGAGGGGTCGGAGGGGCGACCTGAGAGCCTGACAGATTCATCTGAGTGGTTGGAAGGGATAGTCCTCCTTGAGATTGCGAAGAAAGGGTACCTTGGGACTCAGACACATCGTCCTGGGAGCCTCTCCACACTACCATTGCCATATCTATCAGTCAACGTAAGGAAACTTTTTGTCTGCCGTTTTTGGTTTCGCGGTGCTTGTTTTCTCAAAAGAATGCAGCACGCTGTAATCAAAATGAATAGTCAAATAAATAAATAAATAAATAAATAAATGCTAAAAGCCTACTGTTGTCGATTGTTCGTTGAATCTTCGAAAATGTCAAATTATATTGCTGTTGTAGACGATGCGAAGCACACGTTTCAAAACTGATGTGATGGCGAGCTAAATCGCAGCCTTGCAGTTAGAGGCCAAGTCCAGGGGCGCTTGCAGTCAGCCATCCAGGAGATCCGTCAAGGGGGAAAAAATAGCAAATGATTGCGATAATGAAATGAGGTAGCCTATTCAAGAAACGGAGCGGTACGTTGAACGTAGGCGACGTGACAGTAGCATAAAACACACAATTGATGTAGGCTACACACTAGCAGCAGAGCGCTATCAAGTTCCAGCTCAAGTCTTGATGAAAATCATCAACTGGTTAAAAAAATATTGCTGCTTCTCCCTTTTCTTCTTGTGAGGTGGTGCGAGCAGCTGTAGCCAACGCTTTAGTCAAATATGAAGTCAACTCTCCGACAAGAAAGTGATAATAAAACAAAAAGATTACAACCTATAGAACCTCCTTCATGGACGGAAAAATAATGAGAAAAATAACAGAGAATCAAAGTGATCAAATATGTTAAAAAGGGTGAGGTTAGGAAGTGATTGCGAATAGTAGGAGCTTGGCTGGCAGAATACGTTCTCTCTGATCAGCTCACTGAGCTCTCTATATAGTGAACTTTGACACGACTGCTGCAACTTAGCACATGTTACCATGGAGATGAGCTGCCATATAAGGAAAGTGACTGTGTTTGACTGGTCAGAGCTCATGGACCTCCCCCTGAACCCCATTGGCTGGTCGGTACTTGTGCTACTTGGTGCCTTGCCAAAGCAGGATAGGGGTCGAGAAGATGCTTGGTCCTAAAAGGAGACGTTTTAAAGGAGAGGACCGTGCTTCTCACATTTTTCATGAAATATACATGTAAATTCATTTTCAATGATTCCATTCTCTGACCACATAATGCGTCTTATGTGACTGAAGGTAGCTTAAGTCAGTGGGTCATTGCTATCCTGAATCCTTGGGATGTCCCTACGCCATTGAAGTTTATGGGTTATGGTTATGGTTATGGTTATGGTGATCGCTAACCTAAGTCAGTGGGTTGCCTAATAAATGTTTCCTGATGTTTATTTTTCCTTACATCTACTAGTCTGAGAGAGGTGAGGATGGTATTTTTACATCTGATATATGCTTTCATTAGATGGAGTATTATTAGTCCTCCTGCATTAAAGTCAAACTTCCGTCTACCATCAGGCTACATTAGAGATTGCAGAACGCAGTATAAGGAGGCTATCAGAAGGTACAATAGATGAAAATAAGCATTATTATACGATATGGCTTTGTACAAAACAAATTATAACATTGCTTGTTGAAAAATACAAATAGGGCTATTATTATTGTTTTATTAGGCTGATTAGGACATATTATCAGAAAACTTAGCCTATGTTCATTCACAATGCTGAGATGTTTCATTTTCTTACAATATAGGCTAATAGCTTATATACGCATCATCTTATTTCAGAACATGCCACATAACGGTTTCCTTCTATCATCTCACATTGACATATTTTTTTATACTGCTGGTTATGACGATTATGAGTACTTGTAGGCTACACATTTTTTATAGAGTTACAATAAATTGAACACAAGCACGAGGGATTGTAATCGTTAGTCTATAAAGTAGGCCTATTTTAGGTAGCCTTAGCGTCTAAGATGCAGACCACAACACAATGATTTGCCATGGACATATCTCAATTCATATCAGAAAACCCGACATATGGTGAGCTATTGTTCGATTGTTTGGTTCATGATTTATAGACTATAGTGTAAAACAATATCTGTACATGTCTTAATTCATTATCATAGGCTACATATGTCACATAGGCTTGAGTGAATTGTGTTTCATTTGAAGACAAAGCATATCTATAAAGTATAAAGCCTAAATTGGCCCCTATATGCTCCTAGAAATGTCTATTCTGAGCATTTTTAGCTGGTACTTTCAAAACCACCATGGGGCTGTCAAAGTTGGGTCTTGTGAAACATTTACAGAGCTAAATCAGAGCATATGCTGTCAATGGGGGTGGGTGGGGGGGGGGGGGGGGGGGGGGGGGGTGGATACAGAAGAACGGATCTATTACAGTATCTGGGTGCCCCCTAGCGTATGGATCCTTTCTGTCTCAAATCAAGATTAAATTCGGAGGAGCTTTCCGACATGGAAAACTGCCTAGTTCTTCCACGTTGACCAAGTAACGCGCTCCCATTTCAAACTGATTGTTTTAGAAAATGTCTTCTAATTGACTTGGACGTCGTCGAGGTATGCGCGTTGGTCTCTGTTTCGGCTCCTTATAGCCTATGTGCTCTGTGGGCACATGGAATGTTTGTATAGGCTTTTAATCATTGATTGATATAATAATTGGTCTTGAGCGTAACACTCATGCTAAAGTTAACGATAGGGTCTAAATAACATCCCTGTCTGCAGTTGATCGTATTGTTTTATTGTGGAATCTACATGACCACTCCATTGGTGAGTATAAACACTTTGTCATGTTTGTTTCCTTAAGGAAATGTTTGAACGTGAACGCATGCTTGGCATTAGGTAATTATCTTGGTCGTAAATAAATCGACTATCCAAATCGGTACATCGAAAATCTGTTTAGTCATAAAACACAACATTTTTTACATAAAAATAATCGCTAAAACCTAATGAGCCTTACCAAGGCTACAGGCATGCGTTAAAGATACAAGGACGCATAACCGGCTAATTATTGTCTAATCGAAACGTTAATTGCAATACATATTGAGCAGAAACACATGGTAGGCTACATCTAAACCCTCCTATATGTGTTTCATAAAATAGATTGTGAGATTATTGTAGACAATAATATACATAGTATAGGCTATTCTCACAAACGTACCAAATGCATACGTCGATTCGTCCGCAGCGTGAAGCATCTTCTCTCTTATCAGAATATCTACTAGTCGTCTCTTTTCGATATAATGTCGAGAACAGACGGGCAAGTTATCCCTTCTAGACGGAATTAAATAGTTCAATTTATGTGCTGAACATGAACCTTGTAATGTAAATTGACTTGTCTTCGTAAGTAGTGATTGAAATGGCTGTCTTAAAAAGGAGAAAAGTAAAATAACAAGATGCTCCTGTGCGTCTTTTTTGTTCTACATTATGGGTAAAAACGCGCCAGTATGCCGCTGCTGTGTGGGCTGGATGAGAGGTAGAGGGAGGGGGGGAAGTCAGAATATAGACAACTGTCTGTTTGTATTGAAAGTAGTGATGCTTTTAAACATTATGTCAGAATCTTGGATGTAAATCAGTTTCAACATATGACACCAATAGTCTAGCTGACAAGTGGGTAAAAATGTACATCAGTGTGTTGTAACAACTATATTATTATTATTATTAGGCTATTATTATTATTAGTATTTTTATTACTGGTAACAGTTGAAATAATTGGTAGACCAATTATTGTTGTTAATATCACTATTTGTATTGTTGTTGTGGTTGACAAAACTACAACTGTTGTTAGTGAACAGGGGAAGAAGAGGTTTGCTTTCAGATCGGCGCATTTCAATTGACAGATAGCTTCTCTGATAGTAGGCTACGTTCTCATCCTCATATGTCTACAAACAAACTTCCACTAACACACTAAGAGAAAGACAGGGAGAGGGGGACGGAGAGAGTGTGATTTGACAAGACCTCTGTACACAGAGAGAGAGAGAGAGAGAGAGAGAGAGAGACTATATGGTTGTAGATATTCACCGTTTTTGGTCCGTTGTGAAGTTTGGGGGTGAAGTATATCATTTTTCATATGGCCTTTATGAGCCTTCCACAGATTCACATTTAAGCCGTTAGCCTACTTTTGTAGATTAGCCACGATAGGCCTACAGCTTATGTCTGGACAACGAAAGCTGTAAAGAATAACAACTAATGACAACAATAGGCCTATATGGAATGTTTTGTCAGTTGAAAAGTAATACAATATTTGTCCTATACTTTTTCACAATCTCTGGATAGACGCATGCCTATGACGAATTAATAAAAATAGCAGCCTCAAGTTGCAAAAATATATTTGCCTTTCTTTTCGGTGGTGCACTTATTTGATAAAAATACAGAATCTCAAAGCATATATAGGCTATAGGGCACAGCAAGCCTCCATACACAATAGCGCACCCCCATCGGGACCTACATCGATTAGGACGAGACTCGAGGATGTCGCCACACTAAATATTTACTGATCACACACAATTTTCAGGATCTTTAACGATTTTCCATTCTCAGTCAGCTGAAAAGCTGTAAATCACTTTATCATTGTTTGTAAAGCAAAGCGCGCGCTCTGGGACACAGGGCTTTAAGATGTGCCCTGATCGGGATGAGCGCAGTTAGGTGAATCGATAGACAGTGAATGGCCAAGTCAGTGGTTGATTTCATGGTCGTGCTTTGAAAAAGCTTTCACTCATGTAACAGGTTAAGCTAACAAATGAAGAAACAGTACAACTTTTGTTCACTAAAATTATGTTTAGTCAACAAATGAATTGACAACGTGATCTTAAAGCTGGAAACCTTAGTTGCTACATCCATTTTGGATTTATAAATTAATGATAAACCCATTGATTCTTGAAGAATATAACATATACATTTCCTCATGAGCTTAGTTCAACTGTTGTACCCCATCAGAACCCCAAATTCAAGATTGTTTTATTTGTAAACAATGTAAATGTAAACAAACAGCCCTGCTTAAAACTATAATTCTGATATCACATGGTCAGTCCTTGCATCCATAGCTCTGGTGGCTACATTTCGCAAACCCTCAGCATTTTACCAAAACAAAGTCAGGGTGCCGATTTCTTATTGTTTCAATTAAGGATTCTTGCTTTAATTGATCAATAATTAGCTAGACCTACATCATTTTAGGTGACCAGAAAATAACATTTGCGAAAATATGTAGCATATTACCTAATATTACCTACCATATTACAATACATAATATGCATTACTTCCTAAATTTACTATAGGCCTATTTTATAGAGACATTATATTTATTCTGAATAATGTCTATGGTTAAACACATGCTTATAAAAGGAGTCAGCAATACTGGAATAGTGGGATCAGGTGAGCCTCTGTGCATTTGGGTGAGGCGGCAAGACAAGGATGAAAGTTCACTTTAATCTTATCTCTGCCTTCACCAACTCCTTCAAGCGGGAGATAGAGCTATACTGACGCGAAGGCCTCTGAGATCCCCGCCTGATTAACCCATCCAGACCCAGCTGGGTGCAAAGGTTAACCAGGCTAATCAACTTGAAGAGGATGATTGAGTTAGATGACAAGGAGTCAAGGGGGAAACAACTGTCCTTCCCCAAAACAGCTGGAGGCCAACCACTGGCAACACTTTCATCTGTGTGAATCTCACTCTTTAACCTATATCAGCAATCCATAAAGTTGAATAAACAAATGCTCTGTTGAATCTCCTCAACATGTATGTAAGTGGTGAAGTATTTAAGTGGAAGTTATTCATTAAGGTAAATCTAAGATAGGGCTATTCATAGTGTATTATGGAAAAATTATTTTTAGGAAGATAGCATAGTTCCTTATGTTCTTTTCACCCAATTCCTGACCATATTCCTAGCGTCATGAACTGTGTTGTAATGTAATTTGGCCTGGGGTATAACGTTTTTATTTTACACCTCATTTGCCTCCTACAGAATCGACGTTGATTCCATGGCTCTCTTCAGTGGATCAGTTTGATGGACAGGCAGAC
This sequence comes from Thymallus thymallus, assembly GCA_023634145.1. Lineage (NCBI taxonomy): Eukaryota > Metazoa > Chordata > Actinopteri > Salmoniformes > Salmonidae > Thymallus > Thymallus thymallus. Next base: position 19,855,670 of record CM042414.1, read on the forward strand.
AGACAGACCTCACAAATGAGCTCTATCCAGTCATCTATGACATGGTAGAGGAGCCCCAATGGTCCCTGGCCTTTTATTGGTCTTCCTTGAGTGACATGTCAACTGTCCTTAAAAAACAACATTAACATTTCTTAATGTTCTCTTCAAAAACATATAGTCATAGTCTTACATCTGATTCTAATCCTACTATGTATATTATAGAGCTTATAGTGGACCATTCACATGTGAAGTTATGGTCATATTCAAGTTTCTTAAACTCGTTTTCAGAATTTTTACTTTGTACATACATTCGTAGGTGAAAACATGAAACATGAAATCCTGAAGCTTTCCTGTAGAGTGCATCCTGTGAGAGCGCATTGTTCTGTGAAGAACTGCTTTGTCCATAATTCCAGAGGCAACAGTGTTTTCTTAACGCTGAAAGTAATGTTGAACAAATTACAACATATTTGGGCATTAAGCCAGACATCTGTGCAGATAAAAACATAATTATTACATTTGGTTGTAACTGATATTATAGGCTTTTGAATAGTTACAAAGGAATTACTTTCAGGGATTGTTAGTGTGACTTTTACATAGGCTTACGTAGGCCTACTGTAGAACTTGATCTTACTGTAAAGGTAAAGTTTGTCGCTATCAAACTATTAAATGGGTATCATTAATTTATACAAAGTTGCAATGTCTCAATGCTATTTGTCTTAAATTGTTCATTAAAATTGAACATTTATTGATTATGCATATTTGAGATACAAAGTGTCATTATATAGGTCAGGATTTGTATCATCTGAAGGCTTATGTTTTTCTACATTAAGCATCAAAAGATTACAAATGATAGTTTTTATTACACTGATTATGAATATGTGTACTTTGTTGAGGCACTATATACAGTTGAAGTCGGAAGTTTACAGACACCTTAGCCAAATACATTTAAACTCAGTTTTTTACAATTCCTGACATTTAATCCTAGTAAAAATTCCCTGTTTTAGGACCGTTAGGATCACCCCTTTATTTTAAGAATGTGAAATGTCAGAATAATAGTAGAGAGAATGATTTATTTCAGCTTTTATTCCTTTCATCACATTCCCAGTGGGTCAGAAGTTTACATACACTCAATTAGTATTTGGTAGCATTGCCTTTAAATTGTTTAACTTGGGTCAAAAGTTTCGGGTAGCCTTCCACAAGCTTCCCACAATAAGTGGGGTGAATTCTGGCCCATTCTTCCTGACAGAACTGGTGTAAATGAGTCAGGTTTGTAGGCCTCCTTGCTCGCACATGCTTTTTCAGTTCTGCCCACAAACTTTCTATAGGGTTGAGGTCAGGGCTTTGTGATGGCCAATACCTTGACTTTGTTGTCCTTAAGCCATTTTGCCACAATTTTGGAAGTATGCTTGGGGTCATTGTCCATTTGGAAGACCCATTTGTGACCAAGTTTTAACTTCCTGACTGATGTCTTAAGATGTTGCTTCAATATATCCACATCATTTTCTTCCTCATGATGCCATCTATTTTGTGAAGTGCACCAGTCCCTCCTGCAACAAAGCACACCAACAACATCATGCTGCCACCCCCGTGCTTCACGATTGGGAGGGTGTTCTTCGGCTTGCAAGCCTCCCCCTTTTTCCTCCAAACATAACGATGGTCATTATGGCCAAACAGTACTATTTTTGTTTAATCAGACCAGAGGACATTTCCCCAAAAAGTACGATTTTTGTCCCCATGTGCAGTTGCAAACCGTAGTCTGGCTTTTTTATGGCGGTTTTGGAGCAGTGGCTTCTTCCTTGCTGAGCAGCCTTTCAGGTTATGTTGATATAGGACTCGTTTTACTGTGGATATAGCTACTTTGTACCTGTTTCCTCCAGAATCTTCACAAGGGCCTTTGCTGTTGTTCTGGGATTGATTTGCACTTTTCGCACCAAAGTACGTTCATCTCTAGGAGGCAGAATTCGTCTCCTTCCTGAGTGGTATGACGGCTGCGTGGTACCGTGGTGTTTATAATTGCGTACAATTGTTTGTACAGATGAACGTGATACCTTCAGGCATTTGGAAATTGCTCCCAAGGATGAACCAGACTTGTGGAGGTCTACAAATGTTTTTCTGTGGTCTTGGCTGATTTCTGTTGATTTTCCCATGATGTCGAGCAAAGAGGCACTGCGTTTGAAGGTAGGCCTTGAAATACATCCACAGGTACACCTCCAGTTCACTCATATTATGCCAATTAGCCTATCAGAAGCTTCTAACGCCATGACATAATTTTCTGGAATTTTCCAAGCTGTTTAAAAGCACAGTCAACTTAGTGTATGTAAACTTCTGACCCACTGGAATTGTGATATAGTGAATTATAAGTGAAATCTTCTGTCTGGAAGAATTACTTGTGTCCTGCACAAAGTAGATGTGCGACTTGCCAAAACTAGAGTTTGTAACATGAAATCTGTGGAGTAGTTGAAAAATGAGTTTTAATGACTTCAACCTAAGTGTATGTAAACTTCCGACTTCAACTGTATATAGCAATGTCTTATCTACACAAACATCTTAAACATTACTGATCTCATGAATTCAGCATTAAGCAGTGTTTACAACAATTAATACATTGTTGTTACTTGGATCTCCATTGTTTAAATAAATAAATAACCCAGTACATAGACACTTTTAAATACTGAAGATAATCACACACTGTCTGAAAGAGAACATTCTTTGATGGTATAATAAATCAGAACAGTAGTAGATTGACATTAAATTGTAGTTATGGTTTTGATCTCCTTTGGGGTAAGTAATAAAAACACAGTTGTAGTATGTAATATAATGAACGGGAAAAATCTCAACCACTTGGTGTGATAACCACCAGCAGCACACACATAGTTGCCTCATGGTATGTGATGTTTTGTATAACAAATTCTTAATCAATGAACAAGTGCTGTATATCACTAATCATTGACTCCGAAGTAATACATTACAGTTTGTAAAGGTCTGGTCAATAAGCTGTGTGTGTAAAGTACAGTATGTGTGTATGATTGTGTGTGTGTGTGTGTGTGTGTGTGTGGGGGGGGGGGGGGGGGGGGGGGGTTATTGGTGTTTATGGAGTTCATTTAGCAGCTTAGATAACTCTCTTTGCCCTCTGTGTCAGTTTGCCCCAAGGGACAATCTAAGAAGGCAGCAGTTTCAAGATTGTTCACAGAGTTCGATTTGCCAATGATGGATTATAGTGCCAATTTAAACGGCAAAGGATTCATTTGTTTCAATGATCTCTCGTTAGGCTTTATTGCCAGGGTGCTTTCTCTCTGATCCACTACATTTACTATAAATATTTGGTATAGTTGCAATCATGATGATAATGATGTATGGCAAGGAAAATAGTTAATCTGTTCCAGTGCTGTTAGGGTCTTTGGAAGCCAACAACCAGCTATGATCTTTGTCCACGCTATGACCAGGCTGCTATCACACATATATTACAGTGTAATAATAATATTAGAATGCATTTTTCTCTGCCCAAATGTAAGCATCAAATTTACCCCGACACACACACACCCTACCAAGTGTAAAAGGCTTCTAGCACTGCTGCACCATACAGTGGTGACCTCCAGTAGACAGTTGATGCTCCTGAGTGCCAGACAGCTAAGACATGGTAGGGATGTGGCCACCTATTGAAATGTGATGGAGAAGATGATTTGTCAGTGTTGGGAAAAGGGTGCTTTGGTGTACATTCACTTCCAGACAAAAGAGATAGATTACAGTCAAGTGTTTATTTTAAGGCCCAATGTGGCCATTGAACACCTACTGACTAAACTAAATTAAATTCTGAAAACCATGTTCATTGATGAACCTCACAGAATGATTCTACACGACCTGATGTAAATAACATACATTTGATGACCTTTTGCAAAATAACTATATCACAGATAATGGATCATGATATACAGATTTGTAAAAGCATTATAAATGACTTTATTGCAGAACCTATGTTTCCATCTTTTAACAGAGTGTATAGATTGAAACCTATAGTATACTAATGAATAATGCTATATTTAAATTGTAGATCACAAATTTAAGACATTAATAAAATATACAAAGTAACTTCAGCTATATTTGTCTCATTTTATCTCATAATGTTGAATTTAATAACAATTGATTGTCGTTCTCATGTCCGTCGTGACAGCTAGATGAAATTGGCTACATTAGCAAACAATGAGCAATTGCTTATTTTTTTCATGACAATTTGCATGCTTTATGTTTAACTTTAACATGAAACAATGGTGTAAAAGTCTTCAAAAAAAACTGATTGTGCAAAGCTTTAAATCTGAATATATAACATAGCTGAAACAGACATCTTTATAGCATACAATTGCAAGGTTTCCATTAAGCAAACGTGGAGCACATAGAAAAAATACAATATTTTCTACACATAACCTCTCTCTCTCTGCATTTACTGTCTCAGTCTGGACTTAATCATGGGCCATTGGACTAAACTCAAGTTATTAGGAAATATAAATATTTTCTGAAGTAATGTAAGTAAGTAGTGAGGGCAGTAGAGAGATTGATTTGGCTTGTGGATTGTACTGTAATTGGAAGCAGCTTGTTTTCTAATGAGGACCGCTTGGAGACATGGGCTGATGTTTGGTTTGTCCTGTCCCCGGACAGTCTTTTAACAGGTTGTTATATATACCTGTCTGCCTCTTCTTAACTTTTTCTTACCCAGGCCACAATAGTGAGTTATACCTAGTTTGTTAGTTTCATAACTTAAACTGCACACAACTTTCCAGATTCCACATATATCCCCTACCAAAGCCTGGGAGGTGGAGTGGAGGATGTCACGGCAACACATTATTGTATCAACGGACAATTGAGGCCATTGGCTTGCAGGTAAATAGACATCACTTTTCAGTCATGACACAAGAAAATGCTCACCTTCACCTTTTGCCACCTTCCTTCCAGAAGAAGACCATAATGCTGTCTCAGGATCCACCTCATCACAGAGGTAACCTTTTGGCCTTTAGCTCATCAATTCAATTAATATGTTAATTTCAATAAAGCCAACATGGGAAATGATCCTTCAAAAGTATGCCACTTCCCATCTAGACAAAGGGAGAAACCCACATTTGTGTAGTTGAGCCATGAATCATCATACTGCATGTGTGGCGATTGCATTTAGAGTGTGATCAGAAAGCACCAAAGACAGGAAACGTCACACACTCAACACAAGATTTAATAAGTGCTGAGTTGTGATATTTGCAACACGGCTCAGCTATGTTCAGGAAGCATGTGAAGTGTCTGCAATGAAAAAACATTGTCAAACAAGATTTGGGATCAATTGTAGTGTGATGTTTATATGACCCCTTCAAAACAGAGCAGCTGCGGTAACCAGACCAGCGACACGACCAACCATGTGACTTCCTCTTTCATCTATTTGCGAGGCCAGTGGTTTGTTTCTCTTAGATCAGTTCTCACTATTTCTCATGCCTACACAGCACAACGTTTTCAAACTTCTTGAAATGCCTGGATGTAACTCAAGGTACATAAAAGGTAAAGCTACAAAAGAACAGTATTTTTAACTGTCTGGCCACCCTTGAAAGTTCCACACACCTTGTTCTATGTGGTAGCACTATCAAGATAATCATCTGAATGCATCTGTTACACCACGGCCCGTCAGGTTTAGAATTATCCATTGAGACCCTTCTGGCTAAACCAAAGTGCTGAATGACCAGGAAGACATCTTATTGTCTATTCAATTCATCATATCAGGTCATGTAGTGGATAATCCTTCAGGTCATATGCTATTCTTGTTGTAACATTTGTAAACGTTCCAACCAGGGAAAACATGAGTAGCAGCAGATTGCATAGCTTTTGTCCAAGCCATTTGCTTATTGTGCATGAAATAATCCCTTATGCAATTTATGTCGGATGAGGATTTTTTATCTTTTCACAAGATCAGTAGACTGTTCAACAGTGTTAACTAATACCACCACGTGGCCCTCTATGGTCTAGACTTTCCTTTATGAATGAAACATTAGCAGAGCTGACTGCTGAGGAGGGTGTGGCTGTGGCTATATCCCTGGGAGAAGGCACAGTTTCTGACAGAAAATGAGTGCTGGTGATACCCTCGTGCCTAGGTCTCAGCACTAACAGGCCATGGCCCTCTTACTCCCAATTGATCCTTGTGTCAATTTGCAGATCATGCAAAGTCAAACACAAACTGCTGTGAGAAATGCCTCAATATTTCCCTCCATGTTTAATCCCTGACTCAAATTACAAGTCAGATTGGTTTCTCTAATGAAATCTCACTCTACATAATGAACGCAGTGGAAGTAGTTCTCATCAAAACAGCCCAATGACCATACAGTATTATCAATGTGGGTTTGCATGTTTCTTTAATAATCACTCAATTTGACATGGTCAGCTTCCTTTTTTAACGAACTTAGTGTCCATGACTAATGTAAACTAAGAGCATGAATAGGAATGCTAACAGTATACATACAGGATTCATTACAGGGTTTGGGTCACACTGCTCATAGACTTAGGATGTTACTTTTTCCATATGAAGAAATCAGGTCATGTTTGAAAAATGTATTTGAACAAAGAGACATGCTGACCTTTGTCAAGCACAATGTGTGCAATACCCATTCTGACATAGCAGTGGTATTCTGCAATTGCGTAAATGACTTTGACCTGTAGATTAACAAAAAAAACGTTGTTCAGAATTCCTATGCAATGAGTCACCCTCTCTCATGTAATTGCTTCCATAATAGACCCCACTCACCCCTTCTTGCAAGCACACCCCATCTGATATCCACATAAATACTTGTGTTATGATTTGTTTACAATCACTCTATCCATTTCCACCTGTTGACTAGAGGTACCCCAAGGTACAGTGCTGTTCTCTTTACCCTTTGCTTACCCACAGCAGAACTCAGACACATTCTGGAGATGACCAAACATCAGGTGTTCTCCATATATACAGCTAGAGTTAGGTCTATATCTGGAGGTGATAACCTTATCTGAGTCTCATTAAGTCATTCATCTTTGTTGTAATGGCTAAGGTGTTGGACTGACAATCGCAGACACCCAGGTTCGAGTCCCAGTCAGGCTATGGCTGAATTAGCTACATTGTTGTCAGAAGTGGGATGGCTCTGCTGGGAGACCAGTAAGTGAGGTACTTGTGCAAATGAAGCACTTTCTGAAGGAAGGGCGTAGTGTAGCAACCTTAGTACAACACCTACCGACTTCGCCAATTATTGTTTGGCAATATTTTCCACATCAATGTAGAAACCTTGCAGCAAAGGGACAGCTCTTATTACAAGATAGTTACGTTTTGTTAGTGAGTCCTGTGTTGAGTTTTGGGAGACACTAATTGCACTGTCAAATATTAGTAACAATGCTTCGTTAACAACCAATTAAAACTTTTTCTAAAATTATGCCAGGACTCAGCATTTCTTACACAAGGCTTAAATGTTCTTTGCCACTTTGGCAAACTGCATCTACACAGTAGTTGCCAACATAATAGCATCTGCTTTGTTTCTTTCTATGCTTCAATTAGCATTGGCCATTGACTGTGCTTGGCATGAGCTGGTGTCAGCCAATGCTACAATGCAGGACAAAGCCCCAATAAACTATAACACCACTTCCTGTGCGGCTCAAGGTGAAATAATAGCATTAACTATCAGACAGGTCATTATAATATTGCTTTACATATCCAAGACACTAAAAGGTACGGGCCATTTCATCAAGCTAATTGCCTGTTTGTAAGAGGGAGCAAACTTGTTCACCATCAGTCTATTATGGAGCCTGTTTCTTAATCACAAATAGAGCCCTTGTATCCCAGAGGGACTTGCATTCTAATTTACAATTGAACCAAAGACCAAAGCTATCAATCTTTCACAGACACTTTTTCCCTCCTTAGTGTAATTGCGGCAACATAACCACAAACAACACGGGGAAAAGGCTGCTTTCACAGATCTGGGGAAAGGATGGTATTCCTTTTTATTATGTACAGTGCTTGCATCGTAGAGTGGCACCAGATAGCCTATCAATAATAGAGAGCAAGGAGTCAGGCCTCTATATGACCAACTTTAAATAAAGGACAGGAACTTTGGCCTTAGGAATTCAAGATCTAAGGATCACTTATGCTGCGTGATCAGCTTTAAAGGGGTTGGCAACGGTAATGGCTCTGTAACATGTGTGGTACCTATAAACCAAAAATGTGATCTGGATTTTGGAGAAGGTTTACTATGTTGAGGTGCAGGCCAGTGTCTGATGACATGAAAATGGCTGAGATGACAGCGACAGACTAACAAGACCTGCATCTGCCCCCAGGGATTATTAAAGTCTCCATCAGGGTGCAGGAGGGCTTTGGTCACATTCCTCACTGCGGTGTCACCGCCCCTGCACCACGCCTATGGTCCCCTTGATGCCTTTAATGACGAGTCTTGTCGTTAATGAGTTAATGCGAAAACTCTCAATGTCATCTGTAAAGATAAGCGGGAAGAAAGCAGAGCATTGTACACATAATGACAGGCTCCCGCCTGCTTCTGAGATGTCACGGGTCAGCCATGTTAAGAATGTGTGTGCCCAATCATCTAGTGATCTTTATCTTGCTGGCCTGCAGCTAACCAAGACATGAGCCCAATCAGGGGTGCTGATGAATGAACAATGAGGCTCTTGAATTGTTCACATGACCTCTTCTATACTAACACATGATGACATTAACAATCAATATACCGATTACTGAAGAAGTTATTGAACTTGGTGACTGAAAACACAGTTATGGAGGATCTCTTCAAGCCATCTGCTGCACATGTTTTGGACTGGCGTACATAATGCTGATATGTTGTATTATATGTGATATTTCCAGGATCCAATGAGAAGCAACCAAATTCTGTTCCATATGTTGGTTAGCCACAGAGCTCGCTACACAGATTGCTGTTTGAAAATCATTATTTCCACTAGATAAGGCCATTGCAGAGCTCACTTTGTAGTTTATATTTCCTCTCTGGGCCTAACAGTTGTTTGATTTTGTTTTGGAGGACCAGAGAGAGCGTCTTTGCAAGTGCAAAATCAAAGAAGAAGTGGAACAGGTAAAAAGATTGGCATATTCTCAAGCAACATGTTTTATTTGTGCTTTGTGTCAGTCATGATTGTAATTTGCTGTACAACCAAAGGGGACGTATACTAAAATGACAGAGTTTTCCTTAGAAGGGAACTTGGCCTGGTGAATGATGAAAAATTAAGATCTTAGGTGGATTTGCATGGCATAATGAGATGGAATTCAAAAGGTTAAGGGGATGAATTCCAACTGTCACAAACATCATAAAAACTGACAAATTGTATTATTACAGTCAGTGAACTCCACACTGCGCTGCCATTTTCTTCTCTTCAAGCACTCGCTGACACTGACACTGACACTGTCTCAGATTCAGGTCTCCAACTCCAGCCAGGCTCAGACAAAGGGCCCCTGCCAGTCCAGTGGCATTTGTCTCGTTTAACATTATCTGAAATCAAATGCTCTATTCTACTCCCACGATTCCTCATGGAACAATCAGCCCAGCCCTGATGTGGGAATGAATGTCTGTAATCCTCACAAAAGGACGCTGACATTTATACCCACCAGAAATGAATTCTGAAAGACAAGGCCTGGATTCCTCCAGCGGCTTTGTGCAGGGTACACAAGACTGTGGCCGCATAGATAATAACACTTTATTATAGGGTCATTACTGCAGGTACCTCTTGATTATGAAAAGGCAGATCCAGTCACCATGGACAACTGTGAGACAGGTGACCCAGCATGTTAACACAAATAGGGAATGGATATTAAGGGAATAATATATTCAATGAAGCTCTGGGGACCGATCCAGAAGAGCTGGTGGCATCAAGACGTTGCCAAGATTTACGCACACCTGATTAGAGGGAATAGGCCTGATTGTTGCATTGGTCATAGATCATTCCATTGAAGACAATGTCATAGACTTCCTCTTGGCCATTGCGTACGTCAGATTAGGTTACTGTAAGCATATTTGATACCACTAGAAATAATAACAATAATAATAATCATTAGGTGAGTTCTTTTTTTTGTCCTATTTCACACATGTACAGGTGCGTATTATACACTTGTGAATTCAATTTTTTTGTTGCACATCCCACTCCCCTGAAATACCCTCGGAGAGTGGGTTCACAGCCAGGGATAGTTATCATATTCAGCATGTTATCTAATACCTTGTCACAGGGCAAGCCATTTACCCCATTAGATCAGCATAGGCTTCTGTCCTATAACATGAGAATAGGCCTCACTGTTGAGATAATGACATTAGCTCATGTCTGAACACCACACAACCTCGGAGTGCTGTGTGACATAGCGACAGACACAAAATTTGACTTTTAGGTGCATCTTGAGCATCCTTGCTTCTAATTCAGTATCTGATTAACTTGTTAAACGGTTAACATTCATCTAACTCTGAGTGATCTAAAGGCAGCTCCCTTTTTGATCCTGGATCTGTATCAGTGTCTGTCTTCCTGCTTAGAAAAAGCCCATAACCTGACAAGACAAAAATAGACAAACGAGTGCATATCCGTGTGGATATCTCTAATCAAAACAATTCTGTAAAATGATTGTGTGAAATGAATTAAGGAACCCCTTTCTCAGAGTAGATAATGTGCAATAATATATGCTGTTTCAAAGTGTCAGTGTAACTGCTATTGTTGTGTTTAAGCCTTAACGGTGTGGTGTGTGGAATCAGGCTAACTCAGTTGACCTAGCTTGTTGTCTTACAGGGTAATCTTCGTGACTATTTGCAATGCTCAAGGCAAGAGTGGTGTAAGATGTTACCCCCTTTAAATATATAATAACCTAATACAGTAATGTAAGACAAACCCATTATAGGATTAACTAGATTTAGCTGACTCTCTTACCATGAGACCAATGCCATGCCAATCAGTGAGCCTGTCCTTCTTTGTATTTCGCTGTATTCAAAACCTATCCACTAACTATAACCATAACCCTAGTATGGCAAGTTGTTGCATATTGAAAACGTGTTATCTACAGACACTGAATAAAGAGGAGCCAAATCCTATAGATGAATATAAGATTTAAATTATCAATCTAATATTGTTTATGTTGTCAGATATGTACAAGTAATTAAAAGTACTTAAAAAAAGTACTTAAAAGTACATTCCTTTGACATGATGTTTTCACTCCACAATTAGAAAAAGCGCCCAAATGTTCAAAGGGAACCAAAGAGTGAAATTCCATCAGCCATTGGCCCCTGTGACCTCTGTGGGTTTTCCATGTGACCTCTCCAATAAGAAATGTCTTTGGTAATTTGAATGAAATGGAGGAGCGAAGTGCTCACCTGACCAGATGTGTGGGTTTTTTTATTACAAGAGAAGAGGAAGCTGATAGTTGCAGGTGCGAGGTTGACACAGGGGTCGGCTTTGCGGGCCTACACAGAGGGGATATCCATTGCTTGCGTTTAATCAGAGCCAGTGGGATAGGATGGGATGCATTGCTCTTTGATGGAGAGCAGTTATGAAGATGGACAGTCACTTTGCTCTCTAAGTGAAACCATCGTTTAGCCTCAATTCACAGAGAAAAGGCCCATTTGTTATCCACAGGAGAGTGCAGCAGGAGTGGTGGTGCTGGGTGGGGACTGCATGCATTTCCCACACAATTACAATTGCTCTGGCATACATTTTTGGTGGGAGAAAAGTGTCCAAATACGGTACACAGTTTAGCCACTTAGCCTTGTAATTCCGGATATTGTGATAAATGCACGGTCTCCCATTTCTTAATAGTATATCCTAGGATTTTGTACCCAAGATATCGATGGGCCTATGCATTGTCTTTATACAAAAATACAGGACTGAAGAAACATAGAAAGTTGCAATTGCAAACCAAAGCTGATTAAAACGTTTGGAAGTTGCTTGATGATGTGTCAATGTTGAGACAGAGGAAGAAGTCCAATTCCATTGTCCAGTTTAGGTAGGGGTGCACTGGGTGTTTAAAGGGATAGTTCACCTTTCTTTCACACATTTAGCTTATTTTAGACTTCCCTCAGGTTTTGTTGGTTCCTCCAAACCATGTTTTATTAGTTTCTGGTTATTTAGCAACATCCCAAATAATCTGGCTTGCTTTTTGGAAGAATGTAGCAATGCTAGTGGAAACAGATTGTATCAGTTAGCAATGCATTCAAAATCATGGGGAAAAGGATTGGGTTACAAGATGCAATTTGCATTCTGTATTCTGTGGTCTGTGACTCTATTTACAACAATTACAACAAAATCTAAAAATGTTATTTTCATGACTAGTTTATAACTAGGTGACATGCTAACCTTTGGGGATTGAAGCTAAAACAGCCTTTCAGTAGGCTACATGCTGTAGTGTTAAGGAATGAGCCTTGGCCCCAAAAAATACTCCCTGGCTTTAAAGGCGCATATCAAAACGCCTTGAAGGGATCCCTTTCATGTTTTGTTTTTCAATTCCTTTTTAACACAGCTTGATAAGCTCACAGTGAACTTCTCTCATGGAGTATGGTATCAGAGTACATGTAGCACGTCACACTTATTTTGCCCTGTCTCAGCTATCACTGTGTTGTATTTAATGGTATCTCCAGCTTTGGACGACTGATACCAGCCTGAGCGGTCAGAGTGTTAGCACTCCCACAATATCTATTACAATTAGTCTTTGATTAAGGGACCTAGCGCGGCTCTTTGAAGATTTTAATGTTATGTCAACTGTATGATGATGGAGAGAGCAGCATCGATGCCTCACACTAACAAAGAGCCTGGTAAAAGGATCTAAATGAACCATTTTATCTTCGTAATGGAAACCAGATGACCCTAACTTTTTTTCTCCTTTTTTTAATGTTTCTCTATTTTCTGGTGTGATATAGACTTGTACAACTCTCCCACTCATGCAATTTATGCCAGGGTTTTGGGGGTTTTATTCCACTTAATAAAAGTTTCCTCCACCTTTTTGCCTATTGCCGGGGTTTCCCTTACAAAAAAAAATACATGAAAGAATAATGTGAAAAAAGACACATGAAAAACCCGTAGCTTTTAGACACATTTGTGAAGACGTGTGTAAAACATTTTTGGGGTAAAAAAGTAAAATTTTTCACATTTTCCCCTTGTTTTCCCCCATATTTTCTTTCCCATCCAGGGACCGACCAGGACCGACCCTGCTTAACTTCAGAGGCAAACCAGCAGTGGGATGGAGGATGCTATGTTTCTGGAATGAATGTGCCTAAACTTGCAACTGAAATAAAGGCAGCGAAAGCAAAAGCCAGGGTAATAGTGATGCACATAACCTGCAGTCCCTGTTATATGTGATCATTGTGAGGTACTTTGCAAATTCGACAGTCACAGACGGGGACTTCAGATATGGCACATCAAGGGAACAGATGGGTTAAATGGAATACTAACTGAAATCTGGACACTGACACAAATACAGGACTCAGGAAACATAGAAAGTTAGGATTGCAAACCAACTTCTCACATCACCTAATATAATATTATTTCAGCGTCTTGATAGAATGAATGCAGAGAGGTGCTATCTTTATCAGCATCATAAAAGCTGATAGTATTTCAATCACATAAGATACGCATCCAAGCCAAACTGAAATCCTATCAGAAACATGTTGGGTTGTTTTCACAGCTTTTAATTTTCACATGTGAAAATGCAAATTAGATTTTCACATGTGAAACTGCATATCCAATACTCACATGTGAAACTACTATTCACATGTGAGCTGAAAATGTGAAAATATGTAAGCTTAGTATGTGAAAACAGCTATTTCACATGTGAAAATGTGATTCTCACATTTGTTTTTTTGTAAGGGTTATGATACCAATCTAGGTCTTGGGGGGTTTAGTAACAATGAAAACATCTTGTTTCTTGATTAACACAGACTTGACTTAATAAGACTACCCATGATATTTTAGCATACCACAACATGACTTGTGTGCCATCCTCTCTCAGCTTGACCCAGGTTTACCAATTGGCACAGATTAGGTAAAGGTACATTGGGTAAAATCATATTCTGTATACATTTTGTTTGAGGTTTGAGAGAGAGTATACAAGAGTGCTGCACTGGTTTAAGAAAAGTTGGCTCCACTGTTTATTTTGATTTATTTCACCTTTATTTAACAGGTAGGCCAGTTGAGAACAAGTTCTCATTTACAACTGCAACCTGGCTCTGTATTGCTATGCAACTTTAATAAGGCATATTTTGTTGGAACTACATAAAAGCCCTCCAGCCAACATTTGAAAAAGTGCGGTTATCTTTCAAACAGTAGTATAACAGATAATAATTGTTTCTTGAATTTCTTTTGAAATTCTCTGTATAAAGACGTTCAATATCTTCACGCCAATTAATTCAGACAAATTACACCACCAATACAAAACCACTTTAAAAGCCCGAATCCACCTGGGCTGACATTGAACTAATTACTGACAGAGAACTGGCAAACCGTCAACACAGGCTGTATCTCCAATCCCGGCTGATGGAGATTTGAAGGGCATGGAATTGAAAGCCCTCTAAAGCATTTCACAGTTTATTATTTTTGTGAAAATTTAAAAAACATGTTTTTTTCCTCCCCTTTTCCATTGCAAATAATTCACAAATATGCAGGTTTCATACAAAGAGTGCCAATGTGGTTATGAATGATCAACTGTTTAAATGGTTCATACAGAAGTAAGCTCTCTATGCCCTTACACATTACTCAAGTGTCAGAAGCATGTGGGCGAACAATGAGGAAGCGCTTCACATTTCTGCCAAAATCCACAACATATTTTCATGAGAGCAAAAAGATGGTGAATTCCATTGATGCCTATGATTACCCTCATGTTTCTCCTGGACTACCAAGGACTGACGAATATATGCTGTGAAAGCAGAGTACGTACAGCCCCTTCACTGAATCACTAGCCTTGAAGTAGCCTTCAATTCTCCTCTTTCACTAGCTTGACATTTCATTGAACAAGGAAACCATCTTTTTTGCTTAAAATCCAACAATGTTGCTACAGATGCGGGTTCAAACAAAAGGGGACACTTTCTTTCATTTCAAAATGAGTTTCCACAATAAAATGCATAACATTTTTTGTATTTTATTTATTTATGAAGCAGGAAAGTGTGAATTGTTAACACATTGAAGGTCTTGCTGATGTTGAATACTTCAAATCACTCTGAGAGGCATGCAGGCTGCCTGATAAGTTGCATCTTGTGCAGATTCGCTCAGTTTACTTTATCCCTGGGCTGGAAGCAACCTTGTGAACTTCATAGTGCTTTTTTTCTTCATTTTACCATGAACAGTCAACAACCCACCCAGTATACAATACCTGCATAAGAGTTCTGAAGGCTTTCAACAGGCATATTTTACTGCGGCCCCTGCGATCAAGTGGCTGTGTGGCTCCCCTATAGTCTAAAGGGCTTCAGAGGCTCTCTCTAGAACTACTGTTTAAACAAAAATCGCTGTCCTAAAATAATTATATTCACTCCTTAGCACTAGCATGAACCTGCTTTTGCCCAACATGCTTTTGTGCACATGTGACCTATAACCCAACCAACCTTGGCTTAATCATTACCGTGACCTGTTTATCTGGTTGTCATGCAGGTAACCATTAATATGTGTTTACTTTCCGATGACTTCCGCAAATGTGCATAAATGTCAACATTGTCAGAGGGGTTGGTCAGATTTTTTTCTTTGCAACACAGCTTCTTGAACTATGCAACTATGCAGGTCTTGAACTATGCAGGCATCAGTTTACTTTGATCAAAGTGGAGATCTTGATGCAAGGTTGGTTTTACAATCATACGGAAAGCAGGGCAAAACATCCCCATCCCATGCGAAGTATCAAATTGATACATTTTTGCCAAACATGCTATGAATTTTCTTTAAAAAAATAATTATATATATATATATATATACAGTATATAAAGGATGTGCTTCATTCTACTTGAAGGCATAGCTGGCAGGTTACCTAACGTAAGTCACTAATATGAAAATGCTTACTAATGACCTCTGCAAATAGTGCTATGCACTTTTATTTAGCTGACGCAGAATGATGTCATCTCTTGTCTTCCTCAGTGAGGCGGGTAATATATAGCTGTGAGGGTGGCCTGACATAGTTATATCTGTTGGTGTCCCAGAAAAGACAAGGAGACTCAATTACAATGGCAGCGCGGAACGTCTTTACGAATGTCAACTCCCAGCCCAGACGGCTGTGATAAATAACACCTGACCTCACACCAGGTGGTAGTTTCTCAGCAGCGCCCTACAACAAGCATGGACTAGGCAATGTGAATCAAGACGGAGCAGGAGGAGCTATAGGAGAAGGGTGAGGACCGTAGTGTAATAGAACAGGGGACATCTGAAGATGAACTCCAAGGATACAGACAGGCATGTCTAGCCATAGTTTGTATGAGTGCTCTACTGAAGGGTGGGCCACAGTGTTTAAGAAATATGAGACTTTTCCACAGGTGCTGGCCCTGCTGCTGTTCATTCCCTGTTCTGACAGGAAAAACAAACCTGCATCCCTTTCCCGCACATGCTCTGTTTGTCCAAATGAGTCAGGGAGCTGCAGGTTGGGCTGCCAGGAGCTCCCACTGTGCTCCTTTGAGAGTAATCTCTGTTGACAGAAAGCAAGTGTGGATATCAGGTCACTCTTACACAGCACACACTACAGTAAGTAGTATTACACTCTGCAGTGCCTCTCAGTTCAGCAAAGTGGGTGTTCAGATTTAAATCTGACTGTCTGGGCCCAAGGCATTTGCATTCCTGAAAATGAAGCTCCAAGGAGGAACACTCCTGTGCAGCCAGCACTGACACATCAAAGGAAAGAATTCCAGAATCAAATAATCGAAGGAGGTTGTCTTAATTCATGAACAAATATAGTCCCAAAACTTTGAATACCATATTTTATTTACTTGTAAAGTTCATATCTACCTACACTATATATACAAAAGTATGTGGACAACCCTTCAAATTTGTGGATTCGGCTTCTTCAGCCACCCCAGTTGGTGTATAAAATCGAGCACACAGCCATGCAATCTCCATAGACAAACAGTATCAGTAAAATGGCCTTACTGAAGCACTCAGTGACTTTCAACGTGGCACTGTCATAGGATGCCACCATTCCAACAAGTCAGTTCGTCCAATTTCTGCCCTGCTAGAGCTGCCCCGGTCAACTGTAAGTGCTGTTATTGTGAAGTGTAAACATCTACGAGCAACAACGGCTCAGCCGAGAAGTGGTAGGCCACACAAGCTCTTCTAGCACGTACAAATCGTCTGTCCTCGGTTGCAACACTCACTACCGAGTTCCAAACTGCCTCTGGAAGCAGCGTCAGCACAAGCTGTTTGTGGCAACAGTTTGGGGAAGGCCCTTTCCTGTTTCAGCATAACAATATCCCTGTGCGAAGTCAATACAGAAATGTTTTTTTCGAGATCGGTGTGGAAGAACTTGACTGGCCTGCACAGAACCCCGACCTCACTTATGCTCTTGTGGCTGAATGGAAGCAAGTCCCTGCAGCAATGTTCCAACATTTAGTGGAAAGCCTTCCCAGAAGAGGGGAGGCTGTTATTGCAGCAAAGGGGGGACCAACTCCATATTAATGCCCATAATATTGGATTGAGATGTTCGACGAGCAGGTGTCCACATACTTTTGGTCATGTAGTGTATGTAAACAGAAGAGAGCTCTACCCAACATTATGCAGAAGTGCTATCACCCCCTAATGATTTACTGTTGATCATACATGTAAAAATGGACTTCCAAATTAAGTGTCAAATTACAGTTGCAGTTTGTTGTACTTGCTAATTAAAACAAAACGGTCTGAAGGAGCTGTGTATTTCAGAACCTGAATCCCTGTGCCTGATGGGTCTCAAGCTATTCAACATTTGGTAGAAAAAAGGTCACCTGCACATGGCTTATTTTAGGCAGCCTGTGTGATGAATGGAGGAAATGTCCTGGTCTGTTTCAATGTCATATGGTAGGACAGGCTCTCCTTCTGGGATCTGAGTGTTCCCTATCAGAGGCCGATGTCCATGTCACAGAATGGAGAGCAGAATAGGCTGAGAAACACACAGACAACCATGTGACAAAACAATATGGAACCAAAATGAGATCTTACATAAAAACACTTGAACATGACATTTGTAGAGTTTACTTACAAATTATGCAAAACAGACACAATGTGTATTTTCTTGAACTACAAACCAGCCCTGTATACCTCAAACCAGCCCTATATATCGCAAACCAGCCCTGTATACCTCAAGCCAGCCCTGCATACCTCAAACCAGCCCTGTATACCTCAAACCAGCCCTGTATACCTCAAACCAGCCCTGTATACCTCAAACCAGCCCTGTATACCTCATTATAATAAATGCTCTAGATTCGTAAGCTCTTCTCCTCCTGGATGAAAACTTTAGCCTTAACTTATGGGAGATTGGCTTTCTCATGAGCAGTGCAAGGGAGAGTCCCAGAGCCCTCATGGTGGGAGGTTCTGCGCGTGTGGGAGGGAACAGGGTGGGGAAACTGTCAACAGGAATTCCTTTTTAGGCAGCCCAAGAAGTGTTGAGTAACTAATGAGCATGTTTACAAGTGAAGTGTATCATGGTTGAAGAGACACAGCTGTATACGCTTCATGCGCTTTGACTGATCCAACTAAAGCATTTCATTGTCCCTCTGTATAAATGATCTGTTTTCCCTTAGCTCATTTGGATGAGTTTGTGAGATGTATTAAATAAAGTGTGTTTGTGTATGTGCATGAGAGAGAGAGAGAGAGAGAGAGAGAGAGAGAGAGAGAGAGAGAGAGAGAGAGAGAGAGAGAGCCAGAGGGACACAGGGGAAACAGCTGAGTTTATCAAGAAGCACGGGTGGTTAAGAGATGAGAGAGGTACATCTTTGAACTGTATAGTGGGTTGGGAGGACCCAGAGAGAAGACAGTCTGAGTTGGTATTGGTATTTTTGGTATTTTATCAGGATCCACATTAGCTGTTGCAAAAGCAGCAGCTACTCTTCCTGGGGTCCACACAAAACATGAAACATGACATAATACAGAACATTAATAGACAAGAACAGCTCAAGGACAGAACAACATCAATTACATTTTTTTAAGGCACACGTAGCTTACATATCGATAGGAGACCAACAAGATCTTGACATGATCAATAACTAATGGGTGGAGTGGGGTGTTTTTCAAAAGGGGAAAATAAATGTCATTCAAGAGATAGGAAATTAGATGCATCAGATTCTCGAGATGAGATGACTGAACGGGATGGAGGAAATTTCAAAGGAAATCTTTGGAACAGAATAAGTCACCTGTGCAAGAACATAATGGAAAAAGTCAGTCGAATATTCATAGAGCATCCCTCAGTTATGTTCTCCCCTAAATATATTCGGATTTTGGCACAATTTATAGTGAAGAAATTGGTTCCATTGAAATTAATATCTCCCTGACATCAGGTTGGAACAGGAAGTAGTGGAAAAAAACATGTCACTTTAGTGTATAACTCTAAAACCTACATGGGATATGAGCACATGTTCTCAACTAGTCTGGCAATTATTTTACCTTAGATTTACTGTTGTTCTCAATTAAAGAGCTTTTTGGCAACAAACAATAACATGTGTAGCAGGGATGCTGCGGTGGAGCCATAATGTTTCCTATTATAACTCCAGCACTCCTGGCCAGACCAAGGCTCATGCTGTTTTGTATTCTCCTCAAGAGTGTATTCATAAGTCATTACACATGCCACGTTTCTGTTTGCCGATAATGAGGGAGAAAAAAGAACAGCATTATACAAAGTGCCATTCTAGTTTGAGTTTTGTAGTGTTGAACTGTACTGCTACTCCCAATAGAATTATTCTATTGAGTGTTATTCCAACTATCATTTTCTATGTATTCCAACATGCCTATTTACATGTTGTCCAAAGTAATCATTCAAACATATAAAGAGATTTGAACAAAGCATGAATTGGCCCTTTTGGTCCATTCTTGAATATACTATCGAAAGCAAATTAGTTGTTGTTGGAAGATTGCTTGAATAATTAACTGACCAGTTTGGCGAGGTAACTTTGCCAAACAAGCAGTTTGCTAAGTCTTTTGCCAAACAATGTTACCCACAAGTTAACTTAGCAGTGTGCTCCGTACACCACACAATGACATGATGAGAACCCATGTTTCAGGAAGTAATTAAGGGTTAGTGAATCTGGGGCTACTCCAAACGGAAGTCGCATATTTCAAATTGAACATCCCGGCTGTTTTAAGCTACTTGAATGTGCACAATTTGATAGTGTTTGCAAACCGTTTACTTGTGACTTGTGCTCTCACATTCCTTAAGCCATCCACACGGCCAGGGGAAGTGAAGTGCCCTGAGTATTGCCACAGTCCTCCTTATATTACTGATGATGTCTCTCCAGAGGAGTTCACTGACAAGAGCCCAAGGATCAGAAATGGCCATAAAGCAGATGGGAAATTACATTTCATCCAATATACACTGAAATGGCCTATCTGTTGACGGAGCAGGCTCATGGTGTCTTTAAACAGGGATTTAGCCTCCGACCCCACCTCCCCAACCCCATATGACCATGGGCTCTTCCCATGGAAGTCCATTGCATCAAATGTCAATCACTTCAGCTAGCTAGATTGGATCCTCGGGAAGTCTACTTAGTCCAGGTGAGAGTAATTGTCAAACAAGAATATCAGGGATGCTAGGATTCTACGTAATGGGGATTCCAAAGGATATCCCACATCACAGACACTTAGAAGGCATTCCACATAGACACATAAACTGAGTGGAGCATAGAAGTATACAGTAGATGTGCAACTACACTGATTTACATACTTCTATTGACACACATTTTGTCCTGTATGTCATGCAATCTCAAGGCAGGTTTTATTGAATATTGGAGTGAGAGAAAGAGCATTAATCCATTAAGCCCAGCAGTGATTGCCCCTGACCGGGCCATATGAGATCCACTACCCTCCTTTACTAACCTGCTCCAAACAATAAGGAACCCAGAAAGTGGCTCTTGCATTTAACAAACTGTCTACAGCAGGATTATCCAGTTTGTTGTAATGCAAAGTTCAGAAATCAAACAGTAATCCCTGTTTCTCGATGACATGTGGTTTTATGCTGAATAATTGTGTTCATCCACTCATCAGGGTCCTTCCCTGACCTGGGGTAGAGATGCTGATGAACTTTAACCCTCCACCTGCACAGAGACAACTGACTAAAAACCCCATACTTGGACAAGTCCAATCTGATGGGATGGTTGTGATACAAGCCAGAGATCATGATTGAATCCGAGTCCTGTTGAGTGGAATTGTTCTCGCTGGACAAAACTATTTCAGATCTGTAGTAAAACAAAATGTTTGTTTGATGGATTCAAGTAGGCAGTTGATTCAAGTAGGGAGTTCTAAATGCTGTGGGACATTTTCCAATTGCCAGAATAAGAGGATGGGTAGGCGGAGAAACATTAGATTCAATTTTTAAGGTTTGGGATGCCTGGGAAGTCTGATGTCATAAAATATCAAGGTCAGACCTGTAAAGGCTCAAGTGTTCTGTTGCATTCAAATAGTTTCTTAACAAATATGAAAGCACAGGTAAAATAATAAATATATATATATTTTTTTAAATTGAACCTTTATTTAACCAGGCAAGTTCTTATTTACAATGTCGGCCTACCTACAGGGTCAGCCCCTGGAGCAAATTAGGGTTAAGTGCCTTGCTCAAGGACACCAACAGGATTGTTCACCTTGTCGGCTCAGGTATTTGAACCAGTGACCTTTCGATTACTGGCCCAACGCTCTAACTGCCAGGCTACCTGCAGCCAAATAAATACCACAGCTGTTCATTACACTTAGAAATATGACCCCAGACCCAATAAAAACCTTGAAAATGTTGAGGTCCTACTCTGCCACCCCCAAATTCAATGGTACTTGTTAATACGCTTCTCACAACAACAACAACAACAAAACCATTGATTCACCCATTAATGTCCTTTCTATTCCATTTGTGATAAGCTTTGCAAAAATTCTCAAATAATGGAACTTTCAATTGTGTTGATTAAATGCAACAGAAATAAACATTTTTGTTTCTGAATGCATTGCATTGTCCCACTATTGCTTTCCGCTATTTCATTTTCGTGTGGAAGGCCAAGTGAGTGTGGAAACGAGGTCAGAATACACTTATGCAGAATACACTTATCAACAGGATGTTCTCTCCATGTGACTATTCGTGTCCAGTGTGACCAAAATCAGTATACTTACAATTCACCCCTGATCGCAATGTTCACAGATAACACACCTGTATCATGATCACACACAGACTATCCATAGCAAAGTATCCTTAACGATTCAAACCGATATGACTTAAGAGGATTTAAAGAGCATATGGATTGTTTTGCAAGCAAAGTTTTCAATAACCTTCAAAGACAAGCTTCTGTGTCGAAGTATACTCCCTTAGCCTCCCTACTG
This sequence comes from Thymallus thymallus, assembly GCA_023634145.1. Taxonomy (NCBI): domain Eukaryota; kingdom Metazoa; phylum Chordata; class Actinopteri; order Salmoniformes; family Salmonidae; genus Thymallus; species Thymallus thymallus. The sequence continues at coordinate 19,878,116 of CM042414.1, forward strand.
AGGTACCCTACCCCCACCATGCGAACACACACAGATGCACATACACCGGTTACTCTGGTTGGCTAGGAACCAGACTTAGCTGAATAAAAATCTCTGTGCTTTCCATCCAGATAGAGACCATTGAGTCAGAGACCCCACACAAAGACTAATAGCAATGGGAATCCGCTGAAAATATGTGACATAATCACATTAGTGTCTTAAAGGACACAAAGCGCTTAGTCAACTTCCCTTGATCAAGGCACATCTGGAGGAGCGAGAGACTTGAAACATAGTCCTGGCTTTCCCCTACTGAAATTGAAGCAAGCTGTTGTGCCATGCTTCCAGGACGGAGGAGAACAAGAACTTTGACACAATAATGGATTGCTCCTGCAGCAGTGTAGTTAAATGTGGGGCTTGTGAAAAAAAGGATGGGTCTTAAAAGGTTTGGGAATAACGCCCACAGCTTTCCCAGGGAGTTTGAACTCTGACCTGGAAGACCAAGTGTTTAAATCTAGATGTTTGTGATTAACTCCAGATATCACTGTACAACACACTGCACTACATGTGTGTCAATATGTAGTACACTTTGTGATTCCAGTTAAAACAAACGTGTTACAATGTCTCGTAATTTCTAAAAAGGTTCCCTTGCTTTGATTTGAAAAAAAAATGCAACACGTAGGGGAAAACATATGACACATGTTTTGTGAGGTTTAAACTACAATGATTGTGTTTTTTTAAGGATCAACATGACTGTAATAAAGCATAATCCTGACACCTAACATTCATAAAACCCAAATTCCACAATAATAATAAATTCTGAGAGTTTGATATATTTCATGGAAAGAGGTTCTGCATCATTTCCAAAATAGACCTGAAATTGCAAGTACCAGGTTGCTAAAAGGTTTCCAACACACTTTACAGAGGTGACAGTCATTAAAACTGCGTTCTGTTTCACTCCAATTGAGCCTTCTTTTTAACTGTGAATGCCTGTTAATATTTTCCAGAGGTCCTTCTACACACGTTCTAGCAGCTTTTTGTCTTCTCCCTGTCTAGGGAACAAAGCCTGGTTTCTGTTTCTGCTCTCAGCCTGCTGTGAGAAAGAGGGCCTGGTCGTCTCATTAACACCCACCTCAACATGTTCCATTCCAGCATTGGGAGCTAATTACAAACACTGGCTGGGCTTAAAAACCTCTTATAGACAGCAAACAAAAAGAGAGAGAGAGAGAGAGAGAGAGAGAGAGAGAGGGAGAGAAAGGAAGGGAGATAGAGAGGGAATGAGAGAGTGAGAGAGGAGAGAGGAGAGAGAACTGACAGAAAGTAAAAGGGGCCAAGGGAGAGAAGAGGGGGAAACCCAAAGAGGCTAATGAATCCATAGGAAACTCCACTCCTTTGACATGACATACACACTCCCATTCAGAATAGAGGGAAGCTTAAAGAATGCTCTACCTTTGTATTTGTATTTAGTAGCTGTGATGTGAACGGTATGGATGTGTGTGTGTGGTGTGGTATGTAATGGTGTGGTTTAGCTGGGGCTTCCACAGTATCTATCCCCAAGGGCTCCAAATCAATAAAGTAGAAAATAATGAAGTAAACAAACCTTTTTGGAATCAAATGACTATTTTTGTGAAATTTGTGTAAATGTGCATGTGCATGTTGATAAGATCTGACGTCTTACCGTGAGGCTCACAAGCCACTTGTTAAACAGACAAAGCAGGAAAATATGGTGTTCTCATGATTCAAAACAGTTGTTCCTTCACCACAACGTTTGCAGTGGGTTTGTATAAAACCACAGGTTGAGTGTAGAGAGTTTTGAAAACAGTGGATCTGTTGTTTCTGATTACGGATGTTTCAAGTTTGCATCCAGACAATACCTTCATTCAGATAATACATTTAGGAGCCTCTATCTTCAAACTTATTTTTACTGACTAATTTATCCCAATACTTGAAAAACATAATATTTTAAATGTCAGGCACTTTTCTTTCTTCAAGATTCTCTCATATAACCCCATCCAGAAATGCCACAATGACGTTCACCCCAAGCTGTGGTTACAGCAGTAGTTCCCACATGTAATTTGCACTAATCAAGTCCTGTGCATAGACGCCTCAGGCACTGAGATTGAGCTGATCTCAAAGTGTGCCACCAACCACAAATTACAGGCCTAGAATATAGGTTAACTACATGCCACTCCTCTAAGAATAACAGTGACAGTTGCAATACCGATGTAGGAACACACCTGTAATAGAACCTTAGCAAGACACGCCTCAGAATAAACACACAGATAGTATCACTCATGAACCTTTTATTGATAAATCAGGGGGCATGCAAAGACGATTACCTTAACACAATCATCTCTGATAAGCCTCTTTAATGCAAGATGGAGTTATGACAGTGAAAACAAGTTTGTGAATACTTTGGTAGCATATACATTCATGTTTTATGATTGCACATATAGGCCCTATTACCACCTCATAGAGCATTTTAAGACATACCATATACTGTATAACAGCTCAACACTACTTCAGCTTTTAATTTCTTAAATGCTACAGACGCCTTCATAATTCAGCACACAAGGCTCGTAATAGCTATTGAAAAACATGCTATAAGCATTCATAATCACTCTTTATAATAGGTTGTAATAAGTTTTAAATCATAGATGCAAGGAGAGAGCTTTTATGCATTCCTTGTGTGTTTTGGGGATAAACATAGCACTCATTTATGAAATAGTATCTTGTTTATGGTGGATTGGAAAGCCTGAGCTGAAAATGGACTGCACAGCGGGATAGATACATAGAAAACAGGCTCCATCAAACCATAGTCAACCTACCACTGCCTTAACAATACTAGTCATTGTCTATAATTGCGTAGCAGATTTGCATTCTTTTGCTTCTAGTGAACACAGTATAAGAATACTTAGAATACAGGCTGGAAAGTCAATAGGACAAACGTGGCAGATGCAATGCCAGGATTGTGGGTTCGTTTCCCGGGTCCACCCGCATGTAAAAATGTAGGCACGCATAATGGTAAGTTGCTTTGGCTAAAAGCGTCTGCTAAATGGCATATATTATAATGTGTTGTATGGAAAGTTGTGGCTCTGTTCCTTGTACAGTTGATATATTAACCCTAGTCACAGATAAAGATATATCGCCCGGAATAAGCTTCAAACTCTTCAAAGTATGTGAATGCCAATGTCAAGCTTGAAAGAATATGTGACATTCCAAACATTTGTACTTAGAGTATGCACTGAGTGGACACACCTGCTATTTCCATGACATAGACTGACCAGGTGATTCCAGGTGAAAGCTACGATCCCTTATTGATGTCACTTGTCAAATCCACTTCAATCAGTGTAGATGAATGGGAGGAGACAGGTTAAAGACAATTGAGACATAGATTGTGTATGTGTGCCATTCAGAGGGCGAATGGGCAAGACAAAAGATTGAAGTGCCTTTGATAGGGGTATGGTAGTAGGTGCCAGGCGCACAGGTTTGTGTGTCAAGAACTGTCACTATGGGCCAACATCCCTGTGGAACGTTTTCAGCACCTTGTAGAGTCCATGTCCTAACGAATTGAGACTGTTCTGAGGGCAAAAGGGGCAACTCAATATTGGGAAGGTGTTCCTTATGTTTTGTGCACTCAGTGTAATTGCGTTTGAACATGTGTTGTACCATTGTTTTCAGAGACAGAGAGAGAGCGACAGAGAGTCAGAGAGAGAGAAAAAGGCTGAAAAGTTCAATACAAACTAACCTAAGCATCATTTGTAATGTATTAGTGACTTAATCTGAGCAGTTGACCTTTGTTATGACCTTTGGGGGACTTGACCAAGTAGTTACAGTACGTGTCAGTTGTCAAAAAATGAGATTCTTAAAAAACCTGCACTCTACAGTCAATGTTTACGCCATCCAAATGTCACGATTTCAAACAGTGAGCTTTCCAAAGTCTGCACAAGTTACTTGTCCGAGGCTAATTCCAACTAAATGATTCCATAAAAATAAAGACAGAGTAAAATATTTCATTTAATATGGTTGGGTTTTTTATTATGAGTCTTTCTTGGCAGGTAAGCAGATGGAGCTCGGGGTAAGTGGAGGAGAGTGGCAGGCTGAAGTCCCTGGAACACTTATAATCAAAGGGGCACCACCACATTAAGAGCGTCGTTTTTTGGGGGGGGTTTTTCATAGTGCTGTGAACTTGGTCAGTGGCCATGGGTCCCACGTCATAAAGTGGTGCAGACAGTTTCCATTGTAGCTGACGCCTCCTCCTAAATATACCTCTCAAAAATGCTTTCCGTCATCTGCAAGGCATGTAGAGGAAAAGCAGGGCACAGCACCATTATTTGTTCTCTGGTTGTCTGCGGCTATCACTAGCATTCCCCAAATGTGTCCCTTGTGTTGGCTTAGAGCAGGGCTATTCAACTCTTACCCTACGAGGTCCGAAGCCTTCTGGTTTTCTTCTGGTTTTCTACCTGATAATTAATTGCACACACCTTGTGTCCCAGGTCTAAATCAGTCCCTGATTAGAGGGGAACAATGAAAAAATGCAGTGGAACTGCCTTTGAGGTCCAGAGTTGATTTTGAACGGCTTAGAGGCTGCGTGTGCCAGCCCAGTTCATATGGCTTGTGGGCAGGCTGCCAGAACTAAGCAGCCTCCCACTGTTTAACGACAATAAATGTACTGCCTCACTCCATATTGCTGTTATATTATATAAACAAGGTTAATGCCCCTTTTAATTAAGCACTGGTTGACAGAATTTGACCTTGCTAGGGGTGTCTGTTACCTAGACTGGAGCATCCACACATTGATCAGTGATGGTTTCCTTGAGATATACTGTACATCCACATACAGACATCCTCCAACTTTAACTGTATCTAATAACATAAACATTTTGCTTATATTGCATAGTTATACATTCATTTAGGTTTATACATTCATTTAAGTCTGTAGCATAATTAATTTTTTCCATTATTGAAGGTAGTAATAACATACAAGGTGTAATATGACTACGTTGAGGCAGCAAACACAATCTAGTCATTGCTTAGAGTTGAGCCCACAAATGACCTCTTACTTTGAGGTCTATCCTTTTTTCTAGTCTTAAAAAATGTAAAGCCCTCTTTTTGTCACCTCAAAAGAGGAATTGTCGCTAATTGAGCATTGTAGCCAGATAATTGGGCCCGAGGACCTATCCACATGGAGAGGGTGACCCTTCTAACCTGGTCCTGAAAAAGAAACAAAGCCAGGAGGAGGAGTAATGTGAGTTAAGGGATTCTCAGCAGCTCTTATGAGAGCTTGTTTCACATACATCGACCAAAGTGGGGCTAATAACTTTACACGCTGGTGTGTTTTCCCTCTTGAGGAGTCTTTTTCCCTGGGATCTAGAACATTCTCCCAGATCCCTTGGTAAGGACTCTTGAGAGACACATATAACACACAGGAATGATCTGCTATTCAATGGGACTCGGACACTTGAGAATTGTGGTGACCCCCCTCCGTTGTAGTGTTGAGGGCACTCACAGTTCTAGTTTTTCACCAAGTATGGAGGCCTCTCTTTGTGGCTGGTATAACTCAAAGCTCTTTTTTACAGGGGTAATTACTGTTTGCGGAGGTCGTTTTCTTCCCCAAAATATGTATTTTGTTGGCAAACAGAACCTGTCTTGTTATGAGCTGAAGCATTTGGTCACGGGTGAAACAGAGGTTCCAGATTCCCTGATAAACAGAGGGCTAAGCCATGCTCTCTCCATGTTGTAAACATAAAACGGATACTTTTATTTAGCTTTAAAAGGAAAGATCATTATATTTTAAGTGACTTTATGGAGGCAGACAGAGCGCTTGACATAAACGGCTTTACATTAGGTAAACAAACATACAGAACTATTTTGGTGATCTGCAGTGAATTTTAAGAATCAAGAAATGAATATCTGAAGTACATTTCTGTTTAATATCACCATGTGTCTTCTTAGAGTGTTATCATTGAGTTGCAGATAGAGCCTGTACTAAACATGAACTAGAGTTTAGGCTGGTGGGAGTAATGGACTTTAGCAGTGTTAATGAGGCCCACATCTCTCTTGCCCAGACAGACAGACAGACAGACAGACAGACAGACAGACAGACAGACAGACAGACAGACAGACAGACAGACACATACAGCACAAACACACTCCTCTATCAACAGGACACTCCATCCTACCCTTGACTCCACCCCCTCCTCCAGCGGTGCTCGTGCCCCTGCTCTATCTCCCCCAGTGCGACCCAGTTTTGCACCAGCTGGCCTCCAGTTCCTATCTGGGCTGCTTTTTACTACCCCCGGCCTGATGACAGGAGCTTCAAGTGATTACAAGCAACAGGCCTTCTATACCGTGTGCCCCAGCTACAGTACCTGCCAACCAAGTGTAAGTATAAAGTCGTTAATTTCCCTAGTCAGTCCACTGGATGACTGGTGAAACAAGAGTCTTTTAAGGACAAGTAAGGGAGAGGGTTGTCTTTTACGAGAAAGGGATGGGGAAATGGGCCTGCAGTATTTCACTTGGTGAAAAAGAGAGTGTGCTGTGTAAAAAGAAGAAAAACACAGTTAAGTGTAATTTATGATTGTGATGTTATAGTACAAACCTTTGCTGGTTAACAATTATATGCAATTTTCTACACATTTTATGTTGTGCTTTGATCTTTGCAACTTTTGACATTTTGCAGCTTGACTCTAGTTCCCCTTTACATTATAGTACTTTGATCATCAGTCATCCAAAAAAAGCTAAGTGTACTCGTACCTTGTTGCACAGAACGCTAACCCAAATGCCTAACCCTAACCTTAAATTAAGACCAAAAAGCGATATATTTTTTCATGAATTTTTTACGATATAGACAATTTTGACTTAGCAGCTGGCCCATCTAGCGGGAATCGCTCAGTTCTGCCTCAAGGGAAAAATTCATGACAATAAACGTCAAATGATACATAGCAGAAAGAAGACATCATATAACATTTGTCATAATAACTCTTTGTCTAAATATCAGATGGCATTATATTGATGATGAACTGTGTGTCAACTCTGGAATGAGGGCCAAATATTTCTGAAAGGTCAAAGATTTGTTCTGTCTAAATTCCCCTCGCATTTGCCTCATATACAACTAGTTTACAATTACTCTTCCTAAGTGTCCAGGAAATGAATCCAGGTCCAGTGTCTCCAGGGATTGACCCTGAGGAATTAATTTAATGCGCCAAAAGACACAGTGTACTCTAAACCCCAAGAAATAGATGGTAATGATACTTACATCTCTGCTTCCTAGGAATGTGGAAATACGTTTTGATCATAAAAATACTGGACATGCACAATATCATGTTTGACCAATCAATTGCCAGTACTACTGCAATGATTCTAGGTCTAGTGTGACAAGTTGGGGTGTCTAGTTCCAATACAATCAAAGTAAAAAAGATACATTCTTACTGTATATCATAGGCGGCAGGTATCCTAGTGGTTAGGGCGTTGGGCCAGTAAGGTTGCTGGATCGAATCCCCGAGCTGACAAGGTAAAACCAGTAGGCCGTCATTGTAAATAAGAATTTGTTCTTAACTGGCTTGCCTAGTTAAATAAAGGTTAGTACAGCCTAGAGATTTGGCTTACCACACGGCCTGATCAGGAAAAACTCACATGGTCAGAAAAACTCCTGCCCCTATCATCATGTCATGTAAGCATTTATATGACAAAGTTATTTGAATTGTATCCCCCAAAAATAGAGATTTTAGAATGAACACAGAGTAAATGTTCCTGTCTCTTTGATTCTCCCATAGCTGTGTCTCTGACACTCGTGGTTAAATGCTCTAGACGTTATGGGGAGACCAATGGCAACGGGCAGTGGTTAAAACACAGTAGCAGAAAGGTTAATACACTCAGCACATGTTGCCTCTTACAACAGGTGGTGCTGAGCAATCGGCGGCTCCCAGCATTCCAGCTTTTCCATGCCGGTGGCCCCTGGTATTCTGGGATTTACACTGCCTCCCCTCCTTCCAACCACACAGGCCTGACTGACAAGCTAATCGTTGGGCTGGGATCCCCTCAGCTATTGATTCCACTGCAACACAACACCTCCCAGTCAATGAAACTGCAATATAATGCTTGAGCTGTGAAGAAAGGGGGAGGATTAGCGTGTTGAGCAACTGGAAGAAATGTGCTGCTGCCGCCTCCACAGCTCACTACTCCTTGCAGCTGCCGGTAGGTAGAAACAGAGCGGCACAAATAAAGTGGGGAAAAATGTGTCTCAGGGGGTAGGAGCTTGGAGAGGCGGGTTATTAAAAGCCACAAAGTGGAGTTCATGCTGTGCACAGAGAAATAGCCGCAGCGAGTTGAAGGCACAATTGAAAAGAAGGGGGTCTCTTTCTAAATTGTTCTAATCCTCTGAGTGTTTTATTTCCTTGAGTTTAGTATTTTAACAACGTTGCCTCAGCCTGCGCATATGCTTCACTTCAGGTCCAAAATAACAGTGTTTGTGGGACTCAACAAGGCCATATGTTATTATGAAATGATAACAATAGATATTTTGAAAATATGTAGTAATTTGCACCTCATATAGATAAGCAATAGTTTATTACACATTTGTTTTGTGCTATATATTTTCAGAAGGGTTGACATGCAGTTTTATAATTATGCTAAACAACTTGCAACACAGCTATGCCTATTTCTCAAATCATCTGTTGATAAAGCTTGACAAGCCATGTTCAGTTTTTTTGAAACACTATACCACGCTTTTCTAATTATTGATCCAAAAGGAACAGTAACTGCAACAGAGACTGCAATTAGTAGTATTATTGATGGTTCCAGTCATTTATTCAAGTATCCAATTTCCATGCTGTGTACACACTTAATTAAAACAAATGTGTTACATATATATCAGGGATCAACAGCCTTCAAAAAGCCTCATGGCTTAGGGAATCAATGCAACAAGGAGGATGACAAATCAATGTTTTTGGTCGCTTATGCCACAGGGATTGAATCAAACACTTGAATATGAACAACTAACACAGCTACTATAACTCACTCATCCAAAGGGATGAGTGAGTGATAGTTAAATTAAAGCACTATTTCTCAGGAATTTTTCCTCCCTCAAAATACTTTTTGAAAGGATAATAAAATAAATTAAGGCTGCTGGGAGGGGAGAGAGGACATTTAACATTTTATTGCAATTTAAAAGACGTACCAAACATCTGACCTTTTGTCCCTTCTCCCTCTACTCTTCTCTGTGAAATTCAACGTCAAGCTCAGCTATATTAAACATCCTTCCTCCCAATGAAGTTCCTTAGTGGGAATTGCCAGAACAATTTGAGATACCAAAAATATTTCCCGCTGCCGTGGAATCGCCCTATGGTATAATTTACGGTCATAATCGTGAAAACACAAAACATTTTCAGTGACATCTACTGAGTGTCCACATTTGTATGTTATGATAGTCAATGTCAGCTGATGTTATTTATGAAGCAACCAGTAGAATTCCCTGCAAACCTCTTAAAAACAGAAATATAGCTCAGGTTTCCACGTCTGCCTAACATCAACTTTTGACAGTCAAGTAAGATATGTAGAGTAGTTATTGTACTGTCACTAGCACTGTCGCTGCATATATTTGTCACCTATTTATCTTTGGTCCTTAACATGTCAAGATTGGTTGGATGACATCATCCCCACAGTGACCGTACGTACATACCCCAACCAGAAGCCATGGATTACAGGCAACATCTGCACTGAGCTAAAGGGTAGAGCTGCCTCTTTCAAGGAGTGGGACTCTAACCCGGAAGCTTATAAGAAATCCCGCTACGCCCTCCGACGAACCATCAAACAGGCAAAGCGTCAATACAGGACTAAGATTGAATTGTACTACACTGGCTTCGACGCCCGATGCCCTTCGGATGTGGCAGGGCTTGCAAACTATTACAGATTACAAAGGGAAGCACAGCCATGAGCTTCCCAGTGACACAAGCCTACCAGACGAGCTAAATTACTTCTATGCTCGCTTCGAGGCAAGTAACACTGAAACATGCATGAGAGCATCAGCTGTTCCGGTTGACTGTGTGATCACGCTCTCCGTAGCCGATGTGAGTAAGACCTTTAAACAGGTTAACATTCACAAGGCTGCAGGACCAGACGGATTACCAGGACGTGTACTCAGAGCATGCGCTGACCAACTGGCAAGTGTCTTCACTGACATTTTCAACCTGTCCCTGACTGAGTCTGTAATACAAACATGTTTCAAGTAGAACACCGTAGTCCCTGTGCCCAAGAACACTTAAGCTAACCTGCCTAAATGAATACCGACCCGTAGCACTCATGTCTGTAACCATGAGGTGCTTTGAAAGGCTGGTCATGGCTCACATCAAAACCATTATCCCAGAAACCCAAGACCAACTCCAATTTGCATACCACCCCAACAGATCCACGGATGATGCAATCTCTATTGCACTCAACACTGCCCTTTCCCACCTGGACAAAAGGAGCACCTATGTGTGAATGGCATTCATTGACTACAGCTCAGCCTTCAACACCATAGTGCCCTCAAAGCCCATCACTAATCTAAGGACCATGGGACTAAACACCTCCCTTCCTCACGGGCCGCCCCCAAGTGGTAAGGGTAGGTAACAACACATCCGCCACACTGATCCTCAACACGGGGGCCGCTCAGGGGTGCCTGCTCAGTCCCCTCCTGTACTCCCTGTTCACTCATGACTGCATAGCCAGGCACGACTCCAACACCCTCATCAAGTTTGCCGATGCCACAACAGTGGTAGGCCTGATCACCAACAACGATGACACAGCCTATAGGGAGGAGATCAGAGACCTGGCTGTGTGGTGCCAGGACAACAACCTCTCCCTCAGCGTCATCAAGACAAAAGAGATGATTGTGGACTACAGGAAAAGGAGGACCGAGCACGCTCCCATTCTCATCGAAGGGGCTGTAGTGGAGCATGTTGAGAGCAAGTTCCTTGGTGTCCACATCACCAACAAACTATCATGGTCCAAACACACTAAGACAGTCGTGAAGAGGGCACGACAAAGCCTATTCCCCCTCAGGAAACTGAAAAGATTTGGCATTGGTCCTCAGATCCTCAAAAAGGTTCTACAGCTGCACCATCGAGAGCATCCTGACTGCATATATTTGTCACCTATTTATCTTTGGTCCTTAACATGCCAAGATAATTGTCTGGATCATATATTTGGATTCAGCGAGGGCTTAAGGCTTTTGCATGCTTCGGTTCGGCTGGCGCCTAGTAGGCGACACAAACGAATGTGCTCGCATACTCCATTAAAATACCTTTGATTGAAAAATGAGAAAAAAGCGTCAATAGTACTGTTTGTCCATCTTGAGACGCAGTAGTAAGTTTTATTTTTATTTTACCTTTATTTTACTAGGCAAGTCAGTTAAGAACAAATTCTTATTTTCAATGACGGCCTAGGAACAATGGGTTAACTGCCTTGTTCAGGGGCAGAACGACAGATTTTTACCTTGTCAGCTCGGGGATTCGATCCAGCAACCTTTCGGTTACGGGCCCAACACTCTAACCACTCTAACCACTGGGCAACCTGTACACTAGACTGTACACTTCCTCAAAATAGCCTGAATTAATCTAAGATAACTCAAGAAATGTGTCATCAATTTTGAAATGTTTTGCCGAGTGCGATCTTAGTCGAGCAATTTTACTTCTAACTAAGATGTTTTGTGCAGAATTTCTCAATTGAAAAAATGTGCATGAAAATGAGTCATCTAGCATAGAATGACAACTCTTCATTGAAGAAGCCCTACTGTTGACCAGTGACTGACGAAGGGGCAAAATTCTCGAGAAGTGACTTGTCTCGAGAAAATGTTTTGAGTGCACAAACAGCCGAAAAAACCCTTGATGAAGAACAAAACTAACAAAAACTTCACAATGTTATCATAGTATATACATGAACTGTTACGAACTGTTTCGGATTGGAGGCATGTGATGATAATGCTATGAAATAGCTCAACTGTACCGAACAAGGTCAGGGGGAGGACTTTCTCTCTATCGCACACACACACACACACACACCAGATACACGCATATACATACAGTATATACATACACAGAGTGTACTTTTAATAACAAAGTATTTTCGGTAAGCAAAATTAAAATGGTGACATTTGCAACTTGATACCCCGTACACATCCAGACAAAATAAGTGGTATTGGCCATGGAGGCTCAGTGTAAAAATAGATGGCTTGTGTCAAAGCAAATGTCAAAGGTTTAACCTCTCTTACTCTCAACATAGACGTCAAGCCCTGAAGCCTTCTGACCGACTGTGAAAAGCCAGCTGTAGACGTGTCTGCCTCTGATTGGTCCAGAGACCACTGCGTAGACTAATGCAAATTAGTCATAAAAACAGATGTGTCACCTTTCTATTAAAACGTAATGGGAGTTATTAATATGCAGCAACACTTTAGCCACTTGTTTTTTTTTAAATGGATTGAAAATCTTGTGTGGATATTTAGTGTAAATGTATTTAGAAATATATTTTTGTCTGAGCTCTGTCCCATAATGAGTTTGCTTCTTTTTGTCCTTGCGACAAGAAAGAAGTACTATTGTGAAACATTTATGTAACGAGAGGGTATAGTGGAAATGTGGACATTCCCCTCCCCTAATTTCTGGAGCCCTTTAATTTTCTAACCTCTCTGCTGTGAAAAACCTACTCACACCAACTTACTCCTCCCACTGACCTGCTAGAGACTTCCCTACTCCACCTCTAATGGAGATACCAGCAGGTAGTGTAGCAAAGTCAGAAGGTAGTCCACACCAGAGTTTGAACCTGGGACTGTCAACTTAACACCTTAATCCAACTTTTTGATGTGGTTGAAAGGTTAAAGTTGCCATCTCACCCCCTTCATTCAGAGAGTGAATTGTCAGGCTTCACTACTTGTGCCTGATCACACTCTCAATGTCCGGAACTGGGGGGCAATCCCACTTCTGACACCAATGTAGCAAAGTCAGGGGGTAGCCCCAAGTGCGGCTTGAAACCAGGACCATGTAACTGTCAACCGAACACCTTAGCTGTTACACCAAGAGATCTAAAACTCTTGATGTTGTCACTAAATGTTGGGTTAAGGTAACTACAAATATTTTCTGTCTGGTAAATCTGAGCAACATTTGTAATAGTGTTTCAAATGTTCAAGGATGGAAGTCCCATCGTTTTAATTTGATATTTTTTGCATTAGCTAGCTAGTCCCCCACAGAGCTTGGTGAGTTTGAGTTGTATATATGTTTTGCATTCTGATGTATTTGAGTTTGCTGAACAATAGGATTCAGTATAACCCATATTACAATATTACTAAATAATGAGTTGCATTGTGGGATCGATAAGGGGCTAAGTACTAGTAAACCACTAGCGAGTTTGCTGCTAGTTAGTGACTGGGTTGTTTCTGCGATACACTAGTTTCTGATGTTAGCAATAGGCCATTAATTCATACTTCATGTTACATTCAGAGCTACAAAAAAAGCACACAACAGTTCACTTTTGGCATTTTACAATGGTCAACTCAAACGTTTACCCCCCTAAATCAAAACATTGTTTACACTGTGAATTCATAGTGAAATAGGGTTACTATTTGGCATTATATCCAGTGTAACTTACAGTTAGTTAGTTAGTTAGTTCATACATACATGTTCATACTTTTTGTTTTTTTCTTCATACTGGTCCTCTGTGGGGATTGAACCCACAACACTGGCATTGAAAGCACCATGCTCTACCATTTGAGCTACACGGTACTAGCTATAGCATCACTTCAATTTTCACTCTGCCCATTGGTCAAGGCGACCTCCGCTGCCTCAATTTATTCTCACCACATTTGCATGAGCCATGAGATGAGGAGCAACTAAGGAGAGATCAGAGGGATAAAAAACGGTTTAGGCGCTCCTCTAGGACCCTCAAAGCTTATAACTCTCAAACAGAGTGCCTGGGTCAGTCAATAAAGGCAAATAAAATCGAAGTGTAGGCGCAAAGAGGCCCTCTTCTCCCTGAAAACAGGCAGTTTAGCGATAAAGCTGAAGGCAGTTATTACATGGTGACTTTTAATGCAGACACGATTTGTGGTCACTAAAGCCCAGGCCTGCCGGAGGCAAGCCTCAAGCAGCAGTGTTCTAATTGGACCAGTTTGTTGACTGTCAAGATAATGGAGAAATCAGTAGCAGACGGCCAGAGCACCGTAAATAGCAAAGGTAATTAGAGAGGCTGTCAAAAGCAGAGTGTGGGTAGACGTTCCAGGTTACAGAAAGTGTAGCAGGTACAAGAAGTGATGACACAAATTCAAGGTTAAGAGGCGGACCCCTGGACGTATTAGGTGGCTACTGAAAATTGGTAATATACTGTATATGTGTCGTGTCATGTAGAGTTTTCTTTTTTGGGGGGGGGTCTGAAAAAATGGTTCAGTAGGATATTGAAAGGACATGCTTTATAGCAGTTGACGAATATTTGTTTATACTGTCCTCTTTATCAATTAGAAACGTACTGTAGACAGACAGACTGACTGAATGACTGACTGACTGACTGACTGATTGATTGATTGATTGATTGATTGATTGATTGATTGATTGATTGATTGATTGATTGATTTATAGATTTATAGATCCCAGAGGGGAAAGTTCTTTGTCAAGCAGCTACAAAATAACACAGGGCAGGTGCAAAATGCCAGAACAAAAATACACAAAAGACAGATACACCAAACATGATACATAGAGCGGCAGTATGAAATACAAGAAGTCTGGAGTGCAAAAAAGCTATTAAAAGACATTGCATAGTATGGGTGGATGGCTGAATATGTACACTATACATTGGTGGATGGTGCATGGTTAACTATACTATACAGGTCGATGGCAGAGATATACTTAAATTGCTAAAAGTCTGTATGATATAAGTGAGGGTAATAATAGTTTACTTAATATACAGACTGGTTAAATGAACAGGTAAGTAAATATTTTGCATGGGTAAATTAACTGTACAGGTTAATATACAGTTCAATTTACAGGTAAGTGAATATTTGCATGGTTACATTAACATTGTACAGGTAAATGACAGGAAGAGATACTTAAATAGCTAAATGTGTGTATGATATAATTTAGGGTAATAATAGTTATTCCCTTAAAATACAGTCCTTAGTGCGCAGGGTTTAATTACAGATAAATGCACTTATTGCACATTCGATATACTAAAAGCAATGAAAAACTGACAGGATACTAATATAAAGTCCTGAATGAATGACTATGTAAGTTAAGTCCAAGAATTACTTACAATATTGCACGTGATATAACAACTGTACATGGATATACAGACCTGAATGAATAAATAAGTCCTGAGTAAATGAGTGATTACAGACGAGAGTTACTCACGGATGGATGCATAATTGATAAACTAGGTCCTAACACCCCAACAGTTCCAGGTCTATGTTGACAACGGCACGGCACCCCGGTGAGGCATTAAATAGTTTAATAGCCACCGGCAGGAAGGACCTCATGTAGCGCTCTCTGGCACACCGTGGTGGGATCAGTCTGTGACTGAAGGTGCTCCTCTGCGTCATAACCATGGCATGCAGAGGGTGGGTGACGTTGTCCATGATGGCCAGCAGTTTGGCCAGGATCCGTCTCTCCGCCACCTCCTCTAGATTGTCAAGGCTAATCCCCAGAACAGAGTTAGCCTTCCTGATCAGCTTATTTACCCGAGAAGCATCAACGGCTTTTATGTTGGCGCCCCAGCACACCACAGACTGGTAGAAGGTATGCAGTTGTCACGCCGCCTTCCCCGTGAGCCTGTTTTCCTGTCTGTCTGTCTGTTTTGTGTTGTGTTCTTGAACGTGCCCTGTTCAGGTTGCTGGGCAACGAGTGTAAGGCGGGAATTCCAGGATCACCTGAATCTGCTCTCACCTGTTCCTCGTCAGTAATCATCACACCTAGTCCTGATCATCATTTCCACCCTACTTAAGCCTAACCTGACATCCAGTCCCTGCCGGATCGTTAGTCACACTCCGTATGTTGTGCTTGCGCATCAGACCATAGTTATTTTGCTATCTTCAGTTTGCCTTGTTATTCTCAGTCTGCCTGCTCATCTGATTTCTTGTTCTCTCTGCCTCAGTACGTTCACCTGGAATTCCCGTCTCTCCTGCCTGGCTACCGGACCCGTCTACCATCTGTGGAACACTAAACTACACCTTCAGCCCCCCATAATCTATACTCCCCTGTCTGCACGTCTGCCGTACCATCCTCATTATTATATATTGTTATCAATAAATACTCACCATTTTCACCCCCTACCTTGTTCGATCTGCGTTTGGGTTCAGAACCAGGGAATTCCTGACAGCAGTAGTTTACTGCACACGTTGAAGGACCTGAGCCTCCTCAGAAAGTAGTCTGCTCTGGCCCTTTTTGTACAGAGTCCCGGTGTTACCAGCCCATTCCAGCCTGCTGTCCATACGTACTCCCAGGAACTTGTATGACCCAACCATTTCCACATCCATCCCCTGTATAGGTTACTTTATGATGTCACAGATTACTTCTGTACGTTTATACTGTTAAATATAAAGTAATAAAAAGGCTTTTACAGAACACATGTGCTGGCTAATACATTCCTAGTCTTCCGCCTTCTCACCCCCAACTCTCACACATGACATCACTGCCTCGTACCTCACTGCTCAACATTAACCACATCTCCCTTTCTGGAGAACAAAAGGTAGACTTCCATTGTCTCAGCAGGTCATAAGGAGTTATTCTTCCCTTGTAAAACAGACCTGTTCCTAGTATGGCTTTTCACTAAAGCTTAGTATATCAGTTTCTGTTGAACTATCCTCAACACTTAAAACTTGTATACAAATTACTTTCAGTCTCTCAAAAGATCAAGTCTCTTTGGTTTTATCACTTCTCTACCTGATCTTGTTCTCACAGCGGCAGGTTTGACCTGACAGTTCACAGAGGTAGACACCTGAGTCTGCCTGGGAAGGGTAGGTATGTCCTCCTCAGGTACGTGCAGCTGTTGGCTGTCTTCACAGTTGTTCTTTGTAGCAGTCATAGGCACCAAATGATGGCGGTTTGTCCGGAGTTTGCCTTGTAGCCCACTGACAAGGTAAGAGCAGGGATTGCGAGGTGCAGATGTCACTGTGCCCTGTGCTTTTGCATCAGTGATCCACACATTTTCTCCTAGTGACAGTCTGGAAAGGTCCCTCACCCGATGTCTCTCTTCTCTTTCCCTGAGTTGAACTTTCCTGAGGTCTGGAAGTACTGGTTTCAACACAGCTGGAAAGGTAGGCAAGGTAGTGCGTAGGCAACACCCCATAAGAAGTTCTGCTGGACTTGCTCAGAGGTGTAGATCTGTAGGCGAACAATGCCAGATATGGAAACCGAGGGTTGCTCGTCATATGCTCAAAGCCATAGTCCGTTGCGAAGGCTTGCAGGTCTCTCCCGGAAAACTGTGGCACATTATCGTGACTAATGTCTCTGTTATGCCGTGGCGGGCAAACATTGATTTTAAATGTACTATGACATCTGTGGACCTCGACGTGCTGAGCGGTGCTGAGCTATCTCTACATGTCTTGAGAAATAGTCCACCATTAGTAAGTCGTTAGTGCCACTCAATGTGAATTGGTCTGCACCTACAGTTGTTTCTGCCAAGGTCGGTTTGGTAGTTTGGTTGGCACGAATGGCTCTCTCACATTTGTTCTCTATTTGATACACGCCTTGCAGTTCAATGCTAACCCATTTAACTGACTGCTAAGCCCTGGCCACCATACTGATTATCTAGCACGTTCCCTGCATTTGACTCAGGTGTCCTTCATGTATTTTCTCCATTACACTGTTTCTCTTTGTGGATGGTATCACTACAGACGACCCTCATACACTGTCAACAGGAGTGAGTGTCCTGTACAGTCTGCTGGAGTACAGCCTTCCCTCTATGCAGTGTTTCATCACTTCTGAACAGAGTCTCTTAGCAAGTCTCTTAGCGCTTTGGCCTTCTCGGTCAGGTTAGGAAGGAACTTTTTCAGCCAGTGCATATAGTGATGTGATAAACGAGTCGACATTTGCCTGTTGCATTCTCTTGATTAAACCAAGCTCGTTTGTAAAAAAACAACAATATATATTTGGCACAAAAACACACCAAAGCCTTCTTTCACGCTGGTGTACTCCAGTCTGTCTTCTTCTGTGAGATTGAGTCCTCATAGCACATCATCTCCTCATCACCCATGCAGTAAACTACCGTGTTTACCTGTTTTTTCTGTGATGAGGTGTGTAAATACCTTGCCAGTCTCAAATATACAAACCTTCTGATCCCTTTCTCCCACTCCTGCGGTTTTAAGAAGTCCAGATATTCTGGCGCTATATGATGAATGTTGCGCTAGGTGGTGCTCTCCCTTGGTGTGCAACTTGTTGCCCAGCCGCTGCTGGTGCTTGCTGTGCAGCCTCCTGAGCCGAAGCTTGTGGCCACTTTATGAAGACACAGTCTACTTCTGTACTTTTATACTGTTTATTATAAAGTAATAAAAATACTTTTACAGAACACACATGCTGGCTAATACATTCTTAGGCTTCCGCCTTCTCACCCCCGTACTCAACTCTCACCCGTGACATCCCTGCCTCCTACGTCACTGCTCCAACACTAACATTACACCACATATTAAACATAATTTTCCATTACTGTCGAACTTGGTGTTGTGCTGTTTACATATTGGATGACTTTAGCCTGGAAATAAGGAAACAAAAGTATATATTACTACTAATGATTGGCTATACTTGTAATTATGTTGCATGCAATCCTTACAAAGAAAATATGGTAGAAATGCTTTGCAGTCATGTGAAAAGGAAATCCTGCCTTGTTTACACATTGCATTTATGTGGTGCACATTCTCTATGAACCCAACTGGATGGTGATAGGACTATTCCAATTCCGTTGAGATATATCCCATATGTGACATTAGCGCATATAACCTTATAACTCAAGGTTATGGACATTCTAAGATTAGGCAGTTGGTGATTTATTCCAGGTAATACACTTTTTGCTCCACGACTAACATGTATCACCATGAAAGGAATGAGAGTGAAATCATGCCTGTCTGTACATTATTAGGTACTATAATCCCTGTTTTAAATGTGGGAATAAAAAGACGACCAAGGTTGGGGATGTTGTCCTATGATTCAGAGATGGATGGATGATTATAAATTAATCTTTAGCACATAATAGAGGTGTTCCTAATGCCAAGGTGTCTAGCATTGTCTGCATATTGAACATTGTGTCATTTAGTATATGTTTAGATCATATAACATTTGTGTTAAAAAAGTCATGCACAATAACATTTCTTAGAGAGCGCCTATTGTTTGTCTGTGCAGTGGTCCATATTGTATCAGGGAAAATGCTTGCTGAACCTGAAGTCTGCATAAACAGTGGTGCTCTAACAATGTTTTTCAGCCCTCAGCCTTTTCTAGGGCAAGCTCAGTCCCCTGAGAGTTGACAGAAATACCCCAAATAGCAGAGCGTCTGACTCGTTTGCAAGACGTACCTTTGTTGTTTCCAAAGGCCTCAAAAGTCAACTGAAACTGCTTGACAACTGACAGCAATGGGCCATGAAATCCTGCTTACTTGCACTTTTGGAATTGGCTATAGTGTATACCTATGATTGTTTTATATGAAATGAAAATAATATTTTATATGCAGTTCACGGACAAACCATGCACTGTTCTTTTTAACTAGACTGTAAACTTAAATATGCATCTGCTGTGTGTCTAAGTACTAGGAAACTTTAGAAATAATAAAGCATTGTTTTAAATGAAATGGAAAATAAAATGACTGTTGCTTATTTTGTCTCTGGTAAGCCTTAACCCTCTTTTAACCCTTTATTGACAATGAGTAAGGGGGCATTTTGTCTGACAAAAAGGTCAATTTTAGACTGGTCATTCCCCATATATATATATAGTATATGCACACACACACAGTATATACAAATGTAATGGTGATTCTCTTTTGTTAAACAAAAATGCCTACCACTTTCATAAATCACCTTCACATGACTTTACCTCTTTATTTTCGTGTTTTTGTGAATGTGTAACAAATAGACATGAATTCAGCCAAATTTTTTTGGGAAAAGGTAGTTTTATTATTTGTAATTATAAATGTTTTTTAAATGTATAGCTAAATGAGTTTATGGATAGAAAGTGCAGGACTGATCCTCATTTCCTGTCTATGTCTGTGGCAGCAGGAAGTTGGAGACATCCTCCTTTTTGCCCCACGGGAAGGAAGCAGTGTGAGTACAGGTGTGTTGCTCACTGACCTCTTTTTGAATACAGTCATGGTCCGACCTTGAAGCCTTTCCTGACAGGCCAGGGTAGAAGACCTCAGTCAACTATGCTGTGTGGATATTAAGTTGAATTCTATTCAAGGTCGGACCATTGTACTTATACAGTGAATTTGACAGTATTCAGACCCTTTCCCTTTTTCCACATTTTGTTACGTTACAGCCTTATTCTAAAATGTATTAAATAAAAAAATCTCATCAATCCACACAAAAACCCCTTCAATCTACACACAATATACCAGCTTTTTAGATTATTTTTCAAATGTATTAAAAATAAAAAAAATACAGAAAAACCTTATTTACATAAGAATTCAGACACTTTGCTATGAGACTCAAAAATTTGCTTAGGTGCATCATGTTTTCATTGATCAACAGAACAACGACCCTAAGCACACAGCCAATATAACACAAGAGTGGCTTCGGGAAAAGTTCTGAATGTCCATGAGTGGCCCAGCCAGAGCCCGTACTTGAACCTGATCTAACATCTCTGGTGACACCTGAAAATAGCTGGGCAGCGGTGCTCTCCATCCAACCTGACAGAGCTTGACAAGATCTTCACAAAAGAACAGGCAAAACTCCCCAAATACAGGTGTGCCAAGCTTTTTTGACTTTCCTACTTTATTTTTATTTATAAAAAAAAAATGTAATCGCTGCCAAAGTTGCTTCAATAAAGTACTGAGTAAAATGTTATGAATAGAAACAGCTCAATGTATTCCTTCTCGCATCTACGTGCTCTCCTCCTCTCACCTTTTTCCCTTCAATGCACAACACATCAGCTGTATGTGAGCAGGCGGAAAAACATATCCAAGCCAAACCTTCATAACATAATGTCACCATATTAGCTAAAGTAACATCATAGTCAACATAGCTAATAGAACTAACACGTTAGTAAACCTGTTACAATCATTCAGTACAATGTACAATCAGTAAGCAGTTTAGCAGTTACACCAGCGGGCCCCGGTGGCAATAAATGACTAAAACCAAAAGCTTACATTGACTTGGAAGAGTTTCCGTGTTAGATATTCATAGCCAGCTAACTAACGTAGCATCCCTCTGTTTATTGCTCTCTCTCTCTCTCTCTCTCTCTCTCTCTCTCTCTCTCTCTCTCTCTCTCTCTCTCTTCATTTTTGAAGAAAATAATTTGTTAAAAACTGCTCAAATATTGTTTTTATTTCTCTTTGAATCAACTACTCACCACATTGTATGCACTGCAGTGCTAGCTAGCTGTAGAGTCATTCTCTGCAAGTGCCCTGATAGGTTGGATGACGTCCTCCGGAAGTTGTCATTATTACTAAGTAAGTATATGGAAGGGGGTGAGAACCATGAGCCTCCTAAGTTTGTATTGAAATCAATGTACCCAGAGGAGGACGGAAGCTAGCTGTCCTCCTGCTACATCATGGTGCTACTCTACAGAGTGCTGTTAAGGCTACTGTAGACTTTAATTTTGTATAGTTTTATCTTTATAAAATGTTTCACTATTTAAAAAAAAAGAAATTCACTGAAGAGGAAAGTCCACTGCTATACAGGTATTTGAATGAGTTGATATTGTTTTGACTAGACATGGCACACATTGGGGCTATAGACATTGTTCAGAACCAATCTAAGCACGTGAAACTTAACAAATATGAAATGGCTTGAACAAACTTGAAAGGTTTTTACTCTCTGTACAGTAATGCAATAATGCATTTCAATAGAAAAAAGTCAAGCTTTGATTTAAATACAGAGACATTACAGTAGAAACTACTCTGACTTGCATGCATTTTAACTAACTTGCACAACATATGTTTTGTCAATTGTTTTGGTGAGCAAATATACCGGTTAATGGGGACAAATAGGGTCTTGAGGAAAACTAAAGAGTTCCTATTACTTTAAACTGGAACTTGTGAAAGTTTTAGTGCTGTTAAGAAGCACTTTAAAACTCTCAGAATGTGGCTTGACCAGCACAGACCTATAGTGAGGGATATTCAGAGGAGCAGGATAACCCTTCATCCTGTGATGCTACACATCCAAAAATGTTAATCAAACCCCCAATACATTATTCCTTTTGGTAACATTAAATACATATTCCTGGGAGTATTTAAACCAACACAGTAAACCTTTCCGTACGAGACACGCTTATGGATGATTAGATATGGCATTACGGGTGCATCCTGTTGACCAGAAGTCTTTCTTTTCAAAGCCCTTTCTTTAACACACATCCATGCATTCTTCCTGAATGCATTGGATCAGAAAGGTAAGCAGTGACTTCCCGGATTTAAGAGCCCAGAACATAGGATGAAACCATTTGGATTTTATTATTCCATTTAGTCTTAGCCGGACCACAAAGTGGGTTCTGAGAGCCTGTTTTATGTATTCAGCTGCCTTCCCCTCAACAAGCATGTGGAGCCGCTTAAATAAACCATCAACCGGAGCACAGCTGCAATAACAACCGATCGATTGGAGGCAGGTTACCATCTGAACACTGCGCCGCCAGCATGCTGGCTTCAGCAGGTGGGGTGGGAGTTGTAATTTGCTGCTGAAGGGCTTTGTGCCTGCCTGACTTCAGAAAAACTGTAACTTCTGCCTCTCTTGATAGATAGCCATGTGGGATGATAGAATGTGTGTGTTTGGAAAAGATTCACTGCTGTCTAAACAATCGACTCCCTACCTTCCACAACATCTGGGAACTCTCAAGTATTGAGGCAGAAACAAATAACCAGGGACTTGTTAGTTTCTAATTAGATTTTAAACAACTCATCATGGCCCATGGAGCTCCCCTCGCCATCGAGCATCTCCAGTCATGCAGGAATAAAAGAGGAAATGAAAATAAAAGCAAAAACACTGGTTACTAATGAGTGTAATACCCCTATTACAATTTAATTGTATCTGGATCTCCATACATGACTTATCAAAAAGCAAGACGTTAGGGTGCAACCAAACAGTGTAAAACCCAAAGCCCCCAGAGCCTTAACTTCTGGTGGTCCATACTGGCTTCACAAAGAGGCCAATCCCTCAATGCTATTTACCTTCCTGAATTCTGCATCCTCTGTCTAATCCCCTCTTTCAAACAAACAGGCAGCAGCATCAGATTCCACTCTCCCCTCAGTCATCACCCAGTCGTGTTTGCCAGCTCGTCTTGGGCGAGGACTGCCCACATTATCAGTAATCCTCTCGTCTACTTTAGACTAAAGCTCAGATGAGTTGGGACACTAAGATCTTAACCTCTCCTTGGCTTTAAAGGAATAAAGAGGGAAAATCAAAGCATTCCTCTTTGCATCAGGGAATTTCCATCCTTTGAGCATCCTCCACCTTGTAATTTTACCCTTTGCCACGATGTCTCTCCCCATCCCAGTGTGTTGGCAGGAGGTATGTATTTGTAGTTATGAGTGCAAGTGTGTGAACGTGAACGTGAGGAACTTCGAACCGAAACTATGTACAATAAGTACAATGTTTCTGATCACAAAGAGACTAACAGCAGGTCATTTCGCACTAGTTGTTACCGTTTCTCCAAGCGGATCGCTCAAGAGTGACTTAGAAGTTGGACATCTATCCATGTCCTTTAGTAAGCCGGGAAATGTCTTCAGAACCGGCCACTAGGGGAAACAGTGAGCCCTATTACTATCAAGTAGGCTTTACTGTTGTAGATGGGGATGGTGGATGGCTGTGATCCCTTGACCCTAGATGAGAAGTTTGTCTGTTCGATCCCAGTGTTGGACTCTCATTTTTATTTTTCAGTTTTAACCCTATCCCAAACCTTAATCCTAACCTTAACCGTTAGGAATGAGTGTCTAAACGGGATCTTTTAATCCTACCCAAATCCTTAACCTTCTACATTTGGCGTTTGGAGGACCGGAACGATACTGAGAAGGAGGAGTAAACCCAGGGTGTCAAAAACACTTCGGAATTTGACATTTGGAAAAACGTGGAGAAATGTCTAATTCTGCAGTGAACTGTAAGAGCTTATTGGTTTCTTAGCATAAAATAAAATGAGGTAAGGTGGAGTTTGTAAACAAGGCCCCTGTCTAACCCCAAAACACCAAGCACAATATTTAATGATTCCACCCCTCCTCCTCTGGTTACCTTACACCATAGAGAGTTGAAAGACTCCTCACTTCAAGGATATTTGTCAGCTAGAACTAATACAGCATTGAACCTTAATTGTCACACCTTCACCACTCCTTCCCTCTCTTACTTCCCCTTTCTTTTAATTTCCCTCTCTTTTATTCTCTCTCACACACACACACACACACACACACACACACACACACACACACACACACACACACACACACACACACACACACACACACACACACACACACACAATCCTGTCAGGCGCAGCTGAACTTTTGCACTGCGGTATAGCGCAGGTTTTCCCCCTTTACAAATCCAGTTGCTGGACAATCTAAGCCAATTACAGTGTGAGGGCAAATGGTTAACCTCCATAATATACATTTCCCAGCCCCTTTCCCTGCACTTTCCTGTCATCCCCAGGGCAGAGTTATGCACCAGGGCCCAGTGTCCCAGGCGACCCACTTTGAGTTGGCTCAATTCATTAAGCCAGGCCCCGTGCACAGGCTTGAGTTCACACGGAGAAGGCACTTGCAGCAAACAGCTGCTGCACATTCCTGATGGGAATGGGACGGCCAGGCAGATGTCCAAGGACAATCAAAGGCAGCGGCAGGGGAAAGTTTATGAGCCAGCGTTTGCCAACCTCAATGAGCAGCTCTCCATCCCCTCCTCAAAGACAGGGTGCAGCTGGTGTGACTCAAGGCCTTGTCCTGGCTGGACTCCCTCTGCTCTGTCTCTCCCCCTCAAAACAGCACACCACATCTCCACTCTAGCATCCTGACAATATCAGTTGACTCCACAGTGCTCTCTACAAGTACACCCCGGCTTCCTTGGCACCAGCACAGGGGGTTCTAGCCAAGGGCTTGGGACAGAGGGATGAAAGGGGAGATTCACAGGACTGAGAAACTTGATTCCATTTGCATTGCTTTGAAAAATGAATCCTGAGCACAATGCTCAGTATATGAATATTATATTATTATTGTATTGTAACAAGTGCCATCATGTATCTAATTTAAGAGGACATTTTTGTATTGTTCAAAACAGTGTGTCTGCCTTTATAATACACAGATTATAATCTAGGTTAGTTTTCATTATTAGTCAGAATCAGAATTTTGGCCTAAAGTTGTTTGGCCTACAACCAAAGATGAACCCTTGCTCTTACCTTTCAGTCACCTCACATTATCTATGACATGTTTACATTCATGTAAGACAAAGATAAGGTACACATGTATTTAATCACTTAGCATACTGTTAACAATACTCATGACAGATTTAGTCATTAACGTTTTCAACCAACAGATTTTCTAATCTGAATATAGCATTTACACATTCTGATTGGATTTTGAGGTTGCATAAAGAGGATGTCATGAAAGGTTTTTTTTCTTCTCCTCCAGGATAAAGAGGAGTCAAGGGGGAGACCCCACTGAATTTCAAAAGACTACTGACAACTCATGAAATTCCCCCTGAAAACTGTGAAAGACCACTCAGGGGGACAGGGCCTCCAAAACTACAGACAAAGTTTAGTTAATCCATTCATTATTGTACATGCAAAGGCAAGAGAATGGTCATGAGTGTGTGTTTCTCTCTCTATGTTTCTCTCTCTCTCTCTCTCTCTCTCTCTCTCTCTCTCTCTCTCTCTCTCTCTCTCTCTCTCTCTCTCTCTCAGCCACTGTCTCAGCCTTTCTTTCTCTCCCCTCTCTCCATTGCACACAAACACAGCATGGTACCAGTTGTAATCACGGTTGGACACAATTTCAGGGACAATTTAAAGACAATTTATTATCCTCAGTCAATAAGAACTGAGGGCTCAGCCTCAGACTCTCTGGATGTTCATTTGAAAGATAATTGATTGAGTTTTAAATGATTCCCAGTTGTTTTACAATAACAGCGTTTAGGTGTTGAGGTTTTCCTCTTTGTTCTGATTTCTTTAAAAGAGGCCCTTCGTATCTGAACTGGATTTCATATGTATGCCATGGCTGAAAACTCTCAAGATGCACCTCCACTCTTTCAACAAATTATTATGTTGCAGTGTGCTATATGAGAGGCATACTTATATGCTTAAAAATGTACCACAATATGAAACTGGAAAATGAGAAATAATAGTCTCAGAGATAATTATAATAAGGATGTTTAAAAATAGTAACTACTAAGAGAAAAATAAGTCTTCAGTTCACAGGAGAGAATTGATATAGCCAATGGTAAAAGTACTGTATGGTCTCTATTAGTGGCCACTAACAGATGCAGTGAATGGGACAAAAAGCACAGAGGGAAAGTTTCTCAGCAGGGTACCTGTAACACAAATCTGTTAATCACACATGACCAGGCAGCCAGAGAGAGCTAAACATCAGCATGGGGCCTCGCTCATAGTGGTCCCTCCTCTCAACCCATCATTAGCATAAGCACATGACTGCCCTGCATCCAACCCTCTGTTTAGTATTTACAAACAATTTTACAAGTACATGATAGTTGACCTGACTGGTAACCTGTGGCTTCATTTACCCAGACATTTGCAGGTAATGGACTGGAAACAATGACAACCCCATTTAGACCCAATCCCCCTGCTAATGAATAACGTCATAAAATGAGGGATTTCAAGGGGAGTACAACTAGAATAAAAATTCAGTGTTTTAGGTGCTATTTAGAAACTAAAAGGGTTCTTTGGCTGTCGCCATAAGATAACCCTTTGAAAACCCCTTTTTTGTTACAAAAGGGTTCTAAATGGAATCAAAAGGGTTTACCTGTAACCAAAAAAAGTTATCCTATGGGGACAGCCGAATAACCATTTTATATTTTTAAGATATCAAGTAAAATATTATTGTGACACGATATGACTTGTGACAGCCTATAGCAGGTAAAAGATTATGCAAACATATTTATGGGAAAACTATTTGTGGGAGGAGGAATGTCATCAAATATTCACGATAATGTTCACAACTATTAGCTGAACCAGACAATTTGATTAATTAAATTCCATTAAACCTGCATTTCCAGACATCGGAGAAACTTCAACGTACAGCCACCTAACCCTTACATTGGGGAAATTGATTGTGTTTGTATAGCTGCCCACTTTTTTACAATTCATGCTGGGTGAGTTAACCTTCTTTTTTTTAAGAGATCAAAGGTCATTCCCAAGATAACAGTGGTAGAGATTTGATTTATTGTGCTGGAAAATTTATGGGGGGATTAGAAAGTTAACCAGACTTGGGGCTGTCACTAAGCAGTCTCTCTTGTTTAGACTGCTGGTTGCAATTTTGACCAATTAGATTCTTGATTTAAATAAGAGGCTACACCAAGAGACTAATAGGTGTCAATGGTATGTGAAATATTTCAGTTCAGTGATGTGATCAACCAGAATTCACTCTGAAAATGTTATGGTTACCCGATCCCTAAAAAAAACAAATAGAAATTCGATCTAAAGACAAAATTGAGGTCTCAGAGAGTGGAAAGGTGTCAAATGGACAACGGCTCCTACTCTGTTTTATGATGTTTATAGAAACACCCTGGTCTCCAAGGAAAGATGATCTTGAGTCCTTCAGGAGTACATATGTGTGAGATGTGAAGGGCATTACAAACAACACTCTGCTGCCATAACTCAAGGTAGTATTATGTTGCACGTGAGCTGATAACACAGGCCATTGCATTCCACTGTTTGAAATTCAGTGTCAAGGATGTTCATTCCTATGATATTACCATGGAGGTATATACAGTAGGTACTCAACACCAAACCATTTGGGAGTTGTTTGTTTGTCTTTGCGTGTGCATTCTGACGTGCCCCATGGCCTAAGTAAAATGATCTTAAAGACCTGGGGGAGTTTGTCCATCTGTTGGAATGCAGAGGGAGGCTTGAAATTAGAGCCCCTAATGAAAACTCTCTGGTGTCCAACTGGAGCAATCATCTGGTTAAAATCAACCAGTAATTCCGCAAATTTCCTTGCCCCTCTCTCCCAGCCCTCAACGCCTAATTTGGAAGAAAAGTATACGTTCTGCTTTACACACTTGCATTTTGAACTTTGCAAAAAACGTGATCTGTTCCCCTCAGCAATTCAACTTTTTTCATTTATTTTTACCAAATAAATACTACATCTAGCAAAATAATAAACAGATTATCATTAATAATCAGAAAGTAATATTACCACACATAGTTTATGGTGAAGGATCCACAGATGTTTTGAAGTGATCAAAATGATACTTGTAGTTATGTTTGATAGTGAATACAGATGTAGGATCTTAATTTGACCAGTGTTGTTGTAGCAAAATAATCCTGAGGCAACAGGATTTGAATGTTTAGTCCATAATGTTGCTTGATCAATGGTTAAGATATTAGCTGGACAAAAGTAGGTTATATGAAAAGTCCAATGCTGTTAATATAACTGTGTGTTAGTACGGGTTTTCAGTGAATTTATGTAAATCACAAAGATCATCTGCAATTCTCAGCAACAAAAGAGTGATCAAAGGAGATCCTACATCTGTAACACACCTGTGCTCGTCAAGAAGGTGTACTTGGAGAATGAAATAAATCAAGTGATAAACATTGAAGTGTCATACATAACACAGGCAAGGAGGAGGGGAAGCCTGGAGTAGTATCTGGCAAACTAAAACAAGAGAACTAGAGTCTAAACCTATTAAACGTCTCCCCTCTGAAATTACCGCTACTTCCCTTCAGGTTATTCAACCTTTCACCCACTGGGCCCCCTGACTGTGACCTTTAGCCAGATGCCATTTGCTTAAAATCTCTGCCGGTTTCAACCACTGGAATCTGCAACACATTAAAGGAGGAGAGGGGAACACAGGCAAAAGATTAGAGGCAAGCTTGGTTATTAGTTTGCTGATGCAGTTTGACAAGGGTCAAATGCAATGCAATGTCAGGGAAAACAAGTTGAGGAGGAAAAAGGGGTTTTATTATGAAGACTTCTTCTAGGGGGATTTTTTATTTACTTATAACAAAAATTACAAGATGGTGCTGACAGACATGGTCGCTCTGTTCCTAGCTCCTAGCCAACTTTTCAGTATTTTTTTAGCTAATGTTCAGTCCCTGGACAATAAAGTAGATGAGCTCAGGGCGAGGATCTCCTTCTAGAGAGACATCAGGGACTGTAACCTACTCTGTTTCAAAGAATCATGGCTTTCTACAGATATATTGTCTCCATCCATACAGCCAGCGGGATTCACCGTACATCATGCAGACAGGAAGAAAACTCTCCGGGAAAAAGAAAGGAGGAGGTATATGTTTCATGATTAACTACACATATTGTGATTGTGGTAACGTACAGGAAGTCCTTTTGTTTTCCCAATCTGGAATACCTCACCATCAAATGTAGACCGCATTACCTCCTGAGAGATTTCTCTTCAGTCATCATCACTGCCGTGTACAGAACCAGTCATTCCAGCGTTTACATTTGACCTACTCATTCCAGGGCTTTTCTTTATTTTGCACTATTTTCTACATTGTAGAATAATAGTGAAGACATCAAAACTATGAAATAACCAAAAGAAGTGTTAAACAAATATTTTGTGAGATTCTTCAAATAACCACCCTTTGACTTGATGACAGCTTTGCACACTCTTGGCATTCTCTCAACCAGCTTCATGAGGTAGTCACCTGGAATGCATTTCAATTAACAGGTATGCCTTCTTAAAACTGAATCTTAATTCGGGGGCGGGGGGGAGTGGGGGGGGGTATACAGAAGATAGCCCTATTTGGTAAAAGACCAAGTCCATAGTATGGCAAAGAGAAAGGTTAGTCAATATGGAACATTTCAAGAACTTTCTTCAAGTG
Organism: Thymallus thymallus; assembly: GCA_023634145.1. Taxonomy (NCBI): domain Eukaryota; kingdom Metazoa; phylum Chordata; class Actinopteri; order Salmoniformes; family Salmonidae; genus Thymallus; species Thymallus thymallus. The sequence goes on from CM042414.1 coordinate 19,908,223, forward strand.
CAGTCGCAAAAAATGACCACATCAAGTGGTCATGAGGACCACAACAGGAATGGAAGACCCAGAGTTACCTCTGCTGCAGAGGATAAGTTTGTTAGAGTTACCAGCCTCATAAATGGCAGCTCAAATAAATGCTTTGCGGAGTTCAAGTAACAAACACATCTCAAAATCAACTGTTCAGAGGAGGCTGTATGAATCAGGCCTTCATGGTTGAATTGCTGCAAAGAAACACTACTAAAGGACACCAATAATAAGAAGAGACTTGATTGGGCCAAGAAGCAATGACCATTAGACTGGTGGAAATTTGTCCTTTGGTCTGGAGTCCAAACTGGAGATATTTGGTTCCAACTGCTGTGGGTGAACGGATGATCTCCGCATGTGTATTTCCCACCATAAAGCAAGGAGGAGTAGGTGTTATGTTATGTGGGTGCTTTGCTGGTGACACAGTCTGTGATATATATAGATATCAAGGTACACTTAACCAGCATTATGCCATTCCATCTGGTTTGGGCTTAGTGGACCTATCATTTGTAACTAGGGAAGTCAGTTAACAAAAAATTATTATTTACAATGACAGCCAACCCTGGCCAAACCTGGATGACGTTGGGCCAATTGTGCACCGCCATATGGGACTCCCAATCACAGCTGTATATGATACAGCCTGGATTCAAACCAGGGACTGTAGTGACACCTCTTACCCTGAGATGCAATACCTTAGACTGCTGCGCTACTCGGGAAGTAGATCATCTAGTCCAGAACACACGATAGATTTCTGGAAATACAGTGCCATTTACTGTATATTACAAGCCTAAATAAGTTCAGGAATAAAAATGTGCTTAACAAGTCATATAATAATTTGCATGGACTCACTCTGTGTACAATAATAGTGTTTATCATTGTTTTTGAATGACTGCCTCATCTCTGTAAGACCCCTCAGTCAAGCAGTGAATTTCAAACACAGATTCTACAACAAAGACCAGGGAGGAAATGCCTCGCAAAGAAGGGCACCTATTGGTAGATCGGTAAAAAAATGCAGACATTGAATATCCCTTTGAGCATGGTGAAGTTAATCATTACACTTTGGATGGTGAATCAATACACGCAGTCACTACAAAGACACAGGCGTCCTTCCTAACTCAGTTGCAGGAGAGAAAGGAAGCCGCTCATGGATTTCACCATGAGGCCAATGGTGACATTAATACATTTACAGAGTTTAATGGCTGTGATACTGTAGGAGAAAACTGAGGTTGGATCAACAACATTGTAGTTACTCCACAATACTAACCTAAATAACAGAGTGAAAAGAAGGAAGAAAGGAAAGAAGGAAAAATAATCAAAACATGCATCCTGTTTATAATTACATTTTATTTAACCAGGGAAAAAAACACATTGAGACCTAAGTCTCATTTGCTAATGTGCCGTGGGAACAATACAGTAAATAAAATCAAACATTTTTAAAACAAAAAAATTAAATAAATAGCTAATATTATATACACAATAAACAATCAAACAAAACAAACACATTTATCAATATAAAAAGTGTTTCTCCTAAACTGACCCAGAGACAACAACACATCCAAATGAAACGTTTCTTGGAGATTATTCCACATGATAGAGGCCTGGTATCAGGCTCTGGCCATAGGGATCTAGTATTCCTAGATCTATGTATGTTTTGTGTTTGGATCCCCAATTAGAGGCAGCTGCTATGCGTTGTCTCTAATTGGGGATTCTATTTAAGCTGTGAGGACCCACACCTTTGTGTGGGTCATTATTCATGTGATGTCACTGGATGTACAAGGAGTGTCTAGTCTTAGTAAGTACACGTTCTTGTTTTGGTTGTATCGATATTAGTTTCAGTGAATAAACTATGTTCCAGTGCAACTCCGCAGAGTCTTGTTCCCTCTACACCCCACTCCATGACCCCTGGTTGGAAAAGGCAGTTTTACCCAACTCTGTGGATACACGTGGTGTCTCCAGCATTAACCAACCCTGGGATCTAATGTTGTAATCCGAGTTTATATATTTTAACAATGATGTTAAGTAAATTGTTAGTTTATTGAGTAAGGCTTTATAAAAAAATATAAATAATATGAAGTGACCTACGTGTTTTTAGCGAGGTCCAACCAACTTTATGATAAAGGATGCAGTGGTGAGTGTCAACTGTCAGATGTAATAAAATGAAGTTAAATTGTGTCCAAGGTCTTCAAAACACTGGTAGCTGCATTCATGTATACATTATCGCCATAATCTATAACTGGAATACATGTAGACTGAATTACAGTTGAAGTCGGAAGTCTACATACACTTAGGTTGAAGTCATTAAAACTCATTTTTCACAACAAACTATAGTTTTGGCAAGTCGGTTAGGACATCTACTTTGTGCATGACACAAGTAAATTGTTGTTTACAGACAGATGATTTCACTTATAATTCACTATATCACAATTCCAATGGGTCAGACGTTTACATACACTAAGTTGACTGTGCCTTAAAACAGCTTGGAAAATTCCAGAAAATTATGTCTTCTGATAGGCTAATTAACATAATTTGAGTCAATTGGAGGTGTACCTGTGGATGTATTTCAAGGCCTACCTTCAAACTCAGTGCCTCTTTGCTCGACATCAAAAGAATCAAAAGAAATCAGCCAAGACCTCAGAAAAAAAATTGTAGATCTCCACAAGTCTGGTTCATCCTTAGGAGCAATTTCCAAACGCTTGAAGGTACCACGTTCATCTGTACATACAATAGTACGTAAGTATATACAACATGGGACCACGCAGCCGTCATACCGCTCAGGAAGGAGACGCGTTCTGTCTCCTAGAGATGAACGTACTTTGGTGCGAAAAGTGCAAATCAATCCCAGAACAACAGCAAAGGATCTTGTGAAGATGCTGGAGGAAAAAGGTACAAAAGTATCTATACCCACAGTAAAACGAGTCCTATATCGACACAACCTGAAAGGCCGCTCAGCAAGGAAGAAGCCACTGCTCCAAAACTGCCATAAAATGCCAGACTATGGTTTGCAACTGCACATGGGGACAAAGATCGTACTTTTTGGAGAAATGTCCTCTGGTCTGATGAAACAAAAAGATAACTTTTTGGCCATAATGACCAGCGTTATGTTTGGAGGAAAAAGGGGGAGTCTTGCAAGCCGAAGAACACCATCCCAACAGTGAAGCACCGGGGTGGCAGTATCATGTTGTGGGGATGCTTTGCTGCAGGAGGGACTGGTGCACTTCACAAAATAGATGGCATCATGAGGAAGGAATACTATGTGGATATATTAAGCAACATCTCAAGACGTCAGTCAGGAAGTTAAAGCTTGGTTGCAAATGGATCTTCCAAATGGACAATGACCCCAAGCATACTTCCAAAATTGTGGCAACATTGCTTAAGGACAACAAAGTCAAGGTATTGAAGTGGCCATCACAAAGCCCTGACCTCAATCCTATAGAAAATGTGTGGGCAGAACTGAAAAAGCGTGTGTGAGTAAGGAGGCCTACAAACCTGACTCAGTTACACCAGTTCTGTCAGTTCTGTCACCCAACTTATTGTGGGAAGGTTGTGGAAGGCTACCCGAAACGTTTGACCCAAGTTAAACAATTTAAAGGCAATGCTTCCAAATACTAATTGAGTGTATGTACACTTCTGACCCACTGGGAATGTGATGGAAGAAATAATGTAAAGTGGTGATCCTAACTGACCTAAGACAGGGAATTTATACTAGGATTAAATGTTAGGAATGGAGAACTGAGTTTAAATGTATTTGGCAAAGGTGTATGTAAACTTCCGACTTCAACTGTATCTGTTTTCTACTATTTAATTAAAGGCAAGCCCTAGTCCTATAGAAGAAGCCCAACTTAATTCTTAATTTCTTGATTAACTCATCAACATGATTTTTAAAAGAGCTTTTTGTCAATCCAGATGCCCAGATTTTTATAGGCGGGTACACGATCAATGGGGGCACCATCTAACGTACTTATGCACAAATCATCAGTTACATTATTACATGATTTGGAAAATAACATGTACTTGGTTTTACCAGAATTTAGTACCAACTTCAGGTCAACCAAGGCTTTCTGCAAGGTAGTAAAAGCAGATTGAAGCGTATACAACAATGTCATCTGCGTGCAGATGAAAGTTACAGTTTAGTAGAGATAGACCAATACTGTTAATATAAAAGAACTGGACCAGGAATCGAATCCTGTGGGACACCTTATGTTATGTCTAGAAATCCTGATTTAACGCCATCAGTAAGTACACACATGTACAGATTTGGCGCCGCCCTACGTGGTCGCCTGTTAAGCAGCTCCCGTTGTTCGTGCATAAATTGTTGTTCTAGTTCGTTTTAGTTCGTTTTTTTGTCTCTTTTCTTTAGTTTTTTTTTGCTACAGTTGAACTATAATAGTCCAGGATTATGGAGTGCTACGGTTTTACGAAGGTTTTAACTAATTTTTATTTTTCTCGCAGCTGAACGTCGACAGGAGTCGTCAATTATTATTATTTACAACAGAGCCCAGCTCCTGGATTTAGCACATGCAGAGCTGCTGCACCCCAGGGAAAGGTTCGATATTCCGGACGAGTTGAAAAGGCGACGGCGTGGACGTAGGGCGGGATTAAAGTGTAAGGCGAAGCTGAGGAAGTACAAGCCGGCTATACCGTCTATCATTATGGGCAACGTGAGATCGCTGCATAACAAAATGGACGAGCTTGAGGCTCTTGTCCGTGGTAAAAGAGACTATCGGGAAGCGAGCCTAATGTTTTTTACTGAGACTTGGCTGAGCGATACCATCCCCATAGAGAACGTCACTATCGGCGGGTTCCGGACCATCAGAGCAGACAGGGATAGCGTTTCTTCCGGTGGTGGGCTGGCTTTATTAGTTAACAACAGATGGTGTAATCCGAGCCATATTAATCTTAAGGAAGAGTTTTGTAGCCCGGACATTGAGCTGTTAGCCGTTAGCCTGAGACCCTACTATTTGCAAAGGGAATTCATGGCGGCCATTGCTGTTATTGTTTACATCCCACCCTCCGCGGACGCAAACACCGCATGTGACGTCTTCCACTCTGTTATCGCGAGGTTACAGACAGAGCATCCCAGTGCTTTCTTTGCCATCTCGGGGGATTTTAACCATGCATCTCTCTCTTCAACGCTGCCCACGTTCAAACAGTTTGTGAAGTGCCCAATCAGGAATAATAAAACTCTTTTTATATGCTAATGTGAAGGACACATACAACTCCACTGCAGTCCCTCCCCTCGGTTGGTCGGATCACAACCTTGTCCACCTCACTCCACTCTACAAGCCTTTGGTCCAACAGCAGCGTGCCACCACTAGAACCATTAGGAGATGGTCCCCGGAGGCGAATGAGGCCCTACAGGACTGCTTTGAAACAAAAGACTGGGATGTGCTCTGTGAGGCTCATGGGGAGGACATCGATGAACTTACTGACTGCATAACGGACTATATTAATTTTTGTGTAGACAACACTGTACCCACCAGGAAGGTACGCTGTTTTCCAAATAATAAACCCTGGGTCACCAGCGACCTGAAGGCCCTGCTGAATGAGAAGAAGAGGGCCTTCAAGGAGAGGGACAAGGACAAACTGAAATGCGTCCAGAGGGAGCTGAAGTTGCGGATTGCTGAGGGGAAGAGAGGGTATAAGGAGAAGATGGAGTACACGCTGAGGCAGAGCCAGGTGAGAGAGGTGTGGAAGCGGCGGGCCCTGATGGCATCAGCCCAAGGGTGCTTAGGGTCTGTGCTGACCAACTTTGTGGAATACTCCAGCGTCGCTTCAACCTTAGCCAGAGCCTAGAAAGGGTCCCTGTGCTGTGGAAAACATCCTGCCTCGTCCCAGTGCCCAAGAAGGCACACCCCACTGTCCTGAATGACTTCAGACCTGTAGCGCTAACATCCCCCATCATGAAGATCCTGGAAAGGTTAGTCCTCGCTCACCTCAGACCCCTGGTGTGTACATCACTGGACCCCCTGCAGTTCGCATACCAGCGCAACATCGGGGTGGATGATGCAATCATCTACCTTCTGCAGAGGGCCTACTCTCACCTTGACAATGCAGGTTGCACTGTGAGGGTTATCTTTTTTTACTTCTCCTATGCCTTCAATACCATTCAGCCCCTGCTACTGGGTGAGAAGATGAAGAAGATGAAAGTGGAAGCACCCTTAATCTCCTGGGTCACGGACTACCTGACCGGTAGGCCACAATTTGTGCGACTACAGAGCTGTGTGTCAGAACGGGCAGTGAGCAACACAGGGGCCTCCCAGGGAATGGTCCTGTCCCCCTTCCTGTTCACCCTCTACACCTCAGACTTCAGATATAACTCTGAAACATGCCACCTACAGAAGTTCTCGGATGACTCCACAATTGTAGGGTGCATCGGGGCTGGGCAGGAGGAGGAGTACAGGAGCACAATCAGTGACTTTGTGTTGTGGTGTGAGCAGAACCAACTTCAGCTCAACATCAGCAAAAAAAAGGAGATGGTGGTGGACTTCAGGAGAACCAAGTAACAACTGACTGCGGTCCCTATACAGGGGATGGATGTGGAAATGGTTGGGTCACACAAGTTCCTGGGAGTCCATATGGACAACAAGCTGGAATGGGCTGGTAACACCGGGGCCCTGTGTTACCAGCCCACTTTACTTTACTATCTACTTTCTGAGGAGGCTCAGGTCCTTCAACGTGTGCAGTAAACTACTGCATACCTTCTACCAGTCTGTGGTGGCCAGTGCCATATTTTTTGCAGTGGTGTGCTGGGGAGCCAACATAAAAGCCGGTGATGCTTCTCTGGTAAATAAGCTGTTCAGGAAGGCTAGCTCTGTCTTGGGGATGAGCCTTGACACTCTAGAGGAGGTGGCGGAGAGACGGATCCTGGCCGAACTGCTGGCCATCATGGACAACGTCACCCACCCTCTGCATGCCATGGTTATGACGCAGAGGAGCACCTTCAGTCACAGACTGATCCCAAGTAATTCTTGGACTTAACTTACGTAGTCATTCACTCAGGAATGCATATTAGTATCCTGTCAGTTTTCATTGCTTTTAGTATATCGAATGTGCAATACGTGCAGTTATCTGTAATTAAACCCTGCGCACTAAGGACTGTATTTTAAGGGAATTACTATATTACCCCAATTATATCATACACACATTTAGCTATTTAAGTATCTCTTCCTGTCATTTACCTCTACAGTTTATGTAACCATGCAAGTATTCACTTACCTGTAAATATAACTGTATATTTACCTATACAGCTAATTTAACCATGCAAAATATTAACTTACCTGTTCATTTAACCAGTCTGTCTATTAAGTAAACTATTATTACCCTCACTCATATCATATGCATTTTTAGCTATTGAAGTATTTCTCTGCCATCGACCTGTATAGTATAGTTAAACATCCAACATCCACCAATGTATAGTGTACATATTCAGCCAACCACCCATACTATGCAATGTCTTTTTATAGCTTTTTTGCACTCCAGACATCTTGTATTTCTATACTTTTTCATACTGCCGCTCTATGTATCATGTATCGTGTATCTGTCTTTGGTGTATTTTCGTTCTGACGATTTGCACCTGCCCTATGTTTTGTTGTAGCTGCTTGACAAAGAAATTTGCAATCAATTTTCAATCACTCAATCAATAAAGTGTCTGTCTGTCTGTCTGTCTGTCTGTCTGTCTGTCTGTCTGTCTGTCTGTCTGTCTGTCTGTCTGTCTGTCTGTCTGTCTGTCTTTTAAATAATTGTCAAACCAGCTTCAAGCAGCCCGATCTAAGCCAATCGTAGAGAGTTTATGAATAAGTAAGGTGTGATCCACAATGTTGAATGCCTTGGACAGGTCAATGAAGTGGGCAGCACAGTGTTTCTTCGTATCTAAACAATTTATGACATCATAGAAGTAGCAGAGACGGTAGTATGACTTGGTTTGAACCCTGACTGTTTTACTTTAAAAAAAGATGTAGCAGTTAAAAGGGATCTAAGCTGAGTATTAATCAATGATTTCAGGATTTTTTCTAGGTAAGAGAGTTTGGAAATGGGACGATAATTATTTCGATCTCTCGGGTCCCGACCTTGATGTAAACGAAAAACATGGGCCGCTTTCCAAAGTCTAGGGATAGTACTCTATATAATTGTCAAGTAAAAAATATGAGTTAATGCTTCCGCAATCAATGGAGCAGAAAGCTGTAATAAAAAGGGATCAAGCATATCAGCCCCAGTTTATTTTTTTTACATCAATCATAAATTGTTGTTCCAATACATCAGAAGTAGACAGTTGCTCCAGAGAGTACAAGGATTCACTTGTCTGGTCCTCTATCAAGTCGACTATCGGCTGGGAGAGGGACAAGCAGTTTACTGACTGACCCGGGTCTATTAAACCAAGATTTCTTTCAAACAAAAAAAACTGACAATATAAAATGTGGATTAAAAGCATGACCTATCACATTTTTTTCAAAAATGATGTCAGAGTTCAGTATAACTTGCTTAGGTAGAGAAAGAGAGAAATTTCCTCGCTTTAGCACCTTAACTGTTTTCCAAAATGTAGATGGATCACGAGCAGAGTCAGCGATAAAACTTAGGAAGTTGCTTGATTTAGCCTTTTGTACTAAGGACCAGTGGTGTAAAGTACTTAAGTAAAACTACTACTTAAGAGGTTTTGGGGGGTATCTGTACTTTACTTTACTATTTATATTCTTGACAACTTTTACTTTTACTTCACTACATTCCTAAAGAAAGTATTGTATTTTTTACTCCATACATTTTCCCTGAAAACCAAAAGTACTTGTTACCTTTCGAATGCTTAGCAGGACAAGACAATTGTGAAATTCATGCACTTATCAAGATAACACTTGGTCGTCCCTTCTGCCTATGGTCTGGTGGACTCACTAAACACAAATGCATATTTTAAATTTAAAAAACAAGAAAATAGTGCCTAATATAACGAATTTGAAAGGATTTATACTTTTACTTCTAATTTTGATACTTAAGTATATTTCAAACCAAATACTTTAAGACTTTTACTCAAATACTATTTTACTGTGTGTCTTTCACTTTTACTTGAGTAACTTTCTATTAAGATATCTATACTTTTACTCAAGTATGACAATTGCGTACTTTTTCCACCACTGCTAAGGATGTGCATTTATTTCTCACTTGCCTGAAATGCTGCCAGTCCACAACAGCATCAGTCAGTCTACCTTTTGCCCAGGCATGATTTCTTGTTCTAAAGATATCTAAAAGTTCTGTAGAAAACCAGGGATTTGATCTGTTTTTTCAGTCTATATCATTTAAAAATCTGCCAGTGATTATAAAAATAGATGAGAAATGCTCAAGAGCTAATTTAGGGTCAGGTATACACTTGATGGAAAAAAAGTACAAGTCATGCATAAAGCTTGTGGAGAAAAGTTTTTAAAATGTATCTTCCTAATAATATGAGAATCAGAATTATGCTGTTGAGTATCTCTAATACAGACTATAGGACAATGATCACTAATGTCACTTGCAAACACACCAAAATACATGAACTTTTGGGGGTTATTTGTGAGAATTATATCTAATTAATGAGGATCTATCTAGATTTTTCACTTGTAACCGAGTGGGTTTTGTGATTAGCTGGGTTAGGTTAAGATCAAGACAAATGTTCTTAAAGTTACCTGAGATAGGTGTCAGCCAGTCCAGGTTAAAGTTGAGGCACCAAAGTCAATGCCAACAAGGCAAGGGTCTCTACAAGAAAGATTGTAAACTTTCTTATGTAGAAATGTTTATATAAAAAAACTCTTAATCTATAAAAAAATAAGATTTAGTTGCTCAATAATACATACAAAAAAAAGCTACACAACCCACATGGAAAAATTTAAGAACTGTATCATCCCATTAGTTTGTATGGGGACAGCAAATTAAGTGCTTGGATTTGAGACAAGTCCAAAATGGAAAGTTATGCATGTCTTTGTCCCCTATGTGTTATTTTCTCCAGTGACTGATCCAATGATGATTATGGGTTGCCTGTCAAGTCATTATCTAGTCCCGCCATGATTTCTTTCCTTTTCTTCACTTATTTCTTTGGGACCTCTTTGTGGATCTTATTTTCCCTCCATCCTCTATTTGAAAATGAGTTTTTTTTTTTTTGCAGGGCGGGCTGCTAGTAGAGGTGCTGTATAGCGCACAGTTGCTTGTCTTTGCTGAAAGCTTTTGTTTCCTGGGGCTCCCTATTCATCACAAAGCCTTTGGTGGGAAGAGACGTAGACATAAAGACAGGCCCTGACCCTGGTGTGAGCCCTTTGACCTTTTTGAACCTTAGGGGACAGATTTCAGCAAACTGTGCCATCACTATTCGTTGACCACAGGCCCCTCACTGGAGAATGGCCGGAGTCAGACAACACGAATGGCGGTATATGGTGGGAAAATGTGGTAATTTATAGAAGTAGGGAGTCTATTTCAAAAGAGGCAATGCTGGATCAGCTGACAGGCAGGGTCAGAGGTCATGTTTGGTCTTGATTTCCTGGCCATGTTACTGTAACATCTGTGTATTAAGAGACTTCTGGGACCTAAACATTTTGACCCTTGGGGCACTGACTGTGAAAATTATAGAGTTAAGATTGCTGGATGTCAATGACCAATGTTTGATTCAGTGTCCTGTTTGCTTGAGGACTATTTATGACTATTTCTGGAAAGCTTTTCTCACTTTAGAAAGCATTTTCTTATTTTACCCTTTCCTATACCTTGGATGGGGTCTATTTTGCCAACATTTTTCAAAAATAATTGTATAAGTTCATTATACTGTATTTACTACAAATAATGGTTTGAAGTAACTTTCTGAACTATACCTTTACAATAATTGTAATTGATAATCTATTTCCCCAATTCTTACATAAACAACATGATTGTACCATAAACACATTAAAACAGACAAAGGCTTTTCTCCATGATGTCAACCTACTCTGCATAGTTGGTCGCTTTGGCTACTACAGTGTCATCTACAAGTGTCCAAGTGAAGAAATACCAGGGAGTCCACAGCCTCAGGGCTAGCCATTAAGTAAATTGGCCTCTGTAGACCTATAGATGTTCCACTGTCTGTGACGGCCTGCCACACATTTGACCCAGGGACAGGAGTCCAGTGTTGACCAGCTGTTCTGTGAGCTTCTCCCTCAGACCCTGGGAAGGCGCTCCTAATTAGACTCCCACATCCATAAACATGTCCAGTAGGTCAGTCACTCCAGGCTCATTGATTGGACTGATGTGTTCCTTACCCATGTTTGACTTAGCCCTCACATCAAGAACAATGATGGCTACCAAGTGACGCCAGTACATTGTATAGATTTTGATTAAACCCACACGCTCAAACTAAGCTATTGGACCAAAAGGCTGGGGTTAATTGAGCCTGTGTTGTAGTATTGCTGACAATATTTGTCACGTGCACCAGTTCCGGAGGTCCATGTCACCGGCCTCTAGGCGTCAATGAACTGTCTCATTACGCACACCTGGCTCTCATTTCTCCCTGATTAGTAATTGTATAAATGTGCCCTGTGTTCACCATTGTCTGGTTGATTATTGTTACAATGTCCATTGGGCCTGTGAGTACCTGTGCTTGTTGTTGTGGCTTTCGTGCTGCGTGTATTATTGTGCAAATGTGATTACGGGTTTCGTCCCATGTATTTACATGGGACGAGGTTTACCTTGCTCTTTTGTTTGGGTCACAGTTCTGTGTTTTTGTATATGTGTTTGTTTTGGGCATCGACCCCGTGCCTTTACATGGCACGCTATAATTTGGGTATAAATAAAAAAAACTATTATGCATTCCTGCGCCTGTCTCCCGATCCTTATAACATTACATTATTGAGCTCAGGAATTTAGCATATCACAACCGAACGTGATCGGGAGTCCCATCATACGGCGTACGATTGTCCGAGCATGATAATGGGTCATTCTAAATCAAAACTCATTTCACACATATATTATTAAGTAGGCCTATATGTAAATACAATATTAAATTAAGAATAGTCTGATGGGTGACAATGTTAGCCTATCACTTGTAAATGATGCAGTAAGGCAAGAAACAGCACATGCCTTTTTTTTTTGCTTTTTCAAATCATAGTTGCACACCTCATGGTAGCCAAGCCCATAGGCCTATGCAGTATGTTTTGATAAGGGTTGTATCACTAAAGTGGAAAATGACATACCTAAATCACCTAAGTGTATGTGAAAAGTTTTAGACATATCCAATGAACCATTGCATTACTGTTCAAAATGTTGTATCAAGTCTGCCCAAATCTGCATATTATTGATACATTGTCAATTACAAAACTCTGCACTCTCCTCAAACAATAGCTTGGTATTATTTCACTGTGATAGTTGCTGTAAATTGGACAGTGCAGTTAGATTAACAAGAATGTAAGCTTTCTGCCCATATGTCTATGTCCTGGGAAATTACAACGTCATGCTAATCACATTAGCGCACGTTAGCTCAAGCATCCCGACGACGGGACACTATCTTGTAGAGGTTATCTGAGATGCCTGTGAGAAGGACCCGATCAGGTGATGGGCATTGGCTAATAAGAATTTAGATATCTGAGATAGCCATGTGAGTGATTTCTGCTTCGGAGCACAGCGATGGGAATTATAATTATCAAATAAAATAAAATGTTATTGGTCACATACACATGTTTAGCAGATGTTATTGTGGGTGTAGCGAAATGCTTGTGTTTCTAGCTCCAACAGTGCAGTAATATTTAACAAATTCACAACAATGCACTCAATACACACAGGAGCACAATCAGTGACTTTGTGTTGTGGTGTGAGCAGAACCACCTTCAGCTCAACATCAGCAAAACAAAGGAGATGGTGGTGGACTTCAGGAGAACCAAGGCACAACTGACTGCAGTCCCTATACAGGGGATGGATGTGGAAATGGTTGGGTCATACAAGTTCCTGGGAGTCCATATGGACAACAGGCTGGAATGGGCCGGTAACACCGGGGCCCTCTACAAAAAGGGCCAGAGCCGACTCTACTTTCTGAGGAGGCTCAGGTCCTTCAACGTGTGCAGTAAACTACTGCATACCTTCTACCAGTCTGTGGTGGCCAGTGCCATCTTTTTTGCAGTGGTGTGCTGGGGAGCAAACATCAAAGCCGGTGATGCTTCTCGGGTAAATAAGCTGATCAGGAAGGCTAGCTCTGTCCTGGGGATGAGCCTTGACACTCTAGAGGAAGTGGCAGAGAGACGGATCCTGGCCAAACTGCTGGCCATCATGGACAACGTCACCCACCCTCTGCACGCTATGGTTATGACGCAGAGGAGCACTTTCAGTCACAGACTGATCCCACTACGGTGTGCCAGAGAGCACTACAGGAGGTCCTTCCTGCCGGCGGCTATTAGACTATATAATGCCTCACCGGGGTGCCGTGCCATCGGCAACATAGATCTGGAACTGTTGGGGTGCTAGGACCTAGTTTAACAATTATGCATCCATCCGTGAGTAACTCTGGTCCGTCAGCACTCATCCACTCAGGACCTATTTATTCATACAGGTCTGTATATACATACTCATGTACAGTTGTTATATTATATCACATGCAATATTGTAAGTAATTATTGGACTTAACCTACGTCGGCATTCACTCAGGAATGCATATTAGTATCCTGCCAGTTGCACCTTTTCTCATTGCATTTAGTATATCGAATGTGCAATACGTGCAGTTGTCTGTAATTAAACCCTGCGCACTAAGGACTGTATTTTAAGGGAATTACTATTATTACCCCAAATGATATCATATCTATCTAAAGTAAAGGAATGGAATTAAGAATATATCCATATTTGGACGAGCAATGTCAGAGCAGCATACAGTAGAACAAAATAGAATACAGTATATACATATGAGATGAGTAATGCAAAATATGTAAACATTATTCAATTGACTAGTGTTCCATTATTAAAGTGGCCAATGATTTCAGTCTATGTATATAGGGCAACAGCCTCTAATGTGCTAGTGATGGCTATTTAACTGTCTGATGGCCTTGAGATAGAAGCTGTTTTTCAGTCTCTCGGTCCCAGCTTTGATGCACCTGTACTGACCTCGGGGTGAACAGGCAGTGGCTCGGGTGGTTGTTGTCATTGATGATCTTTTTGGCCTTCCTGTGACATCGGGTGCAATTGTACATCTGTAAATGTTTGTGAGGGTTTTAGGTGACAAGCTAAATTTCTTCAGCCTCCTGCGGTTGAAGAGGCAGCAGCATAAAAGAGGGGGTGGGGGGGACACTATGCCACTGGATCTTAGTCCAATGCCGCCCTAACATATATTTATATATTCTCAACCCTTTCTTACTTAGATTTTTGTGTGTTTGGGTATATGTTGTGAAACTGTTAGATATTATTGTTAGATAGTACTGCACTGTTGGAGCTAGAAGCACAAGCGTTTCGCTACACCCACAATAACATCTGCTAAGCACGTGTATGTCACCAATAAAATTGTATTTGATTTGATTTGATTTGGACGGACATTTCTACTTCAATGAGTCGGCACCTCTGGACGTTCTGCTTACTCTGGACCAAGCCCTAATCCCCGGAACTCGAAAGAAGAAGTGACGACGAAATAGAGGCAGTCAAGGCAGTATCATGACGTCCGTGAGCAAATAGACCGCAATTGCTCTCTGTTCTATTGCAGAACATGCAGTCACTGGAGAACAAACTGGATGAGCTCCATTCGAGACTATCTTATCAATGGGACCTGCAAATCTGTAGTGTTTCTCAGAGTCGTGGCTGAACGAGGACATGGATATACAGTACATCTTGTTGGTTTTCCTATGCATTATGATGACTAGACGGTAAACTAGGTTAAGACGAAGGGCTGATGGGGGTTTTCTCTTTTTTAACAACAGCTGATCTTTAGTGTTAAGGAAGTCTTGAGTTTTTGCTCACCTAACTTAGAATTCCTAATGATAATCTGCAGACCATACTATTTCCAAGGGAATTTTAATCTATACTTGTCGTAGCTGTCTATTTATCACCACAAACCAATGCTGGCACACACTCAACGAGCTGTATAGGGCCATAAGCAAACAAGAAAATGCACATACAGAGGTGGTGTTTGTCGTGGCTGGTATTTTTAATGCAGGGAAACAAAAATCTGTTCTAAATATTTTTTTCACCTGTGCAACTAAACTAAAGGCTACAAAACTCTAAATTGCCACACACAGAAATGCATACAAGGCCCTCCCTCGCCCTTCCTTTGGCAAATCAGACCATAACTCATAAAGCAGGGCTCAACGGATAAAGCAGGGCTTGCAAATTATCACAGATTAAAAAGGGAAACCTAGCTGTGAGCTGCCCAGTGACGTGAGCCTGCCAGACAAGCTAAGGCAAGCAACACTGAACCATGCATGAGAGCATCAGCTGTTCCCAATGACTGTGTGACCTCGCTCTCCGTAGCCGATTTGAAAAGACCTTTAAACAGGTTAATTTCTGTCAGGCCGCAGGGCCGGTCGGAGTACCAGAATGCGTATTCAGAGAGTCTTCCCTGACATTTTCAACCTATCCCTGACCCGGTCAATAATACCAACTTGGTTCAAGCAGACCACCATAGTCCTCGTGCCCAAGAACGCCATGGTAATTTGCCCAAATGACTATTGCCCCGTAGCACTCACATCTATAGACATGAAATGCTTTGAAAGTCTGGTCATGGTTCAGATCAACAATATCATCCCAGACACCCTGGACCCACTCTAATTAGCATTCCGCCCCAACAGATCCAATGATGACACAATCTCTATTGCACTCCACACTTCCCTCATCCAGCTGAACAAAATTAATACCTATGTAAGAATGCTGTTCATTGACAACTCTGCATTCGACACCACAGTCCCCTCCAAGCTCATCACCAAGCTCAGGACCCTGACAGGCCTAACAGGCCTCATCCAGGCGGTGAGGGTAGGCAACAACACATCCGCCACGCTGACCATCATCACGGAGTCCCCTCAAGGGTGTATGCTTAGTCTCCCCCTTTACTCCCTGTTCACCCACGACTCCAACACCATCATCAGTGTCATTTGCTGATGACACTACGGTGGTAGGACTGATCACCGACGATGATGAGGCAGCCTATAGGGAGGAGGTCAGAGACCTGGCAGTGTGGTGCCAGTACAAAAACCTCTCCCTCAATGTCAACAAGACAAAAGAGATGATCATGGACTACAGGAAATGGAGGGGCGAGCACGCCCCCATCCACATCAATGGGGCTGTAGTGGAGCAGGTGCAGAGCTTCAAGTTCCTCTTGACTGGCTGCATCAGTGCTTGGTACGGCAGCTGCAAGGCACCCGACTGCAAGGCGCAACCGTGTCAGAGGAAGGCCCAAAAAATGGTCAAACTCCAGGCACCCAAGCATGGCAAGCGGTACCAGTGCCACTGGAACCAACAGGACGTTGAACAGCTTCTAGCCACAAGCCAAACGACTGCTAAACAAGCCTGCTAAATAGCTAATCAAATGGCTACCCAGACTATCTGCATTTAAACTTTTTTTAACTCACGTTACCCCTACCTATGTTGACATACAGTTGAAGTCTGAAGTTTACATACACCTTAGCAAAATACATTTAAACTCCAATTCCTGACATTTAATCCTAGTAAAAATTCCCTGTCTTTGGTCAGTTAGGATCACCACTTTATTTTAAGAATAAATAGTATGTCAGAATAATAGTAGAGAGAATTATTTATTTAAACTTTTATTTCTTTCATCACATTCCCAGTGGGTCAGAAGTTTACATACACTCATTAGTATTCAGTAGCATTCCCTTTAAATTATTTAACTTGGGTCAAATGTTTTGGGTAGCCTTCCACAAGCTTCCCACAACAAGTTGGGTGAATTTTGGCCCATTCCTCCTGACAGAACTGGTGTAATTGAGTCAGGTTTGTAGGCCTCCTTGCTCGCACACGCTTTTTCAGATCTGCCCACAAATTTTGAGGTCAGGACTTTGTGATGGCCACTCCAATACCTTGACTTTGTTGTCCTTAAGCCATTTTGACACAACTTTGGAAGTATGCTTGGGGTCATTGTCCATTTGGAAGACCCATTTGCAACGAAGCTTTAACTTCCTGACTGATGTCTTGAGAAGTTGCTTCAATATATCCACAAAATTTTCCTTCCTCATGATTTATAGAAGTGCACCAGCCACTCCTGCAGCAAAGCACTCCAAACGTAAAGATGGCCATTATGGCCAAACAATGCTTTTTTTGTTTCATCAGACCAGAGGACATTTCTCCAAAAAGTACGATCTTTGTCTCCATGTGCAGTTCCAAACCGTAGTCTGGTTTTTTTATGACGGTTTTGGAGCAGTGGCTTCTTCCTTGCTGAGCGGCCTTTAGGTTATGTCGATATAGGACTCGTTTTACTGTGGATATAGATACTTTTGTACCCGTTTCCTCCAGCATCTTCACAAGAACCTTTAATGTTGTTCTGGGATTGATTTGCAGTACGTTCATCTCTAGGAGACAGAACGCGTCTCCTTCCTGAGCGGTATGACGGCTGCGTGGTCCCATGGTGTTTATACTTGCGTACTATTGTTTGTACAGATTAATGTGGTACCTTCAGGCGTTTGGAAATTGCTCCCAAGGATGAACCAGACTTGTGGAGGTCTACAATTTTTTTAAAGAGATCTTGGCTGATTTCTTATTATTTTCCCATGATTTCGAGCAAAGATGTACTGAGTTTGAAGGTAGGCCTTGAAATACATCCACTGCTACACCTCCAATTGACTCAAATGATGATCAAAATCTTCTAAAGCCACGACATCATTAGTTGAAATTTTCCTAGCTGTTTTAAGTCACAGTCAACTTAGAGTATATAAACTTCTGACCCGCTGGAATTGTGATGTAGTGAATTATAAGTTAAATAATCTGTCTGTAAACAATTGTTGGAAGAATTACTTGTGTCATGCACAAAGTAGATAGATAGATAGATAGATAGATAGATAGATAGATAGATAGATAGATAGATAGATAGATAGATAGATAGATAGATAGATAGATAGATAGATAGATAGATAGATAGATAGATAGATAGATAGATAGATAGATAGATAGATAGATAGATAGATAGATAGATAGATAGATAGATAGATCAGGTGCAAAATGCAAGAACGAAAATACACAAAAGACAGCTACACGATACATGATACATAGAGCGGCAGTATGAAAAAGCATAGAAATACAAGAAGTCTGGAGTGCAAAAAAGCTATAAAAAGACATTGCATAGTATGGGTGGATGGCTGAATATGTACACTATACATTAGTGGATGGTGGATGGTTAACTATACTATACAGGTCGATGGCAGAGAAATACATAAATAGCTAAAAGTGCGTATGATATGAGTGAGGGTAATATACAGACTGGTTAAATGTACAGGTAAGTGAATATTTTGCATGGCTAAATTAACTGTACAGGTAAATGACAGGAAGAGATACTTAAATAGCTAAATGTGTGTATGATATAATTTAGGGTAATAATAGTAATTCCCTTAAAATACAGTCCTTACAGTCCTTAGTGCGCAGGGTTTAATTACAGATAAATGCACGTATTGCACACTCAATATACTAAAAGCAATGAAAAAAGGTGCAACTGACAGGATACTAATATCTCCATTCCTGAGTGAATGACTACTTAAGTTAGGTCCAAGAATTACTTGCAATATTGCACGTGATATGATATAACAACTGTACATGAGTATGCATATACAGACCTGCATGAATAAATAGGTCCTAAGTGAATGAGTGATGACGGACCAGAATTACTCACGGATGGATGCAAAATTGTTAAAACTAGGTCCTAGCACCCCAACAGTTCCAGATCTATGTTTCCAACGGCACGGCACCCTGGTGAGGCATTCTATAGTCTAATAGCCGCCGGCAGGAAGGACCTCTTGTAGCGCTCTCTGGCACACCGTGGTGGGATCAGTCTGTGACTGAAGGTGCTCCTCTGCTTCATAACTACGGTGTGCAGAGGGTGGTTGACGTTGTCCATGTTGGCCAGCAGTTTGGCCACCTCCTCTGTCAAGGCTCATCCCCAGGACAGAGCTAGCCTTCCTGATCAGCCTATTTACCAGAGAAGCATCACCGGCTTTTATGTTGACTCCCCAGCACACCACTGCAAAAAAGATGGGACTGGCCACCACAGACTGGTAGAAGGTATGTAGTAGTTTACTGCACACGTTGAAGGAGCTGAGCCTCCTCAGAAAGTAGAGTCGGCTCTGGCCCTTTTTGTACAGGGCCCCGGTGTTACCAGCCCATTCCAGCCTGTTGTCTATATGGACTCCCAGGAACTTGTATGACCCAACCATTTCTACATCCATCCCCTGTATAGGGACAGCAGTCAGTTGAGCCTTCAGTTGTGCCTTTGTTTTGCTGATGTTGAGCTGAAGGTGGTTCTGCTCACACCACAACACAAAGTCACTGATTGTGCTCCTGTGCTCCTCCTCCTGCCCACCCCTGATGCACCCTACAATTGCGGAGTCATCCGAGAACTTCTGTAGGTGGCATGTTTCAGAGTTATATCTGAAGTCCGAGGTGTAGAGGGTGAACAGGAAGGGGGACAGGACCGTTCCCTGGTTGTAAATAATTGAAACTCAGCGCTGAGAAAAATAAAAAGTGCCTCAGTTATAAAAAGGACCACTAAAACCTTCGTAAAACAGTAGCACTCCATAATCCTGAACTATTATAGTTCAACTGTTGCAAAAAAAACTCACGAAAAACAGACAGAAGTCCTAACCGACTTGCCAAAACTATAGTTTGTTAGCATGAAATCTGTGGAGTGGTTGAAAAATGAGTTTTAATGACTTCAACCTAAGTGTATGTAAACTGTCAACTGTAGCTACAATTACCTCGTACCCCTGCACATTTACTCAGTACTGGTACTACCTGTATATAACCAGGTTTTTTGTACTCGTTATTGTTCTTCGTTATTCACTGTGTATTTATTCCTTGTGTCACTATTTCTATTTTTGATTACATTTTTTATCTTTATTTTTAACTCTGTGTTGTTCGAAAAGGACCCGTAAGTAAGCATTTCACCTGTTGTTTACGAAGTAGATAGATAGATAGATAGGTACTTTATTGATCCCCCGGGACCAATACTATTTTATTTCAACCTTCACTGGTGTTCTCTTTTATCTAATGTTCTTATACAGACATCATGACCAGGTCAATACTTATACAGTAACAACTGCTGGTTATTACTGTAGTGATGAATGAATGGAACAAGACTCTGCTGGAGTACAATGTCATCTCTGGTGTGTCCGAGAGGGGTTTGTCTTTTATCGAGGTCACAGGATACAAGTCTTGAGGGCCTGCCCTCCCAGATCACTCCTCCAGATATTTTTCGCGTCCTTTTCTGCCCTCCCCGAGTTGTTTTTCTTTCATTTAGCTGGCCTCCCCCAATAAAAATGCAAGCCAATTTTACAGCACATTAACCCAAGAGATCTTTAATACACAAGAGTTTTGGTGCAAACAGGACGGCAAGGCCTCATGGAAAGATGGATAGCCCTGCCGACTAAGAGTGGGCAGTTTTCCCACTGCCCTGGTCTCGGCCTGGGACAAAGGCCTCATTGAGTGGGATGCTTGACATCAGCATCATAAACTAGTCATGGCTACAAAGGCCTTGACACTTTAAAGTACCAGCTACTGCCGCCTTCTTTTCGGTCCTTATACAGCGTTGCTAAGGCTCATCCAGTCACTAACAGTTGTGTCCTTTTTTCCGCGACATCCCAACAAAGAGTTAAATGTAAAATATTCTCAAAAGGAATTCCCTCTTTGAGTTCTCTTTTTCTCTTTTCCTAAAGACATTTCCTCCTGGGGTTTTTCCGTTAGAACGACATGCTAGAGAACCATTTTCCGTCTCCTCCTCCTCCTGCACCTCCTCCCCCAGACTCTCTCTAGACACTTTCCACAGAAGAACATGAGAACATAAAGGTTGTTTAATTTCTACCACCTTCTGCATTGTTTCTGCTGCGTTGTTACAATAACAAAAAAATATCTGACTTTTGTGAATTCAGTTCCACTAGTGCACTGTAATCCAAATATCACAACATTGTTCACATACAATACTTCCATGAAATTGCTATTTGATTGTTTGTTTTGAATGCTGTCCCAGGTTAACCTGCTGGACTAAAGAATGTGTTGATCTCTTGTCATTATCAGGTGCACTTGTTTAGATAGGTTTCCCTCTGTCAACAGGTAAAGCTACCCTGCTCCTCTGTCAGCAAGGTAGGATTCTCTGACATAGGAAAGGGAGCCATGTAAGTTTCACTGACCTAAAAGTCAAGACATTATTGAGACAGGGGGAGATGTGTGTGGAGAGCTGAATGAAGGGCTCATCTCCACATGAAATGTCAGCACAAAGCTAGGTTCAGCCCCTCAATGTCAGGGAATAAAGTTAAGGGTGCACTTTAATGGATTAAATAGAGCCGAAACTCTGTATGGGCAGGGTTCTGATGGATGGAATAATATTTCATATGGATTCCTGAAGAGCACGTTTGACTGCAACATGAACTGAATAAGTGTTACACACATTTCTTCAAACACTGAATTGTAAATTACAGTAGGCCTACACAATGATTGTTCTGCAAAATATCATATTTTAGCTTGCATATTGACTTTACAAGAATAGCTAGTTAGCTATCTAAGTAGCTAACACTTTCTACCAAGTCACCATGTTTGCTGAAATATCATGCCAATGCAAAATTAGTCAACTAGCTAGCTAACAAATTTGACAGACTCATAAATCAATCAACAACAGCATTATAGGCTACAGTGCCTGAACCAACCTGATGTTTAAATGCTGCTGGCTAGCAATGGGAGAGGACAATATATAGCTAGCTTTATCAAAGCAGTCATTTTGACTTTGAGGTAATGCGGGTTCGATTGAGCCCCTAGCTACATGTGCATCCTGCAGACATAACATTTACTGTAGGACCATCATCATATTTTGTCAAATCGTGAGAGTAGGGAGTCAGAAAAGCTCTGAGATTGAATTTACATGGAAACAGCTGCTTCACATTTCTAACCCCTGGAACAATGTAAAGATAGTATGTTTGGACAGGTTCGGGCATGAATGGAGGTCATGCTTTTCGGGGAGATGTCAGTCATGCCTGTCCACCTCTAGGAGAAAACAGTAAAATAAAATTGGTATTCTTTGGGATCTACTGTATTTTTGAAATGTGGGGTTTGTTCTCACCCTGTTTTTATTTTCCCTTAGGCTATCATATTTTATTACACAATAACTATGACATAGTTATTATACAGTATTTTAAACTGGGTGGTTCGAGCCCTGAATGATGATTGGCTGACAGCTGTAGTATATCAGACCGTATACCACGGGTAAGACAAGACATCTATTTTTACTGCTCTAATTACATTGGTAATTAGTTTATAATAGCAATGAGGCACCTCAGGGGTTTGTGGCATATGGCCAATATACAATGGCTAAGGGCTGTATCCAGGCACTCCGCGTTGTGTCGTGGATAAGAACAGCCCTTAGCCGTGGTATATTGGCCATATACCACAACCCCTTGTGCCTTATTGCTTAAATAACTACCTGCCACTGATGCAATGGTATCCTGTAACACACTAGGTGACCACCCTTTGAGCTGGAGTCAGTCAGATCACAGCCAAAAGAAGAGGCATCACAATGGTAAAATCTATAGTTGAAGTACTCTACTGTTGTTTTGTCACCCGTTCACCCAGCCATGTGTAATCGATCCCTGATACGTCTGAAAAAACACTTAAAGATCCAAAGATTATCACCCTGGTCAACTGGATCACATGCCCTCTCGTCTATATTTAAAAACAGTAAAAGCATTAGAGGAATGGGTTTGGAAGGAAACAATTACTACTGAACAGGTCAGGGTCAGCCCCAACTTACAGAGAGACAGTAAGAGGTGGAGTAATTATCACACCATGTCTAAGTCTGGCCCGGCCTCCCAAATAACCCCTTGCCCCTGCTCTATACAATGTTCTAGTCTTTTCAAGCCATACAGGAGAATCACAAAGTCAATCCATTTTCTGAATGTAGTTAAAATGTTCTGTTTTAAATTTGTATTTGAAGGTGTACATTTTTGTGACGTAAAGTACTCCAATTGAAAGCATTCAAACAACATTGTCTGGTAACTCCAAACACCACGGCAAAGGGTTTTGCAACAAATCAGTACCCCACTAGAATAAATAGTTTTAGGCCTCCATAAAGATGTTTACAAACTTCTAGGAGAGAAAGTTTACAAACTTCTAGGATAATTCCACGCAATTGTTTTTAACATGTGGAATTGTTATGGACACTAAACTGTTAAAATACATAAAATGCGGGATATTTATGAAAGTTATACAATGTAAAAAAAGGGTTTTATTATTGTATTTATTTCTACCATAGTATAGCAATGTCTAGCCACTTAACTGAAGGGCTTTCTCTTTTTCTGGATGTGATGTGTGGCTTCAAACAAAACTAGCAGCCATATGTTTCCCCCTGTTGTGAATGGCGGTGGTAGGGTTATTCTGTTAATAGTTATCTGTCCTCAAGTCCTTGACCTCCTCGAATTGTAAACACGTTTTTTACACCACTCTCAGCACTCTGTGACCGAGAGAGTTTTGTCAACAGTGGGGCCCAAAGATAAGCATGCAGGGGCTGAACCTGTTCCGGCCTGCAGTGCCCTCTGCAGCACCTCAGCACCACGCTCAGTCAAATCTCTCCCAGAACAGCCAGATCACATGGGTTAATCTCCTCTTACCCTGACTCTTCAAGAGCACAAGCCCTGCACATTTGGACTTAGGCCCGGTGCACTCTATGCAAGTGCATCCAATGCCATGGAAGTAGAGCCCAGTTCGCAGACTACTGAAAGAGGGAGGTAAAAGAAGAGAATGTCAGGACCTCCAATTCCACTAAATCTTGCTTTCAGCTATCCTTACGTACTTAAAAAATTATATGAAATTTTTTCTCACATAGTTTTTTTTAAGGAAGTGTATGTGAATATATATATATATATATATATTATATCAAGTTTTAGTAAAAATAGAATCATAGGTGTTTTTGTAAATGTACTCACAATTTACAAATAATTATACAATATTAACAAATGCTTTACTAGTGCTCTATTCCTACTTTTTGTTGCATACCACCAAATCCTCTAGTCTAAGCCATACATTTCATATTTAAAATCCATAGTTTGATAGTAGGGCCTTAATTTTGTAAACGATTTGTGCAGTGTAAAACCTGATGCGCCAGAAACAGAGATTGCATAGATAGTGTGTGTTTATAAGGTCAAATTGTTCAAAAGCAGATTTACAAGTTCCCTGCATAGACATGTTTATCTCATTCTATAAATTCCCTGCTCTGTTTAAATACGTCACAGGAATACATTGTTTGAGGGAAACAGTGACACTCATACTGTAAATGCATTGAAATTAAAAGGGACATAGAGGGAGCATCTCCATCGGGAGACTAGACCTCTGATGTCCCTCCCAGGTACTTTGATCCCTCTTGTGTAGTGAAGCAAAAACCCAATCATTCTTAAACACATAAAAGTTAACAGAGCATGGCCTGGTATTTAGACTCATGTTCATCTGTGTTATTAACGCGAGTGATGAGAGTATGGCTTGTCACTGCAGGTCATATTGGCAGGTGTTGTACTTTTCCAAAGCCCTGGTTTCATAACCCTTTCCGCTTAGCCACCCACAATGCAGAGTGGGGGTGGTGGGGGTGGTGGTGGTGGGCTGCATTTTGTACAATATGTTTTACTTTCTTCAATGTTAATGAAGTCCAAACACCACTTACGTGTGAATTAACTGTAATTAGCATGTTTAGGTTTGAAAGAGCCCTCTTTGATCTGCTGAATGGGTTGCGATAGTATCTCGGAGACTAGAGTGAGAGGCGGTGGGGGAGAGGAAGATAAAGTAATTTGAGCAGAGCACACTCCCTCGCTGTACATTCTGTCGGACCACAGGAGAACCTGATGAAGATGATAGAGAAGCCCTCTGATTAACCTGACAGTGAGCACCATGCATGTCCCTGCCTGGGCAAACAAATGAAACTATTGTAAGTCGATGACAGACTTTGATCTGTGTTCACAGAGATCTCTTAATCAGAAGTACTCCGCAATGAAACTGTCACTGGCTGGCATCTGAGGAGGGTCATTGCACTGCATTGGGTTTCATAGGATGCACAAGCCATGATAACACTGTAGTGCTATGTTTTGGGGCGTGTAACCTCTTAGGCTACAAATGCTATCGTTCTAAACTAAGAACCTACAACAAACATAAGCCATAAACCAATGGACCTCATCAATGAAGACAGCAGCAATGTTTCACAGCCAGTAGTACCATCTGTACAGATTCACAATGAATATGCATGGAACCAGATATGATATACCCTGGTCCATGAATAATCTTGTCATCTGATTTGAGATTATTGTGTAACCCCTCCACACCCACCCCTTGCATTCTCCCAACCCCCATCTCTAGAACCACTGTGAATGCCAGGGCCTGAGTATCAGTCTACAGAGAGAAGTTAGCAAGGTGAAGAACTAGCCATAATGAAAAAAAAAAAAAGCACAAGCATAGTGCCCTTTTGACTTATTCTTCTCCCTTTTACTGGGATTAAACGGTTTCATATCATGTGAAAATGATGCTAGTTTGTGGTCAAGATGCCTAGAGAGATGTCAGTAAGTTGTGGTGTCAGGGTGTGCAAACTGACCTTGAATATTGAACAAGTATCAGGGTGAGAAGGTGGGGGGTAACACGACTGACGCAAGGTAGCATTTGCAATTGGGGGGTTTTGGTTTCAGGCTCTCCAGTCATCAATCATCCAGGGACTATTCTGTTCTTTGACAGCTCACTACAAGGCTTGACATTTAACACTCACGACCCTGGAGCAGTCTATGCCGAAGCCCAGGGACTTCAGAAACAGAAAAATTGAATAGAATGATACTTTCTCCCCATTGGTAAGTGGTAGAGCTGAAGCAAAGCAGATACAAATTGATAATTCCCTTCTGCAATAAAGTTTAGTCTGGTGAAATGACTGCTAAATGCCTCCCATAGCTCCCTCTACCCCCCTCGCCTTGTACCCTCCCACACACAAAAGGGCAAAATGAAACAGTCAAGAGGCCTCAAGGCCTATTAGAATACATGAAAGTATGTTCCTGTGTGTGTTGAGTGGGGTGATGGGTTGGGGTCTAGAATGCATGGACTCTGTGAACTTTACAAGAGATTGCTTGGGGAAAGTGTAACCTGCCGAAATCAACCTTACCTTACCTCACCCAGTTAGCGTTATTAATATAGTAAAATATAACAATAGGGGCATTGTCAATATTCTCTAGACAGGGGCAATAAAAATTGTGAACCATCGCACCGTAGCTCAGATTATGATTTTCACATTGATTAATCAGCCTTTGCATAGATCATAAATTAATATTCAAATGACTGACTTTGTCCTCCGGTAGGGTTTAAATATACAATTGTTAATATCTCTCCAGAGCGAATGAGCTCATGTTAATCTGACCACAGTTGGTTTCATCCTGTTATTAGGTCAGTAGGTCACTTTAAATAGCACAATAATATTGTGAGGGGATATAAAACAAGTCATGTCTGATCTGCTGTAACTTGACCCCCCCATTCCCCCACCCCCCATCCAAAACGAAAAAGTGTTTTATTGTGCAGCTAATTAACTGCATTAGAATTGTGATCTGTCAGAACATCCCTCTTCTGGCTCAAGCATAAGCATCACATAACCTCGCATACATTACCTATACTGCTATTTATCTGTGCTGTGTTTTTTTTTAAGGCACTGAAGGTCTTACAAACTACTCTCTGCCTAACAAAATAATATTGGTATTAACATGGATTCAGCCTGTGGATGCTGATAGTAACTCCTTTCTATCTAGTAAAGTCATAGTTATGTTGGGGACTTGATAGCTTCTTTTGGATTGACTGGGCCTCAGAGTAGGCATTTTCTCTTTTATCTTTGTACGCGATACGCTCTGCTTGCCGAATACTAAACATGTTGCCAGACAACTCGCTATGTCTTAACTGTGAAACTGGCAACTATTGTTCTTGCAGCTATTGAACAGGACTTTAACGACTCCAAGGGCAACCTTTCAGCCTCCACAGGACTTATATGTATCGAATTGAATCATGTTACAATTCCTCCCTTAAAGATCTACCACGCTGGCCTAAATAGACACATCATTTGAAAGTCACAAATAGTTTTGAATATAGTTAAACATACATTTGTCAATACAGCTGGAGCAACTTATATCTGCCTGTATGATAATACATGTTAGATTATCTGAAAAGTGAAACTATTGGCTGGCTATGTTCAGACAAAATTGCTCACACAGAAACACACACAGAAACACACGCATGCATTCTCATACAGGGAAAGCCTGGTTCAGTCCAGCTGGCTAACTGTAATGTCATCAAAGAAGAAAAAAGAAATCGGAGAAAGATTTATCAGATCATGACCGTCACTGAGCCTCTGCACACTCTGCTAGCAACACCATATGGCTGGGTTCTTAACCCATGAGTAGAGGCTTAATGATGGAGCGGATGTATGCTGCACATGCCCAGGGATGTTAGGGGAAGGAGTTAAAAACACTAATCAAGTCTCCCAAATGAGATGTGTAGTCATGGTCACCTGTCTGTTGTTTTGGAGAGGTGTCTGGCTTACCCACCCCCTACCGCCCGCCCAACAGCTGACCTCGCGGAGCCTTTCCAGGTCAAAGCCATCAGTAGTGCTAATACGTTGGTCCTGATCTAAGGCTTCTGTTAGGGTTGTGATGGTCTTTCAATTCTGGATGTTTTAGCAAAACAAAACAAAAAACATTTTCTCCTGTCCTCTGCTCCTGACTGCACGTGCTGCTCCTGACTGCATGTGTTCCTACTAGGACTCAGAAACTAACTCAACTGCACATCTTGTCTTGTCTTCATTCAGCTGCTTGTTCCACAACACAAAATTCTAAAACTGTCTAGTTTTTGCTCCTCTCTTCTCTCTTTATTTCGGCTGTTAGATGTGAACCAGGCTTACTTTTACTTTACTGCTATTGGGTAAAGTTTGTAGACTTGAAAATTAAGTGGATGCTTATGTATGTATATATCCCCAAAGAATGATGTTTCCACCTCCATGCTTCACGGTTGGGATGGTGTTCTTGGGGTTGTACTCATCCTTCTTCTTCCTCCAAACACGGCAAATGGAGTTTAGACCAAAAAGCTCTATTTTTGTCTCATCAGACCACATGACCTTCTCCCGTTCCTCCTCTGGATCATCCAGATGGTCATTGGCAAACTTCAGACGGGCCTGGACATGCGCTGGCTTGAGCAGGGGGAACTTGCGTGCGCTGCAGGATTTAAAACCATGACGGCGTAGTGTGTTACTAATGGTTTTCTTTGAGACTGTGGTCCCAGCTCTCTTCAGGTCATTGACCAGGTCCTGCCGTGTAGTTCTGGCCTGATCCCTCACCTTCCTCATGATCATTGATGCCCCACGAGGTGAGATCTTGCATGTTGCCCCAGACCGAGGGAGATTGACCGTCATCTTGAACTTCTAATAATTGCGCCAACAGTTGTTGCCTTCTCACAAAGCTGCTTGCCTATTGTCCTGTAGCCCATCCCAGCCTTGTGCAGGTTTACAATTGTATCCCTGATGTCCTTACACAGCTCTCTGGTCTTGGCCATTGTGGAGAGGTTGGAGTCTGTTTGATTGAGTGTGTGGACAGGTGTCTTTTATACAGGTAACGAGTTTCACTCAAAATCTCACGATACATGGCCCCATTCATTCTTTCCTTTACACGGATCAGTCGTCCTGGTCCCTTTGCAGAAAAACAGCCCCAAAGCATGATGTTTCCACCCCCATGCTTCACAGTAGGTATGGTGTTCTTTGGATGCAACTCAGCATTCTTTCTCCTCCAAACAAGACGAGTTGAGTTTTTACCAAAAAGTTATATTTTGGTTTCATCTGACCATATGACATTCTCCCAATCCTCTTCTGGATCATCCAAATGCTCTCTAGCAAACTTCAGACGGGCCTGGACATGTACTGGCTTAAGCAGGGGGACACGTCTGGCACTGCAGGATTTGAATCCCTGGCGGCGTAGTGTGTTACTGATGGTAGCCTTTGTTACTTTGGTCCCAGCTCTCTGCATGTCATTCACTAGGTCCCCCCGTGTGGTTCTGGGATTTTTGCTCACCGTTCTTGTGATCATTTTGACCCCACGGGGTGAGATCTTGCGTGGAGCCCCAGATCGAGGGAGATTATCAGTGGTCTTGTATGTCTTCCATTTCCTAATAATTGCTCCCACAGTTGATTTCTTCACACCAAGCTGCTTACCTATTGCAGATTCAGTCTTCCCAGCCTGGTGCAGGTCTACAATTTTGTTTCTGGTGTCCTTTGACAGCTCTTTGGTCTTGGCCATAGTGGAGTTTGGAGTGTGACTGTTTGAGGTTGTGGACAGGTGTATTTTATACTGATAACAAGTTCAAACAGGTGCCATTAATACAGGTAACGAATGGAGGACAGAGGAGCCTCTTAAAGAAGAAGTTACAGGTCTGTGAGAGCCAGAAATCTTGCTTGTTTGTAGGTGACCAAATACTTATTTTCCACCATAATTAGCAAATAAATTCATAAAAAATCCTACAATGTGATTTTATGGATTTTTTTTTCTCATTTTTTCTCTCATAGTTGAAGTGTACCTATGATGAAAATTACAGGCCTCTCTCATCTTTTTAAGTGGGAGAACTTGCACAATTGGTGGCTGACTAAATACTTTTTTGCCCCACTGTATTATTACATAGTATAAATAAAAGATGTCGAACTATAATCCCTGCGCTGCGTCTTGGTCTGTCTCTGCACCCGTTCGTGACAGAACGACCCACCACTGCGAGACCAAGCAGCGTAGCTGGGGAGAGATGGAGAGAGAGGAAGTGCCGCATAATAGACGGGGTGCGAGACGGAGAGGAGCCCGAAAGCAACCCCAAGGTGAATTTGGGGAGGGGCTATGGGGGTGGTCGGGTGTAGAGGAGGAGGCACCAGTCCCACTTTCCAGGTGGCATTTGCAGAGGCCGGAAACTGAGTACGTGGGGGAATACCGACAGAGGGAGGAGTATGAGAGAATAATGGAGCTATGTTGGCGCAATATGGAGGAGTGTGAGAGCGAGAGGAGGGAGCTGGTGCTCCCTCCTCGAGGTGAGCATCCCCAGTCCGGGTCCGGTCGTCTACTCCACCCCCATGCCAGAGCAGTCCGCTCCACCGGTGCCCAGTCTGGGTCCGGACCTCTACTCTACTCCCCGCATCCGACCTCTAATGAGTGTGCCCAGCCACGTGCTTCCAGTGCCGGCTCCACGTACCCGACCTCCGGTCCGCCTTCCCAGTCCGGTACGACCCGTGCCGGCTCCCCGCACCCGACCTCCAGTGCGTGCGCCTAGCCAGGTGCTTCCTGTGCCGGCTCCACGCATCCGACCTCCGGTGCGCCTCCCCAGTCCGGTACGACCCGTGCCGGCTCCCTGCACCCGACCTCCAGTGCGTGCGCCTAGCCAGGTGCTTCCTGAGCCAGCTCCACGCACCCGACATCCGGTGCGCCTCCCCGGTCCAGTATGTCATGTGTCGGCCCTCCGTAGCCTGGAACCTCCAGCGAAGGTCCGCAGCCCGGAACCTCCAGGGAAGGTCCGCAGCCCGGAACCTCCAGGGCAGGTCCGCAGCCCGCAACCTCCAGCGAAGGTCCGCAGCCCGGAACCTCCAGCGAAGGTCCGCAGCCCGGAACCTCCCGCCGTCTGCTCCACTCCTGAGCCAGAGCAGTCCGCTCCACCGATGCCCAGTCCGGGTCCAGCCGTCTGCTCCGCCTCAGTGCCAGAGCAGTCCGCTCCACCGGTACCCAATCCGGGTCCAGCCGTCTGCTCCGCTCCAGAGCCAGAGCAGTCCGCTCCACCGGTACACATTCCGGGTCCAGCCGTCTGCTCCGCCCCAGTGCCAGAGCAGTCCGCTCCACCGGTACCCATTCCGGGTTCAGCCGTCTGCTCCGCTCCAGAGCCTGAGCAGTCCGCTCCACCGGTACCCATTCCGGGTCCAGCCGTCTGCTCCATCCCAGTGCCAGAGCAGTCCGCTCCCCCGGTGCCCAATCCGGATCCAGCTGTCTGCTCCGCTCCAGTGCCAGAGCAGTCCACTCCACCGGTACCCATTCCGGGTTCAGCCGTCTGCTCCTCCCCAGTGCCAGAGCGTTCCGCTCCCCCGGTACCCATTCCGGGTTCAGCCGTCTGCTCCGCTCCAGTGCCAGAGCAGTCCGCTCCACCGGTACCCAATCCGGGTCCAGCCGTCTGCTCCGCCACAGTGCCAGAGCAGTCCGCTCCACCGGTACCCATTCCGGGTTCAGCCGTCTGCTCCGCTTCAGAGCCTGAGCAGTCCGCCCCACCGGTGCCGAGTCCAGGCCCGGTTGTTTTCCCAGCTCCATGGCCAGAGCCGGTTGCCCCACCGGTGCCCAGTCCAGGCCCGGATGTTTGCCCCGCTCCATGGCCGGAGTTGTTTGCCCCACCGGTGCCCAGTCCGGGCCCGGTTGTTTTCCCCGCTCCATGGCCGGAGCCGTTTACCCCACCGGTGCCCAGTCCGGGCCCAGTTAATTGCCCAGCTCCATGGCCGGAGCCGTTTGCCCCAACAGTGCCCAGTCCGGGACCGGTTGTTTTTCCCGCTCCATGGCCGGAGCCGTTGGCCCCACAGGTGCCCAGTCCGGGCCCGGTTGTTTTCCCCGCTCCATGGCCGGAGCCGTTTGCCCCACCGGTACCCAGTCCGGGCCCGGTTATAAAGAAGGGGCATGGGAGTAAACTGTCCACTTCGCCGGAGCCATAACCGGGTTTTGGGTTGGATCCCTAATTAGAGGCAGCTGCACCGCATTGTCTCTAATTAGGGATCCTATATATGTTAGTCTGTCCTTCACTCTGATGTGGGTCGTTGTCGATGTATTTCGCAGTCACTGTTTAAGTAAGTGTGCTTTTTTTACGTCAGTTCATTCGTGTGTTTTGTGAACGTGACGTTTGTCTATAGTGTTTGTTTGTGTTCTTTAGTTCGTCATTCGTTTTTTGTTTATACATAGTATTTATTCATTATTACATAGTATAAATAAAAGATGTCGAACTATAATCCCTGCGCTGCGTCTTGGTCTGTCTCTGCACCCGTTCGTGACAAGAGAACAGTCTATGACTCGCATGACTGGAGTTGTTGAACATTTTTAGGGCTTTCCTCTGACACCGCCTGGTATATAGTTCCTGGATGGCAGGAAGGATGGCCTCAGTGATGTATTGGGCGGTACGCACTACCCAGTATACAGTGGGTGAAATCAGTATTGAACACGTCACCATTTTTCTCAGTAAATATATTTCCAAAGGTGCTATTGACATGAATGTTTCACCAGATGTTGGTAACAACCCAAGTAATCCATACATACAAAGAAACCAAAACAAATAAGTTCAGAAATTAAGTTATGTGTAATAATGTGAAATGACACAGGGAAAAAGTATTGAACACACTTACTGATATTTATTTAATACTTTGTACAAAATCCTTTGTTGGTAATGACAGCTTCAAGATGCCTCCTGTATGGAGAAACTAGTCGCATGCATTGCTCTGGTGTGATTTTGGCCCATTCTTCCACACAAACAGTCTTCAAATCTTGAAGGTTCCGTGGGCCTCTTCTATGAATCTTGATCTTCAGTTCTTTCCATAGATTTTCAATGGGATTTAAGTCAGGTGATTGGCTGGGCCATTCTAGCAGCTTTATTTTCTTTCTTTTAAACCAATTGAGAGTTTCCTTGGCTGTGTGTTTGGGATCATTGTCTTGCTGAAATGTCCACCCTCGTTTCATCTTCATCATCCTGGTAGATGGCAGCATATTTTTGTCAAGAATGTCTCGGTAAATTTGCCCATTCATCCTTCCTTCAATTATGTGAAGTTTGCCAGTACCATTTGCTGAAAAGAAGCCCCACACCATGATGTTCCCACCTCCAAACTTCACTGTTGGTATGGTGTTTTTAGGGTGATGTGCAGTGCCATTTTTCCTCCAAACATGGTGTGTATTATGACATCCAAACAGTTCAATTTTGCTCTCATCTGACCACACTATATTCTTCCAATATTTCACTGGCTTTTGCAAATGTTGTGCAGCAAACTTTAAACAAGCTTCAACATGCTTTTTTTTCAGCAATGGAGTCTTGCGTGGTGAGCGTGCATACAGGCCATGGAGTGCATTACTTACTGTTTTCTGTGAGACAACAGTACCTGCTAATTGCAGGTCTTTTTGAAGCTCTCCACAAGTGGTCCTTGGCTCTTGGACAACTCTTCTGATTATTCTTTTCACTCCTCGTTCAGAAATCTTGCGAGGAGCACCTGGTCGAGGCAAATTTATGGTGAAATGATTGTCTTTCCACTTCCGTATTATGGCCCCAACAGTGCTCACTGGAACATTCAGAAGCTTAGAAATGTGCCTATAACCAATGCCATCATTATGTTTTGAAACAATTAGGTTGCGAAGGTCTTGAGACAGCTCTTTGCTTTTACCCATCATGAGATGTGTCTTGTGTGACACCTTGGCAATGAGACCTTTTTGTAGGCCATCAGTTGGGACTGAACCAGCTGATATTAATTTGCACTGACAGGGGGCTGGATTGCTTTTTAATTACTGATAGTTTTCAACTGTTGTCTTGGCTTTCCATGTCTTTTTGCACCTCCCTTTCTTCATGTGTTCAATACATTTTCCCTGTGTCATTTCACATTATTACACATAACTTAATTTCTGAATTTATTTGTTTTGGTATGGATTACTTGGGTTGTTACCAACATCTGGTGAAATTTTCATGTCAATAGCACCTTTGGAAATGTATATATATATATATATACAGCGGGTGAAATAATAAAGGTTAAATAATATATATATATACAGTGGGGAGAACAAGTATTTGACACACTGCCGATTTTGCAGGTTTTCCTACTTACAAAGCATGTAGAAGTCTGTAATTTTTATCATAGGTACTCTTCAACTGTGAGTGACGGAATCTAAAACAAAAATCCAGAAAATCACATTGTATGATTTTTAAGTAATTAATTTGCATTTTATTGCATGACATAAGTATTTGATACATCAGAAAAGCAGAACTTAATATTTGGTACAGAAACCTTTGTTTGTAATTACAGAGATCATACGTTTCCTGTAGTTCTTGACCAGGTTTGCACACACTGCAGCAGGGATTTTGGCCTACTCCTCCATACAGACCTTCTCCAGATCCTTCAGATTTCGGGGCTGTCGCTGGGCAATACGGACTTTCAGCTCCCTCCAAAGATTTTCTATTGGGTTCAGGTCTGGAGACTGGCTAGGCCACTCCAGAACCTTGAGATGCTTCTTATGGAGCCACTCCTTAGTTGCCCTGGCTGTGTGTTTCGGGTCGTTGTCATGCTGGAAGACCCAGCCACGACCCATCTTCAATGCTCTTACTGAGGGAAGGAGGTTGTTGGCCAAGATCTCGCAATACATGGCCCCATCCATCCTCCCCTCAATACGGTGCAGTCGTCCTGTCCCCTTTGCAGAAAAGCATCCCCAAAGAATGATGTTTCCACCTCCATGCTTCACGGTTGGGATGGTGTTCTTGGGGTTGTACTCATCCTTCTTCTTCCTCCAAACACAGCGAGTGGAGTTTAGACCAAAAAGCTCTATTTTTGTCTCATCAGACCACATGACCTTCTCCCATTCCTCCTCTGGATCATCCAGATGGTCATTGGCAAACTTCAGACGGGCCTGGACATGCGCTGGCTTGAGCAGGGAGACCTTGCGTGCGCTGCAGGATTTTAATCCATGATGGCGTAGTGTGTTACTAATGGTTTTCTTTGAGACTGTGGTCCCAGCTCTCTTCAGGTCATTGACCAGGTCCTGCCGTGTAGTTCTGGGCTGATCCCTCACCTTCCTCATGATCATTGATGCCCCACGAGGTGAGATCTTGCATGGTGCCCCAGACCGAGGGAGATTGACCGTCATCTTGAACTTCTTCCATTTTCTAATAATTGCGCCAACAGTTGTTGCCTTCTCACCAAGCTGCTTGCCTATTGTCCTGTAGCCCATCCCAGCCTTGTGCAGGTCTACAATTTTATCCCTGATGTCCTTACACAGCTCTCTGGTCTTGGCCATTGTGGAGAGGTTGGAGTCTGTTTGATTGAGTGTGTGGAGAGGTGTCTTTTATACAGGTAACGAGTTCAAACAGGTGCAGTTAATACAGGTAATGAGTGGAGAACAGGAGGGCTTCTTAAAGAAAAACAGGTCTGTGAGAGCCGGAATTCTTACTGGTTGGTAGGTGATCAAATACTTATGTCATGCAATAAAATGCAAATTAATTATTTAAAAATCATACAATGTGATTTTCTGTTTTAGATTCCATCTCTCACAGTTGAAGTGTACCTATAATAAAAATTACAGACCTCTACATGCTTTGTAAGTAGGAAAACCTGCAAAATCGGCAGTGTATCAAATACTTGTTCTCCCCACTGTATATATATATTATTTAACCTTTATTTAACTAGGCAAGTCAGTTAAGAACAAATTCTTATTTACAATGGAGGCCTATGTACCTGTAGCGCCTTGCGGTCGGATGCTGAGCAGTTGCCATACCAAGCGGTGATGCAACTAGTCAGGATGCTTTCGATGGTGCAACTGTAGAACTTTTGGAGGATCTGTGGACCCATGCCAAATCTTTTCAGTCTCCTGAGGGGGAATAGGCATTGTCGTTCCCTAATCACAACTGTCTTGGTGTGTTTGGGGTATGATCGTTTGTTAGTGATGTTGATGCCAAGGAACTTGAAGCTCTCGACCCGCTTCACTACAGCCCAGTTGATGTGAATGGGGGTGTGCTCGGCCCCCCTTTTCCTGTAGTCCACAATCAGCTCTTTTGTCTTGCTCACGTTGAGGGAGAGGTTGTTGTCCTGGCACCACGCTGCCAGGTCTCTGACCTCCTCCCTGTAGGCTGTCTCATCATTGTCGGTGATCAGGCCTACCACTGTTGTGTAGTCGGCAAACTTAATGAGTCGTGCATGGCCACACAGTCGTGGGTGAACAGGGATTACAGGAGGGGACTAAGCATGCACCCCTGAGGGGCCCCCGTGTTGAGGATCAGGGTGGCAGATTAATTCTTGCCTACCCTTACCACCAGGGGGCCCATAAGAAAGTCCATTATTCAGTTGCAGAGGGAGGTGTTTAGTCCCAGGGTCCTTAGCTTAGTGATGAGATTTGAGGGCACTATGGTGTTGAACGCTGAGCTGTAGTCAATGAACAGCATTCCACAGTGTTCCTTTTGTCCAGGTGGGAAAGGGCAGTGTGGACTGCAATGGAGATTACATCATCTGTGGATCTTTTGGGGCGGTATGCAAATTGTAGTGGGCCTAGGGTTACTGGGATGGTGATGTTGATGTGAGCCATGACTAGTCTTTCAAAGCACTTCATGGCCACAAAGGTGAGTGCTACAGGGCACTAGTTATTTAGGCAGGTTACCTTGGCGTTCTTGGGCACAGGTACTATGGTAGTCTGCTTGAAACATGTAGGTATTACAGACTCTGTCAGGGAGAGGTTAAAAATGTCAGTAAAGACACTGGTCAGTTGGTCAACGCATGCTCTGAGTACGCATCCTGGTATCCGTCTGGCCCTGCGGCCTTGTGAATTTTGACATATTTAAAGGTTTTACTCACATCAAATAATGAGAGCGTGATCACACAGTCGTGCGGAACAGCTGATGCTCTCCTGCATGGTTCAGTGTTGCTTGCTCGTGTCACTAGGAAGTCAGAGCCGGTGTAGTAGGATTCAATCTTAGTCCTGTATTGATGCATTGCATGTTTGATGTTTCGTTGGAGGGTATAGCGCGATTTCTTATAAGCTTCCGCATTAGTGTCCCTCTCCATGAAAGCTGCACCTCTAACCTTTAGCTCAGTGCGGATGTTGCCTGTAATCCATGGCTTCTGGTTGTGGTATGTAAGTACGGTCATTGTGGAGACGACTTCGTCGATGCACTTATTGATGAAGCTGTTGACTGATGTGGTATACTACCCAATGCCCTCAAATAAATCCTGGATCATATTCCAGTCTGTGCTAGCAAAATAGTACTGTGGCTTAGTATCTGCGTCATCAGACCACTTCCGTATTGAGCAAGTCACTGATGGGGATTTGGGCCTGGTCTGGAAGGACTCCAGGAGAACACTACCGGACCCAATGCAAAGTATGAACTGTAAAGTTTGGTGGAGGAGAAATAATGGTCTGTGGCTGTTTTTCATGGTTTTGGCTAGTTCCAGTGAAGAGAAATCTTAACACTACAGCATACAATGACATTGTAGATTATTCTGTGCTTCAAACTATGTGGCAACAGTTTGGGGATGTCCCTTTCCTGTTTTAGCATAACAATGCTCCAATGCACAAAGCGAGGTCCATACAGAAATGGTTTGTCGAAATCGGTGTGGAAGGACTTGACTGGCCTGTACAGAGCCCTGACCTCATCCCCATCGAACACCTTTGGGATGAATTGGAACGCAGACTGTGAGCCAGGCCTAATTGCCCAGCATTAGTGCCCGACCTCACTAATGCTCTTGCGGCTGAATGGAAGCCAGTCCCTGCAGCAATGTTCCAACATCTCGTGGAAAGCCTTCCCAGAAGAGTGGAGGCTGTT
The DNA here is from genome assembly GCA_023634145.1 of Thymallus thymallus. NCBI lineage: Eukaryota > Metazoa > Chordata > Actinopteri > Salmoniformes > Salmonidae > Thymallus > Thymallus thymallus. Next base: position 19,945,918 of record CM042414.1, read on the forward strand.
ATAGCAGCAAAGGGTGGACCAACTCCATATTAATGCCCATGATTTTGTAATGAGAGCAGTGTCCACATACTTTTGGTCATGTAGTGTATATGGTGCTATCATCAAACATGGGACCTATGTGGTCCGTATGTATTCTCTGTCCCCCCAAACATGATCGATATGAATCATAAAAACCCAACACTTTGGAGACAGAATCCATTCTATTCTGGCCAAATTTGTACAAGCACAGAGCTGTTTCTTCAGACACAACAATATTAGCCCAGCGTTGGTGATGTGGGAGATAGGGACATGGGGCAGCCCAAGGAGTGGGGAGGTAGACCCTGTGATTGATGGAGTTGTTGCTGGTCTATAAAGGTCTGCAAAGACTGCTGGGAGATAATCAGAGAGAGGGGGTCTGCAGGCTCGCCCCCCCCTGCCTCAAGAGAGAGATGAGACCGGTGCCTCCGAATTATTAAGCAGTCAGGAGCGCTGATGATGAAATTCTGAAGGTCGGCCGTAACAAGAGGCCCCTTACAAGGGTCGTAACCTTTTCCTTGCTGTGTGTTTTGTTCTTTGTACCATCTTTCAACATCACCTTCCCACCTCTGTGTTCATCAGTGGCGGGGGGGGGGGGGGGGGGGGGTTTGGTTACACCCCTGGTTATCTGTTCCTGACCTCTAGCCGGCAATTCTGCACTTGATAAGAGGAGGGCTCGCCTCATAATGTGCATGGCAGCTGATATCAGCCCTGTATCCTTGTGAAATTGATTACCAAGGCCTGAGGAGCGTGCAGAATATAATAAATAGAGATGACACATAAGGCACACATGGAGTTGTAGGCTGATGGGCAACACCGCCTCAGCAATTACCTGCTGCCCACTTAAAACAGGGGTCACACAGGGCAGGCCGGCGGAGAGACGAGTTATGGTTATTTCTGATTTTCTCTGCAGGGCAGACGCTCTATGTCAGTGAGCCACTGTGTGTGTGTATGTGCCTGTGTGTGTGTGTGTGTGTGTGTGTTTGTGTGAGAGAGAGAGAGAGAGAGAGAGAGGAGAGAAAGAGAGAGAACGAGAGCGAGAGCAGGCTGAAGCGTACTGATTTCAAATATGATACCTCATACCCCTAACGCCTCCTGTAGGGACCCTGGCACTTTCAGCACGCCTTATGGTCATGCCAATGAAATTATAGAATGACATTTACATAGAATACTAATTGTGCCTTCATGTTCAACAAATATATATATATATATATATATATATATATTATCTCATTACATAGTATTGCTCATCAAAGGCAATTATAAAAAATACATTTAAAAAAAGTCAAACTCCTTCATGAGCAAAAAAGTATGCCATTTAATACATTAGACTAATGAGGCCCAGTGCCATTTGAACTATGTGATAGTGTTTATGGCAGAGCGATAAAGGGTCCGATAAAGGTGTTGTTTTTACCTGACCTCACAACCAGGCTCCGCATAGATTTTGATATATCAATAACTCTTGATTAAAGACTGTTATATATCCAGAGCAATTAAATAATTGAGCACATTTTCTGAGCGCTACTCGAGCTGTTTCACCACTATACCTCCTTTTTTCAAGACTTTTGTAAAAAAAAAAAAATCTAAAACATATTTGTTATCATATACAGACAGAGGGGGCATATTGTACAACATTCATCCAGGAATCTCCTGTAAACTTCTTCGTATTGAACATGGGCCTCTAATTCTTGTCACCAGACATGAATTAAATGGGGTCTTTCCCCTCTTAAACCCTCTGAAGTGTCCTCATTGTCTCTCACCTCTTGGGTGACCACAGTTTTCCTTTGACCTATGATTAAAACTCCTCCTTAATCCACATGGCCTCGAGGGTCCCACCCACTGAACCCACCCATACACCTTTCAGAAGAAGGAAACTCACTAACTTGACAAATATAGTAAATATTTGAACGGGGGAAAGGACTCGGATTCAGCTCTTATATGCCGGTTTTGACACCAGCAGATTGACTGGATCAGTCTTACGATATCTCTGTACATTGCGTACATTGTTCATTTAGATGTATAATGTATTGTTCATTCAGACATATAATGTATTGTGTACACAAGTAGTTGATCATACAGCAGAGGTAAAGTTTTAAACATGCATTTTTAGTAATCACTGGTGCAAGAAAAGTATCTAATTATATAAGCCAATTAAACACTCTTAAAGTTTCCACCTGAGATATCTTAGAGTGTCTGATGCATAATGTATGGTTCATTTCAGAAACAGGCACTCCAGCGGCGTAATGTTAGTATAAAACAGGCCTTGGAGACTAGGCTCTGTCTGTTTCAATGAAGAAATCTGAATGGCTGTAAGCTGCCAGGCAAACCTTTATATCTATTTGTTCCACTCATCTGGCTCTCAATGAGTTTAATCAGCTGAGAAGAAACGGTGAAGGGGGTGTTGCCCTACCCACCCATACCTTAGAGAGCTCCCCTCCACCACACACTCACAGTCAAACACACACAACCCCACAACCCCATTCTCTGTGCATCGATGTGAGAGTTGAGGGTGTCCCTCTCCCCTGTTGCCTTGCGGATTATCAAGTACACTTCAATTACTGCCGATCGATACACTTCTGGCTGCAAAAGGGAGGGCGAGGGAAATTAGACAGACTTTGGGTATGGCTTTGACTACAAAGCAATGGATTAACACTGATATGCATCTCTGCATTTACATCAGGAATGGGCCCATTCTTCCCCAGCATACAGCAGTCTCCTCTGCACGGACGCACATTCACACAGGCTTTAATTGAAAGGCTACTTTTTGAGAGATTACTTCTTTAAGTGCTGGGCAAGGTGAGGGCAGGCCTGTCATATACTGTAAAGGGATTAAATCTGCTACGGTCGCTACAACAGCTGAGAAGCAGCACTGACTATTCTCTTAAACTAAACAGTAGAATAGCAAGAGGAACATTGTACAGAACCATTAATTTCATAATAGACGTATGTGTTTGTGTGTGGAAGGGGGGGTATGTGTGTGTGTGTGTGTGTGTGTGTGTGTGTGTGTGTGTGTGGAAGGGGGGAATGTGTGTAAGTTCCAGTAAACTTATTTTTTTCCTTTTCCTGAAAAGGGGGCGGACTGCATAAAAATACCATTACACAATATACTATAGGTCTATAATGCATTATAAGAATGAATATTAAGAAAATATAAATGTAGATGAGGTTACATTAACAACAACAAAAACAAACCATATCCTCTCTTAAAATGCTTGTCAGCATATCTAATGCAACCGTTTTATATAGGAAATAGCTACAATCGTTGTTCTCCTGAACTGGGAGGAAAAGGGAAATGAAAGCTGGACTGTGGAAGAGCATAAAAAAAATAAGTAAAAGTGTAGGAAGAGATAAGTAGTGCCTGTGTTCCCCTGAGGCAGAGTGTGAAGGTCTCCGGTGCCTGGCCCCTGTCTCTGAACCCCCTGCAGGTCATCTGCCCTCGCTCCTCCACCCTTCCTCTCCTCAGAGGCAGGAAAAACACTCCAACACCTGGGTTCCCCCCTTTGCATTGCTTCGCTCTGCACATATGAGCCTCTCCAACTCACAGACACCGTTTGTCATCTACATGGACAGCAGATGCAAGCATTATGATTAATTGTTGAAGTTCTACTAAAAAAATATATTTTCAGTAAAGTGAGATTGATATAAGCAACTGGGTATTTTGGGTTGACAGTTCAAAAGTAATGCTCAGTAAGCCGCACTTTTTCTCCCTCTGATACATCTGTAAATAAATATGTGTTCTATTGGTGTTTTTATGTTAGAAAGGGAAACACACACCCGTATTTATTATACACAGATCTCATACGAGTTTGTTATTAAGGCACATGAAAGTTCACATGTTCAAGAAGAAAGAATTTCTCCAACAACAAAAAAGTGTTTTTATGAAAACATGATTTATTTTTATGTCGCTCCTGTGAAGTAAGAAAGTGAGTATTACGCTCACCTTTCTGAATCGGGTCACATATGTTTATTAACACTGCTCTTGTTTAGTACATGATTATAATTGTTTTCATGTATAAAGATTGAAATGCTAAGAGTACTTTGTTTGTTGTGATCATCTTAATTTAGGTTTATCTTCCACCAAAGCCTCAGGTTACAGGGACTGATGGACCGTATCCACTTCTGTCCTCCCAGGGTCAGAGTCACATTACACATCACTACCCCGAGCCAGAGTGCAGCTCAGCCTCTGAAATAGCCCTCGTCCTCCAAATAAAGATGCCTCTCTGTTGAAAGCTTCTCACTCCACCATGAATTTGCACCCACCCCCCCCACCCCACTGCAATCTGTCCTGCCAGCTCCCACGGTTTGTTTTTGGAAGTGATCCGTCCCTGAGCGTGGAGCAGAGCCGCTCCATGTTCACGTCGCCCCCAGGGGCATTCCTGCCTGCCCACTACCCTTGCGTTCCTTTGTCAGCCAAATGGATACCAATTAAATCAACTGTTCTCCAATTAGAATTTGGAAGAATCTATCTTGTTGAGTGTTCTAAACCCCAGTGCCTAACTCCGTATCTTTTTTCTTTCTCTCTTGTACCCCCTTTCCTGGAATCAGTTACTGAGAGAGCAAGATTAGTTATTTCCTGCAATAGGATACTCCTGGGTTTTTCGTCCTGTCTGTTTATACAATATGTAACTAGTGTTTTTAGCCAAATGTTAGCACGACTGAACATGTGTTATGTTGTCCAGACTAAATTGCACTTACGTTTTGCATCAGGTTTATGCTTATCTTAATATGAATCATTCAAAATAATCCAATGACCTATGACTGCAATGTATGGATTAATAACTCAGGAGCACAATAAAATAAACTACAATGACGGCATAGAAAATTAACTCTCATAACACGCTCACATTCTCCTACCGCTGCACAGGCTGGGGAGATTAATAAAAGCAGGGGGCAATATGTTCAGACATAGACAACAAATTGCTTGGACGGTGGCCACCTCGTTATTGCCTATTAGTCGTGTTCAGAAAGAATGCCCCATTGTGTTTCTTATAAAATCACATCCAGCTAAACAAACCAGCCAGTCCAAGCTTCCTGTGGCGCAGTGATTCAAACCCCAGGCCTTGGCTTAGGGGAGCTCCTCAGCCTCCTTCCTCCTGTACGCTACCATCACACCACATGTGGATGGATGGCTCACCCTGCTTCCCACAGCCACTCCGGCTCCAGATTAATGTAGATTCCTGCATTGTTTTGTAAAGGTGTCAAAACAGAGCAGGGCTTTCACACCCTGCTTCCCCTGGTTTACATTAGCCAGCTTCCTTTGCTCTTCTCTATTGGTGTTATCTCTGTGATATGGACAAAAGCAACCAGGCCCAGGCCATCACTGTGGTAGGCACTGGCGGATTTAGGTATGGGCGACATGGGCAGCATCTTGCCGGGGGCGGCACGGACCGTCCGCACAAAAAAACATTTGGAAAGGTGACAATTGCGCGACACATCAATGATATCATGTCACCGTGTGGGACTGTGGGTCAATTAACCTTGTCGGAGTGGGAGCCCTGATTCTAGTTTGTGAGCTGGGCAGGCTACTGCCTGGGAAGGTCTCCCACTCAGAAGTAGGAGATGGGGAAGGGGGCGGAGGTAGGTTAACCTCAGATCTCACCACTGGAAGCCTGAGGTAGGGGGGAGCGGGGAAAGCTATCAAATAGCGCACCTCTAACTTTATACAGTACTAATGCAATTAGTCAAATCAGTCACACTACGAAATGCTACCAAATTAACCACAATTCATTCAAAATACTCTGAATATGTAGATTCACAGACATATTGTTGCATTTTTTTCTGGTTTGTGCAAAATTGTTAAGAATAATATAAAACCAGTCTGCACACCACCAAGGTGAATGAGTTTAGTCTTGACTCTTGGTTGACAGTATTGGGGGATGGGTAATGTATTGTAGCGATCTGGCCGGCATACGCTAGCCACGCGTTGCGTGGTAACCGAAGAGCATAAGGGGATTGTGGGTAGTTCTTGTTCTATGATTAAAACGGTTGTGTTATGTGTTTGTTTTAGTAGGCAAGCTAATGTTATGTGTTTATGTTTCCTTAAGTTGTCTTAGTTCAGGTTATGGGGGTAGGGGGGAATGTTTGAATGCCTACCGTGACCGAGCCTTGCATGGCCGAAGGTTGTGTTCATTGTTAATAATTGAAGGACGTGAATAAAGTGTGACGTTCTTGGAGTCGTGCGGTGTATGGGGCACAGGAACTCTCTGGTAAATTAATCTCTGTCTCTTGCCATCTTCTTCTGGCTGAGCTCGCCACATTGGTGTCAGAAGTGGGATTAGCGAGCAGGAGAGGATGGAGAGAGAGATTGACGAGCTGGAGAGGACACTCACACAGACCCAGGGGCACCTAAAGAACCTACTGCGGCAGAAGATGGAGCCTGCATGAGGTGGTGGCTACCTGGCATGCACCGACGGTGCCAGTGTCCCACAGCGACCCCAGCAGGGTACTCAAGACCACGCCCACAACCCGTGGCTACAACCAGCAATGTTATGCTACCTACCAGTCCAGAGCTGCTCGGCACGCCCAGCCTACCACGTTCTGCAGGGGTGCCAAGATCATCAGCCAAGTACAACGGGACAACGCAGCTAGAGCCCTACCTCTCCCAAGTCCCCCTGGCGGCCCAACACAGCGGCTGGAGCAGTGAGGAAGCCGCTACTCACCTGGCGCTAGCGTTAGAGGGGAACGCAGTACAGGTGCTTCTCGACCTAGATCTAGCGGAACAACGGGACCTCCAAGCCTTGACCGGGGCGCTGGAAAGGAGGTTTGGGCAGCGACTCTTCGCGGACCAGAGCAAGGACAAACTGGCCAGCCGCCATCGTCAAGGAGAAGAGAACCTGGGCAGCTTCGCTGCAGATGTGTGGCTGCACGCTCGACAGGGCTACCCCGAATTCCAAATAGCTGCACAAGAGGAGCTGGCCCTCCACGCTTTCCTGCGGGGGCCTGCACCAGAAAAGCTGCGGCAACATTTCTGCATCGCCAGGCCGAAGACTCTCGGTGAGGCACTCCACGAGGCCGAACAAGCCGAAGGGGTGCTCTCCAGGTGGCCCACCCAGCAGAGGGTCACATCACGCCAACCATGTGTCCGAGTGGCCGACTACGACAAGGTCTGTCAGGTTCGGCCTCCGCCACGACGATCCCAGCACCAGACTCCACCACCCAGGCGACGCCCCCCCTGGTCTACAGACCGGTGTTACAGATGCAACGAACCTGGGCACGTGGCCCGCGACTGCCCAGCACCAGCGCCAAAAGCCAGAGCTTCTCCGTTTGGGGGAAACGACGGAGGAGTGGTCTAACGAGGGATTCATCACTCCGGTCTCCATCCCCCCTCCAGGGCCGACGCACTGTGGTCGGACGCTTCGGCCACACCAAGGGACTATACCTGCAATGTCGACTGGACGGCCGACCTTGTAGAGCCCTGGTAGACATTGGGTCAACCATTTCCTTGGTGCGGCCTGGCGTTCTTCCGGGCACCACCGGGCCACCTTCCAAGGCGTGGGCGCCAACCACCATCCAGATGGTCACGGTGACGGGAGAACAGGTTGGCATGAGAGGGAAGAAGCCACTGAAAGTCCAAGTTGGGGACCAGGAGCTGGTTCACGGGTTCTGGCTTGCTGACATCCGAGACGCATGCATCATTGGCCTGGACCTGCTGAGTCGCTCGGGCGCCCGTGTTAATGTGTCAGGGACATCTATCACTCTTGGCACAGAGACCGTGGCGCTCCAGTCTGGTAAAGAGAAGAAGGACTGGCCCAAAGACAGGCGAGCCAGTCGTTGAGCAGCAACCAGACAGCCCAAACGGCCGTCCGTTGCCCATGGGCCCACCCAGCATCAGCCCGCTTCAGCCCCAACCACTGTGTCTGCTGCCCTT